>OY735239.1:25578013-25588013 GCA_963457665.1 Thysanoteuthis rhombus
GCAGAGTCGCCGGTCAAACTGGTTACCCCTTGAAAGATCTTACCTCAGCCCCTGGTGTTGGCACACCCCGAGAGAATCCGGATCAGATTGACTATGTTTTTTGAACTAGCAGCCGAACATAAACTAAAAGTAAAACCAAGTATATATATATATATATATATATATATATATATATATATATATATATATGCTGGATGGGATAATGAATAGTCTGTAGCCACACTGATGAGTTGTAATACAACGAAACAGCTGTCTGTGGATAACACAATGATATATATATATATATATATATATATATATATATATATATATATATGTATATATATATACATATATTTAAGATGATTCTGTACTTTTTGAAATAATGTTTTAAAAGCATATAATAACTTGCGATCACAGTTTAATAGTTGAACAACCGCAGCGTCAAAATTTGAAGTTATTCAAGAAAATCCTGTCAAAGAATAGATATGTTCAGAATAAATTCCATTTATGACATCACTGCCGTTTTCCACCGGAAACATCTTAAATAGACTAAAAAACATTTAGAAACATCTAGATTCCGGAGACTCTAGATGTTATTAATAAACCCACCAGAATAAGGCCACTAAAGATTGGATTTTTTTTTCCTCCAAAAACAAAAAATAAAATATTTTTTAGAAAGGTTCTTGCAGAATACTGATGTCAATTTTCAAGTCTGTAGACAAAACGTCATGGCCAGAAATGCTGGAATACACAAAACATACAAATAGATGTCCATATAAAAAGGGACAAAACTACTTAGTTCGATATTTTCAAGTAGGAGTAAAGATACAATCCCATGTAGTTATTTAGCGGTGGTATTAAAGATGAAGAATCAACGAGATTGATTAATTCTTTTTCAAACTGGTTTAAAATTTGTGCTTCATATCATCAAAAATTGTAAATGCTGATTCGTTTCGACCAACCTATTCGTTGATTTAGCAAAGTATTAAAGGAAGAGTACTATTAAAATCATCATTCAAGAACTAGCATATGCCCGTAAAAAATATCTGTGTGATCTATGTATGTATTGGCACCGAAGAACATTTTGCAATCTTATGAGATGATTTATTTTTAATAATTCAAATATCCTGATTCTAAGTTTTTAAAGTCTCAACTCAACTCAAGCTGTGTTGTGATCAAACACATAGCCTTTATAGTTTTTATGGCATAATCTTTATTATCATGTCATGATTGGAAGGTTACAATAATCGGTCCATTTCATCTAATCCATGTTATCTCTTGGACATGGATGTATCAAATTATGGCAGGTCCATAATGGACATCAGATTATATCAGGACTTTGAATACTGTAGATAAATAAACTGGCAAACTAATTTACAATTATATGTTTAGATTATAACATTTCATGTGGTCGGCAGGTCATAGTTTACCAGACTATGTCTTATTCGGGAGAGTTGACCGAATCGCCTCTAATAAACGAATTGCTTTCGCTGCTTCTTGCATAAAAACGTCTTTTCAGTTTTTTCAGTTTTCTATTTCTATATGTGCCCTTTCTCCTGTTCGAAATCTTGTTTTTAAACATTTTATAAATCATTCCTGTCCGTCCTTACATCCCATGAATTATTCCCATAAACCTCTGTGATCTATTCCCTAGCTTTTCTGTGTTTTACACACACACACACACACACACACACACACACACACACACACACACACACACACCTATATATATATATATATATATATATATATATATATGAATATGAATGCATCAAATCACTTTGAACTCTATTTGAAATGATTTCCGATTATTACCCAGTGAATGTATCATTCAGCCAAGACAGCCTAAATAGAATAAACCATTAAAGAGAATTGCTGCTAGGATCAAACCTACGATCGACGAGGAAGCTGCTTCACATAGAGCTTGGAAGTAATGTAACGAATTTATGATAATTTCTTTCGAAGTGTTTATCGGTTTCCCAAGAATATGATGGTCAGTGTTGAGAAACGAATATAGCAAATATAGACAGTGAATGAACGAAATAAGAATTTGAAGTTAAAGCAGTTATTTGGGCCTTCAGATCAACGGGCAGCAGTAAGAGCAACGCTACGTTAAAGCGGCTACCTTACAGGTCACAGGTTCAATTTCTGCAGCAGGCCCATTTTCTCTAATAATCAATTCTATTTATGTTATCAAGGTTAAATGATATATTCACCGTGTAATGAAGAAAGATCATTTCAAATATAGTTTCAAAATAATGTAACGCATTTATAATTACTTCTATCGGATTTTATATCCATTTCTTAATAATATACATGTCAACATAATGCCTATGTATGAGAGTTAAATGACAATCCAAAAGGATATGTTGTGTTCACATGAGATTTCTGTTGTTTATTTTGACGTTTCACCTGTTTATTCTTTCTTTTTTAAGAAGAAAATGCAATAGAGATACAAGATATTTTTTGTTAAATAGGGTCCACATCTTGCAGGGGATATCTTTAGTGGTTAATCATTAAATTAAGTGGATTTTGAATGTTAAAAGAAATCAGGGCAGTGCTGGGTTGTGTGTATATATGCAGGGAAGTACCAAATAACATTTAGGTTTGGTCTGAATCTGGAAGTAGATTTTCAAGTGTTTTGAAAGGCTGCTGCTGTAAATAAACTTGTTTGATGATTAAGTGTGTCTCCTGGGGGAAGTGCCATGTGTCATTTTGGTGTATATGTGAAATCAATGAGAGCAGGTCTGAGTTGTGTGTATGGTCAGCAGAAAAGGTATCAAATGACATCTTTGTGTGGGTCTGAACAATGAAGTAGATCTTCAAATGTTTGATGGATATCTGAGTTGCGTGCCCCCCCCCCCGAAAAAAAGTATTAGGTTTCATTTTTGCGTCTATGTAAGATTGAGAGGTGCAGTTAGGATCAAAAGAGATATTTGAAAAGTTTGAGGTCAAGTAATTTCATATTGGATGGAAAAATTCTGAATCAAATAAAAATATATCGTGGAGATAAATCCGGAGGAAGATGAGTAAGTGTGAGATGTTAATGTGAGTGTATGTGAATTAACTAAAAATGGGGACGTGAGTGCGTATGTGTGCAAACTGAAAATATGGATAGATATTTTGACAGTTATTCAAAAATGAGTTTCCCAAAGCCGAATTATATTGAAACAGTTCTTTGAACGATGTTCTTACACCAGGGGGCGACTGCCGATTCGATGCATTTCTCTTATTTTTGTTTCGCTCTTTTTATGATGGAAGTATATCATAAATCAAAATAGTAGCCTAATTCGTTTCATTGATTGGAATGGTCATGAACTTTTTTTTCTTTGGTCCGGAGGTTTCTCCCATATATACATCAGGACAATCTTGGAAAGCCATTTTATCTCAGCATGACTCGGAGTTATTCTCTTTTTCATTTTTTGGTGATCAATTCCCTTAGATGTGCTTGGAGTAGAATTTTCGTCTGGTTTTCTTACGTTGTTGGCAAATATCGTGATTTGTGAATTAGTTGGGAGAGATATGAATCGATTTTCTTGATTTTTTTAATGGGCTGGCAAAACGTCTAAATATACCGAAGAAATCTCATTTTAAACAACATGACTTTCTGGATTGTTATTTCACTGTAATATTGCATCTTTTTATTTTGGTTAAATCGTAATTTGGTACAGAGGTTCAACATATATATATATATATATATATATATATATATATATATATATATAATTGTGTCATCCACAGGCAGCTGTTTCGATGTATTACATCTCTTCAGTGTGGCTATTGACTTTATCCTAGCCAGTACCGTGATATCCTACCTCTGGACCACTGACCTGGGTGGTCAAAAGGCTTCATTTAAGCGATATATTCATTTACGCAGAAAACTCCTAATCCACCAGAGTGCTCTATTTCTATGGAAGAGCATTGCATAAGCTTACAATGGATGAGTTACCTCACTTAAAGAGTGCTCAACCCTGAATAGAGGAGTATTATATATATACATATATATATATATATATACATATATTATTAATAATAATAGTGTCATCCATAGCCCATTGCTTCGTTTTGCATTATAGACTATCTATAGTTTCATGGCTATGGACTACCTATTATCCAATCCAGTACCCCGAGGTAGGATCGAAACATCAGCTTATGCAATGCTCTTCCAACTCGGAATAGATCACTCAGGTGCGTAAGTGAATATATCGCTTAAATTCAACCTTATTGACCACCCAGTTCTTCGTCTGGGTCTGAAGCGAAGGTTTTGATCGTACCTCATGGTACTGGATGGGATAATGGATAGTGTATGGCCACACTGAAGAGATATAATACAACGAAACTGCTGTCTGAGGACGACTCAATTATTTAATTATATATATATATATATATATATATATATATATATATATATATATATATATATATATATATGTGCGTGTGTGTAAATGGGCAGAGACAAGGAATGTTTTTCTTTTAAAACTTACTTATTTTTCTTCCTCAGCAAGAGAATCCATCTCCATTTAATATAAGTACAACTCATTATGTTTTATTACATAATGCAAAAACTGCAAATTATGCCAAGGCATAGTCGATATTTGGCGTACCCCGACGAGGCCTTTAAGGCATTTTTCAGGCAATGGGCGTGCCAATAATCTCTCTAATTACACGCGACAGGATGTATTGGGTTATATGGTACTTGCGGCATGGAGTAATGTCTGCCCTGGGAGATTGATATTCTCGCTTTTCCTCAAAAGCGTCAGCTGGAATTCAAACTTGGTGGCCGATTCCAATTTCCGTTTATTAATCGGTCAAAACAGTAGTTTCAAAAAAGGGAACTGTATTACTCGCCATCACAATCAATAATTGGACAAGCGTAACGTCAAAAATTCAAAGCCGTGTGAAAAACTTCCATAAAAGAATAAATATGGAGAGGATTAATTTAGATTATGACATCACTGGCGTTTTTCACTGAAAAACATCTAAAATAGTGTAAAAAAACATTTAATAACATTTAGATTCTCCCGAAAATGTTAACAAAGCTTTCTTTCCAAATATGAAAATGCTTTTTCTTTAGAGGGGTCTAGTAGAGCTGTGGGGCTAATTTCCGAGTCTGTTGACAAAACGGTATGGCCAGGAGCGCTGAAACAGATGAACAAACACACAAAGATTGTGCTGTTTGCCATCTTTGATGGCTACAGGTGTTCAGTTGTACCTACACCTGTACCACTTTATAGAAACCGAATAAAAGAAATACATTACAGATAAATATGATTTTAAAAGTTCGAAACTTGCGTTTTATTGTAGTTCATTAATTAGTCTAAAAACTTATTGCAGAAAATAAGGATTGCGAGAATATTTCATTTATAGAAGAGGCGCTTGAATTTCCAAAGTTCTGAAAAAACTGGGCTAAATTATAACACACAAAAACTGTTGTTATCGCTGAAGACCGTATTCAACAAATGTTCTAATGTAAATGTTTCCGTTAACATTCATTCTTTATTTACAAGGAATCATATGTGTGGATCCAATGATTGTAAGTATCGCCCAAATATTCTGAACCTAAGAAGAAATTGATTAAGAATTTTAAGAGCAAATCCCATCTATACTATTTGTCCCCTGATTTAGATTATGAGTAGTACAATGTTCGAAAGCCTATAATCCCTAAGGTTTGACCAACACTGACACTCACCGATTTCAGACATGCTT
Organism: Thysanoteuthis rhombus; assembly: GCA_963457665.1. NCBI lineage: Eukaryota > Metazoa > Mollusca > Cephalopoda > Oegopsida > Thysanoteuthidae > Thysanoteuthis > Thysanoteuthis major. The sequence goes on from OY735239.1 coordinate 25,583,702, forward strand.
CATCTACTACACAATTAGATCTACAAAATTAGAAAATATATTTTTTGCCGATAACCTCTGAGATAATATAATATATACCCACCAGGCATAGCTCCTGATAGTGGACTCTGGTTCTTCATGGGAACTTTAAACCCTAAAAACACATACTCATATAGCACACACAAAAAAAATCCCGAAAGATGTCTAGACCATAAACATCTAAGGATTAATAAACCTTACCTCTGAACACTTTACTCCCGAGTCTGTCTGTCTCACTCTTTACTGTTCACATTATATATATATATATATATATATATGTGTGTGTGTGTGTGTGTGTGTGTGTGTGGTACAGATCAGTCTAGCAGTATGGAATAAGATAATAATATATCAAATAATATAAAGACACTTCTGAATATATATATATACACACACACACACACATATATATATATATATATATATATATATATATATATATATATATATATATATATATATATATATATGTATGAGAAATGGACATATAATCTGACTGGAATAATAATGAAGAAAATTAGATGCTGAAGGAATCGAACCTGCAACAGATGGTATCATTCTTAACCACTGGGTAAAACAACACACCAGTGAAAAAATGGTCTAAATAACTGGCAAGCATTCAATTTTTTTATATTGTTCATTTAATGTCCATCTGTTCTTCATTGGTCTCCCAAGGTATGAAATTATATTATGAAGTAATGGATGTATAATTTTGTTTATTTGTTTATTCTATTTATATTGTTCTGGGCCAGATAATACATACAAATATATGTATTTAAGAAATAGCTTTTTGGTCGGACAGAATGAATTATAATTTGCGTTATAATATATAGAAACTGAAATCTGAAATGACTTCCCGTCGTTATACGGTCAATATATCATTCAGTTTAGACGACGTAAATAGAATAAACAATTAAAGAAAATGGAGCTGCCGCGGAAATCAAACCTACCACCAATTCGGTAGCCGCTTCAACGTATCGATGGATTTAAGATTGCGCTAAATAGCCGCCGATAATGCGAAGGTCAAATAACTGCTTTCGACCCAAATTCACATCTCGTTTATTCTCGTTTTTTTTTTTGTGCCTATTTCAACGCAACAGTATCTATTTCAGAAAAGAACGTTTTGGTCCGACAGAATGAATATTAAATTGCGTTATATTATATAAAAACTTATCTGAAATGATTTCCCTTTGATACACAGTTAATACATCATTCAATCTAGACAAACATAAATAGAATAAACAATTAATTAATTCATATATATATATATATATATATATATATATATATATATATATACTAGAATGTGGATTCGCTACACAAACTAGCTCATGTTTCTGCCCTCTCCAGACCTCGTCATTCTCCTGATGATGCCAAAAAGCCTGAACTAGTTTGTGTAGCGAATCCACATTCAGCTATTTATTTCCAGCTCTACTCTAAAACAACTTGACTTTCGCAGTACAAAGTTGAATGTATCGAGCACTCAATGAAATAAATCCATCGCATATCAGAAGATGCTTTATATTATTAATATATTATTATATTATGCTATACTACTAGCCTGATCTGTACCATATATATATATATATATATATACTGTTCTCTATCTATGGTGCTCAATATTTTAAGACTTAACCAAACATAGATAGATAGATGTAAACAGTTTTGTTATTACTGATTGGTTTGACGCCATAGCAATTGTCAGACAAATAAGAAAAATACCCCACAAAAACAACAAAAACAAAAGAACAACCAAGAAAGAATGTATCTAAGTACGAAAAATAAAGAAGAGTTTTCTGATGAACGCTATGGTGTGGAACTGATCAGTAAAAACACAACTGTAAATCTCTATCTCTCATATATACATACATATATATATATATATATATATAAATATATATATATATATATATATGTGTGTGTGTGTGTGTGTATGTGTGTGTGTGTGTCTGTTTGTGTAATAGATTAGCGTAACCCATGAACATTGTTATCGATCTGTTGTTTTTGAATATAATGCCATACACACATTAACTTGTATCTAATCTATCCATCTATCTATCTATCTATATGTCTATCTATCTATATCTATACACATATATATATATTTACATATATATACGTATATATATATATATATATATATATATATATATATATATGTATATAAGTACAAATAGATTAGCAAAACTCATGAAGATTTATATCGATCTGTTGTTTACGAATACACTGCTAAGCGTCAAATCAATCAATAGACGTTGATTTGTGGAATAAGCAAACGTAGATAAAATATAGATAAAAGAACGGAATGCAAATAGAAACATTTGCACCGTGTAAGATGTTTGTAGATCGTATCTTAATTGAACGACGTTTTTCTCTTTATATTTTTGTGCGGATTTGGATTTACCCGAGGAAAATAATCAGATATGAAAGAAAAATGAAAACATCAACGTAAATAAAAGAATTGAATAAAGATATATATATATATATATATGTATATATATATATATATATATATATATATATGTGTATATATATATCAGGAATATAATATAATATAATATCCGATGTGTCGATGTATTTAACATTAAACATCAAGTTGATTTAGAGTGGTGCTTAAAAAATAATGAAGTAAGGATTCACTACATAATGCATTCATGTTTCATTGGCTTTGAGTTCTTCAGGCTTATCTCTATCTCTCTCTATCTCTATTTCAATATATATATATATCTCCAGCACACACCACTGAAGATGGGAAGAATCCCGAAACACATCTGGACAATTTACATATAAGGATTAATAAACCTTACCTCTAAACACTTTACTCCCGAGTCTGTCTCACTCTCTATAGTACACATTATATATATATATATATATATATATATATATATATATATATATATATATATATATATATATATATATATATATATGCTGTATCATCGTTATTTATTTATTCCGAGCACTTCTGACCATTGCTGGTTTTTATCAAGATTGGTTTTATATCGCTTAAAAATTGTAAATTGAGACACACCCAACTCTGCAACGTTGAGATCAAGCTTGTAAAAGACCATTAATGGTCGGAAGTTCTCGGAAAAAAATTGATGAAGATAAATATGATCAGAATGAATTCTATTTATGACATCACTGACGTTTTCTAGGGAAAAAAACGAAAATCGAAAATAGAGTAAAAAAGTAAAAAAAAACATCAAGATGTTATTAATAAGATTCCCATCGTCTACTAAAAGATCGAAAAAGCAATCATTTTTTAATAGAATCCCTTCAAGGATTTTTAGTAGGGTTCTCGTGGAGTACTGATGCTAATTTTTGAATCTGTCGAAAAAACGATATGGCCAGGACTGCAAAAACACACAAGCACAATAACAAACAAGCACACACACACACACACACACACACACACACACATACACACACACACACACACACAAACATATATATATACATATATATATATATGAAGAGATACAACCCTTTGCCTCTTTTGATGGCTAGGGTTGTTCAAAAAGCGGAAGATTCTGACGCTCGTTCGAACCAACTATAGAAAAAAAAAACAACACCAGAAATCTCCGTAAAAAAGATCTAAGAAAAATGTCTATAATGTTTATGGAACTTGTTTGAGAGGAAGGGTGCTGCCTAGCTACATACAAATATATATACACAAACATTATCAAAGTATATTCATTAACAAGAGTGAATGTTTCCCCGTGAGTATGTATATTCGTATATGCAGTTATATAATATGAATAATGTAAATGAATCATCACACACACACACACTCACACACACACACTCACACACACACATATATATATATATATATATATATATATATATATATATATGTGTGTATATAATCGTGTCGTGTTTGTATGTGTATGTACATGCATATGTTCAATACATATCTAATACGAATGGATATAGCGTATATATATATATATATATATATATATATATATATATATATATATATATATATATATACATGCATATAGATAGAAACAGATATAGATTAATCTATCAGTCCAACTATCAATCTGTCACTTTACCAGCATGCAATATATATATATATATATATATATAGTCACAAAGGAGAAGGCCATAGATAAAGATGTATGTGTTTATGGTTACGTACTTTTCAATATATACATATATATATATATATATATATATATATATATATATATATATATATATATATATATATATGTGTGTCTATGTGTGTGTGTGTGTGTGTGACGGAGTAGAAAATTCGTTACACATACACGTTTATGTTTCTTTG
>OY735239.1:25595513-25608013 GCA_963457665.1 Thysanoteuthis rhombus
TATTATTCTCTTCATCATTGTGCCTCGTCATCATACCGTGGGCCAATAGTAGAGTCCTAATCTCCAGTCCGCTAGGTCGTGGGTTCAATTCATGGCCAAGTAATACCAAAGAATTTAAAATTAGTACTCGAATGGTTGTCAATAGGATTGAGGGAACCTCGAGAGGAATAGGCTCTGTCAGGTTATCTCGCCCAAGACACACCCTTTGAAAAAGTGGATGCCTCACCGACATAGTACAAGGGACCGGAAACACTGTGCTGTATTTTCAGGTCTATGAACTATGGACTTACCATTATGTTTACCCGACAAGCTTGACGAAGTTTCTCTTACGCTTCTTCTCAGACTGGTTGCTAGCCTCGTTTTCAAACTAACGTTTTCCAAGATTATGCCGCTTCTCTGGCCTTTGAAGTTCTTCAGCCTCCATTTTGAATTCTTCTTCTTCTTCTTCTTCTTCTTCTTCTTCTTCTTCTTCTTCTTCTTCTTCTTCTTCTTCTTCTTCTTCTTCTTCAATTCGACTGGTTGGCCTTCTTTTATCCCTTTTATTAAAAATATTTTGCCACTTTTTTTCTTTTTCTACATCTATCATTCACTTTCAGCCCCTCTTTTTTCTTTTTCCTTCATATGACTTCCAGAGCTATGCTTGTTCTTCATGTTCTTGTTTTTCTTCCTCTTGGTGTTGTTGTTATTTTTCTTCTTCTTCTTCTTCTTCTTCTTCTTCTTCTTCTTCTTCTTCTTCTTCTTCTTCTTCTTCTTCTTCTTCTCCTTCTCCTTTTACTCTTTCCTTCATTCTTCTCCGTCTTACTTTTTCTTCCTTTTTTGTTGTTTTTCTTCTTCTCCTTTTACTCTTTCCTTCATTCTTCTCCGTCTTTCTTTTTCTTCTTCTTCCTTTTGTTGTTGTTCTCGTTGTTTTCCTTCTTCTTCTTTTACTCTTTCTTTAATTCTTCTCTGTCTTACTTCTTCCTTTTTTGTTGTTGTTGTTCTTCTTCTTTTCCTTCTCCTTTCACTTGTTCCTTCATTCTTCTTCTTCTTCTTCTTTTTCTCTTTTGTTTAATTTCTTCTACTTTGTAATTTTTTCTCCTTCCTTCTTCACCTTTCTTCTCGTTTCTTCTTCACCTTTCTTCTTTCCCCCTCTTCTACCAGAATTACCTAGAATACCGATTCCACATAATTCCCCCTCATCGTATATCCAAGTACAAATCAGTCCCGACCCTCTCATTCTCTTTCCGTTCCCACACTCACTCCCTTTCTTCCTTTTCCTTTTTATACACCCCCTCCTTTGCCCCCATCCCAATCCTTCATAATTCCCTCCCCCCTCCTACATTTTATTTTGCTTCTTTCGAATCAACGACCCAAACACATTTAATGGCCCAACAACATCTTTGATGTTCGTTACAAAAACGTGTTCGATTATTGGTGGGAAAAAATATTGACGGGGAAAAAAATGGCGAGAAAAGATTTAGCAGGAAACGTTTTGTAAGAGACGCAAACGGCTACGAAGATTCCATAAATAGGAAGAGAGTCTCGACAAATCATTAATAGTCGTGGGTAAGAGTGCCCAAATCAGGGAGCGAGCCCCCATCCCCCCAAAAAACAAGCGTAAATGACCAAAGGTTGTATTCTAGATGTACTAGTTGATTTCTTGTGTGAAAATTAAGCAAGTTAAGTTGTTAACTTTATTTTAAAGTTTACATCTAAAATTGAGCAACAAAGAATTTTCAAATTCCTAGAAACATCAAGATTATTCATATATATATATATCTAAGATTCAGAAAATATATCGTATTATCAATAAATTGAAAGTGAGTTTAATCTTCAACATTACTTTTATTAAAATAATACTAAATTTATTGAAAATATTAAATATTCTATTACTAACAATTAACTGAAGTAAATAATGATTAAAATCATCTATGTAGCAATTTGTTTGACGGAGCCAAACAGAGCCGGACGGAGATGCATGATATACAAATGGAGGTCTTTTAGTGATTGGGTTTTCATCAAATTTACACCCTTTTAAAGATATATTTTTCTATTTTAGTAATTTCACGGGGTATTTTGTGAGTTTATCAGCTTTATCCGGCGATTTTCCGAGTGTTAATACCCTTTTTTTTTTTAAATATCGTCTTCTGTTTTAGTAACCTTATACATTACGGTTTAGTGATACTATTTTGTTTTAGTAACTTTTGGTGAGTTTTATCAAACTTGTGCAGCAATTTACTGAGCCGAGAAGATTTGCCAAGACAGTGGTGAACAGGAGTGAGTTTAATTACCGAACGGGGAGGATTTGACGAAAAGAACGGGTCAGCCGTGAAACGTAATAATCATTATATATAGAGAACACTCTTATTTTCCCCAACTGTCTTCTTCTTCTTCTTCTTCTTCTTCTTCTTCTTCTTCTTTTTCTTCTTCTTCTTCTTCTTCTTCTTCTTCTTCTTCTTCTTCTTCTTCTTCTCCCTTGTCATCATCTTCTTCTCCTTCTTGTTTCTCTCCCTTTTCTGTTTTTGTCATTAATCTTGCTTCTTTCTTTTCTTACTCTCTCTTTTCTCAATTATCTTTTCTAATACAGAAACAAGGACAGACGGTTCCACATGATGAAAATTCACCAAGTGAATAATTAAACCTATGGGATTTCAGTAATTCGTTCCAGATAAAAAATATCCGACCCTTAAAACCTTGTAAATGATGTATAATGTAATAATTACTTTTTAAACTGCGCACAAACACGAATGTAAATAGTGTTATAGATCATCATCAACATCATCATCAGTCTTTTATTGCCCATCGTTGGACTTAAACCTTCTACAAGATTTACCTGACCTCTCTATCATGAGCATCGTGAAGCTAGTACTTTCTGAATTTATCAAGCTCGTCAACCCATCGCACTTTCTGTCTGCCACAGCCTCGTACTCTATCTCTTGGGATCCTCGCTGAGAGATGTGATGTCGAGCGGTCGTTTGAAATCATTGCAACTTGTCCAGCCCATGGCCATTTGAGTTTTCTAACAGTTCCTATGATGCATCGGCTCTTGTCTTTCCTCTGATAAACTGTCCTGTCTTATGATCTCTCCATGTGATGTTGATCATGATTCTCTCCAGTGCATGTTGCATGGTTCTCAGTTCGAGGATCAATCTTTTGATCAAATTCCATGTTCCAGCTCCATAGGTGACTACCAGTTGGATACATTGGTTGTATACCCTTCTTTTTTAAGGCTAGTGTAATTTTCTTGAATTGAAGGTTGTTTGGTCTACTGAAGGCTTGCCGACCTAGAGTGATTCTTCGCTTTATTTCTTCTCCTTCTTTTGCTGACTCTATGGAGACTTGCTGTCCAAGGTAGATGTAGTGGTCTACTTTCTCCAGCTCTGCATTTTCGATTTTGATCGTCGCGTCTTTGCTCCCAACATGTTTGTGTTACATGACATTTGTTTTGCTGAAGTTCATGTGGGTAAATAATGTCATATATGAATAAGTAATCTTAGTATAATTCAACAAATGACCGTCCACCCATCTGAAAATAAGCATTTTGATATAAGATATAAACTATAAATGAAATTTAGATGATTTTGGATAATTTTATGAAATTTCTGAGCTTTCTTCTCTCGCAAACTGAAACTATTTCGCTGAGAGATATTTTTGGCAGAACTAGAGAAAGTAAACCACTACATCTACCTTGGACAACAAATCACTATGAAATCCTTAAAAGAAGAGGAAATCAAGCAAATAATCACTTTAAGATGGTAAGCCTTCGGCAGAGCAAGCTCAACCTTCACAATAAGATCCCATTAGTCCTGGAAACAAGAGTATACAACCAATGCATCCTCCCGATAGTCACCTATGGAGCTGAAACATGGAACCTAACCAAGAGGCAGACCTGCAAACTGAGAAGCAGGCAACGTGCACATGAAAAAAAAATCATGGAGAGATCACAAGGCAGCACAATACATTCTGGGAAAAAACAGGAGTCTGAGACATCATAAAATCCATTAAAAAACGAAAATGGGCTAGTCATACCATAAGAATGATGAGACAATCGACGGATATCACAACTTACAACATGGATCCCCAGAGATGACAAGTGCATCTGAGGTTGGTAGAACACAAGATGGAGAAACCAATTCGACAAATTTAGAAAATACTGGCTCTGCGACGCCCGCGATAGAGAGGAGTGGTGGATCCTGAGGAAGGTCTATGTCCAACGACAGACGTTAAAAGACTGATGATGATGATGATGATGATGATGATGATGAAGTGAAAATTCATTATAAGGATCCTTCACTATGACAGGTACTACTACGATTGTGCTCATGTATGTATTAAGCACTTTATTCAATTTCTATTTATAGTAACACGAAAAAAATATTTTAAGTATTAATTTTCTGCTTTTTCGTTTGTGCGAAAGTACGGTGGTTATATTCGCCGCTGGCTCTACGGGAGTTCAAATTAGTCTGACATTGCTATTTGCATGCAGGTGGTTGCATGAACATACAAATGGGGAGCGGAAATGGCTCAGTTTAAAGGAAAGGGGGACTTATTAAATATATGAGAGATACGAAGAAGAGATTTGTACTGGGGTTTCGGGAGGCGCACTGGTTAGAAGTGGAAAGATATTTAGGCTTTGAGCTGGGAGTACTGTCTTTCTCTCTTTGCCCTTTTCTTTCTTTCTTTTGTCTGTTTCTTCTTCATAACGCCCTTCTTTCTCTGTTTTTCCTTATTTTTCTAACCCCTGGGGTTTCGCTTCATCTCTCTCTCTTTCATGGATCCATACTTTCTTTTCCATCAGTTCTTTCTTTCTTTCTCTTTGTTTTTGCCTTCTTTTTCGTAATATATATTTTCCTAATCATTTCTTCCTCCCTTTCTTTCTTTCTTCCTTTCTTTCTTTCTTTATTTCATCTTTTCTTTCATTTTTTCTTTCTTCCTTTCTTACTTTCTTTCTTTGTTTTTCTTTATCTTTGTCTTTTTCTTTTTTCTTTGTCTTTTCTTTCTTTCTTTGTCCCTTTTTTCTTCTTTCTTTTTTCCCTGTGTTTCTCTCTTTAATTCTTTTCTCTTTTTATTCCTGATCTGTATTTTCTCTTTCTTTTGTTTCCATCATTCTTCTTTCTTTCATTTCCCTTCTGTTTCTTCTTCCCTTCATTTCTTTTTTGTAGCATAAGTTTTTCTTGACTGTCTTCCTTCCTTTCCTTCCTTCTTTCATTTCGTCATTCAAGTATTTCTTTCTCACCTTCCTACCTACTTTCATCCGTTATTTAATTCTCTTCTCTTTGGTTTTTTATTCTTTCTTTTTTCTGTCTTTCTTTCTTTCTTTCTTCCGGTTTTTTCTTTCTTTTTCTATAGTTATTGCATAGGTGATAGTGAACGAGTCAAAGGCATGGAAGTCGGCCAAGGCTGTGGTGGGGACAGTGACGAGGGTCTCGCTTTGAGCCCAAGGGTACTAGATTCTCGTTGGGGTGTTAGAGAGGGGCTTATGAAACGAACATCGTGGCAGACAAGTTAATTTGCCTCTTCCTCATTGATATATCAACAACAACAACAACAAAATGCTGTCGTCATAGAAGATGATAGCCCCAGGTGGCGTCTGGCACGAGTGGCTATTCCCACGGATAATAGGGGCCTATTTAAACACCTTCAACGTTGTTTAATGGTTCGAACCCAACCCTTTCCCCACCTGGGTTGCCCCTGATCCTAATAACAATTTCTTCTTTTTCTCGAATGCTTAATTTCCTTCTATTTTCAATTCCTTTTTTTCATCATTTATTTCCCCTTCATCTCATCTACTTTCTTCTCATTTCCTTCTCACCCGGTGTACTACTTCTTCTTCTTCTTCTTCTTTTTCGTATTATTATTATTATTATTATCATTATTATTATTATTATTATTATTATTATTATTGTTGTTATTGTTATTGTTATTGTTACTGTTGTTGTTGTTGGTGGTGGTGGTGTTATTTTTGTTGTTATCTTTATTATTATTGCTGTTGATCAGACTGCATCAAATAAAAAAAAGCGTTATTGTTAGAACTTACTATGAAATGCTTTGTTTTGCTTTCCAAGGAACAGGAACATTAAAAAAAAGTATATATCAATCTACCTTGGTATCTAAGCTTATTCATATCTATCTCTCAATCTTTCTATTTATCCCAGTCTGTTCATATCTATTTATCTCTGTTTATACCTATCTATCTAGTTTGGTGATCAAGACCAAATATAGTTTGCATCGAACCCTACTAATGGATGCCTCTCTCCAAATATCTCAATAACAAGATTTCAATTTCGAAGTCTGAGGGACAATTTATTGCCTTCTTCATATCATACAGCATAATGAATGATTTTGAGAAATACGACAGTGAACATTGTATTGCGCCACTCTCCAAGTGGGTAAAGCTAAACATTTGTTCCTTTCCTTCTTTTACCTATAAATACTTTCTTTCTCTTTCATTCACAACATTTTTCCTCCGCTCCATCCTTAATTTTCTTTCTTATTGATAGAATTTTCTCCCTTTCTTCCTTCTTCTTTCTTACATTCTCATTCGTAACGTATCTTCTTTTTTTTCTTTCCTTTCTTCTTCTTCCTTCATTTTTCTGAATTTTTTTCCTTCTTTCTCTAACCCTGGCCTCGCGCGTTATTTTCTTATTATTTGTTTATTCCTCGCTGATTTCTATTTAAGCATCTCTAAATCTCATTCCCACCCATCCACCCGTTTCCTACCCCACCCCTAATCGGTCTCTCTTTAGCGAGGTCTCTCTCTTTCCTGTGATTCCTCCTTTTGCTTAAACGTTTTCAGTCGACAGACATCGCGTGAAAACTCTTCCTTATTAGCCTCATCAACAAGGGGGGCGCCCCCAACCCCCTATCGCAGAATGCTGGCATGTAACCGTTTGATCCCCGGCCATGCATGGCTGAGTCCAGCCAGGGCATCCGTTTGACGCCATCTTGGCAGATGACAGCAACGTCACACTTTCTCACAGTAGTTAACGTTTTGGCGGGAAGAGAGGTAATGGGCGGTATTGATGTTGACGTTTGTTTGTTAGGTGCAAAGGAGAGGAGAGTAGGAGGAGAAGAGGCGACAAGAAAGAGAGGGGAATAAGGGCAGGCAGGAAGATAGGGGATAGTGAGTGGGTGAAAGTGACGAGAGTGATGGGGTAGGAGGAGAAGAGAGAGAAGAACAAAGGAATAGGTGGCAAGAAAGAGAGAAAGAGGTGAGTAAGAGTTAGAGAAAGACACAGGAAGTTGGTAAAAGAAGATAGTAGGGAAAAGAGAAAAAGAGGTTGAGGGCAGAAAGGAAGGAAGGGAGGTAGAAAAAGTACAGTGAGGTGGAGTAAGGGAGAGAGAAAGAGGGAGTGGGAACGTATTTTAAAAACCCAAAAGGGAGGAATAATTGCAGTATTAAAGGAAAATAAGTCGTGAAATATATCAAACTTGGAACAGCTACAACCCTGATCCCCAAAAACATACACTGGAAAAAACCCAATATATATATATATATATATATATATATATATATATATATATATATATATATATATATATATCCGAAACTGTCAACCGGAAATGTCACCCAAACTATCAACATGGATTTCTCTCAGTTATTAAGCTTAGTTGGTTAGCAAGCTGGCTATGTATGTGTCACGTGTACAGGCCACACCAATGAAGCTAAAGGACTGAAAATTTAAACATTCACTCTTTAGTATGTCTGAAAAGCAACTTTTTTATTGAAAAAAAAAACACGCCTAAAATAGTTGGGGTTCAATTTGCAATGTAGGTTTAAGTGAAATACAACCCTCAGTTTGTGCCAGCATGTTCTTTTTTCTTTAAATCAAGACGTTCTTAGTGGTAAAAACCTCAAAAAGGTGAAAGAGGTATATTATTCATTGCTCACCCCTTTCCCCAAATTCTAATTGATTACCTCCAACAAGTCATGCTGCCAAAAGACATTGGTCGCATGAGAGTTTCTATTTCGTATCTAATCGGATCAGTACATTATGAAGAATATTTCATGTATGGTGTCGCCAGTAAAACCGTTGCCTCATAATATTCATTCGTAACTAGGCCAGTCAGAGGGTCCACGATGGTAGAAGAAAGAGGTTTTTTGGGCATGCGTTATTGAGGGTAGTGTAGAGATCGGTCTCCTCCTTAGGGAGTTAACGGGATCATCACGGGAGGCTTTCTGCATGATCCTTATCTAGATACAGACCAGGCTCGACGTTGTTTAACTTGGATGATCGTACAGGAACCGGTGCGTCCAACGCAATTTGACAGTAATTACTTTACCACAGAGAACCTTCAAAAATAAGAAGATCCCATTAATCCTAAAAAGAAGGGTGTATAACCAATGCATCCTCCCAATAGTTACTTATGGAGCTGAAATATGGAACCTAACCAAGAGACAGATCCGTAAATTGAGAACCATGCAACGTGCACATGAAAGAATAATGCTGGGCCTCACATGGAGAGACCACAAGACAGCACAGTACATTCGAGAAAAGACAAGAGTCAGGGACATCATAGAATCCATTAAAAATCTCAAATGGCGATAGGCTGGCCATGTTGAAAGAATGGTGAACAACTGATGGACATCACGACTCACGACATGGATCCCCTGAGATCACATGCTCGACCGAGGCCGGCAGAATATTAGATGGAGAGACGAGCTAGACAAGTTCAGAAAGTACTGGCTCCGCGACGCCCCTCATAGAGAAGAGTGGCAAATCCTGGGGAAGGTCTATGTCCAACGACGAACGTTAAAAGACAGATGATGATGATGATGACCATGATGATGATGATGATTTTACTCAGTTTCCAACAGCACCCTTTGTTTATGAAGCGGACTTCTTCCCCGAGAAGAAGTGTTCGCCCCTTTCTTACCAAATATTTTCAGCCACACCAAATCTTTCTATATCACTTTTGATTATCATTGGAAAATTCTGTTTACCACCATCAGAAGAGGATAGTACACCTGAATGAAACCGTAGAATGGATCAGCTGAAACGTAGCGTTAACAGCACAAACAATGAGGGGTTCAATCGCCCGAAAAACACATTGCATGTTGATTAACCTTCTCAAAACTACGGACGGATCGAACATTATATAGTGAAAACTATATCGTGAAAATCATATAGTGAAAATCATATAGTGAAATCATACAGTGGAAATATATAGTGAAATTATATCGTGAAAATTATGTTGAGGAATTATATAGTGAAATTATGGAGTGAAAATATGTAGTGGAATTATATACTGAAATTATATTGAGAAAATCATATAGTGGAATTCTATAGTGAAATGATATAATGAAAATTATATAGTGAAATTATATAGTGGAATTATGTAAAGTGAATCATGCAGTGAAATTATATAGGGAAACTTATATAGTGGAGTTATATAGTGAAATTATATAGGGAAACTTATATAGTGGAATTATATAGTGAAATTATATAGGGAAACTTATATAGTGGAATTATATAGTGAAATTATATAAGGAAACTTATATAATGGAATTATATAGTGAAATTATATAGGGAAACTTATATAGTGGAATTATAAAGTGAAATTATATAGGGAAACTTATATAGTGGAATTATATAGTGAAATTATATAGGGAAACTTATATAGTGGAATTATATAGTGAAATTATATAGGGAAACTTATATAGTGGGATTATATAGTGAAATTATATAGGGAAACTTATATAGTGGAATTATATAGTGAAATTATATAAGGAAACTTATATAGTGGAATTATATAGTGAAATTATATAGGGAAACTTATATAGTGGAATTATATAGCGAAATTATATAGGGAAACTTATATAGTGGAATTATATAGTGAAATTATATAAGGAAACTTATATAGTGGAATTATATAGTGAAATTATATAGGGAAACTTATATAGTGGAATTATATAGCGAAATTATATAGGGAAACTTATATAGTGGAATTATATAGTGAAATTGTACAATGAAATTATAGAGCGAATATTACAAATAAGAATTCAAAAACCAAACTTAGTCCGAACTTCAAACTCAGGAAAAAAAAGGAAGATGTATCCAAAATCAAAGCTGAAATCTTGGCTTACCAAACGATATCTAAGAGGAGAAGAGATCATTTGAACCTCTCTGTTATTAAGAAATTGATCGTTATGTTGGTGGGTGGAAACATTGAGTGGATCAGTGTGCATCAGCCTGATTGGGAAAGAATACCCACGCATTAAAAATATGTAACTGCCTATGCTACACGAGTTGATAAAAAATGGAATCACTAAGGTGACACGCGTTACTAGGAAACGGTTGATCAGATCAGTTTATTTGCCATGATTTCCTTTATAATTGTTTCTTTAACTTACTTATTAGAACCTTCTCGTTCCTCATAGATTGTATGCATGTAGAGAGCAAAAGATGATTTCAATCATTCAAAATACTATTTGAACGATGACTTTTCTCAAAATTACATGAAGTATCAATAATGTTACTATTCCTCAGTGATTAAATCTTTTTATTTCTTTCTTTACGGCTGCTATCTCTGAATTCTCTTCTCATTGTCTTACTCGAAAGTGTAAGTTCGTTTTAGTAACCTGGTCGACTAATACACGAGTATATACGGTATACCTTGATAAACTATCCAATTTAATTTTCTTATTAACATATGTTAACACGTTAAATATTCTGTTTTCTTCCGCTGTCTTTCTCTTACTCTTCATCTTTCTACAATTCTTTTTACTATATATATAAATACACACACACACACACACACATATATATATATATATATATATATAATCGTTTTCCACTTTTGCCCTCATTAAGTGCACTCGCTAATAAGGCCCGCTTCTGCCTTACCAGGCTTTTCAGCAAGACTTTTCAATTTCCAGCTAACTTTATAGCTAAAGATGTAATATATACTCATAAGCCTGCTTATCAAATAAAATGCACAAAAACTCAAGTACAAATTATTGATAAAAATTGCGCACTTTGATTTGGAGTTACTAATTTATTTTAATAGCCATAATTCTGGGTGAACCATCCTCACCTTCTTCTTCCACTTGTCACTACTACTGCAACTAGTAATGCAGCTACTATTACTTCGTTTAGAATCCCTTTAAAATTGAAAATCATAGATACGGACGTAAGGATGGTAGAGGCATCATTCAACTTATAATTCTTGTTATCTTATCTTCTTTCTTTTCAAATGAATATTCTTTCTTTCTCTTCTTTTCTCTTTCTTCTTTTCTTTCTTCTACGTCTATATCCTTTCTTTTTTGCACTCTCCTTTTTCTTTTCCTTTCTGCCTCTCTTTTCTTACCGGCGTCCTTTCTTTTTTTCTTTCTTTCTCCTTTTCATTCACCCTTTCTTTCTTCTTCTCTCGATGATCTCTCCTCAGCACAAGTTCATCCGTACAGTCGTAGGCACCGACTGAGACAAACAAGCGTGTTCGTACACAAACAGGGCATTTAAAAGAAAGAAAAAAAATATGAATTTTTGTAGTGGGCAAACAAATCGGTTTCTTTGCATCCAGCCCCACCCGCCCGGCGGAGAAGTGAATGGGGGGCAGGCTGGGGTGGTAGGGAACGACTCCATATGTTTAATACTAATTAACAAGACAATTAAACACCATTGTTCTCAAGCGGACTTAATTGTTTGAACGTTTTTAAGTTTTGCCAATGAAGTCATCCAATTTCTGCAAATGATTCATTTCAGACACGATTTATTCGTTCACTTCTTTCTTTTCTCTTTGAGAAGATTTTTATTGGATTTTTCAGTAATAATTTCTTTTTTCCTTTGTTTCTTTTTTATGGACATCTTTCTTTCCTTCTTTTATCTCTTTCTTTCTTCCATAATATCTTTTAAGAAGATCATCTTTCTCTTCCTGTCGATGATTTTTCTCTTTTCCCAGTTTCTTTCTTTTTTTTTTATTGATTTCATTCTTACTTTGTTTCGCATTATTTTCCTGCTCTTTTCATTCATCTATCTTCTTCATTTTTCTTTTCTTTCTTTCTTTAATTTATTTTATTTCTACTCGTTGTTGTCTCTTTAACTTTTTCTCCCTTTCTTCTTTTGTCTCATACATTGTTTCTTTCTTTTCTATGATTTTTTCAAAAGATTCTTTTTATAACACATATTTCACATTCCATTCTCTTTTTCTTTTCACCTTTATTTTGTTTAGAAATATTTTTCATTCAATTAACAATCTTTTTTTAAATTTTTTCTCTCAGTTTTTTCTCTCTCAGGAAACGTCATGATTTTCTTCAATTTTTTTTCTTTCAATGGCACTTGTCTTTCTGTTTTTTCCCTTCATTTTTCTTAGTTGATACGTTTTCAATTTTTTTGAAACGCTTTTTTATTTTCTCTTTCCTTCTTTATCTTTTCTTTCATTTTCCCCCTTTTCCGTTTTTTTCACGTTCATCTTCCTTCTTTTTTATCCTTCTTTTTATTCAGTCTTCAATTTTTCCTCTTTCATTCTCTATTTCTGTCTCCCATTTTCCTCTTTTTTCTCTCTTTCTTTCTTTTCTACAC
>OY735239.1:25613013-25648013 GCA_963457665.1 Thysanoteuthis rhombus
ATCTATCTATCTATCTGAGCCTGTTCATGTATTTTTTCTTCCTATCGAATCACAATAGCCCCACAAATGGCTTGCATGATCATCAGCCAAGTAGGCTACCGATTCTTCACTCTTTGCTCGTGTACACGCCCATGTAAGTGTATGTGTCTCCGGGCGCTCCTGGTTAGATTTTTTGGACAACAACCTTGGAAAGTTTGTATGGGTACACCACTGGGCACAATAATGTTGTGTGTTTTTCCCCCCAAAAGTGCTTTTTAGGATCTCTATGGTCATTTTAGAACTGACGTTGGGTTTGTTGACGGTCCTCATGCCAAATTTTTGGTTGATATTGCGAGCAGTTTCTGCTTATTCACGTCCCATTTTGAACTCATAATAGAATTGCTCAAATTTGCCCTTTTTTATTTTCGATTTGATAGCGTCAAATAAACCAGAATAAATAGTGAAATAACGTTCAGCACAAATAAACAGAGCGATATTCACATCTTAAAATTTTATATTACATGAACATAATGAAGTAATAGTTCATTACAAAATAAGCCTATATATCTTATGGAATGATGAAAACCGCAATTATCTCTGCACCAAAAATTGCTTTTTTTTATTTTCATAACGGGACACTACACTTTTATGATTGATTAAACTTGGCCAATTTTCTTTCAAAGTAATTTTTAAACGCTCTAGATAGATTCTGGTGTAATATTGACATTGTTTGGTAGCATTTCAGACGATAAAAAACCAATGCAATCTCATCAAACACTTACTGAAACTTTTCTTGAATGAAGATCCATTTTAAGCTTGCTTTGGCCTGTTCAACTACGCTAATTCATTGTCTAAGTCTGTTTATATTGCAGTAAAATATACTGAGAGAGTATTTTATCAAATTTGAAGGACAAGGATAATTATTGGATACAAAATCCATTCTAAGTTAAAGAAAAGCCAACAGAATTTCTGGCCGTCAAATGTAGGTTTGGGTTCTTCTTTCAAGTTTGCGAATTGCAGTTTTAAAGAATCTATCCCAAGAACATTATAAATATTTCAGGTTGCCTGAGGAGCATTATTGTATCTATTAATCTCATAAGACGTTACATACCTTACGTGAATAATTTACGGCAGTGAGTGACACCACGGCGATGATCGGAAAATAAAAAAAATGTGTCCCGGTGGGATTTCACTCACTACTGTGAATAATTTAGATCCTAAGATGACCTTTCCTTATTCACATTGTCGGATACTAATATTCATTTTCATAGTATGAACCATGGGGAGTGTTGGGCCATGCCCTGCCGCGCTGGCCAGTGACATGATAGAAGGGGGTCTGGTGGATTGGTTACTGCTGCTTTCGTTCGGAGTGGCCTTAGAGCTCCACCGGCTCTTGACACCCACTATCTGCTCCTGGTGGGTAAGCAGACAGGTCCGGGTGTACTTAGCACTGTACAGTGTGAAGGTTAGAGGGAAAAAGATTTTGAGTAAAGGATCTGAAAAGTTAACAGTTGGGGTATATAGAAGGTATATATAATTATCATTTTCTTTTTTTTCTTTCTATCCTCTGTTATTTGATATTCATGCAGTCTACCTGGGTTAATCAACCCAACTATTATCTTATTTTAGACTATGTGCATCTATAATGGGCTAAAGCTCTGTGATGTGGACAACTAACATGTCTAATGAAATTCTATAAGTTTTTGTTTGGGGAATGTCTATGTCCAACGACGGACGTTAAAAGGCTGATGCTGATGATGATGATGATGAATATTCATTATTCATCATACAGTTGACATAAGAACAATATCATACACGTTGAAATACTTGTATACCCGTTGTTCTGAGACTAACAGAAAACATATACAGAACCGGCCAGAGATCACAGAAGAGAGGGAATGAGTTAAGGGTGATATTTCGGCCCCGGGCTCCCATCAGGGTTCTAGTGGCTCGATCGGTTAGTGCAGACCTCGGTACATGAGTGCTCCCGGACGATGTGTGTGGATTCAAATCCCGCGCGGGGAAAATTTATATATTTTCTGGTCATCACCGTTGTTTCGTTCAATACCATGAATAATTCGGCTCGAGCAAAATTTAATTCTTAAATCATCCTTTATTCGCATTGTGGGATAGTTATATCCATTTCTTATCATGTATATAAAGCTTGTGAATTTGTGTGAAAGTCTCTTTGTCTGATGAGTATAGTTAAGGTAACACTTTAAAAGAATGCTTATAAACAGAAACGAAAAGTAAGTTTTTACACACACACACACACACACACATACACACACCCACATGCATATATATATATATATATATATATATATATATATATATATATATATATATATATACATATATATATATATATATACACATATATATATATATACACATATATATATATATATACATATATATATATATACATATACATATAACATGCTTGGCCAATTTCATTTTTGAAAAAAATATTTCCGCCCAGCTTCTGATAAATTGACTTCACCAGAAGAGATTTTGAGTTCAAAAATTACAGAAATATTCCCTCTTTTTCTGAAAAGGTCCAACAATTTAACCTTTTTTCTCTAAAAATCGGAAAGTTTATTTCTGGAAAATGCATTCGGGGGATGATTTTTTTCAATGTTAATTTTGATCGTGTTGGATTACAACTCTACCTGGATACAACAAGTATCTTCCTAAAGACATAACATTCCGTCATTCGTGGATACGTCTCTTTTCTTTTGCACTGTGTAACACCCCCTACCCACCCACACACATCGACGAGTGCTTATATTTGCTGATTCAGTAATTTTGTCGTTGCACTTACATGGGGAAGTTTTCAAACTCTTTTCAGATTTAGATTTGAATGAAGTTACAGAAAAGAAAAACTGTGCGGTAATATATGTATGTAATCAAAGAATTTTTAGAAAAGGAAAGTAGCAGATAAAAACTCACAAATTTTGGCCTTTTCATAAAGAATATATGTTTATTTCAGAAATAGAAAGTGTGGTACGTTTGGGGGAGGCATGAATAAAATACTTGGCAACATTATCTACATACACACACAACCAAAGACACCCGAAATATATATATATATATATATATATATATATATATATATATATATATATATATATATATATATATATATATATATATATATATGTACATACATATATATATATATATATATACATATATGTACATATATACATATATATATATGTATGTATATATGTATATATATACATATATATATATACATACACATGTATATATATATACATATATATATATATATATATATGCATATTCATATATGTATATAGAATTAATAGATATATTCATATACGTAACATTTATTAAATATATATCTATATCATATATTTGAAAGCAACATTGTCCAGTTCAAATATAATGTATTCCCATACAATTACGTGCGCACGCACACAAGCATATATATATATATATAGAAGCATATACATATACAAGCATATATATATATATATATATATGATAACAAATACATATATGATCCTACAGAATGATTATAGTTATATGAATATAATCATGTATACATATACATATCGATGTGTCAGTTTCATTTATCTATATGTGATTTTCTGCGAAATCTTTGGAGCAGTTCCAGTTTATTTTTCATGTTGTGGGGTGCCTTCTTTGATCCCTCCCATATATATACTGATGCTTTGCAAACATACATTGTCTATCAAATCTCCCTTTGATATCCCCCCCAAGTACCCGTTTACATATCCACGTGTATATTTACTGCGCGTCCAAAAAGAATCTGATGAATTTCAAAAAAAAGTTCATTTCTGCATACTTACGCACTTTCAGAATTGACAAAATTTGGATTGAATATTTTTGATTTTTGTAAATAACTTTTCTGTGTTCAACCTTTCTTCAATGCTTTTTTTCGATATTTGTATTTTTAATGAAAATATGTAACATATATTTTTATTAACTGTCAACTAAAACTTTCACAAAAACTGCCAACACAGGTTTCTTCAGCCTTTTAAGTTGGTGTTTCAACCAACCAGACATATGTATATACGTGTGTATCTCGAGTGTAAAGGATGCACCAATGTAACTGAAGGTCTAAATATGCAAACAGTTATTTCTTATTATATCAGGAAATTTCCCACTCCCGAATAGGTTTTTTGTGGGAGTCCAGTTTGCAATGTAAGTTTATGCTAAATTGATCTTCTAGTTTGTATTAGCAGCATTCACGCCTGTTTTTCTTTTCTTCCAGATTTCTAAGGATCACAGTCCAACGAAAAGTGAAACGGGTGACATTCATTGACCATCATCTTTTTCAATTTCTAATGGATCACCCCCAACACGGAATGCTGCCCAAAAACATTTGTCACGTGACAGTTTCTATCGAGTGACTAACCAGACCTGTTTTTTCTAAAAACTGAATGATTAGAAATAGAAACTTTTGTTATTAAGAATATTATTCTATTACTATAAACTGAATTTAGGTATTTTATTATAAGAGTAGAAGGGAAGAAAGAAGAAAAAGAAGTTAGGCAGTTTCCTGAAGGGGCGAGAGAGAGAGAGAGAGAGAGAGAGAGAGAGAGAGAGAGAGAGAGAGAGAGAGAGAGAGAGAGAGAGAGAAGTGGAGAAAGGGGTGTTGGACAGTTTTAAAAAAGAGTAGGAGATATTGGGGAACGTGAAGTTAGTTAGTTTGTTGAGAGAATATGAAGAGAGGGGGGGGTAGAAAAGTTGATGCAAAAAAGGTCTGGTAGAGGCAGGAGAAAAAAGTTAGTAAATAAGAAGTTTAGAATAAAGGGGAAAAAAGAAAGTTAGGTAGTTAACAGGTGGATTGGAAAAGAGAGAGAGGGGAGGTGAAAAAATCGATAATTTGATTAGAGGGTGGGAATAAAGATGATAGAAAAAATGTATTTCAAATAGAGGATAAGGAGGAAGAGGGGAGAAAAAAGTTTGGTACTTTACAGAAGGAGTGGGAAAATTTTCGCATATGAAACCAACCTATGTTTGTATAACATTAGATAAAACTATTGACAGGCGATGAAGATTGGAAAGGATGTTGTGAAGAATGAAAAGGTATCGGCAAAAGTCTGGAGAAGAACAAAGGCATGAGACCAACTCTTAGTTGTCCATATCCTTAGAAGGTCAAGCTATTGTGGAATTGAAGAGAGAAGATTTAGAAAAGAAGAAATAACTGAAAGAAACAAAGGATAGACCAGTGGTCCCAAATTGGGGGAGTGGGTACGTAAATATTTTCAAGGGGAGGCTTGAGCCCGCAGGAGAAAAATAAGAATTTCTCTATTTTGTAATTTATCTAAAGAAGTGTTTGCATAATATAATGGTCAACATAATATTTTAGAAACTGTCAACCAAGACTATCACTAAATCTTCCAACAGTCTCTTCAGTTTTTAAGTTGGTCTGGCTGGCTGACTACCTATGTATCATGCGTACAGGACACATCAATGGAGCTAGGGGGCTGAAAATTGAATTATTTACTTACTGCAATTATTTACTTTTATTTATGTATACAACAAAAGCTTTCTGTTTTTGAAATTTTTCCCCTGCATAGGTTTTCAGTGAGGGGGTTCAATTTATTATCTCAACTCGAGCTAAACTGATCCCTTAGTTTGTGCCCGCCTGTTATTTAGAAATTCGGTCTTTTTTTTAGTGATCACTACCCAAGCGGCAAAGGTAATTATTCATAGATCACCCCTTTTTCCAATTTTTTTAATTGGTCACCTAAACAAAGCGTGCTGCCAAAAAGCATTGGACCCGTGAAAGTTTCAATTGAGTGACTAACTGTTAAATAGTAGTTTTCTTTTCTCTGGTATTTGCAGTAACCATTTCAAATTAATCACTTGGTTGAAGATGTGAAAGGGACACAAAGGCTAGACCCAACAACTAAGGATAGAGGCGTTGAGGTACAAAGGTTGAGAACCACTAAGATAAAAGGAAAGAATGAATTACGTTAAATAGAGAAGCAAAGGAAATGAATAAGTACAAGAAGAAAAAAGACAATGTTTGATAAAAAGCAAAACAAAGACGCTGCAAGAAATTTTGTAGAATCGGAGGTAGATGGGGGAACATGGAATTCTTCCGAAAATAAAACATTTAACAAGCAAAGGAGGAAAATCTGAGATAGGTTATCTTTTGGAACCTTTGATCGGAAGTTTCGTTCTTTGTGAGCCCATTTGGTATGGAATATTCAACCCCTCCCCAAAAAAGGAAAAAAAAAAACAAAAAAACAAAAACAAAACAAACAGTCCTGGAAAAAAATAATAACAAAGAAAACAAAAACGAAGAAAATTGAACAGAAAAATACAAGAAAATGTAGACGAAGTGACTTTACACGCCAACAGGCCCAAGGATATACAATGTGCATATATATATATATATATATATATATATATATGTATATATATATATATATATATATATATATATATATATATATATATATATATATATATATATATATATATGTATATATATATATATATATATATATATATATATATATATGTATATATATATATATATATATATATATAGGTACATATATATGTACATATATATATATATGTACATATATATATATATATACATGTATATATATATATATATATATATATATATATATATATATATATATATATATATATATATAACGGGATAATGTCGAGAAAGGATCTCCAATCCATCCGCAATACTTTTGAAGAAAGATATGTTTAGAATTATTGAAGACACACAAAAATAATATTAAGCATTACATGAAGGAGCTATGCAACAGATATTTGGGGGAAAGATGAAGAAGAAAAAAAGGAATGAAGATGAAAAAAGGAATGAAGAAGAAAAAAGGAATGAAGAAGAATGGGTAAGAAGGAAAAAAAACAGATATTTACAAACAAAATTTCCAAGAAAAAAGGACTCTTCCACAAAAATGCATTCATACTAAAAAAACAAAACAAATACATACACTTATACACATATGATCACGCGCACTGAAGCACACAGACACTCACACACATGCATATACACACAGAAACGCATACACCAACGTACACAGATGCATACACACAGTAGTGTGAAGAAGAAAAAACAGGTCTGGTTAATCATTCAATAATAAACGTCACGTACCGAGTCCGCTTTGTTGGTGGTGAACAATCAAAATTGGGAAAAAGGGTCATAAATGAATTTCTCTCACCTTCTGTTGGATAGTGATCACTGAAAACTCTGAATTTTTCAAAAAACAAACGTGAGTTTCACTAGACACAAACTAAGGGATCAACTTAGTATAAAATTACATTGCAAATTGGCATCCGAATAAACAGGGATTGTTACAAACAAAGAAATATTTTTTCTTGACATTGTGAAGTGTAAATTTTCAACCTTCTGGTTCCCTTGTTACGGCCTCTACGCTTGGTCCATAGCCATTCATCCTTCCAGCCAACTGGAGAAATTGGAGAAACCTATTTTGATCACTGATTTGGTTGACAATTCCTAACTATGGATTTCAGTTAATTGGTGCAACTCAAAAATTGAGTAGTTTGGCTATATATATATATATATATATATATATATATATATATATTGTGTCCTCCACCAGACAGTAGTTTCGTTGGATTACAACTCTTCAGTGTGGCTGTAGACTATCTATCTATCTATCTATCTATCTATCTCTCTCTCTCTCTCTCTCTCTCTCTCTCTCTCTATATATATATATATATATATATATATATATATATATATATATATATATATATATATATATATATATATATATATATATACATATATATATCAGATTAGACAGTTTATATCTGACAGAATATGATAATTGCGTAGACAATTTATTTAGAAACATATTTCATCACTGGAATTAATCGAGTTTTTGCTACTCGGTTGAATCCGACGCCGATTAAAGTATGTATCCATATAAATTGTCTCTACGATTATAGATATATTTACTATATTTTACTCTCTCATATATATATATATATATGTATGTATATATATATATATATATATATATATATATATATATATATATATGTGTGTATATATATCCATGAGAGCATAAAATCTAGTAAACATAATTATAGAATCAGTAGATATGATGGGCAGACCAAATAACACAATAACGATAACACAAGAAAATACTCCCTGACATCACTAAAACTAATCAAAATGAGAAAAACTGGTCTGGTTAGTCACACAATAGACACCCTCACGTGACCATCCTCTTCTGGCAGCAAACCGTGTTCGGGATCATCAGTTTAAATTCGGAGAAACGATCAATAGAAGTGTTGCTTCTATCGTCTTTTGTTGATAGTGATCACTACAAGAGACTGAATTATAAAAGAAAAAAAAGCGGGTACAAACTAGGTGATCAATTTAGCATGAGTTTACATTGGTAAAAGAAACCCTGTTTAAAATCTATTCAAGGGTGAATATATATATATATATATATATATATATATATATATATATACATATATATATATATATATATATATATATATATATATACACATACTTTTGCTAGACATTGTAAGGACTAAATGTTTAAATTTTTAGTCCTCTAGTTCAATCGGTGCAACTAGTATCTATTCATATGATACATACATATGTATATAGCTAGCCAGACCAATTTGAAAACTGAAGAAACCAAAATAATCAGTATTGGTTGGTTGTTTTTAATGTGGCAATGAAGACGAAGGAAGGGGAGCCCAAAAGAGCAGAAGTTTATGGACAAATAAACAAAAATATGAGACAAAAGAAAAAGGTGGAAACATTGTGAGATTAGTAAAAGCTATCAGAATCAAGAAGAGCTTAAAATGCACTGGGGCCGCGCTTGGGCCGTGCACCATACCACAGAAGGCACAGAGGATCTAAAAAAACATGTTAAGTGATCTAAATAAAGAAAGCAAAAAAATAGGGTTAGATTTCAACAAAACAAATAAAAAAATAATGTTTTATGACAAGGCTATGAAAAAGACCATAAAAATAGGCGGTGAAGCCCCTAAAGAAGTAGAGGTATATATCTAACTTGGCTAGGTGATGAAGCCCGAGAAAGACCACGGAATTGAAACAAGACAATGCAAAACAATTAGACGGAAAGCATTTGGCATGAATAGAGCCATGTAGAAAAGCAAACAGACAATACGCTCAAAGTGTGAACAACACAAAATCAAAGCATAATACCTAGCTACGGCATATTGATGCAGAACCTGGAAACTTACAATAACCACCGAAAACAAACTCAGAATAGCACGGGGGTGGATAATAGGAAGAGAAGCGTTAGAAATGACTCTTAGAGAGAGAAAGAGATCGACATGGATCTGAGAGGAAGATTACGGTGAAGGATATCGTACAATTAATCAAGCGACAAAAATGGAAATGGGCAAGGCACATAGCGATAAGAAAGGACAACAGTTGGAGCAAAGAGCAAACCGATTGGTGTCTGTGGGTCAGTGAACGCAGCAGGAGAAAACCAGGCATAAGATAGAGGAACTAATAAGAAAAAGTTAACAGCAATCATGCTGGTCGTGGAAGGAGATAGAAAAGGTCTATGTCCAGCAGTGGACATAACAGATGCTTCTACTATATATCAACATCATCTTCGACAACATTAGCTTTTATAAGTCTATTGCTGTTACAGTAAGTAGTGATTTCGAGAATTCTTTAGTTTCACTGTGAGTGATAAACACGCTATGCTAATCATTACTACTGGAATGAGTTCGATCCTAAACGAATGTCCCTCTATCTTATGCCTGGTCTCCTCCTACAGCGTTCACAGACCTACCATTATGTCAAACCATGCTGAACTTAATGGATATTTAGTGTATTCTGCCTCAGTATTAACCGCGTATATACTACTTTGTTTGACACACGGCCACAGCAGTGGAGCCTCAGTGAGGATTTAACAATATAAAACTTCAGTAACTTTACAAACGATAAATAGAATTTCAATCTAAATGTGTTCATTTTAGACTTTGAAAATTCCTTCGAACTGATCGTGGAATATGATGTCCTGCAAATGCCACCCATTTTCTGCTCGAGAGCGTCGATCCTTTCCAAGACAATGTTCCATGTCAGCTTCATTTGTATTTTGCTCCAATGATCTACTTCTTTCTCAACACTGAAAAAAGTGTTTCTTTGGATCAACTTGAAAGTATTACTTTGTTGAAAGAATACAATTGTTACCTTGAATGAATTAGTTGTCTTGAAGAAAACTTATGATTGAAAAGGTTAAATATTAGTTTGAGATAGACTAATAAAACGATGTAAAACAAATTAAAGCATTCTTTTCGGGTTGGTCTCCGTAACACTTTTTCAGTGCAGTTCCAGGAGAGTTTACCTGAACTCTTTCTTCAAGATAACCCCAAAGGGAAAAAATAGATTCTGTCGATTCTGGTGGCTGGTAAATTTCTGAATGACGTGAAAGTAATTTACAAAGCTGAAATTAGTAGACATTTGAGGAAAGATTTTCTTATAAACTACAATTAATGCAATGTAATCTCCTATATCCAATATATATATATATATATATATATATATATATATATATATATATATATATATATATATATATATATATATATATATATATATATATAAACGGATGATTTCTTTTCCTTATTATTCGAGAAGTTGTTCAATTTTTTGGCTTAGAAAGTAACTTTTGCACCACACTATTGTAGTAGCAGTGCCGCTAATTCAGTGCTTTTCACGTTAAATCTAGCACGTTTGTTGGTTTGGCCGTGCAAAAATTCAACCGTAAACGCTAGTTTGAGCGCTATTTTCAAGCAATTCTATCAATATTTAGCTATCTCCCGGCTGAATATAGCTATTTAAGCCTGCTAAAATAACCATAAAATGGCAAATTATTTTTTAGCCTATTTTTTGTTTACCTTTTTTCGAGCCCAATTCAGAGCTGAGATGTAGGCAACTGATTTATTTAATAAGCATTGCTAAACGGCGAGTTTTGCCCTCACCTGCTAAACCAACAAACTTCCTGTAACTCTTCTGACCTTCCATAGTAAAAATCGTACTCAATCAACCAATCTTCCCATGCAATAGATGTGTATTTATGCATGTGCACACTCAAGCAGGCTTAGACGCCCACATCACCCTGCACAGAAAGACGCTCCCATCCAGACACTCACAGAAGCCTTTACCACCCCACCTGACCGGTATCGGAATCACCACCACCACCATACGGTGCCAAGATAACCTCAACTCTACACTTGTAAGAATTCCGATAATTTACGAATCAAAGGTCGAACTAAACGGATTCAGATATATTTAAACATTGGCAAAGGAAGGGTGTTCTTGCAATCCACTTTGAAATAAAGGTATTAAAAAAAACCTGAGCGATAACTAAACGTAGTTGATAGATCGGAGTGTTTGCGAAAGGTTCCCTCTTTGTGCCAATCTCTATACATCATCATCATCATCATCATCCGTCACTATGTTACACTGCTGGACGGAGGCCTTTCCCATCTCCTTCCATGACAGCCTTGATTGTGATAACCTTTGTGATGCCTTACCGGCAAACCTTTCTATTTCATCCCTCCATCAATTTTTCTGGTCGTTTTCTACTGCTTTTGCTGTCCCACGGGTATCACTTCATTCAATCCGTTTCCCAATCTTTTTGCTAAGTGTTCAGCTCATCTCCATGTATGTTGCTTTCTTACACACACACACACACACACACACATATATGTATATATATATATATATATATATATATATAACCCAAAAACACTTATATGATAAACAACTGATGTTCCCCCAAGAAAATTCACATATAATACTGCAATATCTAATTAAATCTAAAACATAAATGATTGGAAATGATTGACTGAAATCACATGAATTTATATATAAAAATCATTTTACATCTTTAGCGTTAGAAACTGTAAACTTTCGAGTTCCATGGAGCATAGGTAAGATACCAGCCACTGGATCTGAAGCTAAGGTTTCAATCCTACCTCGTGGTACTGGATGGGATAATGGATTGTCTATAGCCGCACTGAAGAGTTGTAATACAGCTGTCTGTGGATGACACCATAAATATATATATATATATATATATATATATATATATATATATATATATATATCAATGGAAGTGAAATTGAAGTTTATTAGTACATCAATCAGTCATCAGCCTAATGAAGATTAAATGGAACAAACATTTATTGATTCTTATTACAGTCCAACCAGGCGCGTAACCGTAGAGCTTATCAATAGAACATGATGCATTGAACACAAGTCATTTGCACAATTCCCAGTGCATTGCTGTTTATACCCTTTTCGTAGCAATTTCTTATACAAGGTCTGTTTGGAAAATCAAACGATTTGATATTAGGAAAATGGCCTTGTTCGATAGTGTCTTAGTCTTCGCCCAAGTACTCCCCCTGAGACCCCACACACTTATCCCAGTGTCCTTTCTACTTTTCCAAAATGTTTTTTCAGGGTTGTCATCATCTGCTTCGTCTCCTGTCTGGAATCTTTTCGGGGAGCACCATTAGTCACGGGGAGCGAAAATTGTAGTGAAGTGACAACATGGATGTTGCAATGTTGTTTTTTTTTTGTTGTTTTTTTTAAACGTCTCGTACAAGATGAGAAGAATGGCTTGCTCGGTCATTTTCAATATAACGGTCAAATAGTAAGCAAGCATACATGTACACATGCACAGTAAGGTCTCCTTTGATTGGTTACCCGGTTATATCAAGGCTGCAGAACTGGTTCTCGAGGTATCTAAAATGGATAGATGCTTTAAAGCCTTTGCATGATAATTACCAACAATACGTTTTTCTGAGTTAATTTCGTAAGCCTTTTAAACCAACTCCAAAATTACGTTCTTTCAGAAATATTGCATGCATAACCTACGTAGATTTCAAAATGTATCCGATACGTTTCAAAATATTCATCTTATGATT
The DNA here is from genome assembly GCA_963457665.1 of Thysanoteuthis rhombus. Taxonomy (NCBI): domain Eukaryota; kingdom Metazoa; phylum Mollusca; class Cephalopoda; order Oegopsida; family Thysanoteuthidae; genus Thysanoteuthis; species Thysanoteuthis major. The sequence continues at coordinate 25,625,956 of OY735239.1, forward strand.
CTTATACAGCTTTAAAATTGACTGAATTTCGACCAAAGATTGGAAAATACAAACAACAGAACTATATCGAAACATTATTGGACAAGTAAAGTACGAAAATCAGAAATCTGTGGTTCAGTATCAATTTTGATGGTGTATATGTGAAATCAAACTTCTTCCAATGTATCGGATCCTTTTTGAACTCACTGTATTTTTCATCGGCCCCTATGTTTAGCGCTGATAAACACCTGTTCATATCAGAAAACGTTGTTTCGATAAAGATCTCGCAGGGGTGGTTTCTAAGGAATTAAAGTAAATTCTGGTTAATCCTCGGGCAAGGCCAGCGTTTTTGACTTCTGTACTGGGGAGGGAAAATATCCAGTTTCTCTCTGTGTTTCAACGAAAGTACCTAGTTAAAAAGTAGGTTCGGCATACTGTGGTCTGGGGCCAAATCCAGCCTGCAGCCCTATCTCCAGCAGCCTCATTCCATCTGGCTCGCAGCTTCATTCATCTGGCCCGTCGATTTCATTGAATTTGTGACGTTGCAATTCTTCTCTCCCCTTATCTAACTTCGGTTAGCAAACCATAGATCATTAAATCTGTTTATAGGTCAGGGTCAACCGATTGCCCCATGCAGTCAATTTGAACAACAATTTGATAATATCTTGCCCGATACATACACAAATCTGATATTTCTCATGGATTGATAGCATATGGGTGTTCATGTAGGTGTAAATATCCATATGGGACGAATATATGCCAATTAGTATATCTAATTGTATATTTAGTTGTATCGTTGTCCTTTCAGATTCCTGTTATAACCTAAAACTTACAATGTGAAATAGAGCAACATAGCTAATACCACCATTAAAGGGTTGTGAAAATACGAGATAGTCTGTTGCTATAAAATAATAAGGATTGCGTCATAGAAACTCTTCAGACTTTATATCTAATAACACATTAAAACAGCTTGAGTTGAACTGAGACTTTGAAAAAGACAACTTAAAATTAAGATACTTGAATTAATAATAATTAATTATCTAATAAGGTAGCTCTAGTTTCCCCAGTGTCAATCCATACATTACTGATACTGTCAATTTTAACAAGTATACGATTGTAATCCTATAATCAAAAAACAAACAAACAAACAAACAAACAAAAAAGGCTTGCATGGCCATTGTTTCATATTTTTTAATCGCTCTGGCCCACCAGACCAGTGCTTGCCCCCCCCCCAATACATGATTTTCGGAAATAATTGTTTGTGCTTTCAATCAATTAGACCTCCCTTTCCTATATGAAAGAGTCATTTTTAGAGAAAATAATAGTTTCTACAGTGGTTGATTCCATCTAAGATCTAACAATAAAGCTCTCGCACTATTGTCCGCCGTGAAATTGTACAGCTTTAAGGTCCCTTGCTTACTTTCGTTGAGAAGTCAAATTTTCATTTGGAATGGTTGTAACATTAGTAAATAAGTTCAGATCGAGTTCTGCATGATTGTGAATGTTCGTACTACGGACAGAAATCGATTATCTAGTCCAGCATTAGAGCAATATCGTTGATAGAACGTCTATTCTCACTCCAAAGTTTTCCTCCAAAACTGACGCCTAGCCAAATGTAATATTGGTTAGCGTGAAAGCAGGAAAAATTTAATCCGGAAAAAATTATTAATACATTTTTTTGCTTCCACTAGTGAAATGGATTTTAACCTATAAAATCAACTAAATAAAAAAAGCTTTAAGTAAATAATGGTCAGAATGAATAATAGTGGTTGAACCCCAAATACCCCAATAGATATAGCTGGCCCTTTAATTTCGTTGGTATTTAAGTTGCAGACTGTTCACGAAATTTCGATGAAGCGATAACCTCTAGACTCCTCGCTGAAACTTAACACCTATCACAGTGATGGCGCTTTATTGAATGCATTACTTTGCAGTTAACATTCGTGAAAAAAACATAAATGGCAACAGTACAATTCTGTTCATAAAATAAAAGTCAACATGCTCAAAAAGAGAAAGAGTATAACTGTACTTGAATTTTAAAAAAATGTTAAACAAAAAAAGTTCATGCATGAATTTAAAATAACGTAACTTAATGAAGTGCTTTACACTTAATGCTCTAAGCTTTTATGGTTAACGAAATCGCACAGTATGTTAGCAGTCCATGGCTTTTTACAGCAGCCCCCCCCCAAAAAAAAAAACAACTATTGATAAGAAAATCGCATGTGATCAAATCCGATACCAGCATAATTGGACGGCCAACTGAATATAAGTACTTCCAATTTTATTTTAAAAAAAGGTGAGAGAATCTGGACTCAACTTTGATTGAAAAATGGTAGAGAAAGGCTCATAGAATTTGGCAATGGGTGTCTCACTTCTAGATGCACTGTTGATGATTTCCCGAGAAAATAAGGGAAATCACCGAAAACTTATTAAAAGAGGAATGTTTGTTCCAGTCGTGAGAAGAGTGGTTTATCAAAATCTTAGTATAAGAATCATTTGATTCCATTGTTTCCAACCGAATATTGGTCAAAGAATGACCTGTGGTGACCTCAAATGATTTCGAAGGTCAGCTCATGTGAGGAGTCAATCTTTATTGATTCTCCATGCAAAATACTAGGTCAATAGGTCTTATAGTTTTAGCGTGAAAGAGGCACAGACAAACAGACAAAAGGTTCAAATATTAGTACAGATTAGGTCATATCGGTTAAGGGCAAAAATCAGACTGTTTCTGTTTGGCTTTCGATTTCAGATAAGTCAAAACGCTTGTTGTAAGAGATTACGGTAATCCAGAGTCTAATCCGTGGAATCCCCCACCTGTGTAACACCTGGACAGGTAGTGAGAACAATTTTGAGGGGTTTTGTTACCCTCCATTCTTATTTTGCTCTCTTAACCCCTTACTTTTGTTCTATCTAAATGCTAACATACATACATGCATACACCATAAGCCCAAATGACAGTCAAAAGTGATGCCTGTGCTAGGAAAACTGATGCTTCAGTTGAAGGAATAAAGCTCCAATTTCCTAAGCTGAATATGACTATCGAAGATCGCCGTATAAAGCCAATATGTGTAAGTGTATGTGTATGTGTGTGTGCATGTGTGTGTGTGTGTGTATGTGTGTGTGTGTGTATGTGTGTGTGTGTGTATGTGTGTGTGTGTATTCAGTGTATCCGAATATAACGTTGGCCAAAAGAAATGTTCAGCTGAGGAAACTGGAGTTTTAGCCTTTCATTCGAAGCATCGCTGTTCCAAGACTGGATATCACTTTCACTCCCACTGTACACATATAAAGCTAATATATGTACACACACACGTGCACGCGCGTGTGCACGCACACACACACACACACACACACACACACACACACACACACACACACATACACATACAATCGATAAATAGTATAACTTTAATACCGATTGTTTTTATCTCCCTTTGGGAAATTTGTAATTTTCTAAAGACGAAAATGCACAATTACTTTTAGAATACCCTAATATTTGTTAAGGAAAGAGATAAGATTAAAACAGATAGATAAGTGAACGGACAGACACGATGAAACTAAAATAAATAGATAAATTAGGCTTGTTGAGATATGAGTGAATAAATGACTAAGGGGAGGGATATTTTCTTATCAGCGTCTAATCTCCGCGGAATCTTCATATCAAACAACACTTTTTATGTCACTTTCTGGTCTATCTTTTTAAAAAGACGTTTGCAGGTGAATCTTTCAGTTTGATCGGCTGTTTTTGTAGAAAATAAATTACGAAGGAATCGAATTGTTAAATAAAAAGTAACTAAAAAGGTTTGATAGATAACGAGATATGGATTTTGTGAAATGGAGAAAAAACAACTTAGATGGACGAATTGATTGAAGCATGATAGATATAGATAGATATAAAGATAAAAAGATAAATAGATGGATAGATAGACAGACGGACAGACAGAGAGATAGATAGATAGATAGATAGATAGATGGATAGATAGACAGACGGACAGACAGAGAGATAGATAGATAGATAGATAGATAGATGGATAGATATGAGAAAAATGAGATGGATAGATAATGAACTGGCTAGGATAGATAGATAGATAGATAGATAGATAGATATGAGCAGACTAAGATTGATAGATAAGGAACAGGCTAGGATAGATAGATAGATAGATAGATAGATAGATAGATAGATAGATAGATGCTCAGATAGATAGATAGATAGATAGATGTTCAGATAGATATATATATATAGATAGATAGATAAATGCACAGAGATATATTAGTCGATACATTCATAAAGATAATTGATATATTCAAACTTAAATAGATGGATGTGATCAGACATCGTCATCACAAGTCCCTAAATGTCCATCATTTGACATAGACTCTCTCCAAGATTTACGAGGCTTCTCTATCATGGGCGTCGCCGAACCTATATCTTTTGAACATATCTAAATCTTCATGACATCGTATTTTTTGCCCGCCATATTTTTGTATATGATCTCTTGGGATCCACTTTGTTAGTCGTGGTGTCCAGCAGTTGTCTGATATTCTTGGAACGAGACCAGCCCATTGCCATTTTAGTTTTCTAATTGATTTTATGATAACCCTGACTCCTGTTTTTTCCTTTTATATACCACGCTGTCTTCTGATCTCTCCTTGTGATGTTGAGCCTGATTCTCTCTCGTGCATGTTGCATGCTTTTTTTTTTTTAGCTTGAGGGCCAATCTTTCGGTTAGGTTCCATTTTTCAGCTCCATAGGTGACAATCGAGACGAATCATTGGGTGTAGACTTGAAAAAAAAAAAAAAAAGAAGAGTGATTGGACTTTCTTATTGTTTAATGTTGTACCCGCTATGTTGACAGTTTGCAAATCTAGAGGTAGACAGATAGATAGCCAGTCAGCCATCCAGAATGACCTAAAAATTGAAGAAACCTATGTTGACTGCGTTGACAGTTTTAGTTGACGGCTCAGTGTATTGGTTCAGTACACATTGTTATGGTTTATATTTTGCTTATATTTCTTATTGGAGACTGAACGTTATTCACGAAAAGTGAAAAAAAAAGGTCCACAGCAAAGAAGTAAATACCAAGAGGAAACAAGACAAAAAAAAAAAAAGAAAGACCTTGGGGAAAATATCAAAAACCAAATTAAATCCTTTTGTTGATCCCCACTTCTTATTTAAATAACATTGCTACTTGGAAACAAATGACACAATCACTAAGCAAAAACTGTGCAGAAGGGGCTTGATCGCAGTTTAGTTATTTAATTGTATTCTTATCTTGATATTTTTTTGTGTTTTTCTTTGACGAGGGCCTTCTTCTCTTTCTATTGCATCTTTTTGATCGTTACTCTCTCCGTTCTTTATCAGGTGCTGAGACCTACGAGTGGGATCAGTTGGTTAACAACAAACTTTTCACTTAATTCGAAGCACAGAATGAAATATCTATATCTATACCTGTGTTTACGTGACTTTGCATATATATATATATATATATATATATATATATATATATATATATATATATATATATATATGTGTGTGTGTGTGTGTGTGTGCGTGGATATATGATCCGACAGCATGATTATAAATTGCATTATATTATATTGAAACTCATATTTTAAATGATCTCTCCATGTACATCTATCTCTCTCTCTGTATGGATATATATTTCTCTGTGACATATGAAATATCACACACACACACACACACACACACACACACACACACACACACACACACACATATATATATATATATATATATATATATATATATATATATATATATATACGTACGTATGTGTGTGCGTGGATATATGATCCGACAGCATGATTATAAATTGCATTATATTATATTGAAACTCATATTTGAAATGATCTCCCCTTATTACAGAGTGAATGTATCATTTTGCCTAGACAACGTAGATAGAATAAACAATCAAGCAGCAGCCACACTTCCTTTGATAGTTCATTCTATTGCTGTTTAGGCCAAATGATATTTCAAATAAGCTTTTTTAATATGATATAACGCAATTTATAATTATATATATAGTTCATTTTTTTTTCAATTTGTACGAATACAAGAAAATAGATGGAAAACAGATATCGGTATTTGATGATATTTCCTGACAGTGATCAATATCAATCAAAATGAATTGAGCTACTAATATATATATTTATAACAAGAAAATGTGATTACGTTAGAACATTTTTCACATTTAATATCATTCCGTATGATAAAAAAATGGTATCTCATTTGTTACGACCTTACATGTTTCTTAACTGTAAATTCTATGGAGTCTTTTTACCGTCATTTATTAATTGATAAAGGTAAGCGGTTGTTATAAAAAGGAGAAATAACGATTCATAATACTTCATCTAATAAAAATAAATAAAATATGTACTATTGTGTTTCTTTTGGGAAATCTTTCAATTTGGTCGATAATTTTCCACTTTTTTGAGAAAAAATCCTGATTATGTAATTAATAATTGACAAGTCTATATAACCATCGGCAATTATATTCGATCAATATTTATTGGGATGACACCCCTCTTAACGTGTCTGATTGATAAGATTTCTGATAAAACTATCATGACGATCGCATTCGAAAAGAATCGTTTTTTTTCTCTCTTCTTTTCTCTCAAGTCTCCATACTTAAAATGTTTATATCGAATAACCGTAGCCGGACAAATCAACCGACCAACCAGCCATGCGGGCAACAGATTCTTCTCTTTTTGCTTGTATATGTGTGCATGTGTGTGTGTGTGTTTGTGTGTAGGCTCTCCTGGTATTACCTTTGGGGCAGCAACCTAGAAAATTTGCGTGAGTAATACACAAATAGACATCATCTAAAAGTTTCAATTTTCAACAAAAAAAAAAAAAAAAAAAAAATCGGGTCACTTTGGACCAGCAATGCTCAAATCGTGTGCTGATTAATTTTAGATCATATTTTAAATGATCATTTCTAGTACACCAGCGAGATACTGAGATTCTTTTTTGTGAGCTTTGTATATCAATATCGTTTAGTTTTACTAGTGTGAATTTTCTGTTTTTAATGCAACTTAATCTATTTTTCTTTTCAGCCTTCCATAGTTAAAAATTACAAACAATCCGTTGGTCTACCACCCAGAGAGCTCCTTCCCATTGCACTAAAAGGTGTTGAATCAGTGGGTACAACCTGGCATTTGTGGCTATTCCAATGAGCGATGTTGGCCCCTATGCATGCACAAATGTGTTCTCACTCCAAAAGAAGGTATTTTATCTTCTCCAGAAGACGAATAAATACCGAGAAGAATTCAGAGATTAGCACTTTTCAAGACAACGAGAAAAAAATGTTGTCACTTGATCCTTAGCAATGGCTACCGGGTACTCATGGTGTGAAAATACGGACGATATTAATGCTGGAATTTTCAGAAAGAAATGGCGTCCAACGATAAACTAAAAATCAAATAAATATCCCCCTTCCCGCACTTCTGCACTCATAAAAAGTATACATAGAAAGAAAGAAATATCATTTTTTTAAATTCATTACTGGAATCAATATTCATACAAGAGGCTGTGTCATGCTTTTAATTTTCTTCTGTCGTCAAGAAAACTAACACTTCGATGGCGGGAAATTACGTAATAGAATTAAGGACGTCATTAAATGCGTCCGTCATTGTGTGAAGAGATCTTCTCGTCTCGACCCTTGCAATTGAGTATTAGGCAGCGGTTCTTCGCTTATAAGGTGTCGGCGTCTTGTACATGAGCGATTGTCTTTTGTACAAAGGCAAGCGATACAATCTTTCTCAATCTGTTCATATGTATTATGAATCTTTCTACCTAACGTGCTAGCCATCCCTGTGTATTCATATCTATGTGCAGTGAAAGTAAAAATCTTACCATACCTTCACCATTTTTTCAATATGTATATATATATATATATATATATATATATATATATTTGCATACATATGCATACATATATACGCATACATATATACATCTATACACACATACATACATATATATATAATACATACACTCATATATATACGCATATACACATATATATATACACACATATATATATGTACACACATATATATATACACACATATATACACACACACATATATACAAACACAAATACATATACACACACATATATGCAAACACACACATACACATATATATACACACACACACATATACACACACACACACACATACATATATATATATATATATATATATATATATATATATATATATATATATATATATACAAAATTGACTGAATTAGGACCGAAGATTAAAAATACAAAAAATAAGTCTGATTGGTCCCTCAATAGAAAATGCCAGGTGACTAGCACCTTTCAACAACATGCGTGTTGGGAATGATGAAATTTTTTTGATTCAAAAAGGAGTAATTAGGAGTCTTTTGTTTGGGCAGTGATCACTAAAATGTCTGAATTTTTAAGAAAAGGTGGGCATAAAATAGTGATCAATTTAGCATAAACTTTCATCGGAACGCCCATCCCCACTTTAAAAAAACCTATTTACGTGTGAATTATTAAAAAAAAAAGAAGAAAAAATGTGTTTTCTTGATGTCATCATCATCATCAATCTTCCCCAGGATTCGCCACACTTCTCCATCATTGGGTTTGAGGAGCCAGTACTTTCTGAATTGGTCTAGCTCGTCTCTCCATCTGATATTTTGCCGGCCTCGGTTGCACATGTGATCTCGAGAGATCCATGTCGTGAGTTGCGATGTTCATCGGTTGTCCGCCATTCGTGCAACATGGCCAGCCAACTGCCATTTGAGATTTTTGGCGTCATAATGAATAAATGCTGAGATTTCCAGCCTTGTAGTTAAATTGGTGTGGCCTTCACATATACATACATACATACATACATACATACATACATACATAGCCAAGCTAAGAACTGAAGAAATCAATGCTGATAGTTTTGGTGACGGCGTCTAAAAAATGTACAAAAATCAGAAATCCTTGGTCTAAGTTCTGTCAATTGTTAACGTTTAGAAGAACGTTAAGAACACTTTTTTGGAATGAATCGGATATATTTACATTCACTGTACCTACTTAGCAAGCTAGCGATATCAGCCTATTCATATCTATCTGAATATCTATGTAGCTGTCTTCATGAAAGTTTCAATTAGTCCGTAGCCTAATGATGAAAAGACATCCTTTTATACTACAGATATTCGATTTTGAACGTGATCACATCCCTTGTTAATGCATTCAATTCAGTGGTGAATATTGACAACACAGAATGAACATTAAAAAGTGAAAGTTTCAGATAGAAAATCAGCTAAAAACTACGTGTCAGGTTACGGACATAAATATTCGGTAGGGATAAAGCTGAATTCTGTTAGACAGAGTGTTTTAATCACACTATGTGATCTAGCCAGAGTATTCTCCCTGTCTCGAACATGCACACATACGCACACAAACAAACAAACAAACAGACGTGACGTTTCAGGTAGAATACGAAATGGGGCCCAGAAATTAATCCCACATTCCAAAGAAAAAAAAAAAACAAGCAAGAAGGTTCAGGGTGGGTACGAGGCTGAAACTTAGTGGAAAAAAATGAATAGGTCTGGTTAGTCACCCAATAGAAACCACCAACATCTTTTGCCGTGTCGTGGTGATAATCCAAAAAAATTTTATCAAGGGGTGATCAATGAATTAGTTACTCTTCTTGCCTTTTGTTGGATTACTGGATAGCTTGAATTTTCAAAAAGCCAAGCAAGGACAAACTAGAATAAGCTTACATTAGAAATCTATTCAAGTTTGGGTAGGGTAAAAAAAACAGAAGAAATATTGTTTTGGTAGACACAATAAAGAGTGAATATAAAATTTCAGCCCTCTAGCTCGATCGACGCGATCGGTAAAAAAACAGAAGAAATATTGTGTTGGTAGACACTTTAAAGAGTCAATGTAAAATTTCAGCCCTATAGCTCCATCGATGCAATCGGTACGTGCGATGAGTGTATGTATTCATAGCCAGTCAACCTGCCAGACCAACTTAAAAACTGAAGAAATCTATGTTTACAGTTTTGGTTGACGGTTCCTAACAGATAAGATAAAAAAAAAAGAAAGAAAAAAAAAGAAAAAAATTAAATTAAAAAGTAAGATGGAAAACCCGGTTTGTTTAGTCATTCAATAGAAGTCGTGAGACATACGCGTGATATATACACACACATATATATATATATATATATATATATATATATATATATATATATATATATATATATATATCCCCTAATCAGGGTTGAGCACTCTTAAAGTGTGGTAACTCGTTCATTGTATGATTATGCAATGCTCTTCCATAGGAGTAGGGCAATCTAGTGGATGGGGAATATATGCCAAATAAACTTATCGTTAAGAGTCAAACTTACTGACCGTCCAGTTCCGTAGCGCAGAGATAGGATACCAGCCTCCCATTCTGAAGCGAAGGTTTCAATCCTGTTTCGTGGTACTGGATGGGATAATGGATAGTCTGTAGCCACACTGAAGAATTGTGATACGATGAAACAGCTGTCTGTTCATGACACAATATATATATATATATATATATATATATATATATATATATATACAGAGAGAGAGAGCCAGGTTTGCCAATTGAGATGGTTTTTTTCCCGAATTCGTGAGCCCATTGTTGATAATATATAAATTTGAATGTTTCAATGTCTGGTGTTGCCGATTGAGATGTCTTTTAGATTTTTCGAACTTGAGAGTGACTCTCAGAATCTAAAACAATGAAAAAAATCACTTCTAAATTGCCAACCCAGCCGCCAGCAAAGCGGGACCCACTTAGAAACTGACAAAACCTTTCCAGACAAGTTTCACGACGATTCAAGATGACGGCTTCGTATGAAAGAAAAATAAAGAAAAATCAACCAAGGGAGACTTTTCTTGGAGAATATTCACCAGGGAAATTATAATTTATTTATGCAGTGATAAATTCCCCACCGTTTTCTTCATAATATTATAGACTCCCGCTCAATTCCCAACTCATTTCGAAAGTCTGCTCTCACCTACGTAGCGAGTGTGGAGGTGGGTGCCGGCACTTACTTGACCACCGGCTATCATTAACAAATAAATGAAGAAGAAAAAAAAAAGACATACGATTAATTCTTTTTTATATTCACACATCTGGGAAGTAACTGGAAGTTCTGTCCTTGAATGGTGGTGGAGATGGTGTGTGTGTGTGTGTGTGTGTGTGTATGTGTGTATTTATATGTGTGTGTGTATGTGTGTGTCTGTCTGCACGCACGCACATGTAGATGTATATCAGAAGATACGTATGTACAATTCCGCTTTTTATCAACGTTCTAATAATGAAATTCATATCTCATTTCTTAAAAAACTTATCAATTTGTTTTTATGTATCTATCGATATCACAATCTGTTCTTACCTAAGTTTGTTTCTTTCTATCCATCTATTTATCCCTATATCTCTTTGTGTCTGTCTATTTATCTCTATTTGTTTCTTTCTATCTATCTATCTATCTATCAATCTATCTATCTCTCAATCTGTTTGTATCTATTTATCTATCTTCATATCTTTCTGTCCATTAAACTCCATTCTACGTATCTCAATTTCTGTCTATCTACCTCTCCATTAGCTTGTATCTATCCGTCTCTATCTCCATTTGTTTCTATCTATCTATCTCTATCTCCATTTGTTCCGATTTATCTATCAATATCTCAATTAGTAACTATCTTTATCTCCATTCGTGTCTATCTATCTGTCTCTATCTGCATGCTTCTCTATCCATCTATTTCTCAATTTGTTTCTATCTATCTTGATTTGTTTCTATTCATCTATCTATCTATCTATCTATCTATCTATCTATCTATCTATCAATCTATCTATCCATTTGTTTCTATCTATCCATTGATCTCTATTTCGATTTGCCTCAATCTATCTATCTTCATTCGTTTCTATCTCCCTCTATCTCAATTTGCTTCTATCTAACTATTCATATCTCCATTCGTTCCTATATTTCCATCTGTCTCTATTTCCATTTGTTTCTGTCCATCTATCTATCTGTCTCTATCTCATTCGTTTCTATCTATCTATCTATCTATCTATCTATCTATCTATCTATCTATCTATCTATCTATCTATCTATCTGACTCTATTCATCTATCTATCTATCAGACATGCACGAAAGAATAACTATAATTCTACGCCAAAAGTATGCGCAAAAATTACCAACGACATCTGTAAGGAAGGGATGAATTTGAAAATTGCAGCTCCTGGAGGATGTCCGGCAACGGGAAGTAAGTTTGATTTTGCCAGGCTTTCTGTTCTTTTAAGTCATATCAATTTTTAAGGGGTAGGAACGTGGGTTGACTACGAAGACCTACATGTCTCCGAGTTGGTAGTCTCATTTACCCACTGACGATCAACTATTACTCACAGAAGGGAGTTTTCTCATATGGCATTGGATATTAAAGTGGGGTACACATTCAACAATTGTCTTCAATCCTTGACAACTAAACAACCCAACAATGCACGTGTATATGTGTGTGTATATGTACGTATGCAAACATCAGTTATTTGTGAGTGTTTAGAGAGCTATATATAAATTCATAAAAAAGGGCCCCAATCGGACAGCAATTACCAAACACACACACAAAAACACACACATATATGCATGCTTTATACATATACATACATACATACATACATATATATATATATATATATATATATATATATATATATATATGTATATATATATATATATATATATATATATATGTATATATATATATATATATATGTATGGGTGTATGTATGTATATATATATATATATATATATATATATATATATATATATATGTACATGCAAATGTATTTACAAAAAATCTACAAAAATACCAATATGCATAAATAAATGTATAAATCAATGTATGAACATTAATATATAGAAAAAAATATATATCTATAAATGGATATGTTTACAAAATATCTATAAGTTATCGATATATACATATACAAATATATACATAGATGTATAAATATGTATATGAAGGAAAACATTAGGAAATGTATAAAAATAAATATGAAAAGAAATATTCACATAAAAATATGTATATATATATATATGGATAAATATGGATATATAAATAAATACGTATATATATATATATATATAAATATATATATGTATATATATATATAAATGAATATATCAAAAAACATAAGTATGATTATATGTGAATAATTGAATATAAACATATATATATATATATATATATATATATATATATATATACATAATTATATATATATAAATATATATTTGTACATATTTATGTATTTGTATCTTGTACATATCTAAATAGATATATATAAAAGTATGTATACATATATGTCTAAAATGAGTATATCTAAAAAATATATGAATACATATATACGTATAAATAGATAAAAAAATTAGAATATGTATACATAGACATATATATGTAATCATATTCATAAAAATTAGTGGATATTTATATGAAAATATTTTTAGAAAATATATATATATTGAAAAAAAATATATAAATATGTATATATATAATAATAAAAGAACATGAATATATATGAAAACGTATAAATGAAGAAGTATCTATAAAAATGAATTTATGTATACAATGAATATATATACATGAATAAATATATTCTTTATATAGATATAAAAATATATGCATATGAAAATATATATATGCTTGTGTGTGTATGAGTGTAGATTTGTATATATATAGAAAAGAGGATATACATAAAAATGAATATATATATATATATAAATGAATATAAATATAAATAAAAATGGATATATATATATATATATGTGTATATACATATATATATATATATATATATATATATATACATATATATATATATATATATATATATATATAAATGTATTCATATATATCTATGAATGGATAAACGCATGAGTAAATACATATACACGAAACATCTAAACATGAATCAAATATAAATATATTTAATATACTATATATAATATTCATAAATGTACATATACGCAATATATGTAAAATTTATGAATAAAATATGATATATATACGATCATTAATATGGTATATTTGATATGTATGATATATGATACATTCAAAACATACATATATATATATATATATATATATATATATATATATGTTACGCATATATATGTATTTATATATGTATATATATCCATATGTATTCATAAATATATATAGATATATGATAATATATGTGTAAATTTATACATCTATACATATATATGCATATATGATAATATATTTATGTATATATACTGATATAAATGTATATGCTTATGAATACATACATATATGCATATATTAATATTCATGTATGCATGTATACATATACATGTATACATACATATATATATATATATGTGAAATGTATATATGTATGATTATGAATGTATGTATTTATACACATACAATAACATATAGATATGTATATGAATATATATGATATCAGATATATATGTTTATATGAATATATAAGTACATACATGGATATACATATATGTATATATGCATGAATATATATGTGTAAGAATATGTGCACATATATATGTGCATATATATATATATATATATATAGAAAGAGATAGATATATGTATATATTTGAAAATATGAATGTATAAAATTATGTTTATATATATATATATATATATATATATATATATATATATATATATATATAGATATAGATATAGATATTATTCTGTCATCCACAGACAGCTGTTTCGTTGTATAACAACCCTTCAATGTGGCTATATACTATCCATTATCCTATCCAGTCCCATGAGGCAGGATTGAAACCTCAGCTTCAAACCAGGTGGCTGGTATCCCCCTTTACTCCACAGAAATGGACGGTCGGTGAGGTTGAATTTAAGCGATACATCTATCCATCGTATATATTCCTCATCCACCAGAGTACTCTACTCCATTTTGGAAGAGCATTACATAAAATTAAAATGAACAAGATATATATATATTAATATATATTTATATTCATATAAACATAAATATATGTCTATATATATATATATATATATATATATATATATATATATATATATATATATATATATATATATATATATATATATTTACACATATATATATATACACATTCATATACATATATATATATACGATTATATACGTATATACATACATATATCTATATGATTATACATATGTAAATATATATACGATTATATGTATGAATATGTACATAAGCATATAAATATACATGATTATATATAAATATGAATACATGTACATATATATATGAATATATAGATATTTGTATATATATATATATATATATATATATATATACATACATTAATGATATATTTATTGACATATATGTATATATGTGTGTGTTATATATATATATATGTAAAATATATATATGTAAAATATATACAATATGTATAATATTTGTAATATATATAATACATATATAATATTCATAATATATATATATATATACACACATATATATATATATATATATATATATATATATATATATATATATATATATATATACATATATTTATGTATATAATATTTGATATATAATATATATTATATATGCACAATATGTAATACATATATATGTGTATTTGTATATGTGTGCAATGATCTTTCAACTGTGGAATACAGCACTGTGCTAGATTAGGAATCATTTGTAAGTAAAATATATTGCTTCATCTGGTCCCACCAAACGCCAAGTTTTGCGTAGGGTAGGGGCACAGCTCTTGCCCTTTGGTTCGAAGCAAAAATGTCTCGACCTCACTCAGCGATATCGGTTAGTTTATAGCCACATTGAAGTGTGATGATGAAGCAATTACTATGTATATGAACACACACACACACACATATATATATATATATATATATATATATATATAAATATTTATATATGTGTATGTGTGTGTATGTGTGTGTGTTTGTGTGCATATATATATATATTAATGTTTCATATTTTGCAGTCAGCATGAATAAGCAATCCAAGAATTATTTTTTTTACAGGCATTGGACTTGTGACCTACAAAAAGCCTCTTCAACCAAGCACTGCTCTCACCGTTGTGTTAAACATTTTAGATAAAGCATTTTGGGGGGCCACCGACTTACCAGCGGACTTTTTGCCTGAAAAGTGTATGTCATTACATATCTAGTTCACTTTTCTCAATTGCTGGTTCTTGTGGCAATCAGTTATTTCAATTGTTTATATCATAAGTACTCTCCTGACCAGATGACACACGCATCGTTTAATAACATGAAGTCATTTAAAGTTGAGTTTCAAACACTATAACGACTCCAGATAATCAAATGAAGAATGAAACAGCCTATACTTCGTTAGGATTTAATAATATTTTACAAAAGTATAATATATATAATCATAAATTATGTTTTATGATTTTGAAATTTCATTCAAAATGATCTCACGTTTTTACATGGTGGATGTGTGATTAGGCCTTGACAATGTGATTAGAAGAAATAATTAAATGAATTTGAGCTGCTTCAGGAATTGAATCTACGACTGACAGGATAGTTGCTTTAACGCATTGCAGCTCTCACCATTGAACTAAAGCGCTGCCGGAAATGCATGGCCATGTCTAGGCCAAATGGTACATTCATTGAGTAATAAATTGAGATAATTTCAAAAAGAGTTTCAAATTCATCAACCTTTATTATTATTTCTTTCGGATTACGTATCAAATTTTTTTTCGATATACATACTTATCTATCCATTTCTCATTTACATATGTGTGTGTATGTGTATGTGTGTGTGTGTGTGAGAGAGTGTGTGCGTGTGCGTTTTTCAATATCTGAAAGACTTAATGTCTGTGGATATAAATATATGCCTTGGCCAATGTTTCTTCAAAGGGAAGATTGTCGCTTGAATAATTATTCAGAAACATTTGAAGAATTTTCGATTTAATTCTATTAACGTTGGACAGTGCCAATTTCACATTTAAGTTGCCATCTTTCCATTGATTGGAATCGATTTCCATTAACACGTTTTAGATTATTCCTCTGTCCCTCATACTTCAATTCTTTCTTTCTCATTTAATTTCTCTTTTTATTACTTTCTTTCTCTCCTTTCTCATTGTCAGTCATGGGTACCTTAAGCAGGTCTAGGAAATTGGATGATTATTCTGGATATAGAGAGGGTTCAGAAAAAAGAATTATAGAGGGCGTGGATAATTTAAATGATAGGGAGAGATTAGGGAAATCGCGGCTCACAACACTGCTTGAACGTTGACTGCGCGGAGATTTAATCGAAACTTTTCAAATATTGAATAATTATAATAATTATGCTAAAAAAACTTCTGTATCCTTTCTGATAGAACAAATAATCTAATAGTAGGCCCCAATAGATATTTAGATTTCTTTAGCAAATGAGTAGTGCCCTATTGGAACAAATTGCTGATGAATAAGATTGATGTTAACAGCTTTGAAAATAGTATTGACAAATTTTGAGTATAGCAAGTCAATGCGTGATGAGACGATGTTGAACTGGAATTTACGATTTTTAAACGTTCAAAAGACAATATATTATAATGAGAAGAATTATACACAGATCAAATGAATAAATAAATTTCTTTTTTCTTTTTAAATTTTCTTCAAGTCCTCGTTTTCATTTCTTTATTTTTCTCTCCAAATTTCTCCTTACCTCTCATTCCCTTTCCTACTTCGTTTCTTCACTCCTTTCTTTTAGCAAAGCTCAACCAAAACTGCTGACATGGGTTTCTCCAGTTTTTAAGTGGGTCTGGCTATGTATATATTACGCATACAGGCCCCACTAATCGGACTATATGATTGGAAATTTACATATTTACTCCTTATCATGTTAAAAAAAACGGTATATTTTCTTCTTTGACAATCTCCTCACTAAATGCGTTTTGGTTGGATGATTCAATTTGCCATCCAAGTTTGTGCTAAATCAGTCTTTTAGTTTGTTTCCGGTAGTATTCAGGCTGTTTTTTAAATCTCTTCTTTAGTCATCACTTACCAACAAAGGATGAAGAAGTAAATTATTTATAGATCATACCTTTCTAAAATTTGCAATCGATCATCCCCAAAACGGTGTGCAGCCAAAATATTTTCGTCATATGACGGTTTTCCTTTTTCATTCTTTATCTATAACATCTTTTTTCTTTTTCCTCTTCTTCTTTCTTCATTTTTCTTCATTTTGTTTTTCTTTATATCTTTATCAATATATCTTTCTCTTCCATCCTTTTTTCTTTCTCTTCTCGTAATTAATTTCAAATCACTGTAGGCCCACACACGGCTCCCCTGCGCACCCCCAATCAACCAACCAATCTTATATAAAGGATCTATTTCTTGAAGATAATTTTAGATAATGTTTAGATAATTAATTCTGGTACTCTCGCTGCTACGGTGATTCATTTAAACGATATTTGGATTTGGATTTCATTTTTTGGAGTCGTCATCATCATCATCATCATCATCATCATCATCATCATCATCATCATTACACTGGGTTTGAGATAAGCTTTTTCTGCTTGGGTATGTCCAAATCTTTTACTGGTATGGTTTTTTTTTAGATTCCTTCAGATAGAAGATCTATTTTTCTTAGATAATTTTAGATGAAACATCCATTTCCCAAACGATTAAGATAGATATCTTTTTTCTTTACAAAATTAGTTCTGGTACATGTACGAGCTTCGAAGGTTTATTATGCTGGGTGCGAGAATATCTTTCTTATTCCCGGTTTTCTTCATTTTTCCAATTCATTTTTCCAACACCTTTTCCATCCTTCCTTGATTTCTACTTTTCGTTCTTCTTCTCATCATTATCTCATTCTTTTCCTTCCATTTTCATTCTTCTTTTTTCTGCCTTCCTGGTTTAATTAATTCATCTTTCACCTTGATTCTTTTATCAAATTTCTTCTGGGTATAGAATCTATTTTCTTCACCCAAGAACAATGATAATTCCAGACTTGAGACTAAAAAATGGAAAATTCAAAATTATGGATAGAGGGAGACACACTCAATTGCTCCATCATCAATCAACGGGGGTAGCGAAGAAAGATAGGAAAATGGTAAGAAAGAAGAAGGGGAAAAAAGAAGCGAAAGAGAGAAAAAGGGATGAGAAAGAAAGAAAGAGAGAGAGAGAGAGAGAGAGAGAGAGAGAGAGAGAGGGGGGTGGAAAGAGAAAGAGAAAATGGAAAGCTATGGACATAAGTTGTAAGTTATTATCTGATTTACCAAAAAAATATCTAGAATTATCTAGATTTCCATGCCATTTATCTAGAAAAATATCTAGATGATATTTTATAAAGTACCGTTCCTTGGCCAAATGTAAAGATCGTTTTCAGTTAAAGGAAAAGTGTTTTTATTAAAGTCACAATATTTCAAAAACTAATAAGCTTCTGTCATAGCAGATTTTCGTTTCTTTCTTCTTCAAACTGATTCATCTTTTTTTTTCTATTGTCTTTACATCTCTTTTATATTCCTGGTTTCAATCTTCATCCTTTTCTTCAATTCTTTTTCATCTTCGTTAACTTCTCTACTGGGTTATCTCTTTCGCTTTTCTTCCTTCTTTTTTATGTTTCAAACTGGATGTGTTCTCTTCTCCGTTTCTTCATCAGTTATATGATTAAAAAAAAATATCTATACTTTTTCTTTCATTCATATTTTGAATTTTCTTCTTTCTTTTTCATTTTTCTCACTTGATTTCATTCTCAGTCTTTATTTTATATTTCGGTTGTTTTTTTTCGGCTTCTTTCTTTCTTTTTGTATTCATAACCTTTCTTGTTCTTTCTTTATTTCTTTATTTCTTTACTCTTTTCCTGTTGGCCAAATATCTATCTCTCCATCTATACGTATATCAGTTCGTTATATCCATCAATCCCAATCTATTCATATCTATCTCAACCTGTTCATATTTACTTATCTCAATCTGTCCATATCTCTGGTAATATATATCTTTGTCCCTCTGTCTTTCTCTGTCTTTCTCTCTCTCTCTCTCTCTGTCTCTCTCTCTGTAATAACAATCAATCTATGTGCTTGTATGAGTGTATGTGAACTTTTATTGATGTCTGTCAGTCTGTCTATCTCTCTTTCCCTGACTCTTTCTCTCTGTTTGTCTGTCTCTGTTTCTATGTCTCGGTCTAGTTGTCTGTCATTCTCAGTCTGTCTGCCTGTCTGTCTCTCACCATGTATATATTTATTTGCAGATCAGGCTATCATATGTACCAGTGTGAACGGCCCTCTTCTCCCTGTCCTATATGACGCAAGGTAGTTACAGACATTGTCAACAAAAAGAATAGCATAATTAGGTCCACAGAACACTGCAACGGAGAAAAAATAAATAAACGCGAACCCTGAAGCCGAAGTTTGTAAAAACTCAAAGTGCTGGGATGGGCGGCGTCTCGCGGTGACGGCCAGTGGTTAAGGGCAGGTAACTCTTATCCAACGACATTTTTACACAGCAGACCAATATACGAATTGCTTTCCCTAGCCCGCGGGCTTAGTTTAAGTTTAAACCCGTTGAATAATCAGGATTCGATGGACTGGGCCTTTCTTCTTTCTTTATTTTTTTTTGTTTGTCAAATGTTTTATACTATCCCTGACCAGAGGCCAAAACTGGCCGAAATGGTCGTGGGTAGCCGAGAATCAAATTCTTATTCAAACGCTGCTGGCTGGGGTCCTGGTTTGGTCGGGTATATATGGACTGTCCAAAATAGTTTTGCCTCTGGACATATAAGGATCCGGGGGATGAAATGTAGAAACACCAGAGGCGTGTAATTGCGTATATGCGCGCGTATGTGAATGAGGCAAGTTTACAAGCTGGTCAGTGTTTAGAAGAGTTTTACCATCCTATCATTTTAGTCTTTTCTCTTTACACCCCCAAACTTCGTCTTCTTCTCGTCCCCCTTCTTTCATCTCCTTCTCCTTCATGACTTTCTTCGTCTTCTTTATTTCGTCTTGCTCTTTCATTCTTATGGGTGAGGTCTGATCATTCATCTTCGGCCAACATGCCTGGAGGTCAGAAGACATTTTTGAATTTAAAAGCCAAGTTCATGCCGTAAAGTCGGCCACTGGAAAGGATACTTTCTGGCACAAAAGAATCACAACTGATATCCGTGGCCCATTGGTTGAGTAGAACGCTCGCCTCTGGTTCAGGGGACCTTGGTTCAATCCACTGCGGTTGTATCAAAGACTTTGAAAATGTTATTTGATACCCAAGATTTGTAAAGGGGTGCCTCTCCTTGAGGATAAAGAGTCATGGCCCGATCACATTGGAGACATCAGTTCCCGTTAGATCATCTAAGTTAAGCAACGTTGAGTCTGGTCAGTAACCATTGTGGAATGAGCAGAACGAAACTTCGATAGAAACGTCTGGCAAACCGGGCGGAAACCTGTATGGAAAATGGAAAACAATTATGCACACATACACATGCCAAGATTAAGTTGGTTAGACACATATATACAAACCCACATGTAATATAGGATCATAAACATGGTCCCACACTGTGAAAACACACATACACGCACACACATATATGTATATATATATTTTTCCTATCATCAGGAAATAAATATATAATCTGATAGAATAATTATAAATGCGTTATATACTTTGAAACTTTATTTGAAATTACCACCAGCTAATACATGATGAATGTATCATCTGGCGTTTACAGCATAAATAGAAAAACCCAATTAGAGAAAATGGCCCGCTGCAGGAATCGAAACCGCACGTCCAAACCTGAGTAAATTGAACGATATAGATATTCATTGGGATTTAGTCAAGTAAAGATCACAAATAAGGAGCTCTCAGTGGATATCAAATTCCCTGCAATAATGATAGTCTGTGGAGTATGATTGGTAATCGTTGCTCCATGGCTCAGATAAACAGCACAAATCAGGAACAAAGAACAATCTCCGGATGTGACTCAAACTCGCATCCTTACTAGTACTGGGGAACTTGCCAGTATTTAGCTACTGTTCTACCTGTTGAGCTACTGGGCTCACT
>OY735239.1:25653013-25765513 GCA_963457665.1 Thysanoteuthis rhombus
AGATAGATAGAAAGATAGATAGATAGATAGATAGATAGATAGATAGATAGATAGATATCCCTCAGAAACAGTGCTTTGGTGAGAAAAAAAGCTGATGTATGTTATTGAAAAATGGATACACGATCCAACGGAATGATTATAAATTGTGTTATATTATACTGGATTCTTATTTGGAATGATTACCCACTATTTCACAGTGAATGTACCATTTGGTGTAGGAGGATAAGCAATCAAAGAAAATGAGCTGTTGCAGGAATCGATCCTACAACCGATAGGATAGCTGCTTCAACGTAGCGTCGCTCTCACCATTGAGCTAAACAGCTGGCAGTTATACAAAAACCCAAAAAACTGTCTCAACCCCAAATTCTTGTATTTGTTATTCACGGTCTGTGTCCACTGCATTCGTTTCCTTCAACAAAACAATTAAGTAATCAAGTAATATATATATATATATATATATATATATATATATATATATATATATATATATATATATATATATATGTAGTGCATAACATAAATTTGTAAGAATACATGAGAGAAACAAAACAATCAAATTTATCCGTTATTGATGTTTAATCACAATGCTCAATATCTATACACAGAATAGAGCGACTAATATATATATATATATATATATATATATATATATATATATATATATATATATATATATATATAAGAATTACAAAGATCAATACACGGAGAACGTCAACGTTTCGTTCTACTGCAGTCATCAGCAACCGGCACAATGATATATTCTTGTTTGTTTCTGGTAAATCTGATGAATACATAGGCACGAAGTGTTGACATTCACTGGGTATGTATTCCTATAATTCTTATATATATATATATATGTGTGTGCGTGTGTGTGTAGGTGCGTGTGAGTGAGTAAAATGAATATATATATATATATATATATATATATAAATTTATTTAAAAGGTATCTGATCACATAAACCGTTTCAGTCGTTTCACCGTCAGCAGCCCTTTAGTGCATATTGATGGAGTTAGACCATTCCCAAGATTCGCCAAACCTGTCTATAATGGGCGTAGTTTAAATATTTTTAGAAGTAATCAAAATAAAAAGTTTGGCTTCATCTTTTACTCCCTGTCATTTCAACCTTTCTCTTTCCTCCGAGACAGAAAAGTAAAGACGAATGTCCTATCCTCATAATTCCATCTCCAATATCTCTGCAATATAATTTCAGAAACAATTTTGATTTTATATCTGTATTATATGAAGTGTTCTAAATCATTATCAATGATTTTCTGTTCGAGCTCCAGTACAAAGTCTGGAGTTGAATTTGTTTTCATACTGTAACAAAAAAACAAAAACAAGAACAATCATCACCAAAATGAGATGTGTCAAACGATGTAAAATCTACATTCCCCACCATGATTCGAACACAAGACCAACTGGTTTCCAGGTAGCTGTTTCGATGATGGAATTAAATTGGCAATTTATATAGATATTAATGCACCATAGAGATACGCGCTGGCCCATTTCATTCTAATAAATAAATACATTTTATACAAAAATATATATTTCTATGATTTTTTATTGTTATATATACGATACAAAAGTTGCGGCAATCATGTACAATCTTGCTTATTAACTCTAATCTTTATTTTCGATTGCTTTTTATCGCAACTTCACTCAGTTCCTTTATTTCTGATCAATAGCATTCACTCACTGCTGAAGGAAACCGCCCGAGTTAGTTTCGATAAAAAAAAAGCAGCTAAAGGTTAACATGAAGTTAAATAGTAATCATAACATTTTTTATTAATAATGAGTTCCCTACGAGAAGTAAAAAGGCAAGACACTGCCATTTTCGATATATTTAAAAGTAATGAAAATTAAATTTTGTTCTTCTTGCTTCTTTTACTCCCAACTGTTTCGACCTTTCAAACTAAAAAAATAACACTACAAGAACTCCATTCATCATATTCCACTCTAAAATATTTCTGCAACATTATTTAAAAACAGTTTCTTACGATAGCAAAAAGGCATGATACCACAATCATTATTAATAATTTTCATGACTTGGTATTTTAACTTCATCTTAATTTTTTAGTTGATTTTTATTACAACTTTACTCAGACCGACTTCCGATAAAAAGTAACTGAAAAGCGAAGATGAAGGTAAATAGCGGTATAAAATTGATAATAATGATTTACAATAATTTATCTAAATAAAATAAATGATAAGATACCGCCATTTTCTATGCTGTCGTATGCTTGCTTTGAAATCGTTAAAATGCTTGGGAAGTCAGTGGATGTGTTGAAGTCAGGGTTCAACTCTCATTTGTACGCGGAATTCTATTAAAACCTTCTCTGCCTGCTTTTTCGTTCACTCATTCGGTTCTCGTTTCCGGCTTTTTCAAAGCTGCTTATATACTTATTAATTTATATTAAGTCCCTCCCCTTTGCAGGAGTTTTTTTTTTCTTAAATTGTATTTTTAAAAATCTTATTTTAAGTAATTTCTTTTTCTCTACTCTTTTATTCTATTGCTTGATTTTTATCATCGCTTTCTTGAATTTTTGATTTCGTCTTTTTCAAATTCAATTTGAAAAAATATTTTCCCGTATTTGAAATCCTTTCCTTATAATGTTTAATTTTTCTTTTTCTTCTTTACGAAGTTTGTCCGGAAACTATCCGTCCATTTTATATTAAAGAAAAATTAGCCCACCTAGGGCAATGATGCATTTAATCATCTTCAGTCTTTTATCGTCCGTCGTTGGAAATAGACCTCCCCCAGGATTCACCAGATCTCTCGAACATGGGCATCGCGGAACCGATATTTTCTGGTCTTGTCAAATTCGTCTCTTGTATTGTGTTGGCCTCGGTTACACATGTATCCATGTTGTTTGTCGTGATCTCCATATGTTGTTTGCCATTCTTGCAACAAGGCCAACCCATTGCCATTTGAGTTCTCTAATGGATTTTATGATGTCTCGGACTCCTGTTTTTTTTCCCTGATATATTGTGCTATCTTGGGATCATGTGGGGTTGGGCATGATTCCCCCCGTGTTCGATGCATGGTTCTCAGTTTGAGGGTCAGTCTCTTGGTTAGGTTCCATGTTTCAGCTCAATAGGTGACTATCGGGAGGATCTCTTTCAAAACTGTGTTGTCAGTCTGAAAGACTTTTGTTATTATCACAGCATGATGCCAAAATACGTTGGTAACTGTTTCTTTATTAAGTAACTGACTAGATATGGTATATTTTTCATCCAACAACTACACGGATTATTCTGCCAGTTGGATGAGATTTTTTTTTCTAGATTTTCAAATTAAGGAGGCCAGTGTTGCCAATTCAGATGTTTTTTTCCCAAATTGAACAATCATAACCACTAAAGATGGATTCTATCCTGTTTTTATATGTATGCGTGTTTGTTTGTGTCTTGCAGCGCTCCTGGTCGTACTGTTTTGTCTACTAACTTGAAAATTGGCATCAGTACTCCAATAGTCTCTTTTTTTCAGAAACTAGATATTTTTAGATGTTTTAACTCAATTTGTTTTTCACCGTATTGTTAGATGTTTTCCTGTGGAAAATACCAATGATGTCATAAATAGAATTTATTCTGACCGTATTTATCCTTCGATTGCATTTTTTTTTACATTAACACTATGGTTGGTCAATTATTGACTGTGATGGTAGATTTCTCTCTAACTCGGAAGTCACTTCCGAATTCGAAAAATTAAAACAAATCTATATTGTCAACACTGATTCAAAGTACCAAATATAATTAGCACTGGATGTGACCTGGACCCTGTATATATAATCATGATTTGGGCTTTTCTGATCGCTGCCCACTGTCTTTACCAATACTACATCATTCATTCACTTAGGTTTGGGCATCAGATGTTTTAATAAACTAAATATTCCCGGCAGTTGGGAAATTTTCATTATTGAATACTGTATATAATGAAAGAGATACTCACTAAATACATACACACACATACACATAATTATGCATATAGATATAGAGGGAGGCATGCAAACACAGATATACACGTACACACATGTATATACAAGATCTGTTTAAAAGAAGAATACTGCCATATAATATTAACGAAAAAATATCTTACCTGCTCCAACAGTGCCTTAGTCCCTTTCAAAGTATTACCCTTGCGTCCTTTCCACTTTTTTTTAACAACGTTCTACAGAATCCTCTTTCGGAATCTCCATGTCTCATCCTGTTCTCCATAATCTCGTCCATGGTCTGAAACCTTTTCTAAAAAGGCCTAAAATCTACACAGTGCGTGAGATGATCTGATGTTTGGCCTTAAACCTTGCACAAGATGTGAAAGGTGGGCTGGCTTGGTCACACAGTACAAAAACTCGCTGCTGATTGGATAACCCTACGGGAGAATACCTGTTCGTGATTGTGCATTAAAGTCACCCTGATTGGTTTTAAAGTCTCGGTAAGGCCGCACAATCAGTTTCAAATATTTTCAAAATTGCTGCATATTTTCCGGAACTAAAATTGTACTTATTTTTTGATGGTGTTCTTTTTTCTTTATTGAATCCCTTTACTCCTCTCCGTGTCGATAGCCGATCGATTAATAGCACAGAAAATAGACAGGGCTAGTCGAGTCCATATTCTGACTGGGACTGACCTTGGGAAAAGCATAGATCCGACCAACCACTGCTCTTTGTAAAATAGCGTATGGTGAAGTGATTGATGCCACAGGGTGCTTGTCACCCCAAAGTCTATTTCACATATCGCAAACACCCCGAAGAACTCGGGGATGAAGAGGAACTTGTGATAAGTGGAGCTCAGGCAGGGACAGCTGTTATCGTGGCCAGCGTAAGAGACCTCACTCTTCTTCTCTTTCAAATTCTTTTCCATCTTGTTCTTACACTTTCTATTCTTCTCCGTCCTCTTTATTTTTTCTCTTTCTTCATCTACTTTTTTTCTGTGATTCTGAACGTGGGGTGCACGCCCCAAAAGGGGCCAATTTGAATCCATTGTCGAAGGGAAATTTTGAATTCGGGGGTGAAAAGCAAGAAAAGTGTCCCAAGGCTCCAATCTCAAGACTTAACTAGGATTTAATCAAAATCCTAATTATACGATACCGTTGAATCCTAATTATTAAAGACTATTAATTCTCATTACAAAATACTATTAATTACAAATTTTACTGTAGAATCCATAGTAGCTAATGCTCATCTCATTAACTTTGCGAGGTATAAAAGCTATGATGTAACTGTGGTCTTGGAACGAATTTCACACTATAAAGGAATAAAAATTATGATATGAGCCTTAAAATCCATCTAAAAGTATTTTTACTTACAAAGAATTCGGCACATGGTGTATAATTAAACTATTTTTATAATACGAGAACATCACATTTTTTTGAGCAGTCGGGGTTGAGGCATGTAGTAGGAAAGGTTGAGAACCTCTGATATAAGGTGTCCTTTTCTAGGTCGATTGGTAGCAGGTGAATGCCATATGTCATATCTAGTGAGTTAGATTCTGATTGGATGCCCAATTGTTGCGACCATGTGCCAGACTTACACAACGTTCATATCCATCTGTAAATTACAGTGATTCTTTCCCTCTTCAGCTCCACGCCCCACTCCGACAGCTCAAAATATTTATGCCCCCTTTACTTTAGGAAATAATTTAGTGTGGCAAATTGTAAAGAAAAAATACTAATATATATGAACTTTACGATAATTACAAATTTTGAAATTTCCTTATTGAGTGAAATTTAGTAACAACCACGCAATTACTACATTAATTTAGTTCCCAAAGTTTACGAGTCAAGCATTAATTACATTCGAATCTGTAGTAAAATAAGTAATTAATAGTATCGTGTAATGAGAAATTAATTAGTTAAGTCTTTGTACGACTCGGTTTCGAAATACGGAAAGCTTTTTCGCTCTTCACACACTAATTCCAAATTGAACTCTGGTATATTGGAATTCCTCCCTTGTGGAACGTGCCCCCCTGCATAACCATTGGGCTTATCATTTTGGAGTGATGGCTAGAATGTGAAACTGCGGTAGGCGCATATTTGTTTGCGTATACACATCTTCATAGATAGTGAAGGAGAGTGAAAGAGAAATCGGGAAAGAATGAGAGAGAGAAAAAATTGAGAATGAGCGAGGAAAGGGGGAAGGTTGAGAGTGGAATGAGAAAAAAAGAGAGGGAAAAACAAGCGGAAAGAGAGAGAAAAATCGAGAGAGACCGTGAGGGAGAAAAGGGACGTAGAGAGAGAGAGAGAGAGAGAGAGAGAGAGAGAGAGAGAGAGAGAGAGAGAGAGAGAGAGAATCGTTTACAGAAATAAAAGAAACCTGTTTATGTCCATATTCAGAGTCACTTAAAAATAAGGATCCGAATATAACCAAACACTTCTTATCAAAAATAAATGAATACATAAAAAAAAAGTTGGGACTGAAATTAAGAAAAAAAACAAGATTTCGGCAAATTTTATCAAAGGTTTCGGAAATTCTCAAAGGTCTTGAAAAATCTGGTCGGGCCCTAACCATTCTTGACCTAAATATGAAATTTGTTTGGTGACCCCGTTTTGAAAGCTTTTCTCGGCTAACTTGAAAGGGCAAATAAGCCTTTATTTCTTGCAAGTTCTCCATTAATATGCAACTTCCTCTCACCCTGACCCACATACACATGTTGATCTACCGTATATACACGTGTATAGGTCGATTTTAAAAACTCAATTTTTTTTTATAAAGCTGAGGGTCGACCAATACATGAGTAATCATATTGTAAGGTTGGAATTCAAACATGATGAGAATAACTCGGAACAACTGTTGGCTTCCAAAATGAAAGATATTTTAAAGCTATTGTCAGTAAATAATGAACATATAAACCATATCCTCACCCCATATAAATGAATCACCATAGCCAACCCTTGCACTCATATTAATTATCTAAAATCTTTTTTAAGATTAATAAATAGATCTTCATTCTGAAATTATATTGAAAAAAATAAGATATTTTATCAAAAATTATCTAAAAAATCTAAAAAATACTCGAGCATAGTCGGTGTAAAATGACCACCGTGACTTAAAAACACTTTTGATAAGAATTGACTGACTTTTATAGATGTTGCCTTGTGGTGTATTCATGCAAATTTTATGGATTGTAGCCCCAAAAATTGGACCAGGAGTGCACAGAAAATACCTACACACAGACACATAGAAACAAAGATAGACACATGCGAGCAAAGATAGAGGAATCTGTAGCCCACTTGGCCCTATCGGTCGGGTGAGCCATTTAACGGCAATTCAATAAAAACCAAAGATTAATGAAAAGACGTGCAATGCTGGCAATAAATAACCTCATTAACTTGAAATTTCATATATTGTTATATGACATATTGACAACATGCAGTAATTATCCTTGGAAAAACCGGGTCGACATATACGTGGAGCATACTATAAATTATGTGACCAAACAAGTGTCGACCAATGCTCGAGATAGACTTTTACATGAGTAAATACAGTTCCATAAGAATGGAGCACTCTGGTGGATGAGGAATGTCTGTGTGAATGGATATATCGCTTAAATTCAGTCTTGCTGACCATCCACTTCCGTAGTCCAGAGGTAGGATATCGGCCTCCGGATTTAAATTCTGCCTCGCGGTGGGATAATGGAAAGTCTATAACCACACTGAAGAGATGTAATGCATCGAAACAGCTGTCTGTGGATGACACAATATATACATATATATATATATATATATATATATATATATATATATATATATATATATATATATATACACACACACATATATATACGTGTGGGAGGGGAGATATGCATCCAAGAAATATTGTCGAAAAGTTGACGATATGAAAAGAAGAGAAAGACTAGAGTTTTTTTTTATCAAAAAGTGTAATAGCCATAACACTCTTTAATAAAAAAAAATATTGTCAGCCTTTCCAAAACACACACACACACGCACGCACGCACGCACGCAAATATGCAATAAATGAATATATTGCTTAAATCCAACCTAGTTGGCCATCCAGTTCTGTGGAGTAGAAGGATGGTACCAGCCTCCGGTTCTGAAGGTAAGGTTTCAATCCTGCCTTGTGGTACTGGATGGGATAATGGATTGTCTGTAGTCACCCAGAAGAGTTATAATATAACGAAACAGCTGTCTGTGAATAACACGATTATATATATAAATGTATTTATATAAATATTCATTAACAGTAAATTAATTAGTTTTGTTATTATAATTATATATGAATATATAAGTTACATTCTTCTTTCTTCCTTCCTCTTTCCCTTCATATTATCGTTCATTTCTTTTTTCTTTTCTTTTTTCTTTTCTTCTTCCTTTCTTTCATTCTTTCTTTCTGTCCTTCTTTCTTTCTTCTTTCCTTCCTTTTTCTATCTCCTTTTCCTTCTTACCTTCTTTCTTTCCTTCTTCCTTTCTCTCTCTCTCCCTCTTCCTCTCTTTCTTTCTTTCCTTCTTTTTCCTCCCCTTCTCCTTCTGGTCCTTTCTTTCTTTCTCTCTTTCCTCCTTTTTCAGTTTTTTTTTATCTTTCTTTCTTTCTTTCTTTCTTTCTTTCTCATCAATACACTATCACTGTCTTTCTTTCTCTCTCATTTATTGTCTTTTCATCTGATCGACACTCTCCCCTTTTCTTTTTCCTCTCTTTCTTACTTTCTCCTTTCCTGATTGATTCACTCTTTCTTTCTTTCCTCCCTTCTCTCTTTCCCACTTTCTTCTTTTATGATTGATATAGTCTTCCTTCTTACTTTCTTTCTTTAATTCTCTCTCTCTTCTGTTTGATACACTCTTTCTTTCCTTTTTTCTTTCCTCCTCTCTTTTTTCTTTCTCTCTTTCCTGCTTTTTTCTTTTCCAATCGAGGCACTTTTCTCTTCTATCTTTCTTTCATTCTTTTTTTTCTCTTCTTCCTGCTTTTTTCCTCTACAAATACACTCTCCCCTTTTTTATTTCATTCTCTCTTTCCTACTTTCTTTTTTTCCGATCGATACATTCATTTGTTCTTTCTTTCCCTTTTTCAAACTTTCTTCTTTTCCAATCGATTCACTCATCCTTTCTATTTTTTTTTTTTCTCCAATCTCTCTTTCATACTTTTTTCTTTTCTGGTCGATACACTGTTTCTTTCTTTCTTTCTTTCTTTCTTTCTTTCTTTCTTTCTTTCTTTCTTTCTCGTTTATTGACAATATTTCCTTTCACTTTTTTTTCTATTCTTTCTTTGTTTCTATTTTAGGTGAACTAATTTTTTTCGTCTTGTCCTTCAGAACTCTTCTTTCTTTTTTTCTTTTTGCTTTTATGCTTGCTTTCTTTTTTATATTCCAGCTGAAAAATCTCGGATTTCTTCCGCTTCACGATCAATCTATGCTTCTTATTCTTCCTTTCTCTTTTTCCCTTTTTCTCTTTTTCTTCATTCTTTTTCTTCTTTTTTTCCATTCTTTCTTTTTTCATTCTTTCTTTCTCTCTTTTCTTTTTTCTTTTTTTTCTTTCTTTTACCATTCTTTCTTTTTTCATTCTTTCTTTCTCTCTTTTCTCTTTCCATTCTTTTTTTTTCATTCTTTCTCTCTTTCTTTCATCCTCTTTTTCTTCTTCTTTCTTTTTTCATCCCCCCTATTTCCTTCAATTCCTGAAATCATTCTTTTACTGCTCTCCGACATGCATCTCTACTAAACTCATCTTTCTCCCATTTTTTCTCTTTCTTTCTTACTTTCTCTCTTTCTCGATCAATCTAGACTGTTCCTCTTCATACGTGTCCACTAAACTAATAAAAAACAAACAAAACTGGCACCTGAACTACCAAAATAGGTTTCTTTAGTTTTCAAGTTGGTTTGGCTGGCTGACTATGTATAGATGTATGTTTTTGTTTTTTTCTCCCTATTAAATAAGGTTCCAGTACAGCGTTCTATTCTCAGTTTAAATTCATGCTAAATTTATGCCAGCATTCTTGCCTGTTTCTTCTTTCAAATCAGACTTACTTAATGATCACTGTCCAGCAAAAGGCAAGAGAAGTAAGTTATTCATTGATCACCTTCTTTCAAATTTCTTAATCGAACACTCTTGATACGGCATGCTGCAAAAAGTCGTTGATCGTATGATGGTTTCTATTAAATGACTAACCAGACCACCCTTTCTTCTTTCTTTATTTCGTTGTAGTCCCCTATCTTTTCCTACATCATTGCCATTATTCAAATTTAAAGAATGCATACACTCTCTCATTTCATTTTGATTATTCTCAATTGAACCGTAATAAACCTTTAACTATTTCAATTTTTTTCTGAATTTTCCAATTCTCAGAGAATAAAGAAACCCCGCATTCCTTTAAATTAAAGACTTTATCTCCGATTTTCTCTTTCAGCATCGAAAATTCCATAAGAAGTCTCTAAACTAAACCATTTTCATTTTTCCGAATAATGATTTCAAAATATTTACCACACAAGAAGGAATAAGTATGGAATAAAGTCGCCGAAAATTATTTAATAGACTAATTTCTTTTTGTTTGCTATTTTCATTCGGATATTTGTGGAAGCGCTTCTTCAGGAATCTATCAAAACTCTTCGGCCAAAGTTAAAGAATTTAAAATGTTTTTGTTCTACCGATTTCTTGCCTAATTTTTAAAGCTGCCATATTTAAGTGGAGGTAATTACCAACAATTTAAGTAGATAGAAAAAGGCAGGTATCATTTGTATGTGGCGTTTTGTGCGTGTTAGGAGAGTCAAAGTTTGAAACAGAATTTTCAAGAAACGAATAAATAATTTCAAACAATTTAATCATCTATTATTGTTATCAGTCTTACTTTCACTGTCTTTCTCGAGGGAATTTATCATTTCTTTTGCATATAACTTGGAATAATTTACATTGCTGTATGTAGAAGAGTCAGTAATTACTTTATAAATAAAGAAAAGGTCAACGAAAATATTCAGTTTCTTCAAGAATAATTACGTCAATTATTCTTACGTTGATCGGTCTTTATCCAGAATCTTCATGTGTGTTTTTCTACGGACTCTTCGTAAAGATAATACGGTATAACATTCCAAGGGAAATTATGAATCGTATATACTTCTCATTACTTTGTAAATTAAGCTGAGGTCGACACAAACTAAGGGATACCTTTAAACCGATTTAATTCTCTGATAATCTTTTAAGATATCCATGTAGTTTCACTGAAATGATATGTTAAACCCATTATCATAAATACTGAATCAACAACCCCCAATAGGACTGATTTTTAATAATATACAAATAACAAGTCTGGTTAGTCACTCAATAAGAACTGTCACTTGACCAATGTCTTTTAGCAGCATGCTGTGTTGTGAGAGATAAATTTAAAAAATAGAAAAAGAGTAGATTAGTAAATAAGTTACTCCTCTGACATTGTTTGGACAGTGCTCACCAAAAAGTCTGAATCATCAAAAAACAAGGGACCAATCAAGGATAAATTTAGATTGCACATTAAACCCAATACCACTGAAAACGTATTTAAGGGGGAAATTTTCAAAAAACAAAAATTGATTTTCCCTACTCGTTGAGGGGAGTGTGTGTGTGTGTGTGTGTGTGTGTGTGTGTGTGTGTGTGTGAAATTTCAAAATTTCAGGTTTCTACCATGAACGGTCAAGGCTCGGCGAAATCCGGATACATAGATGCATATAGATATCAGAATACATGCATAATTTAAACCATGCTACTGTGTTTAAACTGGTGTGTTGTGGGTAGCGGTGATATATGATTGACTTAGAGAAACAAATTAGGTGCTTGAAAACAGAAAAATCAAAACGAATAAAAAAGTTTGAATCTATTCTGGTTGCCGACTGCTGATTTAATTTAATCGAAATAGTGAAAGATATGACACAGAATATGTTTTCTACGTGTTTCATAAGAATGACATGTATAATCTTACTTAGAGAAATAACCAAAGGCTTTGAAAAAGGAGGGCTGCAGCCGAACCGTTAAGACGGCTTGTTGCATACTGGACTCTCTCTGGTAGTGACGGGTGAGAGTTCGATTCCCACCGGGAGACTTACTTTTCATTTTCAATCGCATTGTTTAATTCTGGCCGTAGAATGACGCCCCGAGAAAAAGTTGTGATAAAAAATAACTAAGAAGGTGAAAACTTGTGAAAATGATATAAAATTTGGAAAAATACTTCATCCAATGCTAACAATAATGAATCATAGTAATTCGTATTTTTATACCGTACAGGGGGCTAAATTCGGCCAACTCCTTATACCAGCCAAACTTGGGATTATCGTATTTGAAAAAAATTAAATAAAATTAATCCATTGAATATGCAAGTCGAGAAGTTTTATCTAATGAGTATTATTGGATCTCTGTATCCATAACAATTAATAGTTATTGCTTACTTGGATTGATTCAACGAAAACCGTTAAACAGTAACACGTTCCCTCTTTAAAGATGAGAGTTGCAGCATTACAAAGTATAACTTCAGAAAATTGAATTTATTGTTTTAAACTACTAACCATATACTTCATCTGTATCGATATTTTTTCTTGAGAGCTTTTACCCAGGTTCATAAAATTACTTCTTAAAAAATAATGAGGGTAACCTTAATATCGGCATAATTTAGTAAAGGTAATATCGGCCCCTTATATATTCTTTAAAACCGATTTTATGAATATCAATAATGTATCTGGGTACTAATTTGAGTCAATGAATTCAATTTTTGAAATTACATTTCGTAATACTACAACACTTTCATTTAAAGAGGGGAGATGTTAGTGTGTAACAATCAGAGATGAGTGACCAGAGCAAGCGATCATAGTGAACATAAGTATCACAATACTACCGTTAAATAAGACCCTTCGACGAGTAGCTTAAACAAATGGCTATTACTAAATGTTTCAAGTCCTTAAACTCCCAGAGATGGCTGATGTAATGGAACAGTTTGGCCAGAATCCAAACTCATCATTTAATGAGTTGTAATATCAGCCACTTTTTAAGTGAGGTATCTACAGAACTGGAATGTACACTACCACCCAAAAATGTTCACGATTGATGTTCATATTCCATCCATAAACTCATAGGTTTGGTAGGACTTTTAAAATTCATATACATCGTTACAAATTGGGTTTATGCCAACGTGGTCTACAAACTCTCCAAATTCGGTAATTTGACTAAGAGAAACAAAACAGACGTTTAAAAGAGAAGAATCAAAACAAGTGAAAGGGCTCTAATTCTGGTTTCCAACCGCTTGTCTCATTTCATCAAAATAGTGAAGGTTATCGTACACAATGTGTTTTAATACTGGATCTTTATCAAGGTATTTAGTTAATCCCGTGAAAATATTCATCGATGTATAGATTTACCCGCTATCCGAAATAGAGGCGTTTTTATGAAAGCCTTCCATATGCCAAAAGGTGTAAAGCGATGAAACAATTACTATTGATTTACACGGGAAACTTTTTTGAGTGTGCCAAGCTCCAAAGAATGTTTAGGATAGTATGTCAGGCTAAATCATCGGAAATCGAGGTGCTGGGTGACTATAATGAAGAAGAGATAGAAAACAGGTGTACTCTACCTCTATAATAACTCGTTACAAAACAAAACAGAACGCTTTTTTCACTTTACGCCCTTTTATTTCGAAAAAGTGTTACAAAGCAAAATTCAGGGGCTCCCTGAATATCAATTGATTTGTTCTAGAAAAGAAACAAAAAATTCGTTACCGTGGGAGAGTCCGTTTTTCAGAATGGTGGGTAGGTTATATTTTTATTAGCAAAATAAGTGTTCGCATTCATGGTTACGGACTGAGAACCAATAAAATCACTCTGTTCATTATAAGTTTACACGTATAACTTGATTAAGAGAAGCAACCTACTAGTTAAAAAAAGAGGGACATTAACAGACGAAAAGGTTTTCAATTCTGGCTGGCGACCGCTCATCTCATTTAATGGGAATAGTGAGGAATATTGTATTAGGGTGTACCAAAAGTTTATTTCATGTTTCCTTCTAAGACTAACTATGATTCCATTAAATAATCAAAATACGTTTTCCACTGCTCAGTGGTCAATTTCTCTTCTATGTTGTATTTTAAACCATTTAAATGATCAGCAATCGATACCTGTCTTCTTCAGAGCTTTGTTTGAAAGGACAGGTCAACACTTTAAGACGTTTAAACCCTTCAGATAAATTCCTATTATTTCCTCATTTCAAACATTGCTTATTCAAACAAACGTAACTTAGGGATGATTCAAGTGTACTCATCATGTTATATTTTACTTCAAAGCTTAATAAATGACTTAAACAACCATATTGGTTTGGTTCAATTTATGAATATGTATCTATTGATAGTACCTATTAATTGCTATTGACATATTGTGCAATACTACTAAATATGGATTCAATGGGGAAAACTGGCGTTTTGGTACATTTAAAAAAAAAAATTTCTATGAACAAAACAAAGCCTATAATGCAATGAATGCATGTTGAAAATTTCAGACAAATATCCTTTATTCCCTACGAGTTATTAATCATTCGCCAAGTGGTATAATAAGCCTATAACTTTGTAGCCTCTATCATTCCCTACATACAATATATAAAATATTTATGTATACTTCCATTTGACTTGTCTCTCACTGCCTGAGATTTCTTGTCTGAATCTGATTGACTATCCTATAGCAAATATTATATTACGAAATTTCTGTTTTGAATGCATTTTTTAAAAATCGCCATAGCAACCAATGCCATCGTTCCGGGAGGGATGATTTTTAAATGGTTCGTCTCCAAAGGGTTAAACCAGCTGGAGCAATAGAGACAGATATTGTTTCATTTCCTTCCGGTTACAGCATTCTGCGAACAGCTTCCCTGGCATCGAGGCCCGGTGTGAAATGATGACTCAAAATTACCAGAATTTTAAACATGTATGTGCTTGGTACCGTTCATAATCCCCGATTAGATTACACCAAAGGCCGTAAAACCATATGTTGAATTCTTGAAAGCTTAGAATCCCTAAAGGTTTAAAACTCCGAAAAATCGAAATCTCTAAAAACATAGGTAGACAACTTGTAATACCGAATGGTCTTTTCTTTGACATTGTATCAAATTGAAAAAAATGAAAATAAAAAACAATATTTAATTTCAACCTTGGAGGTATGATCACTACGCTTGTTAGAAAATGACAATATAGCTCTGGCTTCATTGGTGTGGCTTGTACGTGTCATACATTCATTGCCAACCAGCCAGCCAGCCAGACCAACTTGAAAACTGAAGAAATCTACGTAGATAGTTTTGGTCATGGTTTTGGTCGACAGTTTTTCTAATATATCTCTGAATTTTTGAGATGAGGTATTATTATTATTATTTCTATTATTATTCGGACTCTCCTCAAGGTTTCAGTCGTTGTACTCTACGGCCTTCATCAGGTACCATCTGGTTGGTGTGGGGAAGTAACGAACGGAACCCTTTATTTTAACCGACGGGGGTATATTGACCGCACTCCCTTTTAGCATTAGTAGTATTATTATTGTCTCACACTGGGATTTCTAATATAAATAATATATATAAATAGTCTCTAGAGGAGAAAAGCTTTGGAGAAAAGCTCAGCTAAAACGAAAGTACTTTTTGTACATCCTTATATAAAATGACATATTCCAGTTATGAGTCAGACTCGTATCTATCTATCTATCTATCTATCTATAAAGCAGAAAGTTAACATAGGTTTCTCTCAGTTTTCAAGTAGGTCCTGCAGGGTGGCTGGCTACGTAGGTATTACACCTCACCGATTAAGCAAGAAGACTGAAAATTTAAACATTTACTCCTCGCTATGTCTACAAGATAGATATTAGATATTAGATATTAAACATTAAAAATGATTAATTGAATCGATTGAAAAATATCTTCAAATCTTTTTTTTATATAATAAATTCATTTTTACTTAATGTAAAAACATCAAGTAAAAATGAATTTATTATATAAAAAAAAGATTTAAAGATATTTTTCAATCGATTCAATTAATTTGTTTTATTTGTTTGAATATATTGTTTATTTACGATTTGTAAAAAAAATGTAAATTTAGTACTTACGATAAAATTCATTCATTTTTAAAAACATTATAATTTGAGTAACATAATATTCCTTAAAATGGGTGTTAGATTTTCGAAGCAGGTTCCACTTACAAAAAAAGAAAACATTTTTCACCAATAATTTTGTGCTTTCAATCCATAAAGTCTTCTCTTCATTTTGAAAAAAAAGTTAATTTTTTTTTGGGGGGGGGGGAGGGGTTAGGGAGAGGGTCTATGTTATCGTAGACTGGACCCTTATTTCTCCCAAGTCTCATTGAAGGACAGCTTATTTGAATAATCATTCCCATGTTAGGTATTAATCTATTTTTTGAATTCTCTAATTCATTTTTACTTTTTAAGCATCGTTTTCAAAAGAAATATATATATGCACTTTTTGAAGGTTTTTTTAAAAAAATATCATATTAAATTTTGCAAAAAATTAATCGTGTTTTTCGGAAGACGTTTTAGAAATGAAAATGTTCCAACTTTGGCTCGTGTAATACATACCCAGTGCCACACACAAAGGTTACCGCTCCCTTTCTCTCTACTTACGAACATTCTTAGCGATTTTCTCCACTTAAATATGGCTGCTTTGAAATTAGTCAAGAAGTCGGTAGGATAAAAACATTTTAAATTCTTCAACTTTGGCCGAAGAGTTGAAATGGATTTCCGAAGGAACGCTTTCATAAATATTCGAAAGAAAGTAGCAAACGAAGATAAATTAGTCTATTAAATAATTTTCGGCGATTTGGTTTCATATCTATTTTTTTCTTGTTCAGTAAATATTTTTGAATAAGTATTTGGAAACATAAAAAGGGGTTTAGTTTGGATATTTCTTATGGAATTTCTACGCTCGACGAGAACTCTGGATATTTAGTCTTTTATTCAGAGGAATGTAGAGTTTCTTTATCCTTTTAGAATTGACAAATTTAGAATAATTGAAATGGTTAAAGGTTTATTACAGTTCAACTGATTGTAATCTAAATAAAGTGAGGGTTATATGCAATAATTATTTTGTCGTGCAGAAATAATTTCAGTTTTTCATCATCAATTTTGAATTAGTATATCTTAACTCAAAATAAAAGTTATCAATCGAAATAAGGAGCTTTGAAATCTGCATATTTTTGCTGACTAGAACCTTCTATTTATTCCAAGATCATAGAATTCTAGAGTCTTGAAACCAATGAAATTTTCGTAATTTTTTGCTACTGTCTGGATGTTGGAGACCTACCCTAGCAGCAAGTGGTAGAAATGCTCTGATAATTGATAGTCGATTAGAGATAGGTCTGGTGAGTAAGTTAGACGAGGTAGAGTTTCATAGCCAAGTTCGTTCAATTTTCTCCGGGTTATTCGAGTGACATGCAAGCTTTATCAGATTTTACAATTTCGAACAACTTGGTGTCGTCAATCACAGAACGGTGTCAACTTCTAGGTTTTCGTCTCTGTTTCGAAATGTTTGGAACCAATGTTGTGCTGTACATTACTTGACAGTCCCAGGTCAAATATTTTTGATATTGCGAGCAGTTTCCGCTACTTTATGTTGAATTTTGAATTCATACAACAAAATTGGTCGATTTTTTCTTTTTTTCATCTTTGATTCAACAGACTCAAATAGACCAGAACAGAGAGTGAAAACAAAACGTCCAGCTTGAATAGATAGAACTTTAAAATTGTGTATCCATGAACACGGTTAAATGATAGTTTATTATCAAAAAAAAAAAAAAAAGCATCAAAGTCAACCCCCATAAAAAACTCCAGTATTTTTGCGCTTTCCTGGATGTATTCTATTGAAAGAACCAATGGGTATCCCAAACTGTCTGCCTTCGTTTTCAAGGATTTCGATTTTCAGGATTTCGAACCATCTAGGGTCTTAATCATTTGGGAATTCGACACTCGGTTTTCCAGCTTACGGGCTATTGCGATTCGTTATTATAAGCCAAACCTATATCCGCTCTCACAGAATCTGAAAGAAAAGGTGCGGCTGATTAATATTCATAATGATATTATGTACATATTAAAGATACTGATAACAGGTCCAGTTAGACACTCATTTGAAGCTGTCACATGACCAACGTCTATTGGCAGCATGCCGTGTTTGGGGTGATCAATTAAACAGTGGGAAAAGGGTGTAATTAATGAATGAGTAAATTCTCTCGCCCTTTGTTTGGCCATGATCACTAGAAAATATGAATTTGTAAAACAAGCACGGACAAAAATTGAGGGATCAATTTAGCACAAAATTACACAGCAAATAGAACCCCCACTGAAAACCTATTTAATGGGTTTAATTTTAGGGTTCTAGACTTAATAAGGAGTGAATGTTTGAATTTTCAGCCCTCAAGCTCCGTCAGTGTGACTTCTACGCGTGATACATACATAGCCAACCGGCCAGCCAGACCAACTTGAAAACTGGAGAAACCAACGTTGACAATTTTGGTATACATTTTTTAAATAGTGATATGATAGATAGTCTCTTGATGGGTACTTGAAAAAAAGTTTCGGAGAAGAGCTAAGTTAAAACGAAAATACTTTTGATACATTCTGATATAAAATCATACTATTCCATTTCAGATGCGAGTCAAGTTCATATCTATTTATATATATCTGCCTATCTATCTATTAGAGCCTATCAACATAGGTTTCCAGGTTGGTCTAGCTGACTGGCTTTGTATGTATGTATCATGTGTATAGGCTGCACCAATAGAACTAGAAGGCAAAAAACTACGAAAATAGACATTTACAACTTACTAAGTCTAGAGCGAAGGTTTTCTGGGTTTTTGAAAATCTCCCCCCAAAACAGTTCCTCAGTAGAGGGTTCAATTTGAAATGTAAGTTTGTGTTAAGTCGGATGTCTACCAGCTTTTTTGCTTGTTTTTTTTGGTGGGGGGTAGGTTTTTTTTTATTCTAAAATTTTTTTCCTTTTTTTGAAAGGCAAGAGGAATAATTTATATATTTTTCATCACTTTTTCATTTTTTTTAATTGATGACCCCCAACACTGCATGTTGCCAAACAACTTCGATCATAAAACAGTTTCTATTGAGTGACTAACCAGATCCCTCCCTCTATCTATCTATCTTTCTATCTCAACCTGAATCTATAAATATCTAACAAACGCTAAACATATGCATTTAAATATAGACAAAAAAGCCTTCCATGTCTTTAAACCGAAACTCATTTATGGAGGATTCGCATTCATATGGGAAATATCCATTGAAAGGAGACAAATACTGTTGATTGCAATTTCAAATCTATGAAACCAAATGCGGAAATTTCCATTTAAATAATTCATGTTTATTTTTTGTCCCGTTCAGATTTTCCTAAAATACATACAGAAATGTTTTAATGTTTCTTTCAAATGCTTCAATGTTTCTTCCTCTTTAATGTTCCAAAGAAAACAGAGGGCGGCGGACATGAAGCATATTTAAGGAGTGCGAAGCAATCTGATGTCTTTTTCTCAACATAGAAATTATCGATCTAATATCTATCTGTTTATTCAAGTCGGTTCCTATTTATCTATCTACCTATCTCAGCCTGTTCTTATCTATACATCTATGCTCTTATCTATCTATCTATCTATCTATCTATCTATCTATCTTCGGTTTGTTCTCTATATCTTTCTCAGCTCATATCTATCCATCTATCAATCTATATTTCCTTCCATCTCTCTTTCTCTCTCTCTCTACACACACTCATACATGCATACACACACATACACAGACACACATATAGACACACAGACACACAGACACAGACAGACAGACACACACACACACACACACACACACACATATGTATAAACAAACTTTCTCATATCTTTATTAACTTTCTCTATTGATATCAATATATCTTAATGTCTATTTCATTCTCTTCGTATCTAAATATCCCTCTTCGTATGAATGTACACCTATTTACAAGATGCTACCATCAAAACTCAAATTGCAATAGGCTGATGCTACTGCAAAAATAGCTGACAACCGATGGACATCACGACTCATAATGTGAATCCCCAGATATCATATACAAAACTGTGACCGGCAAAAAAAATATAAGATGGCATGACGAAGTAAACAAGTTTAGAGAGCATTAGCAATGCAACACCCATGATCGGGAGAATCGATGGAATTACCTATTTGACGTAACCTGAACTTTTTCACATTAATAAATGAATCCGTACTTTTGATTTGATCAAAACTTCATTTAATCAAAATACGGATAAAAAAGACAATATTTTCTACCATCAAAAGTTCGTCAATCCAAATCTTCTTTACAGAAATAATTAAGTAAATACGTAGTTTTAACTATTTAACGAAAAATAAATTAATACGTGGGTTTAATTCGATCCAGAGTTAATTCAAAATAAGGATATTAAATAACTATTTTTCACGATCAAAAGTTTATTTAATTAAAATGAAATCAGACTTTCCAGAAGGAAATGGAATTTCACCAATTGGGGAATTTCACCAGATCGGCATAACATATACATATATTCTTCAATATATTTTGATATGTGAATCTAAAGGGAAGGAAAGAACAAGAGGGTATAGGAATAAAAAGGTAGTTTTAGTGAAGAATCAGATTGAGAGAGTTGAACAAATGAGATAGCAGGTCTGGATAGCCACCCAATAGAAACTGTCACGTCTTTCAGCAGAATACTATGTTGGGCCTGATGTATTAAAAAAATTGAATAAGTGGAGATCAACGTATCACGATTCATAATATGGATCCCCAGAGATCACATGCGAAACCGAGGCCGGCAAAATACAAGATGGAGAGATGAATTAGATAAATTCAGAAAATACTGGCCCTACGACGGCCATCATAGAGAAATGTGGTGGATCCTGGGGAAGGTCTATATCCAACGACGGACGTTAAAAGACTGATGATAATGATGATGATGATGATGTATAAATCACTTCTCTCGCCTTTTGTTTGGGCTGAGGTCGCTAGAAAGTCTTAATTTTGAAAAAAAATGAGTGCAAAATAGTAATCAATTCAATATAAATATACATTGTCAGAAAACACGTTTTCTGTAGACATAATGAGGAGTAAATGTTTGAATTTTCAGCCCTCTAGCACTACTACCTGTACTATTACAACCTGTATGCATGATACATACTCATATATACATCGGAAAAAGTGCTTCTTTTAACTAACTTGAAAGAATTACTTTGTTTTAAAAAAAAGTTTACATAAATCTATTAGTTTGTCCCGAAGTAAATTTCTAATTTATCATGAATATTTCTTTGAGAGAAACTGAAGTATTTATGTGTAACGAATAAGTAATTTTTTAAAAGTTGTAATTCGTAACACTTTTTCCTAATATACATACACCAATACCTAATCAGGCAGACCGACTTAAAAACTGACAAAAATCTGTATCGACAGTTTTCGTTGACAGTTTCAAATAAATCAGCGAAAAAAACAAAACAAAAAAAAAACGAAAAAAAAGGAGGGAAAAAATGGATGTATCGACCGGAAGCTGCATGTTTAAGAAGAAAGGCATGCGCAGAACATACTTTGGGGTTGTCATTCGAAAGGGGTGGAGGGTGCAGGAAGAGGGATAAACTTACCGATGAGATGATTGAGCGAACAAACAGACAAATAAGTAGATAGAGAACGGGGAACAGAAATACAAACAGACTGACATACACAGTCCAGAACAAGAAAGCCATATTAACTCTGGGCAATGACAAATAAAAGGATAAATAGATGATGAAAAGAAATATTGTTTCTTCTTATTTCTTCCCATTCATCCAACCACTTCGACAGTTATTATTATTACTATTATTATTATTATTATTATTATTATTATTATTATTATTATTATTATTAATAATAATAATAATAATAATAATAATAATAATTTTCACACCGATTGCCTTGAGGTCATAGCTGGAGACTGAATGACAGCAAGTCTCCTTGGGTCTCCAGCCCTCCTCTCCACACTCTTGCAGT
Source organism: Thysanoteuthis rhombus (assembly GCA_963457665.1). Taxonomy (NCBI): domain Eukaryota; kingdom Metazoa; phylum Mollusca; class Cephalopoda; order Oegopsida; family Thysanoteuthidae; genus Thysanoteuthis; species Thysanoteuthis major. The sequence goes on from OY735239.1 coordinate 25,674,973, forward strand.
CCACAGCAGTGCTGTGGTTTACAGTTTCACACCAGTTGCCCTGTGATCATCGCTGGAGGCTGATTGGCAGTAAGTCTCCTTGGATCTTTAGCCCTCCATTCATATCTCCCTCATCTATCACAGCGGCGCTGTAGTTAGTACTTCCTCAGCTATTTGTGGGACTTTTTTTTTTACCTCTCCTTTTCTCTTTGTTAGGGCATTGCTAACAGCTGGGGGTCGTAGATCTCACATTTCTAGCACTCTCCTCGGTATTCGTGTAGTCCCCAGCAGCTCTGTGGTCTGTATAGTCTCAACCAGTGTCTTTGGTAAAATTCTGAATGTACCTACTATTACAGGTATTACCCTGACTTTCATCTTCCACCTTCTTTGCTCCCTAGCCAGGTCCTGGTATTTTCCGTGCTTCTTCTTCTTCTTCTTCTTCTTCTTCTTCTTCTTCTTCTTCTTCTTCTTCTTCTTCATCTTCTTCTTCTTCTTCTTCTTATTATTATTATTATTATTATTATTATCATCATTATTATTATTATTATTATTATTATTCCTTTAGATGTCTAGTAGTGTTCGTTGTACACTGAGTTTTGGCTTGAAACTTAAGGCAGGCAACAATGTTATGACTTGGGAAGAACTGGCATCTTTTTGTATTTCATATTTATATCATTTCATATTTACAAAATCCAATACAGAAGAAACAGTACATAGTTGTATAAGAGACAAAATATTTACATGGACAGTGCTTTGCAAAGGATATGGACGGTGCCTGTGGGGACAATTGTCTATATCTCATAGATGTTTGGGTTTCCTGGTATTCTTCTTAGATATTTGTCAACACCTTTTTTTCATGACCCCAAGGGCTTCAATAACAGCAGGTATTGTTGCAGTCTTTAGTTGCTACGTTTTCGTGATCTCAATTAATAGATCTTTACACTTGGGCAATTATTCAAACTCTTTTACGGATAAGTTCTTATCTAATGATATGGTCATATCTATAGGTATCCCTTTCCTTTCTGTTCTTTATAATTATGACTGGGCAGTTCGCTTAGATTATTATTATTATTATTATTATTATTATTATCATTATTATTATCATTATTATTATTATTATTATTATTATTGCTGTTGGTGCTGTTGTTTTATATATGCAGTGTGGATCCCAACTACAGAAAACTATTGCAGACAGAATCAGTATCCAATACTTCTCTTAATATTTTGACAGATTCCAACAAGCACGCTGTGTGGAATACTTCTTGAGCATTCAATCCAATCTTGGCCAGTTCTCAAGTCAACTATTTATGGTTCCCGGCAATCCTATAACTATTGGGACAACTGTCACTGTCCATAATCTCTTGATCTCACGTTTAAGGTTCCACACTTAATTTCTCTGTTTCTTTGGATTCAACTCTTGTGTCCAACGGGTACGTTCAATCCAATGATTGTTACTCCCTCTGGTCTGTTGTGTCCTGCCTGGATTATGAAGTCCCATAGAATTTCATACAGCTCAGTCTCCAGAACTGCATCTACTGAATGCTTGAACCATCAATCAGCGTATCTAAACCCAACTTGGCACAACTTCCGATGTACAATTTGGGTTACTTTATTCTATCTCGACAGTTAATATTCCCATCCGACGATTTTTGGCATTGAACTATAATATGAGGCATTTGAGACATTTTTACATATTCTACACTATTCAAAATTTTCTATCAATGTGCCTGTCTTATCGTATTTGTTCTCACTGCTTACTCTTGAGGACCACAGATCGTACTTTTTGCCTCTTTATTCAATATTCCTTTTCTGAAACCACAGCCATGTTCTCTCTTCATCCATAAATTCTTCTACTCCCTTCACCATTTTTCCATGTAAGCTTTTCCCCTTTTATCTCCCTATGTGGTCTTGTTTTATCTCTTTTTTTCAATGTCGTTGGCTCCGTGAATCCCTCGATGTCTACTCTACCCCGTCTTTCAACTTCTCTAAGCATTGGTTAGCAGATGACTTCAAATGCCCCATCGAGCTTTTCTTTTCCCGAATAACCCAATCCACTTCACTGGTCATTGCCTACCACCAACTTTCCGCAGTATATACAGCCTATTTACATCAGGTACTTCAATTCCTTCACTGGTAACCACGTATCCAAACTTCATAGAAATAACCACACATTTCTTTACTCCAAACTCAATATATATACCTCGGCCAGATATACCGTTAGTACAAGGGTATCATTTTCATGTTCCTTTTTCTGTTCAGTTTTGAATCGTCCACGAATAGCAAGTGGTTTGTATTCAATTTGTCTTTACCAAGGCTATACCGGGATCAGCGTACACGCCAAATCAACGACAGGAGAATAAGCAAAGATGATAAACAATAGTGACTGTCCTCCCCGGAATATTCAACTCTGAATACTAGCATTTCCCTGTTGATTTCAAGTTTGTGAAAACTCCCAATTTTATCCTGTTTTTGATCATTTTGATCCCTTTCTCTCCAATTCCGATCGTCTCCAGGCTCTGAATGATCCATGAATGTAGTATCGAGTCCAACATCTTTCGATCCAGGCCAGATTGGTTCTTCTTCTCTTGTAGTTATTTAAAATAATCTTATCCATTAAAAATTGGTATTTTGTTTCACGAGTTTGCTTCTTTTTTTTTTATACCTCTTCTGTTCGAGTGGAAAGAGCCCATGTCCGTCAATGTGATCATACATTTGCTCAGAAAGCATTCCAGTTAGAATTTTCAACATTACTGGGAGGCAGGATATAGGTCAGAAGTTGTCGATAACATCCGTTGTATCTCTCACACATAGAACGGCTCTTTCGAACGTCGTCAACTTTGGCACAATGCCAGTTTCTATAATTTATTAATAATAATAATAATAATTATTATTATTATTATTATTATCATTATTGAGTTTTAACACAAGCAGTGATTAGTGGATTTCACTGGAGATCAAGTGACAGCAAGTCCCTCCGATGCTCTTCAGTATTCCAACTGACTTCAGTGGTGCCCTAATTCCTTTTGCTTTTTTGCTTGGTTTTTGGGGACCATTCTCAGGACTCCAATCCCTTCAATAACTTCTTTAGTTCGCTGGCAAGGTTCAGATATCTAAATTTTCATTCCCTTTCATCTACACCCCATGGTATGCCGGGACAGCGAAATCTACCATTTGGCATGTTCTTTTCTCTTTTTTCACTACCACAAGATCTTGTATTCTTCGGTGACCCATTTGAATCTCGACGTTTCCGAGAAATTTAAGCGTTTCGTTCTCTGGGTTGGTATCTAGTCTTTGCATAAACCATTATTCTGTATCATAAAAACGAAGTCACTTGCACAGTTCCTATCATGTACCTGTTCCCGAACAGCCTCTGGGTTGATTTGTTGCAATCACTTTATGTTCGATTCTCTAGTCTTTATACTTTACATAGTCTACATTTACAATTCCACTGTGTTTTGCGTTATTACTTAATTTCTACTATTGATTGTGTTTTGACTTTATTTTCGTACGTAACAATAATGACAAATGACAAGGACCGGACCAAAAACAGTGACGTCATGCACAAAGAACGGTGACTGTGACTTACGCAGAAAAAAAATGCTGATGAATTCAATCCCACATCAACAGCCCAACTCAGCTCGACTTGTTTCGTATTTACAGGAACTATCAATAAACGTAATTCTGTAAAATATATTGAATGGTGAAATGAATTTTGTTTTGTTTACCTTTTAGATATTGATGAAGCAAGGGAATTTGACTCTAGAACTTGTAAGTCTATTTATCTATCTTTTTATCAGCAGCAGCAGCCATTATTAGTTTACTGCTGGACAAAGGCGTTTCCAAATTCCTACCATGTCGAGAGTGAATGTGCTAACCTCTCCTATTTTTTACCGGCAAACCCTTCTATCTCATCTCTTCATCTTATGACTGGTCTTCTCCCACTGCTTCCTATATATATATATATATATATATATATATATATATATATATATAGAAAGAGAAGGAGAGAGAATCGGTGAAGAAAGAAGGAGAGAGAGAGAGAGTTCAAATAATAATAATAATAATAATAATAATAATAATAATAATAATAATCAGTTTCTCCACCTCTCGATATATATATATATATATATATATATATATATATATATATATATATATATATATATATATATATATATATATATATATATATTTCTCCTTCAACTTTAAGAAAGCCAGCAGCCAGAGATTTGGAAAAGGAAAAGCAAACAAAAGAACAGATACATTAAAATGAGCCCCCCCCCACACACGCACACACACAAATACACATACGTACACACACACATACATGTGCACACACACGTACACGTGCGCATATGCATGCATGCACAATAGTAGAAGCAGAGCGCACGATGATATTTATAGAAGGATTTTTCATCGATAATACAGAATACACACATTTGCATATACACATACACACACACTCACATCCATACGCTTTATATGCACACACATACACTTAAGTACACATTCCACAAACACATACGCTTATCTACTTACACACTCATACAAACCATGTACATCCATACATATACGACCAAGCCACATAGACACACACATACATTTACGCATATATGCCACATCACACACATATCATATACATACATGCTCCATATGCGTACACATACACTTAAGTACACGAATAATTATATACATATATATACATGTAAACCGTATACATCAATACGTATACATACGAGTTACGTATGCATACACATACACTTACACATATATGCCACGTACACAAACATACATAGATGTTAGCGTATGCGCATATGTGTGGTTGTACCATGTATGTGTGAGCGTATGTTTTATTTAGACGCAACGTCGATTGCTGGAAAGTCGTTCGACGGATGTAAAGACATCTAGAATCAGAGAAAGGAATAACTCTAAAGAAATTAAAGAACGAATACAAAGGCAATTTCAACGGAGGGGAAAAAGGGGAGGAAAGCAATACAGAAATAAATAACCCGAATTTCAAAGGCAAAGTGAAAGTGAAAGTTAAAAAGTGGAATTTAAATAGAGGCTGAATTCAGGACAACTTTGAATGGAAAGCAATTGGATCCTGGTTGAATGAAATAAATAGCGAAATACATACCGCACATGCCGATAGCTTCAACGCAGGCATGTATAACTATATACAAATATATGTATGTGCATGTACGTATGAATACACACACATACACGCACATATATATACATATCTACATATATACCAGCAATGCATGTAAGCATTTGTGTGTGTATTTGTACATACATATAAACTTACATCTATATGAATATATATAAATGAGCTTATATGCACCAACTTAAACATATTTGTGTGCGTGCATATATATAAATATATATATATATATATATGTATATATATATATATGTATATATATATATATATATATACACAAATAATGCTTGCATTTATATATGTGTGTGTGTGTTTGCATATCTTTTTATATCTATACATTCACATATATATGTGTTATATATATGTGTATAATTGTGAATGTCTTTATGCATAAACTGAGACATTCATACGTGTATGCAATATATGTATATACATAAATGTATTAAAATGTTATACATATATATGTGTGTACACACATACATTCGCAAAAACGTGCACACATACATACACACACACACACACACACACACACACATATATATATATATATATATATATATATATATATATATATATATATATGTAGTCTTGAAAGCTTTACAGCTTTAAACACTAAACACATTGAAAAACTTTTTCCAAAAATTCATACATATATATATATATATATATATATGGATGTGCCTTTTTATACTTTGTAGGCGGGTTTGTTTGTCTTCTTTTGCTAACATTTTGTTATTGTTAAGGAAATTTTGTTTTTTTCATTGTTTGCTCTCCGTTTTACGTAGTTATTCAGCTTTTAATTTTTTCTAATGAAAATGTTTTCCTCTCCAAAAGCAGTGGTCATTATTAAGTTGAATTTTATTGCAGACAAAATTTCACAACCATTCTTCTTTTCGGCTGTCTCTCATGCTTCCATTAGTCTCAGCCTGAAGTCGGAACAATGTAGCCATTTTGTTGTCTTTCAAATTTGTTCAGTCATTTTTTTTCAACCATTTATTTCCTTTCATTTCTTCCTTGGTTTTGTCCTTCTTCCTATTTAGTTTTTATTTCTATTGCTTTTCATTCCGAATTCCTTCACTTCCTTCTTCTTGTGTAATGTCTTTACCGTTTATTTTTCTTTGTTTCTTTCTTGCTTTTTTTTAAAAATCTATCTTCCGACTCATTTTTTTAAAATGTTTCTTCTCCCTGATTTTGTTTTATTCTCTTCTTTTGTTTTTCTTTTCCTTTTTTTTTTTTTCAAATTTTTTTAATTTTTTCTCATTCTTCTTACAATGCACCCTCCTGATAGTAACCTATGGAACTGAAACATGGAATTTAACCAAAAGATTGACCCTCATACTGAGACCAAAGCAACCAGAGACTCATGCTCAACCTCACGCGGTAAGATCATATTACTATACAATATATAAAGGAAAAGACAGGAGTCCAAGATATAGAAACCATTAGAAAACTCGAACGGCAATGGGCTGGTTATGTTGCAAGTATGTCAAACAATCAGTGGATATCACGACTCAAAACGCTCTTTGATTTATTTTCATTCTGGAAGGTTCTTCACTTCTTTTTTCTTGTTTTTTATCTTTCTTCCTAGCTCTTTCTTTCATTCTTTCCATTCTGAATTCCTTGACTTCTCTTCGTTTCATACTTCTTCTTAGCCATTTTTTTCCATTTCAATTCGGTGTACATTCGTTCACTTTTATAAAAATCCGAATTCCTTCACTTTCTTCTTCCTCTGCTATATTCATTCTTTTAACTCTGAATTCCTTCACTCTCTTCTCCTTTTGTTCGTTTCCATCCTCTTTCCCAAGCCATTTTTTTCGTTCTCGTTCGTTCTATATTCGTTCACTTTTTACAAATTCTGAATTCTCTCACTCTCATCTCCGTCTTTCTCTTTCATTCTCTTCACTCTGAATTCCTTCTCTTTCTCCTCCCTCTCTTTCTGTCATTCTTTCCCCACTGAATTCCTTGCTTTTCTCCTTATCCTCCTTCTTCAATTGTTTACGCTATTCTTCTCTTTAGCAAATACTTTTCTCCTACCTCACATCATCTCTTCTTATTCTCCGTTTGCCTTCTAATGACAAGAATTTATCGCTTCCTCCTCCTCCTACTTCTTTTGCCGCTGTACTTCCAACTCATTTTTGGTTCAACGAATCTTTCCCGTTTAATTTTCATTCCTTTTGAAAATTTGATCTTTCACTCGTTTGTTTGTTTTTTTTTCATTTAAAGTTCAAATATCGCCCAGCCTTACTTTATCTCCAACCTTCTCCATTAATGAAATGAAATTGGTTTATGAAACGGTCAATCACAGGACCAATTTCAATATAATAGATCTTTGACAGACAGGTTGGTGACCTTTGTCTCGTGATATAATAATAATAATGATAATAATATTAATAATAATAATAATAATAATAATAATAATAATGTCGACAAATGAGGTAAAATATGCAGAAACCCAAGCATCTATGAGACACCGCCAATATCCTCTGCAAAGCACTGTCCATGTAAATATTTTGTCTGTTATACAACTACGTACTGTTTCTTGCGTAGCTTCCTGTATAATACTACTACTACTACTAATAATAATAATAATAATAATAATAATAAGAAGAAGAAGAAGAAGAGAAAACAACAAAACATTGTTGTCAAAGAAATTCGAGAAACTCTCAAAATACAATGACCTTTGGATGGAAATCAATAGAATGTGGCAACTCAGGACCAAAATAATACCGATTGTTGTTGAGACCCTTGAATTATTCCAAAAAAGGACCAATGAGCTTTCCGACAGCGTACCTGGAAAGCCCAGCATAAATGAAACACAGAAAATGACTCTTTGCACATACCAACTGAAAATTTTTGTCAATGTGAATGAGTATTGTACACCCTGCATCCATCACTTTATGTACATATAGAAGTATATTTGGGAGAGTGTTGTATTGCCTATGTGTAAAAGCTCCGTCTTCCTTTTTTTCTCGCTCCCTAAAGTCTAGACTTCCAAGGTTGCCAGGCTTAGGTCTCTGGTTTGAACTTACATTGCAAATTGAACCCCGACCAAAAACTTATTATTGCGAGGAATTTCCAAAAACAAAACATTAGCATAACAACGAGTGAATGTTGGAGTTTCAAACCCAAAAGCTTGAAGCTTTGGCCGAACTGTCGTGTTAACAACGTAAACAGTGAGAAAGCTTTTAATCACCTGGAAAACTCTTCGAATTCCAATGACCCTTCTCAAAACTATGAACAAAATTGTGCTTGGTCCATGTTTCACGCAACACAGGATTAGTGGGCTGAGTAAGATGGCCTTCAATACCTCTAGCACAGTATTTCCCAAAGTTTTCGGACAATTGCCTTTTTTGTTTCGAGGATATTTGATCAGATACCCCACAAAGTCGGTCAAAAATTGGATCATTTTTCTTTTAATTTGATATATATATATATATATATATATATATATATATATATATATATATATATATATAATTGAGTCATCCACAGACCGCTGTTTCGTTGTACAACAACTCTCTCGGGTGGCTATAGACTATTTATCATAACATCTAGTACCATGAAATAGGATTGAAACCTTCGCTCCGGACCCAGGGGCTGGCATCTTTATCAGCCCTACACTGAACTGGGCGGTCAGTAAGGCTGAACATGAGTGATTTATTTACTTATGCACGATTCTCCATCCACCAGAGTCCTCTATATAGGAACATATGATCATGCAGTGACTAATTGATATAAAAAGCGAGTCTCTATCTCAATTGGTGTGGTCTGCGCACGATAAAACCATCACATGACCAACGTCTCTCGGCAACATGGCAAGTTAGGTTTGATCGATTGAGAAATTGCAAAAAGGGATGATCAATTAATAAGTTTCTTCTCTCACCTATTTAAGCAGTTTCCCGAAAAGGTTTTAATTTTCAAAAGACAGACTTGAACACAAAGAAAGGGGATCAATTTGGCATAAACTCAAATACCCCCCCCCCACACACACACACAGACTAAAGCTTATTCAGGGATATTTGAAAAAATAAACAAAAAAGGTTTTACTGGACATAAAGAGTTAATGTTTAAATTATCGGCCTTTATAGGTGCAGTCTGTACGTGTGATATATACATCAATAGCCTGCTTGACCACCTTGAAAACTGAAAGAAAAGCATGTTGGCATTTTCTACTAATTGATGTGGGGTATAGGCCTGAAAGGATGGGAAGCCTTTGGCAGATCAAACTCAACCTTCAAAAATAAGAAGATCCCATTGATCCTAAAAAGAAGAGTGTATAACCAATGCATCCTCCCAATAGTCACTCATGGAGCTGAAACATGGAACCTAACCAAGAGACAGATCCGCAAATTGAGAACCATGCATCGTGCGTATGAAATAACTATGCTGGGCCTTACATGGGGAGACCACAAGACGGCACAGTACATCCCGGAAAAGACAAAAGTCAGGGACATCATAGAATCCATTAGAAATCTCAAATGGCAGTGGGCTGGCCATGTTGCAAGAATGGCAGACAGCCGATGGGCATTGCAACTCACGACATGGACCCCGAGATCACATGCAGAACCGAGGCTGACAGAATATATGATGGAGAGACAAGCTAGACAAATTCAGAAAGTACTGGTTCTGCGATGCCCATGATAGAGAAATGTAGCGAATCCTGGGGAAAGTCTATGTCCAACGACTGACGTTAAAAGACTGATGATGATAGGCCTGAAGTGACTAATTTTTATTTATTTCCAACTCCTCTTACAACCCCTTTACCTTTTATTACCTACGTTGAGACTTCCAGTGACCCGGGGAAGCTTTTAAGAATCACTGGTTTAGGATTTGCTAGTTCATCGTTCTCGTAACATGATTGTCCATATGGATTCGTGTCGAGTATCATTAATAGAAGGTGTTTGCGTGACAAAATAATCAATTTTTTTTATCCTTGTCTGAATAAAAAAGGGTTTATCCTGAAGGATAAGACCTTTTTTTACCAACGGAACACTTCGTGATTTTACAAAATTATAACCGACAGTTCCATCCGCATAATTCCCTTGCAATCTTCGGTTAGCGAAGTCAGACCATAGATGCAGCTGTTTAATTATATTTAATTAGTGGTTAATTCCAGTGAATAAATGTCGCCTATTTTTGATGCAATGATCTTTTATTTTTGTTGCGGAAGTTTCAACGGGCATAGAAGTTAACCAAAAAGATTGCCCCTCAGACTGAGAACCATGCTGCATGCGCATGGGAGAATCATGATCAACATCACAGGTAGAGGCCATAAGACAGCACAGTATATAAGAGAAAAGACAGGTCTCGGAGATATTATAGAATCCATGTTTGTTCAGTCATTTTTTTAACCATTTATTTCCTCTCATTTCTTCCTTGGTTTTGTCCTTCTTCCTATTTTGTTAGTTTTTATTGCTTTTCATTCTGAATTCCTTCAACTCTTTCTTCTTGTTATATTTTTACTGTTTATTTCCTTTGTTTCTTCCTTGTTTTTTTTATCTATCTTGCTAATCTTAAAAAAATGTTATCTCGCCCTGATTTCTTTTATTTTCTTCTTTTGTTTTCCTTTTCATTTTTTTTTTATCATTCTTCCAACAATGTACCCTCCCAATAGTAACGTATGGAGCTGAAACATGGAACCTAATCAAATGATTGACTCTCAAACTGAGAACCATGCAACCATGTTCATGTCACATGAATGTCAGACCACTAATGGACATCACAACTCTCAACATGGACCTTAGGAGATCATATGCGAAACTGTAGCAAAATATAAGATGACGTGACAATTAGACAAGTTCAGAAAAACAGTGGCTCCGCCATGCCCATGATGAAAAGGTCTGGTGAATACTGGGACGGATGCTAAATGTCTGATGATGATGGTGAGCTTAAAAAATCAACTTGCTGATTTTGAACGGAGTCTGTTCTTTTTCTTGTTCAATATGATTACACCTTAAAACTACCAATTCCTTTTTTCCTGATTATCCCCACATTTTTCTTGCAAAATCATTAGCAAATCATTTTCATTATACATATAATATCCCTTTTCTGTTAGGAATGATTACTTGAATTCGTGACCGAAGACAATCCCTTCTTTCCTGATTGTTGCTACTTTGCTATATTAAAATCATTTGTAATGAATTTCAATAGTAAAATGAATTTACATTATGCATGTAATAGTAGTTGCACCTGCTTGAGTTCCTGACCATTAACAATCCCCTTCTTCCTCATTTTCAATGTAATTCAAAGCACAACATACAAATAAAGTACCGAGAATTGTTATATTCATAGTTTCTTTTTTAAATATTTCCCCTACTGATAGAAATATTCAGTATTTTATTTCAAAATATGATACAAGCCAAGCTGGAGTGTGTTGAAAATAAAATCTGTCGATAGATAGATAGATAGATAGATAAAAAGGCAACGATCGAATCACTGTAGCCCAAAAAATTTCCAGCCCAACCAACCAGCCAACTGAGCTACATGTTCTTTTCTCTTTGATCGTCTGAGTGTGGGTGTATGTGTATGTGTCCGGACTCTCCTGGTCACGTTATTGGAGCCACAGCCACAAAATCTCCATGAGTACACAACTAGGCACAATCTAAAAACATTTTCTGGTGCACACGCAGGCTACGGTGAGTCATTTATGCGAGATGTTGATGTATCATAATGTCATATATCTAAACATCTAAAATCTTCGAGTAAATGAAATACAGAAAATTAAAAAGAATTAAACCCAAAAGATATATTGTACAGAATGAGGAGAATAAAGAAAAATACGCCCTTTTCAATAGAAATAAATAAATAAGTAACAATAAATGGTTAGCCAAAAGAATAAACATCACGAACAGAATTTATTAGCTTCTTCTACCGCCCCCATTTTAATATACTTGCACGGTCAGCTGGTTGAAGGAGAAAGAAGACGAGAATTGCTGGCGGAATCGTGAACTGAAGCGTGATTTTACGAGAATTCGCTGAAAAGGACCAGACCAAGTTCCCTACGTTGATGATAGCTTCGAACGCTTGGGGTCAATAAAAACCTTTTCCTTTTCCTTTATTTATTTTTTATCAGTCTGCTTAAGCCAGTGGAGAGCCAATAGACAATAAAGTCGATCTGAAAAGATGGTGGTTTCCGGGGAAAAGAATCGAAGATGTCTGCCATATTATTGTTTGACGCTTACAGTGTTTAGTTTCTCTTAGTCCCAGAATCTTCTGTTCAGATTTAATGTTCTTTATTTCCTGCCTGGTCAAAAGAATATATATATATATATATATATGTATATATATATATATATATATATATATATATATATATATATATATATATATGTATATATATATATATATATATATATATATATATATATATATATATATAAATATATAAATAAGCATGTATATGAATCTGTCAGTTACGCCTTGCTTCGGTTCTTGACCGATGGCAATCCCTATTTTCTTGATTTGGGAGTAAAATCATTCCCGATAAATTCTAAATCGTACCATAAAAAGTAGTTAAAACTTATCTGAATATATATCTATGTATCTATCTACCTATCTAGTCAATGGACAGTGCAGCTGTGTATTCCTCTTTCAATACATCTTTTCAATAGATCTATCACTGCTAGTCAATCTCATTCTCTCTCTCTCTCTCTCATATATATATATATATATATATATATATATATATATGTATATATATTCATGTTTTCTTTTCACATTTTTCTCGCTGTACATTGTTTATCAATTTTTCACTTTCCCTCTCTCTCTCTCTCTCTCTCTCTCTCTATATATATATATATATATATATATATATATATATATATATATATGCTTTACTCTATACACTCTTTCTGAATATTAACTACTTTTCTGTCTCGACATTACTTCTCTTATTTTTTAACCCTTTATTAACTGCTTTTGTCATTAAACACGGTTCCGACAACCACTAATTATTCGTTCGTGCCGCGAAGGTCGTAAAACCATCCTTTTTCTATGTATATCACCTTTTTCACTTTTTCTCCTCAAGAAGCGAGGATGATTTCCACCATTTCCAGAGACGACGGGATACACAATACTAGCGAATAAACACCATCAATTACTGCTATTACTACTAATAATAACTGGTAAACAAATATCTACAATTAAAGAAAACCGAACGTACGCAAAACGAAATAAAAAGATATAAAGCACTTAATAAAAATTGTAATTGCTGGTGAATCGGAAGAAATGACAATAAAAATCTTTCACGTTTTTACGTCTCTTCCCAAACAGCACAGATTTGAGAACGAGACTGCATTCACTGTTGAGTCAGCGCCATTTTTTTTCTTGTTTTTATATACTTGCCTTTTTTATTTTTCTTATTGTACTTATTGTTTTTGTTTTTTTTTCTCATTCATCTTCTTCCTCTCCTTCATCCCCCTTTTCCTTCTCAATTTCTTTGCCCGAATCAATATCATTCAATTTTTACTCTCCTTATACGCCAACTTTTACCTATACTTCTCTTCCATTTCATTGCCTGTATCAACTTTTCTAGTTTTTTTTAAAATTTATTCTTTTCCTTCTCTTCACTCATTCATTGAATAATCATCTGGTCATTTTTCTTCTTCTATATCAAATTTTCAGTTTTCTTTCTTCAACTTTCTTTGTTTCTTTGTGATTTATTCTTTTCAAATTTTGCTCTCTCTTTTTCTTTCTTCCTTTCAACTTATTCATGGCCTTCTGCAATTCATTTTTTCTTTTTTTCTCTATCAATTTTTTTCACCTTCCTTCTTTATCTCCCGATCAATAGTTTTTTCTTCCCGTCTGTCTTTCTTTTTATTCTTTTTTTTCTTTTTCAATACCTGTCAATCTTTCTTTCTTTATTCATTTCTATTCATCAATGACTTCTTCACCTTCTCCGTACATTTGCTAAATTAACTCCTTCACCCTTTCTTTTCCTTCCGTTGCTCCTTCTTTTGTTTTCCTATACCTCTTTTTCCTTCAATAATTGGAAAAAAAGCTACCTTTTACTGTTAAGGTCTAGCACGTGTCGGCGAACCTGTTTTCTCCGGGTCACTGATTCCACAAGTTCCGCTCCATTGAAGATGTTTAGAACGACAGCTAATATGGCGGTCAGTCTCGACCACCGTATTTAGCCATCCAACAGAAGCCGATAATTTCCCACATTAGAAAAAGAAACAAAAGAAAATAACAACAAAAAGTTAGGGACAATAAGTCAATAACCTTTTTCTTCTTTTGTTGGCTTCTCTTTCGCAAGAGATATTTTTTGATTTTTGGTTTTCTTCTATGTACGCAGGCACCCTTAAGAATATATACGTGTGTTGGAGTTTAGAGACCAACAAATATATAGGTAAATTATGCACAGAAATACACTTACGTGTGCATACACGTACATTCGTGTGTACAAACACATACAGTCACATTCACTCATAATGTTAACAATAAATCAGTTACAGATAAGACAACTAAGCAGAAAAGAACAATGAATAAATTGATATCAAAATACGCATATATATATATATATATATATATATATATATATATATATATATATATATATATATATAGAGAGAGAGAGAGAGAGAGAGAGATAGATAGATAGATAGATAGGTGTTTGTTGCGTGGGTGTAAGGTGATATACATACATACATGTTATGGCATATATACTCACACACAAATATATTTTGTATATGTTCATATGTATGTGTGCATATAAGACTCGAAATCTGTTTGTCTGTCTATTCCATCTTGTAGGTCACTATTTAGCATGTAAGGAGCTGAATTTTTGCATTGCAGGACATCTTCTCATAACGGAGGATATAGAATGGATGATTTATTTTCATAGAGTTTTACTGTGGGATTCTATTTACAATGTGACTATAATGCTAAACTGGACCCTGAATTTTTGTCCGACGTAACCTAAATCCAGATTTGCATCTTGGAAGCTGAAATTTGGCTACATTGTTTCATTGTAGAGGACATGGGCTATGTGAGTTTGACCTCTGAGGCCATTCAAGGTCACCAGAGTTTATCAGAGGTAATTTCTAGCCAATTGAGGCAATTTTAGGCTATGATTTGACCCTTAAGCATTTTTTCACAGCAAAAATCATGGGCTATGGGGATTTGAACTTAAAGGTCATTTGAGGTCACCAGAGGTCATCAATGATAATTCATAGTCAATCAGAGGAAATGTAAGGTACAATTATACACCTAAGAAAGTGTTATTTAACATAGAAGCACATCTTTTCTCAGTAAAGGTAATGACGTTGACCTAAAAGGTCATTCAATGTCATCAAAGGTCATTCCTAACTTTCATTGAGATGAATGTAAGGGAGTAGATCATTTTCCCAAAAATCTCGTAAAAAATTGGTAAGAATTGAATAATAAATCTTTAGACATGTGTTTTCCTAAAGATTAATAAATGATTGTATATAGTGTCCAATAATATTTTAATGCATTTTAACATTTTCAATTGCAAATTTCTGTCAGAATATTTGCTTTTTAAAAGTATCATCTCAATACTTTCCAGTATTTTTACAAATATTCCAAGATATTTTCATTTTTATCAAAACACCAGCAGAGATTCTGAGCGTTACCCGGGGGAAAATATCGTTAAATTCGACAAAGCAGCAAATGAATATTCTCCTTGTTATATTTTCCTTACATAACACCAGCTACCAAGCAAAAAACTTGTGGTTTAGAGAAAACATGGGCATTTTGGATGATATTTCAGTATTTTTGTATATATTCTACCATATGGGGTGCCGTACAACTCGGGCCAACCAGCACACACTGTTGTGAAGATCCATGTGCAAATATTTCTTTTAATCGAATATTTGAAAAAATGGCATAAATTAATTTTGCCGGTAATTTTTTTGTGTTTCTAACCCATATGACCTTTGTTTCCCCCGAGTGTGTGTGTGTGTGTGTGTGTGTGTGTGTAAATATATATCATACCATATATATTTTTCAAATTATATATATATATCCATATATACGTACGTATGTATAATTTGAAATATATATATATGTGAGAGAGGGAGAAAGGGGGAGAGCGCGCGCGAGAGAGAAAATGAGTTTCGATACATATGCGAACATGTATTTAGAGACACGGTTAGACAGCAATATACATATGTGTGTGTGTGTGTACATATATATCGTACAATTGCATATATATATATATATATATAATATATATGCGTCTGTGAACATATATATGTGTGTGTGTGTGTGTACATATATCATGGATCATTTACAATTTCTTTATTTCCTTTCTTTCAACTTCATCTCAACTCATTTTCCTTTCCTCTTTTACAACTATTAAAGACCATCAACAGATCCTGGAACAAAAACTGTTAACATATGTTTCTCTCAGTTGTAATCTGGTCTGACTTGCTTATTGGCCAGCTATGGATGTATCATGCGTTCAGGCCACCCCAATTCCAACATCTTTATACTGCTTCAAAATCATCAGAATTTGAATCAAAGATTAAAAACACAAAAATCAAAAATGTAGCGAAACAAGATTGAACCCTGGAAACTTATGTATAAAAATCAGGAAACTTTGGTCCAAATTCTGTCAATTTTGAAGATGTGAAATGATGTTAAGATGAACATTTTGGAATTTATTCGGTACTTTTTGCACTTGCCGAATACGTACACTCACACACACTCCCGTGCACATGGATATATATTAGTCACTGTCAACAAAACTATCTGAATGGGTTTTACGCTGGTCTTGAATGGCTATACATGTACGTATGTATCAGGCGTACATATTGCACCAATTCTAATATTCTTATACGGCTTCAAAATTGACAGAATTTGAACCAAAGATGGAAAAGTTATGTGTGGAAACCTTAATCCAATATATATATATATATATATATATATATATATATATATATATATATATATATATATATATATATATGCAGTGGTGTTCTATAGGAATTGAGCTCTCTGGTGAATGAGGGATTACTGTGTAATTTGAATATAACGCTTAAATTCAGCCTTACTGCCTGTCCTGTTCCGTAGTCTAGGATATCGGCCTATGGGTCTGAAGTGAAGGTTTCAATTCTGCCTCGCGGTACTGGATGGGATAATGGAAAATCTATAGCCACACTGACGACATTTAATACATCGAAACAGCTGTCTGTGGATGACACAATAATACATATGTACATATATATATATATATATATATATATATATATATATATATATATATATATATATATATATTAGAAACTGTCGACGAGAATTATCATCCAAACTCTCAGTGTAGGTTTCTCTCGATTATTAAGCTGGTCTAGCTGACTTGCTACGCATGTATCACGCCTACAGGCCACACCAGCGTTGTGAGAGGGTTAAAATTTATATATTCACACAAAAATACACGCACTTATTACAGAAAGGCGGCAAAAGAAATTATTCTTTATGCATGCCTTTCCTCCAATTTTGTAATTGATCATCCCCAAAACTGCATGCTACCAAAAGACATTGATCGTATTTCGGTTTTTATTGAGTGACTAACCAGACCTCTTTCTTGTTGTTTTTGTTGATTATGTCATTGTTGTTGCCGTGGTTGTTGTTGTTGTTGTTGTTGTTGTTGTTGTTGTTGTTGTTCTTCTTCTTCTTCTTCTTCTTCTTCTTCTTCTTCTTCTTCTCCTCCTTCTCCCCTCTTCTTCTTCTTTTTTCTTCTTCTTCTCCTTCTTCTTCTTCTCCTTCTTCTTCTTCTTGTTAGTGGTAGTTTTATTGATGTAATAATGTTTTTTTTTTGTTAACATCCTATTTTCGCGTTGTTTCCGCAATTTCAAAACTTCCTAAATTTGGTTTCTGCCGCGAAAAGCACTTTGAACTCAATACTGCATTTTTCGACAAAGAAGGGGGGGTTAGGGTGCCCCTCCCCCAGCTCTGATTACAGACGTGGGAGATCGGAAAGTAAGAATAGGACGACGTGGGGATAGAATGAGAATCTCATTTGCATCATTAGCGGTCATGGTGGCGGTGTGTTTGGGTGGGGTAGACCATTGAGGGAGTAGGGATAATGTGGCTGGAGTAGGGATTGATGGTTTCATGGTGAAATGGAATTAGTAATTGGACTGACAATGAGAAGGGCCCTAATTGAAACTAATTGTTCAGCGATTTTTCGATAACCACCCAGGATTCCCATCGACAGTCACTTCTCCTTATTATTGGCAAAAATTGGCTCTTTTCTTTTTATGATTTAGAGAGTCAGGGGTTAGCTTTGGTCCGGAAAGGAAAAAGTTGAGAGAATGGACCAAGCACGGTGAAATAAGCGGAGGAATTGGTTGTGGTGGGGGGGGGAGGAGAAGAAGGGGTGAGATAGAAGAAGAAGAAGAAGAAGAAGGAGAGGAAGAAGAAGAAGAAGAAGAGGAAGAAGAAGAAGGCAGAATAAAGAGGAGAAAAAGGAGAAGATTAAGATGAAGTGAAAGAGAGAACAAAAACATGATGATGATGATGATGATGATGATGATGATGATGAAAAGAGAACAAAGTAATATTTAACAGGGAATTTAGAAGGAAGGGAGAAGGAGAGGGGAAGGAAGAAAAGGAGATAAAGAGAAGAGAAAGAAGATAATGGAAAAGAAGAAAGCAATAATAATAATAATAATAATAATAATAATAATAATAATAATAATAATGATAATAAAAATAAGAAGAAGAAGAAGCAAAGAAAAAAGGAAAAAGTTGCAAAGGAGTTGGTAAAGAAGAAGAAGAAGAAGAAGAAGAAGAAGAAGAAGAAGAAGAAGAAGAAGAAGAAGAAGAAGAAGAAGAAGAAGAAGAAGAAGAAGAAGAAGAAGAAAGACAAAACAAAAGCAACAACAACCAAGAAGAAATGGAAAGTGATCTAATTCGGTTTGAAAAAGTATGAGAGATAATTGATAGTTAATACGTGAAGAAAGAGGGCGAATACAAACATTCATATAAACGTATCCGTGGGTGGCTAAAAAGGACGTTCAGTGTATTAAGTAAAAGGGCCATTTGAAAAAAATTGTCTTTGACATGAAATTTATTGAACAATAGATCTTCCGTTTTGTTCCCATTTATTCAGTCATCTTTCCGGCAACTTCTTAATTCCATCCTCCCACAATATTTTATCGTTTTCAGCAATGAACTCTCTAGGTCAGTGGTCTCGAAACTGGGATGCTCAGACCACTGGGGTTCTACCAAATAATACTCAGGCTCTGAACCTGACATTGCAAATCTTGCGACGGAGAAATAACATCAACCCACGCACAGCTATCAAAAACATAAGACACAGACCTGTTCTATGCATTGAAATTCTAATAAATTTAATCCATTTCAAATAAATATGATTTTTAAAGGTCAAACATTGCTTTTTATTGTATCTTAGTTTTTTTTCAATCCCCAAGTAATTTTTACTGTGGTGGATGGGTTAAAATGCAATGTAAATTTATGCTAAATTTATCATGTAGTTTGTGTCCGCCTATTTTTAGGAAAATTTAGATTCTTTTAGTCATTACTGTCAAACAAAAGGCAAAAGAAGTATCTTATTCATTGATCACCCCTTTTGACGATTCGACACGTCGTGCTGCCAAGAGTGGTCGTATAAAGGTTTCTATTGAGTGACTAACCAGACCTGACTTATTTCTTACTGAATTTTGGACGATGCAGAATTATTGGTACACAGATCTTTTCGGGTTGTCTTCATCTTCGTTGTTATTTTTCTCTTTAAGGGAACAAACGATCTGGCCTTGAAAAAAGCCTTCTACCCACATATAGATAGCAGAATGAATATATTCTAACCCGACGCTTCAAAAGGTACTCCGTGGCCCAACTAATTTACAATATCCACCCAGCTATCGGCAACTCGAGTTCAATCTTCGGCTGGGGCTGTTCATGTTCCCTTTGCAATACTGCTCTCAGAAAAAAGCATGAATCCATTTCTCTCAGCTTTGAGTAAAATAGCAGGACAGATTTGGCTCTCTCTTGAGAAGGCAACCAGTTAAGAAAGACAACTTAGATCCCAGACCAGTGAATGTGATTGGCACCCTTTTTGACGTCCTTTCGGTAGTTCTTGTAGCCAAGCTGATGCCAGACGTTTTACCCTTTGCAACACTTCTGGACTACTTCAGCGAATCCAAGGATCTCCATACGCTTCGTCCAGGCATATGCCCAAGAGGGCACGTTCCATTGTCTATAAGGACAGAACGATAGCCATTAGATTAAACAAGATGACCAGGAGATGACTAAACAGATGTATTGTTTTATAGTTCCATTTACACTATTCTGTATATAGTCATATAACAAAAGGCATGAAACTAAATCTTCCTGAATAAATTAAACCTAACTATATGTTTCGTCATTTGTGATGACGTGAGTTTCTGCCTCCATGGCATGTAAGCCTGTTTCCATCAGTCGTGATGAAAAAAAATGGGCGGGTTGCTGCGGGTGAGGCTAAAAAGCAATCCATGTAAAACTCAATGCTGGAGGGACATTGAACGCCGATGTCTTTTGAAAAGCGAAAATAATAGTTCAATTTCCGAGCGAAAGAGAAAGTGAAAGTTAAAGTGAAGCTGAAAGTATTGAGCCTCGTGTTATTGGGAGAGCAGAACGGGAAAGGGAAATAACATTTAATCGACAATGCTTTTCTTTCTTAGCGTCCAAAGCATGACATGCAAAGATCTGGAAAATAGGGTCAATTAAAAAATGAATGTAATGGATTTGAAAATAAATAAATATAAATAAAGAAAATTGAAAATTAAAAAGAAAACATTGGTTGGAACGTCGGGGTTATTTAACGAGAAAATATGGCAGTTATTGAAAAATATTGTAAAAATACTATTTAGACCAAAACAAAAATACATTGATCACGTTTTCTCAATTGGCTGTTTTTAGTTTCCTTTTTCCTTTTAAGATGTTGCAATGGTTTATTTCTTGCTTTCTGTTGATAATCAACTTTGAACACGCAAATCGAAAGAAGAGAAGCGTACAAATTAGAGCGTTTAAAAAATCATCTATTAACCGTATTTTTAGTTACGGTAAGATTGTGAAACTAGTAATTTCGTGAGATCCCAAGAGATTCTGTCAAAATCCCATTTCAGTGATATCATGAAATGCCCACTGTGTCTCGTACACTTGATCTTAATGAACATTCTGGGTGCTCGATTATTGTGGCCCTGTGCCAAATAGAGCTAAGTTTGGTAAATAATGAAATATGGTATTTCTGTGCCTCCCACAAATTAAACACCGTAGCCTGCGTGTGTACAAGAACTAATCATGTAAAAAATTATCTAAAAAAAAAAATACTTCTTTATCTAAAATAATCTTTGGGCTTATTTGAAAGAACAAAGAAAATGTTGATGCCTACTGGTGTACTCATGAAAATTTTCGTGGTTGTAACCCCCCAAATATGGCCACGAACGCCCAGACACACACACACACACACACACACACACACACACACACACACGCACACACACAGATGAGCAAAGAAAGAAGAATATACAGCCCACTTGGCTGGTCATTCGAGTGGGCCATTTATTGGGATTCGGTGATTCTATACGAGGTTTTATCCCTATTTGGTGCCTCATATTTGTAGCCTTATGCCAAACTAAGTTAAGTTTTACTTGGGGTTTGATCCTGAGTGGGTTCCCCACAGTTATGCTTTGTGCCGAAACAGACTGAGGTTTATACATATCACTATTGGAATGATGTCTGTCCGGAGAATATCCATCCATTTGAATATCCACCCATTTTATATATCTCGGTAACAGGTTGTTTGACTTCGTTGTAACTTGACAGTCAACCTGAGAAAGTTCGTGCATGAGCAGGTATTCTTTTGTGAGGTTCCCCAACAGGCAGTAAGGTGCTATTTACTGAGCCTGTGTACCGTGTGACCGTCGTATCCACAATGATCGAGCCTGACCATTCTTCCTGTCTCGCAGATTGTTTCTTAGCAAAACATCATATCACCCCGGTCGATTAGCCTGTCGCAACGTTTATCTTTTTGCTATTGGAGAGAATTCAAATCGTGGACGAGGTTAAGGAGAACACCACGCAACAGCTGATGGTGATCTTAAAAAAGGACTCCACAGACTGTTGTGTAGGCTATTTTTTTTCATCATTATTAAATGATTAGATATTTTCCAGACAGACAGTGTATAATCATAGGTGGCTACCATAGTGCAGATCTAATTAAATATTGTAGATCCATCTCTCTTTTTGGAATTGGTGTGTTCAGCCATACACCTTCGTGTGTATCTATCTTTGAAGATTATCATATTTTTACGGGTTTTGATGATTTAAAACTAGTTAATTCCATGTAAAAAAATCACGAGCTTATTCAGATTTCTGAAACTACTACTGAACCATCGAATTACCACAGGCCCACCCCAAATATTGGTGTTTGTCTCCAGGCACCCTTAGACTCATTTTGGAGGCGACTATCTTGAAGATTTGCCAGAGTAAATCACTAGGCTCCACCTGGAACGCCACACCTTTTTTTTTTTTTTTTTAATCTCTATGGTCATTTTGGACAAACAATGCCCAAATCTTATGCTGGTAATTTTTTTTATATTGTTTTAGATTAAAGATTTAAGCATTTTTTAAAACATAAATTCAGATAAAAAATCTTTTTTTTTTACATAACTTTAGATAAAAAATCTTTCTTTTTGGTTAATTTTAGATAAAAGATCTTCTTTTCACGATAGTTTCCGATAAAAGATCCATTTTTTAGATAACTCCAGATAAAATATCTATTTTTTAGATAATTTTTGATAAAGGATTTACTTTTTTTAGATTATTTTAGATAAAAGATCCATTTTTAAATAATATCAGATAATTTCTTTTTTCAAGATGCTTTCGAATGAAAGATGTATCCTGTAGGAAAATTTTGATATATTTTTAGATAATTGGTCCTATGGCGATTCATCTCTGCGAGGGTCGGACATCATCATTTATAATTTTGACTACTACTTCATTCTTCCTAGTTCATTACAACTTTCCTCGGGCCGTTCATCTACAGCAGTGAGTGAACAGTGCAGACGGAAAATAAAGAATAAGCTTTTGATAATACTCGAACATGCACCCTTTGAGCATAGGGACGCCTGGTAAAATAAATTTAAAAAAAAACAAAAAAAAACCTGAAATATCAGTGAATGAGTCTATTGTTTAAATTGGGTAGATGTTCTATCAACAAAAGTTACTTTCAAGTGGAACAGTCCATAGTTACCGGCAGAAAACTAATAAAATCACATTGTCAAAAACTGTCAATCTAAACTGTCATCAAAACTGTCAACATAAGTTTCTTCAGTTTCTAAGTTGGTCTGCCTGGCTGGCTATGTACGTATCAAGCGTACTGTCCTCTCCAATGATGCTAGAGGGCTGGATTTTCAACATATACTCATTATTATGTATGGAAGAGAAGTTTTTTTTTTAATTCCCTCTCTAACAGGATCAATTTACAACCTACGTTTATGCTAAATTGTTCCGTTATTTTTTGAAAATTCACACATTTCAGTGACCATTGTACAAACAAAAAGTAACTAATTATTTGATCAATCTTTATTTCAATTATTTAATTGATCATCCCCAACACAGCTTGCTGCCAAAAGATGTTGGTCACATTACGGTTTCCGTTGAGTGGCCAACCAGACCTATCAATTATATAAGTAGATTTGTGCGATTGCAGATTCATATATTCGTCTTTGGTTTCTTAATGTATGTGTTTAACATAGTGATTATACAAGTGCGTGATTTGTAAATGCTTGCGTGCGAGAGTCTTCATCTGCTACAGCCTCTACCATGGCCTCTTTCTCGATAATCGCCGTTCCAGTCCTGTGTATGATTACTGCTCTAATTGCTAATAAGGGTTTTGTTGATAAACTCCGTGGCCAGCGTTATTTTCGAAGTGCCATTAAAATCAACGTCCCCTTGCCACAACTGGCCCATATTACTCTGAAGGATCCCAACAATTCTTATAAGGACAGCTACTTTTTCGACCACGATCTCTCTCTTTCTTCTTCTTCTTCTCCTTCTTCTTCTTCTTCTTCTTCTTCTTCTTCTTCTTCTTCTTCTTCTTCTTCTTCTTCTTCTTCTTCTTCTTCTTCTTCTTCGTTTTTCAGTCTTTATTTGCATTTGTTAATCGTTTAGTCTCATTTCTTCTTCCTCTTTCCAGACTCCTTTTTTTCTCTTTTGCAACTTACTCTTCTTATTTGTCTGGGACCTTAATTCAGTGGTGAATATTAGTCACACAGATAGAATATTATACAGCGAGAATTTCAGATCAAACTTCAACTAATAAATACATCGCGTGCTGCGAACTTATTAATGCACCGTAATACACGCATCCCCCTACAAACGTTAACAGAAAAACACAGAGAAGCATTTTTGATAAAAGCTACACTCACGCAACCAACTATGAATTATCGAGGGTCACTCACAAGTTGAGGATCGGGCTGATAATGATCGTTAACTAATTAGTGGCATCGTTGTAATTATTTGCATCAAAACAAGGGCTGAAGAAAAAGGAGGTTTGGGCAGGCGAATTGGGTGGGGCTCTTGGGGAAAGGAGAAAAAGGAATTCCTACGCAATGTATGGATTGAAGAGAGCTTGGAAAAAAAAAGGGAAGCAAATGAAGATAATGGGTGAAAATTAGAAAGAAATTAATAACAAAACAGGTCTGGTTAGTCATTCAATCAAAACCGTCATATGACAAGTTTCTTTTGACTGTAGGCCGTGTTGGGGGTGACTGAAACTGGATAAGAAGGGTGATCACTGTAGTGGTTACTTCCATTGCCCTTTTCTGGTCAGTGATCAGTAAAAAAGTCTTAATTTTTCAAAAAAACGAAAACTGGCAGATACAAAGAAATAGGATCAGTTTACTATAATTTAACATTGTAAACTGAACACCCATCAAAACTCCACTACCTATGCTTGAATAGCCAGCCAGACCCACTTGAAAACGGAGAGAAATATATGTTGATAATTTTGGTGACAACTTTGGTGATAGTTTTGGTTGGCGATTTCTGATAAAGAAGAACAGAGTGAAAGATTGAAAGAATAAATGAAAGAAAATGAAAGAAATGAAGAAAAAAATGGAAGGAAATATTCAGAGAGAAGGGGGCAGATCAAAAGGAAAGAAAGAGAGATAGTGTTAATTAAAAACGAGGAAATGATGAAAAATGAGATGAAAAATATTTGAAAGAAAAAATTGCTTAAAGAAAGAACGGATGAGCAATAAGAAAAAAAAGAGAGAGAATCCAGAGAGGGAAAGAAGGATAGAAAGATAAAGGAAGAAAAAATTAAAACAAAAACAATAAATATGGAATGAATAAATAGATAAAGAAAAAAGAATGAATTAATCAAAAAATGAATCAATGAAAAACACACTAGTCGATTGAGAAGGGTAGAGAGAGAGAGAGAGAGAGAGAGAGAGAGAGAGAGAGAGAGAGAAAGAAAGAAAGAGAAGGAAACAACGGGAAGAAAATAACAAAAGAAGAACAAAGTCGATAAATAAAGATAGATAGAGAAAAAGAAGGAAAAAAAGGGAAAGAACAAACAATGAAAAATAACAAAGCAAAAAAACGACAGGAAGAAAATAGAACGAAATCGATAAATGAGGACAGAAAGATAAAGAATGAAAAAAGATGGAAAGAGAGCAAAGGAAAGAATGACAGAAAAGGAAGAAATGATTAACCAAATAACAAGACAAAACAACCCAAGATGTTTTCAAAAATATTAAATAAATAACGAAAAAATCGAACGAAAGACGAAAAATGGGGAAGAAAACGCCGAAGAAATGAGAGAAAAGAAGACATGATAGACAAGAAATGAACTAACAAAGAATGAAGGAGAAAAAGTGAGAAAGAAGAAAAAAAAAGAGATAAAGACTGAAATAAAGCAGTTGACAGAACAGAAGAGAGTAATGAACAGAAAGAAAGACAGACAGAAAAAAAGAAAGAGAACAAGAAAGAAAGAAAAGAAAAAAGAAAGACAGAAAAAAGAATGAATGAAAGAAAAAAAAGAAAGATAAACAAAATGGAGAAAAGAAAGAAAGAAAAGAAAGAAAGAGAGAAAAAGAAGAGGGAAAGACAGAACGAAAAAGAGAAAACAGCAAGAAAAAGAGACAGAAAAATGAATGAATGAGAAAATGAAAAAATAAACAAAAAAAGGAAAAAAGAAAGAAAGAAAGAAAATAAAGAGAAAAAGAAGACAGAAACTGAACGAAAGAAAAAAGGAAGAAAAAAGAATGAATGAAAAGAAGAACAAAAGGGACAAAGCAGCAAAGAAAGAGAGAAAAAAGAAAGGGTTAATAGAATAATAGATAAATAAAAAAAATCTTAGGAATCAAAGAACTAAAATTAGCAAAAGAACGAGAGAATATCAAAAAGAGAGAAGAAAAAAATAGCGAAGTCATTTCAGTGTTCAAAACATTTTGTTTGACGAATGATGCAATCCAAATTCAAAATGGGCGCAATTAAGCCCTTCAAATGGGTTTCGCTTCCACAGCTGGTCATCGTATGAATCAGACACAATAACTGACACTCCCTGGCCACAGCCCTTTCGTCCGATGACCTCTGGCAATATTATGGCCGCCTCTTGTCCGGCCAATAGTACTGCCATCTATTTTCATCTGCAGTCAATACATTCACCGGAGATTTCTGAGTCAATCTACGCTATTTACCTTACTGAACATAGCTTAGTTTGAGCATAGTCTCTTATGACCTCTTAATATTTTTACTTGACCATTCTGTCTCTCTATCTGTAATGAGTGCAAAAACTATCCGACATATTTGATACTTAATTCTTACATACTTATAAGTTCCTTCAAAATTGAAAGAATTTGGACCAAGGATTTCTGATTTATTTAATAATTCAACGTTCAGTTTTGATTCAATATAGTTTGATTTTTGTATTGTTTAATTTTTAGTCTAAATTCTGTTAATCGAAGCTGTGTAAGGATGATAAATGAACTTTTGGAAAGTATCAGATACTTTCGCACACGTTGTATTTATCTCAGTCTGTTCGTATCGATATACAATCAAGATAACCATATATAACTGTCTGAGTCTCTTCACCACCTTCGACCCTCTCTCTCTCTCTCTCTCTCTCTCTCTCTATATATATATATATATATATATATATATATATATATATATATGTATATATTAATGGTGAGAGCAGTGGTAATTTAAAGCAGCTACCCAGCACATTTTTTTAAATTGTTTATTATATTCATGCTGTCCGTGTCGAATGATACATTCACTGTAATAACGGGACGTAATTTTCAAATAGAGTTTCAAAATAATATAACGTACTTTTAATCATTTTTGTCTGAATATAAACCCATTTCTGAATAATAATAATAATAATAATAATAATAATAATAATAATAATAATAATAATAATAATAATGATATGCTGATGAACATGACGATCGGAAGGTAAAGAGAGAAGATTTACGAGAAAATATCAGGTATTATATTTTTCACGTTCCGATGCATTTCAATGGTTGCCAGCCATCATTTTCAAAGAAACTTGGGGTGGAAAAATTGTATAATGCTTATATGTTTAGAATTGAAGGAAGAAATGAGGGATATCTCTGTGTTGTGGGTTGTTTAGTAAGAGTGGGAAGAGGGTGTTTATTCCTGTATAGGTGAAAGTCAGGTTGGTCAGATGCCAGAAGCCATAACATTTGCAGCTATTAAGTTTACTGGAAATGGAGAATGGAAAAATGCAGCCACTCTCAGACATTTTGAGCTATGAAGGGGGGCAACTTTTTTTTTTGATATTCAAGGCAGCCAATTTACACCCGTGTACGTTTCACTAAATGTTATATATACTTGTTAAAAATCCACTTATCAGACAAAATAAGCATACACTGAGACTCCGGAACAAATCATCAATAAAATTTGTGTCTAATTTTTTTCAAATCAAACTGACACATTTTTTTTCATAAAAGGTCAAATTTTTGCTATCGTAAATTTTATCAGTTAGATTGGGGAAAATCAGCCAGATCTTGCCGAAATATGGCTAATTTGTACTCTCATTTGATTTACAAATGATTTATTCCGATGGACATATTTTTGGCTATCATCAATTCTTATCGGTTACATTGGGGAAAAATCAGTAAGATCTGGCCAAAGAATGGCTAATTTGGCAACCCTGCTCAAAGCACCCCATCCCCCTTGCATGGTATAACGCTCTCTCCTCTTCTCCTCTTAACGTATCTCTTCTCATCAAGTCCCCACTTGGGCGAACTCTATCTCTCTATCCCTACCACACCCGCATTAATAAACCCTTCATCTTTCTTTCTCCTTTTCTGACGGACCGATAAACGCACTGGAGACAAGATGTCAACCCGCACTGTTCTTCAAGAGAGAATCTGGTCAGGGCTCAAGTGGTGGGGAGAGTCTTGACTCTCCCGTGCCACACCCTTCTACCAACCTGCTTCTTCATTCAGACATTCATGTTCCTATTCATTCAAAGCTTTCACCCTTCCCTTCATCTAAGCGAAGCCAATGCCATGTCATGCTTACGCCATTCGAATCCCCGACCCCGGTCGCATTTTCATTCTCTTCTACTTTCATTCGTAATTTCAAATTCTCTATTCAATCATTCAGACATTCATTCGTCTGTTTCTTCTTCATTATTCGTTCCTTTTTTTCAATCCTTTACTGGGTTGAAAGAATGAAAGCTTGAATTTTTTTTACCCGTTTTAGTCGCCATTTTTTTCTTGGTCTCAGGTTGTACTCACTCTCTTTCTTTTCTCTTTTTTTTCTTTGTTTGATGCTGTTCACTATTACTTTCTTCCTTTCCTTTTTTTGTGTTGTTTATTTGTTTGTTTCTTTCTGTCTTTCTTCGTTTCCTTCTTTTTCTCCCTTCCTTTATTTCTTGTCTTTTCACTTCCCTCGCATTTTTTTCTTTAGTCTGCATCTTCTTTTTTTTTCTCATTGTTTCTTTGTTTCTTTTTATTTTATTCACATTTTCTTTCTTCCACTCTTTCTTGCTGTCTTTCTTCCTTCAATTCTTCCTTTCTTTCTTCCTTTTGATGTCTTCTGTTTCTTTCTTTCTATTTACATTGTTCATTTGTTTGTTTGTTTGTCTTTGTTGTCCTTCTTTATTCCTTTCCTTCTTTTAATTTCTACATTTTTTTCTTTTCCTTCATCCTTTCTTTTCTTTTTCTTGCATTTGCTTTGTTTTCCTTGTTTCTCCATTATTCCTCTTTTCTTTCCATATTATTCGTATTTTCTTTCTTTCTTTCCTCCTTTCTTTTCGTTTCTTCCCTTTTTTTCAATTCGCCAACATTTTCTTTCTTTTTTCTTTCCTTATTTTTCAATTTCTCTCTTTCTACATAGCCACCCTCTTTTCTTCTTTCTTTCATTATTTCTGTTCACCTATATTTCTTCATTCACTATCGTCCTTGAATTCTTCATTTTTATCTCTTATTTCAATCCTACGATCTTTATTAATTCATTCATATTTATTTTCCCTTCGAGGTCTTTCTCTTCTCATTCATTTTCATTCATTTTACTGATATTCTCTTCTATTCTCCCGTTGAAGTTTTTTCATGTTATCAATATTAGTATATACCTCCTTCCTCACCAGCCCTCTTCATTCTCCCTCTCCTTCCCTAATTCCTTCGTTATTACCTTCTTTCCTACTTTATCCCCCTTTTTACTTCTTTCTCTTCCTTCCTTCATGACATTCTGTAATTCATTTTTTGTAATTTTCTCTTAATTTAATGTTGAATTACTTCGAAGTATTTTAATCAGTAGACACACACACACACGTGCACACACACATACCCCCTACGTGTATATATATATATATATATATATATATATATATATATATATATGTGTGTGTGTGTGTGTGTGTCTGTGTGTATACATAAATATATATATGTGTACATATATATATATATATATATATATATATATATATATATATATACGCACACACACACACACACACACGAAAGTGATATATACTACAAATTAGTTTATCTAATTGTAATTTCTTCGTTTGAATTTATTGTCCAATTCCTGCTATAACCTAAAAGTTATGATTGATCAACAGAACTTATATTGATAATTATCGGGCCTTAAAATGAGATCGTCAGTTGCCATGACAATAGAAAGGTCACAGAGACGCTGATTCAGTGAGTCAGTGAGTGACTAACTTTTGATTTGGCAAAACTCATTTTCAAATCAGTTTTTTCAGACAAAAAATAAAAGGGAAAATAGTTTTTCTACATCGCAGGAAGAATTCAATATTCCTTTTTTCATTCTTGCGTCAACGTATGATGTTTAAAAATAATTGAATCAACAGTTTTCTCAAACTTTGCTTGATCTTTTTTTGCATAAAAAATACATACGCCTTTTCATTCTTTTATCCAAAAAAAAAAAAATACTCACAATTCTTGTATTTTTTCCATCAGAGTTTATGTCTGATCACCCTTTGAAACTGCTTGAGTTGAGTTGAGACCTGAAACGGCTTACTTGAATTATTAAAACATAAATCACTTGACGAATTAACTTTGTGTACCATACTCCCGACCTATTATTCATTTTTATATGTATTATAGCGTCATCCATAGACAGTTGCTTCAATGGATTACATCTTTTCAGTGTTGTTATAGACTTTCCATTATGGGGCAGAATCAAAACCTTCACTTCAGACCCGTAGGCCGAAATCCTACCTCTGGACTACGGTACTTGACTATTAGTAGAGCTGAATTTAAGCGATATATCTATTTACAAAGAAATCCCCCATCCACCAGAGTGCTCTATTCCTATTGAAGAGCATTGCATATATATATATATATATATATATATATATATATATATATATATATCAATGTGTGTATATATATATATATATATATGTATATATATATATATATATATATATGTGTGTGTGTGTGTGTGTGTTATTAAAAATGGACGTATGATCCAACAAAATGATTACAAATTGCGTTATATTATATTGGAACTTTTATTTGAAATGATTTTGTCATTACGCAGTTAATACATCATTTGACTCAGAGAATGTAAATAAAATAAACGATTGCCACCAATAGGGTAGTTTCTATGGCATAGTGTTGCTCTTACCATTGAGTTAAATTGCCCCCGGTTTATTTTCGGTCTATATTTGCTCGATTTGTTTCTTTCAACGCAACGGTTGTGTATTAAGAAATAGATATATAATCCGACAGAATGATTATAAATTGCGTTATGTTATATTGAAATTCATATTAGAAATGATCTCCCGTTATTGTACTTGAACTAAAAACGATTTTCAAACAGATTCATTCGCCCAACTTTCAGTTTTTGGTTGTTCACAAGTATATGAAGTATGTGGAAGCGGAAGCACGCACACACGCATATTTTTGCAATTTGAGAAATCATTGAATATATTTCTATATATCTATATCTATATCTATATATATATATATATATATATATATATCTCTATATATATATATATATCTATATATATATATATATATATATATATATATATATATATATATATATATATATATATATATATGTATGTGTGTGTGTGTGTGTGTGTGTGTGCATAATCCCACATATATATGATGTCTAAGTTAAGGAATATCGTGCTGGTAATTGAGCAACAGAAATGAAGGTGGGCTGAACACTCAGTGAAAAAGACCAATAGATGGTGCAAACGATTAATCGGTTGGTGGCCATGGAACAGCAAACACAGTGAGAAAAGACTTGAAAAAAGACTGAGATAAAAAGGGATGTCGGTAAGACATGGAAGAGATTAGTGCAATTACTGTCGTCATGGAAAGAGATGGGAAAGGTTTTCTTCTCAGATGCGTCAGACTGAAGTGAATAATGAGGGTGATGGTAAAAGAGGTTACACTATTGTTAGAATCTGGGGAAATTACTATCATCCTGTTTTTCATTTTCCCCTTACGCTGACTATGGCTCCAGTCGTTCCTACTCAAGCTACAAATATTACATTGGCCCACTTCCAATATCTGAAATTAATTTCAAGGCGAGAAGTCTGTGAAGTGGCGTCACTCACTCCATCCTGCACTTTTTAACTCATATCTAGGGAAGAGATGGATTCATGTCTCTCCCAAGGGCATTAGTACAAAGTGAACACATACTGTCCATTGGAAAATCGAATCATCGTAGCCTCACAAATTGTCCGAACTTCCAGACAAATGGGATACAAATGTCTGTCTGTCCATGTGTATACGCGTGTGTGTGTCCTGGTCACATTTTGGTGGACATAAACTTGAAAATCCGCATGAATTCACCAGTATGCACCATCTAAAATGGATTTTTCCCAAAAAAAAGTCATTGGAGGGGGTATCTATGATCATTTTGAACTAACAATGCCTAAATCTCGTGCTGTTTTTAATAAAGATAATTCTAGATTAAAAACTATCCTTTTTAGATGATTCTAGATTAAAAATCCATCCTTTTTAGATAATTCTAGATGCTTATCAAAACATTCAGTTCTGGTGTATGCACAGGCCATAATGATCATTTGCACGTAGTACGATTATTATTATTATTATTATTATTATTATTATTATTATTATTATTATTATTATGATGGTAATTATTATCATTATCATTATTATCATTACTATCATTATCATCACTGTTATCATTATCATTATTACTTTTATCATCATAATGATTATTATTAATTTTACTATTATTGTATCACTATGATTATTACCATCATCATTATTATCATTACTATCATTATCATCATTGTTATCATTATTATCATTACTATCGTTATCATCTTCGTTATCATCATCGTTATCATCATTATTATCACTTTTATTATTAGTATTATTATCATTATCATTATTATTGTTATTGCTATCTATACATCGAAATGCCGTTCAAGGCTGGTAAAAAATACTATCGTGCATTATTCGGGTAAAACACGATTATACAAACCTTACTTTCACGATATTTACAGTTTTCAGTATTTACAAAAATAAAGCAGGACTTCTGGACGTTTGGACTTACGAACAGGAACCTATCCTGTTCGTATGTAGGGGAGCCCTGTACAAAGTTTCCGCTCCCAACAAATAAAGATTGAAGGACATTCCGGATATCTCATTAAATCCGAATTAGGGGTCCCTTTACAAAAGAAAAACAATGACATTTATTACTGTTTTAAGTGAAGAGGGGTGGGGGAAGTCCTGTAGCTAGGTTGGGAGAGGCAACGGTGTCTTTTTTATGAGATTGATTATTTGCTTTCAAACCCGGAAATCGTGGGCACCTGATTCATACCCGGATTAATTTTTCATGGAAAAGAATTGAGGTTATGCATCGTATTATTTCGCTGTCTCACCTCGAGCACACGCATGCATGGACGCACACATATGCACATACATGCGTACAATCACAAAAACACACACGCACACCCACATGCATATATTTATAGTATTAGATTAATAGATAGATCGATAGCTCCATAAACACTTCTATCGCGATATGAGGATGTGTTTATACTCACACACGGTCTGGATATCACTTTGGGGAGATTTTTAATTACGGAGTTTAAACTTTCCTAGATCATTGAGTAATCAGAGTTAATTTTGGATGACAAAAATTGAAAATAAAATCAATTTGAAATATCCTTCATGTAAACAAAAGTAATTTCTATTTCTTACGACTTGAAACGTTAAGATCCATGTTGTACGTTTCAAAAATTCTATAGAATCGAATCACTATAGCCCCCAAAATATGCTGTTCGACCAACCAGCCAAGTGGGCTACAGATTCTCCTCTCTTTGCTTGTCAGTCAGTTTGTGTCCCTGGACGCTCCCCGGTCAGATGTTAGTGACTTCAATCTTGGAAATTGCACGAGTACACCAATAGGCACCATCTAAAAGGATTTTAAGTTTTTAAAGAGCTTTTAGGTGTTTCTACAGTCATTCAGGACCAATAATACCCCAATCTTGTGCTGGTATTTTTCAAAAAGAAACTTTTAGGTATCTTTCAAATAATTATTTTTGGTGCACCAGCAGGCTACAGCGATTCATTTATTTAAGTTAAGGATATATATATATATATATATATATATATATATATATATATATAATGTTTTTGCTCACTACTTCATTGAGATGAGCAACGCATGAATCTTTGGATTATGTTGTTTCACACTTTTAAGTGTGAGCAAAAAACAAAGCGTCACATGGCTTGTTCGATACAATGATTTTATATACATAGATCAGTTTACCCCTTCAGTGAGAAAAGACAGTTCATATGAAATACGTGGATACATAATGCATTCTACACGTATCGTCATCAGTCTTTTTACATTCGTCGTTGGACATTGGCCTATCAAGAGCATCGCGGAACCAGTACTTTCTGAATTAGTCCAGCTGGTCTCTCCATCTAATATTCTACCGGCTCTGGTTGTGCATGTAATCTCAGGGGATCCATGTCGTGAGTCGCGATGTCTATCGATTGTCCGCCATTCTTGTCACATGGCCGGCCCACTGCTATTTGAGATTTTTAATGGATTCTATGATGTTCCTGACTCTTGTCTTTTCCCGGATGTACTGTGCTGTCTTGTGGTCTCTTCATGTGAGGCCCAGCATAGTTTGTATACTGGAAATTACATATATACTTGGATGATAAAGATTTATACATATATATAGATAAAAAGATATACAACGCTGACCACGATTCGTGCAATTTTTTTGTTTTTGCTTTTATCACATTTTTTATACATCGTTTTCTTTATTCTTTGAATTCAGATTTTCCCATGTAATCAGAAGATAAAATTCTATTCTTACTACGTACTCTTTGCCAGAGTGATCACAAACCGAATCACCAAAATGCTAGATGAAAACCAACCACAGGAACAAGTTGGCTTCAGAAAAAGCTACTCAGCCATCGACCATCTCCATTCAGTGAACCAACTAAAAGAGAAAGCAGCAGAATATAGAATGCAACAAGCTGTATGATTTATTGACTTTAAACAAACCTTCGATTCAGTGGAAATCCCCAAAGTCACTGACGCAGTTATACAACAAGGTGTACACACCGTATATGTCAGAGTAGTGCAACGTATCTCCCAACACAGCAGTTCCTTTATCAGGCTATATAAAGACTCTGGGCTCTTTACACTAGAATGAAATAAAGTGATACCAGCTCAACCAAACTTCTCATAGCTTGCCTTGAGATGATCCTCCAAATCTCAGAATGGAAACACAAAGGAATGAGGATAGACAGAGAATACCTAAGTAACCTCAGATTTACTGACGATATCATCCTCTTTGCTAAGAACCTTCACGATCTCCAAATGATGTTAGATGAACTAAATGAAGCAAGCAAGACAGATGGCTCCCACATGAACTTCAGCCAGATAAATGCCATGTACAACAAACATGCTGGGGACAAAGACACAACGATCAAAATCGAAAATGCAGAGCTGAAGAAAAGAGACGGCTACATCTACTTGGGACAACGGATCTCCATTAGGTCATCTAAAGAAGATATCAGGAGAAGAATCATATGTTGGCAAGCTCGACTTTCCAGACCAAGAAAATCCCACTAGTCCTTAGAGGAAGGGTATGCAACCAATGTATCCTACTGATAGTCACCTATGGAGCTGAAAAGTGGAAACTAAGCAAAAGATTGACCCTCAAACTAAGAACCATGCAACATGCACATTAAAGAATCATGTACACCTTCATGGGGAGAGATCATGTGAATGCCCAGTATATTGAAGAAAAGGCAGGCGTCTGAGACATCATAGAAACTCTTAAAAAACTCAAATGGCAATGGACAGGACATTTTGCAAGAATGTCAGACAACTGCTGGACATCACGACTCACAATGCGAATCCCCAGAGATCATATGTGGAACTGTGACCAATAGAAAGTAAGATGGCGTGACGAGCTCAATAAATTCTGAAAGTGCTGGCTTCGCAATGCTCATGATAGAGAGGTCTGGCTAATTTAGGAGAAGGTCTATATTCAACGACAGGCGCTAACAGGTTACTGCTGCTGTAACAATCTACTTAATAATTATGTAAATAAATTCGTTCCATTTGCGTGGCAGAGAACAAATAGATGAATAAATACTCGTTGCGTTTCATTACAAGTGGAGATTGATATACTTGGTAAATACCTTTATTAGGTCATAATAGATCAACAGAAATCGAGCCGGCCTCTAAGACCACTACTACTGTAGTGAGTTTGGGCCTCACTGTTAACCCAGCACTGTTGGGTTTCTCTGTAAGCCAGTAGT
Source organism: Thysanoteuthis rhombus (assembly GCA_963457665.1). Classification (NCBI taxonomy): domain Eukaryota; kingdom Metazoa; phylum Mollusca; class Cephalopoda; order Oegopsida; family Thysanoteuthidae; genus Thysanoteuthis; species Thysanoteuthis major. The sequence continues at coordinate 25,711,384 of OY735239.1, forward strand.
GAGCAGTTGTATTCACCGATATGATTAGGAACCCTGCCGTAGTCTGATGTTCGACAAATCCTTTGTGAGTGCGTTAATCATGGACCCTTGTGTATCAGGCTAAACTAAGTAAATACAGGCTTCCCCTGCTATCTTGAAATATAGCATTTTGAAAACAGAAACAGCGTAAAGCGAAGAGGCGATTACCATCAATATATGTGGGAAAAATTTTGAGCATTCCCAAACCCAGCAAATGTTTTTTTTAAAGATGTATTAGGCTGTGTTTCCTAAGGTTGGGTTAGTGGAAGTTACCGAAGGCTTGAGTGTAGGAGAGAGTGGAAGAATACACGCACTGCCTCTATAACGACTCACAACAAAGACTAAAGCCTTTTTTCACTTTTCGTAATTTTTTTCGCTTTTTGTCTTTTACCGTATAAGTGACAAAAAGGTGTAAAACGTAATTGTATTAAGTTCGACATATCTGTATCTTTTTAGCATAATTTCCTTCTGTGATTGATTTTTTTTATTGATTTTTAAGTGCTCTTATGCTTGCTATGGATTCAGCGAACTCAGTCAAATGTTTTAGCCCCACATTATATTACTACACCCTCAGGATGCTTGCAATAGGTGGATAAGACTTGGCAGTGAAGTAACTTTTCATTGATCACTATTTTTTCGAATTTTTTTCTCATTTAATCAACCCAAAATGGCACGTCACATGACAGTGTCTATTATGTGACCAACCAGACCTGTTTTTAGTCTAATTTACTTCTCTTCAATCAACCGCTTTTCTGGCCCAGTTGTACCCTCACTTAACTTAACAATCCAAATACTTAGGCGACAGGTGTAACCTACTTCGTTCATTTTGACAACTCTTATTTCTCTTGACGCTAAAACCCTCTTGCAACTGATCTGGAATTTTCACCTAATATATTCTTTCTCACAGAAGGTCCCTGTATCAATTGGTTTCATCGGTCAAATTTTTCCCAGGCAACGTCGAGTATTCATGCTATAATAATCGAAAATGTATAGAGTGACCTTCAATACAATATAGTGAACAAAATATACACGATATATATTAGAAATAAATGAAAGATAAAACATATATCAATTTCGCGTATGTAATTTTGGTATATATTGATGGCTTACCTATCCCAACTTTTAGAGCTTCGGTTAAGATATACTAAAAATTAGCCACCGTAGATATCTCATTTCCTTCGTTATCACTACGAAAATTATCATTACTTTGTACCTCAAGCCACTTTAAAGAACAACCCAATCACCATAATTATCTTAGACTTGTAGGAATAGACCAAACCCACCAGAATAATTAAATTAACAACTAAGGTCATATAAAAAATAACCCTGACATCAAGAAACAGATTTAAGTGATAATAAAACACTCTCAGAGAGGAAACAAAGTACAGATGTGTCAACAAGTTGAATTCAATTAATTGGAATTCAAAGATCAAAATTAAATTGAGAAACCAGAGTTGGCAAATCTTGTGCAGTTGGTAGGAAGTTTGAAAACCTTCAGCCTGACTAAGCTTTTTTCCCCTTAAGCTTTTTCGGTGTCATTCACCCTCAAGTCTTTATTACAAAATTTCATTCACCCACGACTAAATGTTTTTATATTTTTGAACGTTTTCGTCTTATTCTCCCTCGTGTATCATGTTATTCAGAATCCATTTTGTATCAAGAGTAAAAAAAAAAAAAAAAACTTATCTTTTAAATGTTTATTTAATTAGATTGTTGAACTTCCTGAAAATATTTAAAGAAAACTTGGAGCGATGAAAAACAACACAGACATATTCTCAGAATTTTTTTTCTGGTTTACACAAAAGTCGGCCAAGAAATTGGATTCCTACAAATGGGAATCGTTAACCAAAACTATCACCGAAACTGTCAACATTTTTATAGTTTTTTAGTCTGTCTGTCCGTCTGTCTGTCCGTCTGTCTGTTTGTCTGTTTGTCTGTCTATCTATCTATCCTGTCACACCTATTACCAAAACTGTCGACATTCTCATAGTTTCAAAGTTTGTCTGACTATCTGATGTCTGTCTGTCTGTCTGTCTGTCTATCTGTCTGACAGTATGTCTATTTGTCTGTCTGTCTGTTTGTCTATCTGTCTGACAGTATGTCTATTTGTCTGTCTGTCTGTTTGTCTATCTGTCTGGCAGTATGTCTATTTGTCTGTCTGTCTGTCTGTTTGTCTATCTGTCTGTCAATCTATCCTGCCATACCTATCACCAAAACTGTCGACATTCTTATAGTTTCAAAATCTGTCTGACTGACTGACTGTCTGTTTGCCTATCTGTCTGACTGTCTGTCTTTTTGTCTGTCTGTGTGTCTATCTATCCTGTCACACCTATCACCAAAACTGTCGACATTCTTATAGTTTCAAAGTCTGTCGGACTGCCTGTCCGTCTATTTGTCTGTCTGTCTTTCTATTCTGCCACACAGCAAAATCACGCTGGATACGCCAGTAAGATCACCAAGGTTAAGCAACGTTTGACCTGTCCATCGTCCAGATGGTAGATATCATTTGTAACAACAAGATTGTTTTGCAAACGTCTCAGCCTATGCTCTAAAGCTACAAAACTGACTAACCCACCAAGCCAGGGCTGGACTGTGCGACCGGTCCTTCTCTCACACACTCATAACAAACTGCTTTCCAAGGAGCAACCATACTCGAATCGAGTGGCAACGATTCACGTTTTTAATGAAACCCCCTCACAAAAAAATTTGTTGTGAAGGTTTAATTTGCAATGTAAATTCATGCTGAATTGGTCCCTTAGTTTGTGTCCGATTGCGTTCAAGCTCACTTTTTGAAAAAAAAAATCGGACTTCTCAGTGACCTAACGGGAAGCGAGAGAAATAACTCATTCATTGATCACCCCTTTTCCTAATTTTTCAATTGATATCTCCCAACACGGCAAGCTACCAAAAAGATGTTGGTCACATGACGGTTTTGTTGGGAGACTTACCTGATCTGTTTTCTTCGTTTATGTTCATCGCGTAAATTACTTTTTTTAAGTAGAGGAAAACATAAACATCCAAGCATATTAATCAGACATCCTGTTTGGTTTACTATTTATTTACTCCTCTAGTTCCAGTCAAACCCTTCATCCACCCGAATACAGGAACACCTAGTACCGTAGGCAGAATCCGTTCAAAGTGGAGAGCGTACTAAAGAGGGAATGTGCGCAATCTCTAAATATTCAGTAAAACAAAACCAAGAAGCCAATCATTTTACGTACAACTAAAACAATTTTCCTCATCAGTCTCTCAACATCTGTTGTTAGACATAGACCTCCCCCAGGATTTGCCACACTTCTCTATCGTGGGCGTCGCAGAGCCAGTACTTTCTGAGAAACAATTTTATGCGTTATCAAATTTCATCTTAATGTTCTCAAAAACTTTAATGTTAAAAAAAAAAAGGTCTTGCGTTCGATTCCCGGTATAAGCGAAGAGCTTGGAAAAATCTCCATCAAGACACATTTCCCTGTGCAATCAGCAGCTAATTGAGTACACTTTAAGCTGCGTGATTTGGATGGAGGTATCTCTCCGGTGGACTTGCATCGAGCCAAGCAGGGTGGTCATAAAGGCTGGTAGGTATAAAGTCCTGGTCTCGACCAGACTTGCAAAGATCACTAAGCTGATACATACGACAGAAACTGGGACTTCATCGCTGATCGTCATACTCCATCGGGGAGTGTCTCTTTTGAGACGTGGGGCTTCACCTTTTTCAAACACATGAGTAAATTGGAAACTTTATTTTCCCTGACGATGGTTCACTTTGGGAACGTGTCCCTGGGGTTTGAACTAACTTTTACTTTATAAAGGAATGAATTTTCTCGCTAAGTGTAGTGTGGACTGTCTGCTATACAGAGCACAAGTAGCCAGAATTAGAGCCATTTTCTTTAGCGTGTACAACTAATCACGTGTCCTAGTATGACGTGCTTTACCAGGCCTTTCTGTAATTTTATTCACCCTTTAGTGAATCATTCACCAGTTTGTGAAACCACAAGCCTAAGCGTCTGCTTCTACACCATTTTGATCCGTTAATTTAATTGCTGAAAACGAGAAAAGCTTTTTATTTGTTTCCCTTCATTGTATTTTGGCTGCAAACCCTGTGTTTCACATTAATATTTCAACACAACATTTGAAGCATCTTCAGTATGAAGTATAGATGAACAGACAAAAAAGATAGTGTTGGCTGGGCAGACAAAAGCGATTGGCAAAAACGCTTGCATGCGTGATCGAATTTACTTCGAGCAGGAAACTTCGCTGATAACAAACCGATCTTTTTTGACAGTTTTATGTTTTTTATATTACCCTCCCTCCTGTTAGATGAGCCTTCTAGATGAAAGGGTTTTTATATCTGATAAATCAATGGTGTTTTCTGTTTGAAATGTCACTCTCTGTCTGGCGGAGGACGTGATAGCGTGTGGGTGAAGTTGTCTGCGACAGAGTCTGATGTGTGGCCAAAATTGTAGTTTCCCTTTGCCAATGTTGCTCGGTAACCATCGCGTTATTGATTTATGTTGAAGATGGGGCACACGCCCCACAGGGAGTGAATTCAAATATATTGGCTGGACGTGGGGGGGGCAAATTGGTATCTAGGCGTGAAGAGTGAAACACGATCCGTGGCTCTAAAAATGGATTTATATATATATATATATATATATATATATATATATATATATATATATATATTAAAAGAGACGAAATCGGAAGATTTAACTTGCCGTTGCAGTCAATCGTTGAACAACCGTAGCGTCAAAATTTTAAGCCATGTGGAAAGATCCTATTGAAGAATGAATATTATCAAAATTAATTATATTTATGAAATCACTGGAAAACATCTATTATAGAAAGGAAAACATCTAGGTTCACGAGAATCTAGATGTTAGTTATAAACCCGCCAAAATAAAGCCCCATAAAGTCAAAAAAGCTTTTTTCCCCCAAAATCAACTAAACCATTTTTAGAAATGTGTCTAGCTGAGTGCTGATTCCAATTCACAATTCTATAGACAAAATGATGTGGCCAGGAGCAATGGGACAAACAAATAAAACACATATAAACATATGAAAAGGAAAGAACCCTCCACTACCTTCGGTGGCAACGGTTATTCACCTTCATGTTACCAAACGAGTAGACAGGACTGAAGCTCATTAATTTAGAGCCAGAAATTAAAACCATTTGTGATAAATGTCAGGCTCAATGGTCACACTAGATTACAAATCTTGAAAATATGGATTTTAGAATATTTTTGGAGCATATTGTAAGTTTAAAGTGGTATTATTATAGTTTATCATATCTTGGTATTATCCTTGTCACTGAAATAATTTCTTATCAATTAAAAACTAATTTCTAAACCTGACATTATGTGATTATAAGTTACCAACACCAAATCTGTTTTATTATAACAAGGAGGATATGAAACATCTTGACTGTTGAGCCGGGGTATGGTGCCAAAAATAAAGCTCAAGAAACTCTGGTAGAGGTATTCAAGAAGCTCTTTACTCTGACACAAGGCTACAACTATTGAGGCCCTAGAGACTATTTGCTTGCCAACCATCGTCCAATTGATAGCGTTCTATATTGATATTCATGATATTTAGTCGAACGCAAGCTCACAGTCTACTCCTTGCTCAAATATGAAGCCACACAGATATCATGGGTGAAAATCATGTGCTTGATAAAGACGTTTAAGCAGAAAAAAATCTGAGGTAATGATTTATATTTTCCTCTCTTTTGTGCGATGAGCTCAGTGGTGGGATTTTATATCTCAATGAAATAATTATATATCAATGGCGTTTTCTGTCACTCCGTATCTGGTGAAGGAGGAAATAGCGTGAGAAGGATCTTTTCTGTGATTAACACAATCAGCTCAACTTCCTGCTCAAATACGAAGCCAGAAGATGTTATGTAGCGAAATCATGAGTATCGTAGAGGCTTTTGTCCAGGAAAAAAATTGCAGTTGTGAGTTTGATTGTAAAAGTATACAGCCATTTAATATTGATGTAAAAAACCCACTCACGGTAACGGTGCTTCAATCCTTTCCAAAGAACTCCCCTTGGGATCTCACAAACTTATCTCAGCATACCTTACACTTTTTGAAACAGTCTGCTGAATTCTATTTTGGGATCACCATGAACATTCTCGTCACTTTTCCCTTAATCTCGATCATTGTCCGCTTTAGCTTCGCAAGGCGCTGACTGACCTAGCCGGGGATAGTTTAATTTTAAAGAAAGCGACTACAAGACGCGAAGAGAATGGGCAAGCTAGGCCATTGTGAATGCAGCAGTCACGCCGTTCACAAGCTCACTCAATGGTATTTCACTACAGCTGAACAAACCTGCGGGAAAGTATTTGTTAAAGCACTTAAGGTTGGTTATCTCTGATAGTATACCAAGTTACATTAAGGCAGCACTACCAGTCCTCGAGATATGGTATTTTTTCTTCACTTTACACCATTTCAGCTTACTAAAGGTTTTTCGTAAAACGCTCTCTACTTTCTGATAGAGGGATAAAACTCAGAGAGCCCGATAAAACGGACTTATATGTGGGAAAGGGGTCTTATTAGTTGGATATCCTAGTTAACCGATGGTGGTTGTTAATACTGTATACATATACGATCTTGGGAAGCCTATAAACTAGCAACTACCACGGTCTATTTTTTACGCTCTTTTGAAACGTATAGATATAATTGAAAATATTCTTTGAAAGTTTATTGTTGATCAACTTCAAGTAAATAGCAGGAAATTAGTCATAAAAAATAATTTGTAAACTCTCGGAGGATGTTTGAGTAAATGAAGGTCGTGTTTACGTCTTATACTATATTTTCATCGGTTCCACCATTTTGAAGGATCTGCTTCTAAGAAAATGATTTTCTACCAACTACTATTATCAGGAATACAAAAATTATTAAGATAAAATTGATAGATTTCTAGTTACACGCCTTTTCATTCATACTAGCTGCTTTTTGCCAGAAGCCGAAGTTGGAAGTATCCACAGTGTACATAACATGATACGTCATATAACTATACAACCCCCATCCATATATATATATATATATATGTGTGTGTGTGTGTGTGAAATTATTCGAGATATAAGTAGTTAATCAGTTCAGGTCTAACTAATTGGGATCAGAAAATCACTAAATCGTTATAAGTTTGTATACTTCTAAGTGTGTAGAGGTAATTCTAGTAGTAATCATGAAGTAATCCAGTTATGATATAGTGCTCTGAATGATGGTGATGACCGGCCAGCCACCCTTTTAACTCATATCCGATATCTGTCTTAAAGGGGTTCGTTTTAGCGATAGCTCACTATATATATATATATATATATATATATATATATATATATATATATATATATCATTATGACAACTGTTTCGTTGTATTGCAACTCTTCAATGTGACCAAGGACTATCCATTATCCCATCCAGTACCACGAGGCAGGATCGAAACCTTAGCTTGTGAACTGGAGGCTAGTATCCTCCCTCTACTCCACGGAACTGGGCGGTCAGTGAGGTTGAATTTAAGCAATCTATATTTATTTATCGTATATATTCCTCATCCCCCAGAGTGCTCTATTCCATGTTGGAAGAGCATTGCATAAGCTTACAATGAACGACTTACCTCACCTAGAGAGTGCTCAACCCTGAATAAGGGAGCGTTAATTATTGTGTCATCCACAGACAGCTGTTTCGTCGTATTACAACTCTCCAGTATGGTTATAGACTATCCATTATCCCATCCAGTACCACGAGGCAGGATCGAATCCTTAACGTGTATATATATATATATATATATATATATATATATATATATATATATATATATATGGTGTTGAGTCAAAACGTCTAATAGAAAATGCCCTAAAACGAATGGTCCAAGTACATAATTTCCTTTCCAAATGTTCTAAAGAGAAAACGTCTAAAATGCAAAAAGGTCCAATTCAATAGAGTCAAATAATGCAAACACGTCCAGTGCAAAAAAGCACTAATACAAAAAAGGTCCAATAATAAAAACATGTCCAGACGTTATTAACCAAACGATCAAAATGAACCCCAAAAAGTCGAAAAAGCTTTAGTTATATAAAAAAAAGAAGATTTTGTGAATAGTTCAGGGAGAGCATTGATACCAATTTGTATAGTCTGTAAACAGAACAGTCTGTCTGGGAAAAAATGAGCAATTGAAGAAATTAATAAATCCGTTAGAGTAAAGCCCAAAAAGAGTCAACAAAGCTATTTTCTTACAAATGTTTTAGAAATAGTTTAGTGGAGTACTGATGTCAATTTTCAAGTCTATAGGCAAAACGGTACGATCTTGACCGCTGTAACACACAAAAAGATAAACCCGTCAGAATGAAGCCCCAAATGCTTTTATTCCAAAAAGTAAAAATATTAGTTGTATAGTAGAGTATTGTTGACAATTTTCAAGTCTGTAGACAAAACGGTATGACCAGGAGCAATGGAGTACACAAAAATGCAAACACATAAACAAACAGAAGGACGTATTTAAAAGAAAAAAAAAGATAGAACCCTTCACCTCCTTCGGTGGTTATGACTGTTCAATTTTTGACCATAACACATTGAATCTGTTGTTTTTCCACCTGAATGCAATGGTTTTTCAATCATTTTGTTAAAAACAAACTACTGTAATCAGATATTCATAGATATCTAAAGCTACAACCCGATAAAATTTTAAATAGAATATAAGAGGTAACTACTGAAGCAAATAGCAAGAATCGGCGAGTGTTTTGATTTGGCCTCTGTCCACATGTTTACACGTCTGGACTGTCAACACAGAGGGGTGGGGTACAATTTGAACATCGCACTTGGTAAGCAATTAAAATGAATTAAACATTATGTGACCCCATACAGAGAAGCAAGTGGGGCTGCAAAAATCTTGACCCTCACTGTTCTCCCGTTCTCACTCAAATATTGGCCGTTATACTGATGAAAAATTGTTGCCAAACATTTTGATACCAGTAATTGACCACGAGAAAGAAAATTTCAAATTATATTATACAATACACATTGAAACATATTATATTGAAACTCTTATTTGAAAGGTAATCATTCTGAATGTATCGTTCGGCCTAGACAATGTAAATAGACTAAACGATCAAAGAAAATGGGGCTGCAGCGGGAATCGAACCTGCGACCGATAGGATTGCTGCTTCAACGAAACATTGCTCTTACTATTGAGCTAAACAGCCTCCGGTAATGTAAAGGCCCATATTACTGCTGTAACTCCAAGTTCCTGTTTTGCTTATTCACTGTCTATATCTGCTCTATCTGTTTCTTTCAACGCAACAATAATGTTATCAAGAAATGAATACACGATCCGACAGAATAATTATAAATTCCATCGTATTATATTGAAATTCTTATTCGAAATGATCTCCTGTCATTACACGGCGAATGTATCATTTGGCCGAGACAATGTTGATAGAATAAAAAATTTTAAAAAATTGGGTTGCTTATTCAATTCACACTATCTAGGCCAAATAATATATTCAGTGTGTATCAGCGGGAGGTCATTTCAATTACAGTTTCAAAGTAATACATATATGCTTATTTCAGTTGGATTTTACATCCACTTCTTAGTGATATAATTATCTGCGTTGGGAAACGAATAGATCAGATACGGACAATGAAGTATTAGAACAAGCAAAAACTTATTTCCTATGATTGCATTGTTCCCATATACGTATTAGTGTAGTTTTAGGCTTTTTAACGAATTAGTTCAGCAATGTATATCGGGGTAGAGAAATAATACTCGATTCAATGATTATAAATTATGCTACATTGTATATAAACACTTATTTAAAATAATCTACCACCATTACACAGTTAATGCATCACTCGAACTAGACAACTTAAATAGAATAAACAATTGAAGAAGATGGGACTGATGCAAGATATCGAACCTGCGACCGATGGGATAGCTGCTTCAACGTAGCGATGCTCTTACCATTTATCATTACCAGCAATTTCTAGCTCTATAGTATGAGAAACTTTACGTTGAAGCGGCTACCTTATCAGTCGCAGGTTTGATACGTTGTGTAGTTTGTGACATTAACTGTGTAACGACGAGAGGTTATTTTAAACAAGAGTTTCTCTATAATACAACGCAGTTCGTAAACATTCTATCGGATCATATATTTCCACTTCTTAATACATACACACACACACACACACATATATATATTTAGATAAATTTGAGTCGTCAACCTGGTTGTTATAGTCAAAATGTTTCCTATTCATGTATATGCTTGTTCGTTGGAGCTATGTTTATTATCTGAAAGTTCAGACAGCTTCAAAATTATTGATGAAGAATAAATATTGTATTAAGTTTTGGAAAGAAAGCCGCTGGCTCTTTATTTAATACGTCACTCGAATTTAAGAGTTCTCAATGGCCCTCCTCAGTAGCATACAGACTGCAATCAAATAGAAATATCGATAAATACCTGAAGATTTAAGTCGCCACCATAGTCAATAATTTAACAACCGTAGCGTCAAAATTTGAAGTGATGGAAAAAAAAACCCATCGAAGAATAGATATGGCCAGAATAAATTCTGTTTTTGACATCACTGGCGTTAAACACTGGGAAACATCTAGATATTTAATAGTTTTCAAGTTACTGGCGTTTTTTTTGTTTTGTTTTCTCTCAAACATCTTGATTCTGGAATCTAGATGTTATTAAAACTGTCAAAATACGACCGAAAGAAAGTTGAAAAAGCTTTTTTTTTTTTTCAAAAAAACAAAATAATTGTTTTTAGAAAAGACTCTATTTGAGTACTGAAGCCGAGTCCCTAGACAAAACGATACGGCCACGAGCACCGGGACACACAGATACGTAAACGAACTCACAAACACACGCACATATGGAAAAAGGGATAGAACCCTTCACCATCTTTGGTGCGAACGGTTATTCAACTGATTTTATTTACAATTATTCTATTATGAAAATGTGGTGATCTAAAAATCGTCTGCTTGTAATTTAGTCAACATGGATCGTTGGTCGGTACAGCAACATGTTTTACAGTTGAAAGGTCAGTCAAAACAGTGACTGAAACAGTAACACTGTGTTCGCTATGAAACTGTAACAGAATTTGTTTTGATGAATGTTTCCGTTGTACAGCACGCTGCCTTGACGACCAATGCTCCATGAAAGCTAAACTCCAGGTTGTATACTTTTAAATCATTAAATACATATAATATACACTTCTTGTAACTAAAAGAAGAAAAGAAAACGAATAGAGCAGAATAGACCGAGAATAAACAAGACGAGCATTTAGAATGAAAACAGTTATTTTGGCCTTTGCAGCTATTTAGCTTAGTAGTAAGAGCATCGCTACGTTGAAGCAGCTACCCTATTAGTTGCAGGTTCGATTCCTGTAGCAGTCCTATTTTCTTCAATTAACGGCCGGTGATCATTTTAAATAAGATTCTATATAATATAACGTGATCGATGATAATTCTATCGGATCATACATTCATTTCTTAATATATATACATATATATATATATATATATATATATATATATATATAGAGAGAGAGAGAGAGAGAGAGAGAGAGAGAGAGAGAAGGAGAGACTGGGTGAAAGAAAGTTTACACCTTCTGTCGACCTTCACCCCACCACACGGACATATCATCGTCTTTATTACCGGTCTTCACCTCATTGCCATACTCAATATAAAACCAATTGCTGATAAGGAGTACTTAAAGATGGACAGTGTGTCCAATGGATACGATTGGCCCAAGTGTATGAGAGATGGAGTGGACATGTCAATGAAGGAGCCAAGGAATCGGTCAAGAGATGGAAGCAGGTAGATGATATTTCAATAGAGTTCAAGTTATAGATGATTGATGATTCATTGTAGAACAGATAGGTAAACGGTATCAATAGATCTTATTTAATTCAGCCAACAAAGTCGTAAATGTATTAAATTCTGACTTTCTGTCCGTCCGTCTGTCCACACGATATCTCCAAAAGTTTTCAATAAATTCACTTTTTTTTTTAAAGGTTAGCAATAAGCTAAAGAATAAGTGATTGAAATTTTTAGTGTATCCAGGAATTTTCGTCACCCCCTCACGTTGCTGTAGTTTGTCCACACCATACGGTACCTCCAAAAGTTCACTGATAACTCAATATCTCCAAAAGTCCGCAATGAATTCCAAGTGAAGTTTGTGGAAGTGTGGGCAATGGGCTATGAGAGAAGCTACTAAACTTGGGAGCGAATCCATGTGAAATTATTTCCTTTTCGTCGGAGCTAACTACCATAACTATAGAATATCCCCAGAAGTTTTCTCGTCTTGTTCACACAATCACTTCAAAAGTTCCAAATGAATTTCAATGAAATTTTGTGGAAAAGGTGGACCCTGGGCCAAGGATTGGGATGGATTCATGCTGAGTTACCAAGCACATAAGACACCATATATCCAAAAGTTCTCGATGGATTTCTGTGGAATTTAGCAGAAGGATTGGAAATAAAAAGAAGCAGTCAAATTTTGGGTTGGATCCAGGTATAATTTTACTGTTATCTTCCGCTGCATCACCACAATATGTCCACACAATATATCACAAGAATGATCTGTGAATTTCAATGGCATTTTCTGGAAGTTCGGTAAAGTAATAACGGGGAGAGTTTGATAATTCAGGGGCGAATCCAAGAAATCTTTCCGATTGAGAGATAATTTTTCATACATTAATGCTTTCCTTTATATTTGTCCATACAATATCTCCAGAAGATCTCCATGAATTCCAATGACATTTTACCAAACGGGAGTCCAGGGAGAAGGAAGAATCGATTAGATTATAGTGTCGAAGGCTTTGGCAAAGGTATGTGCTGTCGGAGTACTTTCTTGTTTATTCAGCATATTTTCGTTGCGTGAATCAATATTTTGACTAATTATTTATTTATCTCATTCTCTTTAAGTCCCAAAATATTTTCTCTCCACTATGTTTAGACCATACATTTATAGACCCGAATCGAATCTGTAACATTACACTTAGTAACTGATTTAAAACGGGAAAGAGTCAGTCACTCTAACTAATTCTAAATAATCAAGGAATGAAATAAAATAAATTAAAAAAATTGTTTTTTAAAAATAAAACAAATTCCCGAAGTGAAATAAACATAGTTAAATTAGATAGGAAAATTAGAACTCTATCAATATTGTAAAACCTAAAAACATCTGTCCCAGCTACTTCAGTCCCATGGGACTGCTAAGCTAGGCTGACCAATAACTTTACGGGATGGGTTTGCCCCGTAATATACATAGGTGGAATTCAAAACTCAAATGGAAATGGACAGGCCATGTTGCAAGAATGAAAGACAACCGATGGAAATCATGTCTCACCACATTGATCCACAGAGATCACTTGAGAAACCGAGGCTGACAGAACACAAGATGGACAGATGAACTAGACAAATTCAGGAAATACTGGCTCTGCGACACCCATAATAGAGAATTGTGGCAAATTCTGGGGAAGGTCTATGTCCAACGACGGACGTTAAAAGACTAATGATGATGAAATTCCCGAATTGGGATATATGGATCATCTCCAGTCGTTAAATGAACTGAAAGCAGCAGAATACAAAATGCCACTTGCTGGAGCATGCCGTCGACTCAATGGAAATTCCCAAGGTCACTGAGGCTATTACTCTACAAGGTGTAGACACCGTATATGTCAGGGTACTGCAACATATATACAGTCACAGCAATTCCTTTATCAGGCTACTTAAAGATTCGCAGCCCTTTCAGCTCCAAAAAGGGGTAAGACAAGGTGATATCAGCCCATCCAAACTTTTCACAGCCTGTCTCAAGATGATCTTTTGAGAGCCAGACTTGGAAAATAAAGGAATAAGAATAGACTGCAGATATCTGAGCCACCTCAGATTTGCAGATGGCATCGTCTTTTTGGTAGAAAGACCTCCACGACCTCCAACTAATGTTAAACGAACTGAATGAAGAAAGCAAGAAGGTCGATCTTTTCATGGACTTCAGCAAAACGAAGGTCATGTACAACTTACACGTCGAAAATAAACACACAACAATCAAAATAAAAAAAAAACAACACAGAACTGGAGAAAGTAGGCAACTACATATACTAAGTACAATAAATCTCTCTGAAATCCCCAGAAGAAATCTAGTGAATAATCAGTTATGATGGAAAGCCTTCAGCAGAGCAAGCACAACCTTAAAAAATAGGAGGATTAACACAAAGAGTATACAACCAAGGCATCTTCCCGACAGTCACTTATGAAAACTGAATCATGGAACCTAACCAAGAAACTGACCCTCGAACTAAGAACCATGCAACATGCATGTTCAAAGATTATGCTCAACTTCACATACAGAGATCATAAGACAGCTCAGTATATCAGAGAAAAGTCCGAGACATCATAGAATCCATTAGAAAACTCAAATGGCGATGCACTGGTCATGTTGCAAGAATGACAGACAACATCTAGACAATACGATGCACAACATAGATCTTAGAGATCACAAATGTAACCGTAGCCAGCAGAATACAGGATGGAGAGACAAACTAGACGTATACAGAAAGTATTGGCTCCGTGACGCCCATGATAAAGAGATATGGCAAATCCTGGGGAAGATCAATGTCGAAAGACGGACAATAGAAAACTGATGATTTGTGACACAGAATGTACAATCTGTTATGAGCTATTGAAAAAAATCTTCACACACACACACACACATATATATATATATGTAAGACATGTGGATCAACAAACTTAAAACCCTATATCCTAATGGATTAAATACTAAACTGAACAACCTGCACCACACAGAACACTAATACACACAACTCCTACCATTAACATCCTCACACCCACATCTTAGACACACACAATAATAAAAAAATAATGGAAGCTTCGAAGTCACCTAGACCCATAGGAAAAACTTCACCTTAGCCTGTTATAACCCCTGTCCAAATCATAGCCAAAACATTTTCAGTAACATTTTCAGTAACTTTTAAGGTTGATACCTATGTAGCTCCTTGACCCCACCACCCCTCCTTCTACACTATCCCAAACATACCAAAAAATCCACCTCCACAACACTACCCCCTACCTTGACACACTCTGCCCTCCCCAAGACCAACTGCTGCTGCTTTACCAAAATCCCAATACCTGCTGGTCATTCTTACATTCAGCATGAGGCCCCTAGTAGCCCTGACAACAAAACTTACCCACAATGCATAGCCCCTGGCAGTGGACTCTGGTTCCACATGGTACATTTTAATTCACACTCACACAACGCACACCACTGATGATGGGAGAAATCCCGAAACATGTATGGACTATTGACATATAAGGATTAATAAACCTTACCACCAAAAACTTCACTCCCGAGTCTGTCTCACTCTCTAAAGTACACATTATATATATATATATATATATATATATATATATATATATATATATATATATATATATAAAGCTGGCCTCACCTTGAAAGTTCATTGCTCTGGCTGGAGGGAAATTTGTGCATAGGTTCTACTGCCGTGGATATCACCCCCACCAAAATTTTTCATCCATTCACATGTATATGCGTATACGTATGTTAGTGGGTGTGTGTATGTGGGTGTGTTTGTGTATGCATGTGTCCACCTGTATCTCTCTGTGTGTTTCTATGCATGTGTGTGTGTATGCGTGTATATATATTCGATATATTTACGTGTGTGTGTGTATGTGTGTCAGTGTGTGAACCAGTAGTCAGTTAAGTATGAATGGATGAGTGTGCGTGAGTAAGTGTCTTTCTTTCTGTCTTTATATATATATATATATATATATATATATATATATATATATATGTGTATATATATATATATATATATATATATATATATATATATATTGATGTATAGTTACGTTTGTATTTGCATATAAATATATAAGTACATATCTATGTAGCTTGGAATTTATTAATCTGATTAACTAGTTATTTACATGCTAGGTAAGAATCGCAATAATCCAAGTATTCGAATACTAGGAGTATGCTTACGTTTATATCGAATATGGCAGTTTTATAGATTCACCTCTCGTAATTTTTCCGAGAAAAACCCGTCTAAAAATATATTTTGGTGCTATCTGTCATCCGTAATTATTTGCTTTGCGCGTTTATTAGAGATGACATCACTGCACCTGTTTCTGGGAAAGATTTAGATCTAATTTCATAGAATTCCCTCCCGAAAATTCAAACCTGTCTATTCATAGTGACACATGTATATTTTATGACGCTGGTTTCTGGGTTGTCAGATTAGCCGTTCCTTGGCTATATCTGGCTGATTTTTTTTCAAACTTTAACTAAATTTAAAAATCTTCGATAGCCAAAATCTGGCCATTAAAAAATTACTAAGTTTGATACAAGTAACAGTAATTTTTTTATTTATATTTTGTTCTGCTGTCTTGGTATATACTTATTTGGTAAGCGAGCTTGAAAATTTTAGCTGGACACGGATAAATTTAGCTGGTTTTAGCCATTATTACAAACAGTCTTAGGTATAAATAATACCTAGTAATAATGTGTGAAGTAGCATGCAATTTTCGACGACATTAGCAACTGTAATGATACTCATTCTCACTGGGGGCCCCACGATTCTGACGGTTACTAAGCCGTGGTTCACCTGCTCTCTGCTATGGTTATCATAACTCGTCTTAGCTAATGGTCAGTTCGGTGCCTCATAAGAGATAGCACTTCTCACGAATTTTTTTTCTTACATATTTTAACGCTTATGTTACATTTATTGAATATTCTACCGTACAGAAACGTTTTGAATAGTGCGATTATTTCGTTCACGGTCTCATTATAATTAAATGTGCTTTTTCCAGCTTATATTTAGTTATATTGATTTGCACAGCAAAACCCATAACCGTACTCCATCAAAAGCTGCATTAACCAAAACCATATTATTGAACGTATTTCTGTGTATATAAGTTGATCTTTATCGTAATAAAACCGTTTCAAACAAGCAATGGCGACTTACTATTTTCGTCAGTTTTTACGAGAAAACCCCGATACGGGCGTTTCAACATAAAAATATAATTGGTAACGAAGAGGTTAAGTATTCGTTGACTCATTACGAGCGAACAGGTGAATAGAGTACATCTGGGGTTCTCAGTGTTTCGCTTCCAGCAGACTCCTTCGTCCTTTCCGGCATTATTGTATTGAAGCGTCGTCAGATCGAATTTAGATAATCAAAATAACACATATTCGCTGTTATTAGGACTGCGTGATAATATCACGTTTCGGGGGCGTTAATCAATTCTCTCTTTGATATTTTATATTCTTAGGCTTCTTAATTTGATTTTTGGCTCGTGTCCTTCTTTTTGTTTGTCTTTGGTGGTATTCTACTTATATGAAGAATCTAGTCCTTTTCAAAATTGTCACAATATTATATTACACATTGTCAGAAAATCTTTTCCTCTAATAAAGAAGACTATAATGTAAAATGTATAGATGAATTAGACCAGTAGTATTCAATTTAAAGTTACATTTGTTTATTGAGATAGTCAAGATTGGTTATTTCTAACGAGTAACTCATTCTCAGCCAGGTTCCATATCAATGTCAGTCATGAAGTTTCAAAATACTCAATGCTGAAAACCGTGTTCATTACATTATCCGTGACTCGCTCAAGTTGCATTTAATTGGTTGTGATTACTTATAAATTCTAGTGTTTTACAGACCTCACTTACGCTCGCTTAGGTAATTTCTCATCTATACACCTTGGGACATGCGTAACCCAGGTAAGACCCGCTGGAATAAATCAACACTTCACCGGCAAATAATGATCAGTAAACGAGTCAGGCAACCCATGATCCAAGTACTCCGTAATTGTAGTCTTACCCGTTCTGAACGAAGCTTAGTTATAATCACAGGTACCCCTCTGTAAAAGAAAATTAACGAGGTTGTATAAGAGATCATTCCAATAGAACCGAACTTGATACTCGTAATCCACTTTATCAACGAAGGAAAAATTGAGTTAAGAATCATTTTAGAATGGGAAGTTTACGGTAGAGCAATTTCAACTTCCAAGAACAGGAAAATCCTATCAGTCCTGAAAAGAAAGGTTTACAACTGATATAATCCCTCGATAGTCACCTTTGGAGCTGGAGCAGGAACCTAGCCAAAAGGCTGACCCTTGAAACTGAGAATCATGCAAGGTGCTCATGAAAGAATCATGCTCAACATTCCAGTGATAGATCACAAGATGACAGAATATATTAGAGGAAAATCGGGAGTCAGGGATATCATAGAATCCACTAGAAAACTCAAATTGGCAATGGGCTGGTCATGTTGCAAGAATGGCTGACAACTGCTGGACATCACTACTCACAACCTGGATCCCCAGAGATCAAATGGGAATCGTCGAGAGGTCTGGCGAATCTTGGGGAAGGTCTATATCCAACAACGGGCGTTAAAAGGCTAATGCTGCTGCTGCTGATGATGATATCATTGATAGATATTCATGCCATGCAGATATTGAAAATTGTGAGGGTGCATGAATATACCGAATGTCATAAAGTTTTAAAATACTACCAAATACCAAATCCCGATTTGTTTCAGGTTTCCTACTATAAAACCGAAAACTTTACGCACCGTATAGACAAAAGGGTAACATCTGTAGAGATTGTGACCCTGGAATGAGGAGTTTCTCTATATGCAGTGTGGAATTGTCACTTTCAAGCTTTAACTTGTTTCGTCTATGTAACAACCCTGTCTGTTTTTTTTTTGTTTTTTTTTAAATTTTACTTCAATTCATTCGTCAAATACAGTCATTGGGTGTGAACAGACTGGATTATGCCAGAAGCTTTCACATATTTATCGATGCTTTATTATTTACAACAGTTTCCTGTCCCAGAGTCTTAATGACGCTCTGTATAAAAAAATTGTGACGTAAATATTGCTCTATTTTTAATAACCTTTTTCAGCATTCACGTTCTCATATATTTTATTTCCATTTTTCCAATTTTTAGACGTGTCAACACATCTCAACGAGTCGCTTTTCGGTCGGTCGGTCGGTCGGTCGGTCGGTTGGTCCAAGTTACGTTGAACAACGGAAATAGGAAGGAAGGGGCATAAGGGTGTGACATCATCAAAAGTTCAACTACCATGAAGTCATAATAGAATACATTAGTTCGGCATTTTTGTATTTAAGAAAAGCCAAGAATGTCCATTTACGAAATATATTGAAAATAATACACTCAGAATATTTCCATACCACAATATTTTACGCGTATGAGATTTAATCGACTCAAGGAAAGACTAATTGTATTTATTTCCCCTCCTGTTACTACTACCACTAATAGTGGACGCATTTTTGAACTTATGGTTCTTGATATCCTATTTCTCTTATACTTTTTGAAAGCATCCCACAATCTTCCAGAGCATCCATACGACTAGAGTTGCCCTTTGGTATGATCGTGCTAAATCGACACTTCTCGACCTTTTGATACGTTTGGTACTATTCTCAGAAAATTTGGTATGTTTTTGCAATTTTCTTCTCAGTTTATATTTTATTTAATAGTCAAACAAAATATTAGGATACCACGGCTAAATTCGACTAAATCTTTTCCACTCTCGGTTAATGCTTTATACTCATTTTAAGTTCATTAGTAAAATAAAATAACTATATACTTTCCAGAAGAAATAATTTATGAAGATAGTACATTTACTTTTATTGAACTTACTAAATTTGTAGTAGATTTGCTGAAAAAAATTTAGTACCTGACTCCCAAAATATTCTCGAAGCAAAAGTTCAAGTTGAAATTCGGGTCATCGTGCTCAAGTAAAAGAAAACAAGAATGAAAATCATGACAAAATATTTTCCTAAGTAGTTTGATTTTCTTTGACTGATGGCTAAAATCAGCTAAATATTTCCCATTTTCAGCTAACTTTAAAAAGCTAAACATATTGAATATAAATGTTTTCAGTTGACTATAAAACAAGATGAAGTCGGCTAATTATTTTATTTTAAATGACCTGATATAAGGAAATGTAATTTCCTTTCAAATTTATATTTTATTTAATAGTCAAGCGAACTATAAGGATACGTTTCGTTTCACTTCCTGTGAGACACTGACTAATAAGGTTCAATATTTAGAAGGAGGTAAGCTAATATTACAAATTAGCCTGTACCAGGCAAGTACTACTACTACTACTACTACTACTACTACTAGTCGTTGGGCCTCGTAGCGGGTGGTATTAATTAATTGGAAACTTTGGTTTCTTGAGTTTTTAAGTGACTGACTGACTGGCTGGCTGGCTGGCTATGTATGTATGAAACACGCATACAGGCCAGACCAATAGAGCCAGAGGGCTGAAAATTTAAACATCCACTCCTTATTATGTCTACGAAAAAAATTTAACATTTCCCAAGGAGTAGATTTTTAGTAAGAGGGTGCTATTTACAATGTGAATTTTTGCTAAATTGGTACCGGCAATGTTCACACTTGATTTTTTTTGTTTTTCGAAAATTTCATTTTTTTTTTATTGATCATCAGCCAACAAAAGAAGAGAGAAGTAACTTATTCATTGATCACCCCTTATTCTAATTTTTATAGTGATCACTCTCAACACGATGACGGTGTCGACTGATTGACTAAGCAGACTAGCTTCTTTTGATTCATTGGTATGTGGATTTTTTTCGCATTTGGTACTGTTATCGACGATTTGGTTCGTTTTAGTTTAAGCCCTTGGTACATTTGCTGAAAAAAAGCTTTGTGGTAGATCAGCTTGCGACTTATACGTTTAGACGGGTTAACTGAGTTGCCAAATTGAATTTGACTCTTACCGCTAAAACTGCATCATAAATCAGCTAAATTGGCTAAATCTTTTACGCATTCGGCTAAATCCAAGGCTAAAAATGTTTTGTACTCACTTAAAGCCTATTTATCAAATTATATAACTCTATATTAAGACCTAGATTTGTTGTGGATTTGCAGGAAAAACGATTTTTGTTTCTCACTCGAAATTAATTCTCTAATCGAAAGTTTCAGTCAAAATTCGGTTTATTGATCTTCTGTGGAGAAAGAAATGAAAATTCTGAAAAATAATATTTTCTTATGTAGTTCGATTCGCTTTGACTGACGTTCAGAAAATTTTCCCATTTTCAGCTAAGCTTTTAGCAAAAGAATAATACATACACATAATATAAACTAAATCAGCTATCTATTTTTTCATATGGCCAGATTTTCAGATATCTGCTACCGCGTATTTTCATCGGCTAAATAAAAGGAAACTTGGCTAGATCTGGCTCCAAAATGTCCGATTTATCATCTCTGGCGTGTAAGGGCGTTTCTTCATGTTGATATTGCAGTAACAGTTAGATAATTCGTCAATTGCTGTGCCCCCCCCCCAAATCTTTCGGAATACCCCCCCCACTTTTTCCGAGTATATGTGTAATCAGTGACCCCTGTCAAGTTTTATGCATTTAGAATAATTTTTCTTCATTTGGTACCTTTATGGACGATTCGGTACGTTCTGGTTTAAGCCCTTGGTACGTTTGCTCTGCTGGCGACTTATATGTTTAGACGGGTGTAAAGACTTGCCTACTTAAATTTGACTATTACAGCTAAAACTGCATCAAGAATAGGCTAAATCGGCTAAATCTTTTCGTTGAGTCTTGTGTGTTTTCTCGTCGATATATCTTGCATACATCAAAGGCGCTATTCCGATAGATCTCACGCTTAAGGAAAGGTCCAGCGACCAATTAAGTCATTATCATCAGTCCTTTAACGTCCATCGTAGGACATGGACCTTCCCCAAGATTCGCCACAATTCTCTATCATGGGCGTCGCGGAACCAGTACTTTCTGAATTTGTCTAGCTCGTCTCTCCATCTAATACTCTACCAGCCTCGGTTGTGCATGTGATCTCTGGGGATCCATGTTGTGAGTTGCGATCTCCATCGATTGTCTGCCATTCTTGCAATATGGCCAGCCCACTGCCATTTGAGATTTTTAATGGATTCTATGATGTTCCTGACTCTTGTCTTTTCCCGGATGTACTGTGCTGTCTTGTGGTCTCTCCATGTGAGGCCCAGCATAATTTTTTCATGTGCACGTTGCATGGTTCTCAGTTTGCAGATCCGTCTCTTGGTTAAGTTCCATATTTCAGCTCCATAAGTGACTATTGGGAAGATGCATTGGTTACCGATTAGGTAACTCTGCGCAGAAAAGGACTGGGCGTGCCGAGTTCAAACTCAGACAAAGGCTGGCACTAATGCCCTAGAATATGCATTCATCCGACTCTTCAACCCATTTATGGGTTAAATAGAGTATGATGAAATAAGTGACGCCACTTCGGGTGCTTGTTGCTTCTCTTGTTGCATAATGACACCTTGGCAGAGATTTACGTACTTACTGCATATTTAGTCGTATGTTTGAAAAGCTAATTTTACTGTTGGGATGTTTGGGGTTCAATTGGACGTTTCTCCTTCCATATGTTTATTTTTCTGTTTATTTAGCTGTGATCAAATTATTCAAACAAGCGAAAAAGTTTCTTTACATAAAAAAAAAGAGAAATATTTGGACTTCAAACGTCTCTACTGAAAAATCTGCCTTCCAAGAATACGACAAGCATGCGTGGGCGAGATCAATTTTTATTCTTTGAGTCCCTCGACCTCTCACTTACTTACTCCCAGTCTTCCAACGCTTCTTACCCCTTGAGCCCCCCAGAGCCCCAAAGAGGGCGCTAGTGCCCATTTTGCGAATCATCTGGTATATAGTTTCGACTCAGGAAGTCCTGTGTACACCTGAATCACCATCTGGAGAGCACGAATGGAAATTCGTGGGATAAATCTGTTTTAAATTATATGAACATGAAATGGATACAACGTATGTAGGGAAATTTGTTGGTGCGAATAGATACGTTTGTAGAAAAATTAGGTTTAGATGCATGTCCACGTACACACATACACCCACGCACACACACACATACTCTCATATATATATATACATATATATATATATGTATATCATTTATGTATATATACATATATATACTCTTCTATTCAGGGTTGAGCACTCTTTATTTGAGGTAACCCGTTCATTGTAAGCTTATGCAATGCTCTTCCATGGGAATGGAGCACACTGGTGGATGGGGAATTTAAAAGGTAAAATAAATATTTTGCTGGAATTCAGCCTTACTGACTGTCCAGCTACGTAGCTCAGCGGTAGGGTACCAGCCTCCGGGTCTGAAACGAAGGTTTCAATCTTGCCTCGTGATACTGAATAGAGTAATGGATTGTCTATGAAGAGTTGTAATACACCGAAACAGCTGTTGTGGATGATACAATTATATATATATATATATATATATATATGTATATGGCCGTCAGTAATGCAAACGCCTATATAACTGCTTACAACCCAAATTCTCATCTCGTTTATTCCTGATCTATTCGTCTCTTTCAACGCAACAGTTATAGATTAAGAAATGGATATATTTGGTGTGACATAATAAATTATTGATTTCGTTATTCTACATAGAAATTTATTTGAGATGATCACCTGTCGTCACGCAGATACTATTTCTTGATAGATAACTGTCACGTTGAAAGAGACCATAAGCTAAGTCCTTCCTTGTGAATATTTTATTTCTGTCTTTTTTTCTCCAAGTCAAAATGCGAAAATGGAAATAAGAATCATTCTAGCTTACATAAATTCGTTCTTAGAACCTAATTTTTTCAAAAAAGATTTTTTTTATTGTAAAAAAAAAAACTTGTTTAAAGATTAGAAAAATCAAAAACAGGTATGGTTAATCACTCTGTAGAAACCTTGACATAACCAACGTTTATTGGCAGCATAGCGTGTTGGGGATGATCATTTATGACATTGGCAGAAGGGGTGATCAATCAATAAGTTACTTCTCTCGCCTTTGTTGGGTGATAATCAGTTTTAAAAAATTCGAAAAGCAAAAAAACAAAATCAAGCGTGAACACTGCCGGTACTAATTTAACAAAAACTTAGATTGTAAATAGGATCTCCTTCTAAAAATCTCCTTGGCAAGAAATATTTTCCTAGACATAATAAGGAGCAAATGTTTAAATTCTCAGCCCTCTGGCTCCATTGGTGTGGCCTGTATGCGTATCTCATACATACATAGCCAGCCAGTCAGTCACTTGAAAACTCTAGAAAACAAAGTTGACCATTTTGGTGACAGTTTTTGTTGACAGTTTCAAATTTTGTTGTGTGGTAATCAGTGAAAAATCTGAACCCCATCCCCACAATAAACAAAAAAAAAAAAAAAAAAAATGTCATGATTACCAACTACGGGACAATTTAGCATAAAACCTTATGTAGGATGGGAATTTGAACAAAAGGCTTTCTGATGACATAATAGAAGATAAATGTTAAAATTTTTAGCCCTCTAGCTCCATTTGTGCAGTCTGTACGCATGATACCTACATAGCCAGCTGGACCGATTTGAAACGTTGAGGAACCTTTGTTGACAGTTTTGGATGACGGTTACTAATATAGAAATCTGGGTAAATAAAATCTTTCACTCTTCATGTTTCAATCACCCTACATCGAACATCCACCCCTGCTATTACATTCACCCCCCCCCCCCAAAAAAAATAATTTCATTCACCCTTGGGTGAATTATTCACCAGTTTAAGGAGCACTGAGTGAAGTCATTAGCAACCGTTGACGACAACAATCAAGCAAAATTTCCCTCCCTTATCCAACGAATTCCCGCCAAATGTCCACATCTGGTCGTTCTCCCATTTGAAGATGTTTTTGGTGTTTCTAGCAGATTTTTATTGGGTTCCGGGTCAGACGAAACGGGGGTGAGACCCCCCTCACACCCAGTTGCTTCCCCTACGACCTCCTTCCACTTCATCCCAAGGGTGGAGTCGATTGCCGCTCTTTGATTTGCCTAGGGTCATTCACAGTTTTGGAAATTGATATAGGCGCCCTGCGAACTCTCTTACCCAAGGCGAAGTGTGTGAGTCTGAATGATACAGTCCCTAATACACACTCGCTCACACACACACGCACACACTCGCACACACACATACAATATATATATATATATATATATATACACACACACACACACACACACACACATATATATATATATATATATATATATATATATATATATATATATATATATATATATATATATATATGCATGTGTATATGTAAAAGGAAGAAGTAAAAAGTAAGGAAAAGCCACACTTATTGGAGGTTATTTGATATTTAATAACTTTGGATATTTTGTAAAAAGAGTTTGCGTTAATAGTTACATTTCTCGTATGGGCTCACATGAACTTTTTCTCTTGCTGGTTTCAGCAATTACCAGAAGAGAAATGGAAAGCTTGTTATATATATATGGATGAGCATTCAATAGAAATGACACGAACAGCGAGCAACGTCTGTTGATATACTTACTGATCCCTCATCGTTAGAAATGTTTCTAGAGTAACCCCCATAAGTAAGCCCTCTTTAAAAATAAATGACAGGTTATATAAACTGATATCAATATACAATACACATAACATTGTAGACAAAATGACAAACTATATGCATGACATATTCTGCGTAGTAAGAAAGGGAGGTGGTGTTTGTTCAGCACTGGTGAGGTTCTATGTTAAAATAACTGTTTTGTTTTTAAAATCGCCGCAACACTTACATGGCAAATAATTGATGATCCCAACAAGAGAAAATCTTTACAAAACCATAATTCCTGAGCATACATAAAACAGGGGGGAAACACTGAAGAAAATTGAATAAATTGTATTGACACATATTGGGAAATGAGAGACTGAAGTGACACAAAAAATTCCAATTTTTTTTAATGTTTAAAGATTTCTACCCTCTCTCTCTATATCTATATATATATATCTCTATATATCTATCTATCTCTCTCAATATATCTATATCTATATCTATACAGACACACACACATACATATATATATATATACACACACACACACACACACATATATATATATATATATATATATATATATATATATATATATATATATGCATGTGTGTGTGTATATGTATATTTTATTAGATTGATCAGTTTATGTCTGATAGAATATGATAATTGCAAAGATAATTTATTTTGAGACATATTTCGACTGTCACTGGAAATAACCACGTAATAAATGGAACAGCCAGCCACGAAAACGAATTAAGAAAATGAGCACCGTGCGGGACTCGAACCTGCGTCTACCTGTTTTAACGCTACTCTGCTCTACCGACTTCGATAACAACTCTGTCAGTAAGCAGGCGTTCGATATCGCACACTTACACCACCCATGTACGTAGGTACGTAAATGAATTCGTAATTTAATAAAGAAGAAAAATATTTATTTCACAGAACAAGTATGTTTTTTAAAACATAGTCTCCTTCGTAATCAACACAACCAATCAATCAGTTTTCCATAGATTATATTGAACGAATATCATTATATATATATGTCGGGATATGAAATGTGTGTGCGAGCTTCCTTAAAAAATTCTATGTATTGTCGTGTACATATATCTGTCTCCTTCCGTATGTATGTTTTTTGTGTTCGTGTGCTTGTCTATGTATGCATGTGTGTATTCTTTTGCGTAAGTATCTGTGTGTGTTCGTGCGTGTTCGTGCGTGTGTATATGTCCAACATGGATTTTTGTGAGTGTTTCTGTTCCCTTCCGTATGTATAATTTTCGAGTCTGAATGTATGAATGTGCGTGCGAGGATGTTGCTGTTGTTGTGAGTATTTTTCTTGGCAATTTATTTATTATTCAACTTTACCCCTGACTAAGAGCAGTGGAAGGAATCTTCGATCTTAGTAAATCATTTTTCCCCCAGAATTTGAAGACAACGATGTCAGGGAGGAAAAATAAACGAACCATCATTATGACAAATCAGAAGAATATACAGAATTATTTTTATTCTCCATGATCAAATTACTCCAAAAATTTGACCCCAAAATAAAACCATGCATTGAATTTCTAGTTGGCGATTACATGAAAATACAAAATAATCTTATCGAATCCCTGTAGCCCCACAAAGTCCACCAGACCAACCAGCCATTTTGGACCAACTATGCCCAAATGTTGAATTGGTATTTTTTAGAAAAATCCTGATAAAAATCAATTTTTTCATAAAGATTATTTTGGATAGAAAATTTTTTTTAGGTGATTTCATAATACATTGATAATTAGTTCTGATGCACATGTGGGTTACGATGATTCATTTATTGGAGGTACGGATATATTGGGATGTTTTCATTCTTCAAGTTGTGGTTAAAATTTGACACAAAGACAAAACCACGGGTTGAATTCATAGAACATGAAAATGCAACTGAATATCATTTTTTCCCTTTCAGGCTTCCATAATCTGAAATGATAGATATCATTTTGCAGTGGACACAAACGAAAAACAAAAACAAAAAACGAAAAAAACGAAAACAAAAAACAAACAAACAAACAAACAAAAAACAAAACAAATTGAAAATGCCTACTCATTCATCGGGTCTCTATACGTAGTTATATGGTCAGCTTTCGGCTGTTGTACCTTACAGCTTTCTTCAGATGAGATGTCGTAAACTGGATGATAGGACGAGAGTCTCCTTTCAAACTGCTAGGGCGGAATGTCTTCATTCCGCTGTTAATATCTGGGTGGGAGGCCTCCCCTTTGTCAGGCATGGGCAACTTTTTGATCTAATAGGCTCCATGAGATTCAATGCGCACATGAAAAAATCATGCTCAAACTCACATGGAGAGATCATAAGGTAACAGAGTATATTAGAGAAAAGACATGAGGTCAAGATATCATGAAAGACATTAAGGAAATGGCAATGGGCTAGTCATGAAGCGGAAATGGTAGGAAAACGCTGGACTCATATGCGAAATGGTAACTGACAAGAAGTGAGATAGCGGGATGAGCTGGACAAATTCAGAAAATACTGGCTCCACGATGTCCATGATAGGGAGATTTGGAGAATCCTGGGTAAGGTTGATGATGATAGTATCAACATGATTGGACAACAGTTGCAATCCAATAGCCCGCTTGACTGACCCCAGCATGAGGATAGACTTTTGTTCTTTAAATATTCATTGCAAAACTATACGCCTGTCACAAAAAAGATTGATTGGTTTTAAGGCTGCGGAGATAAGTCGTAAAGAACAGGACAGGACATGATATTTCTAAATATAGAAGTTATTGCTTTTGTTCTTGTTGGTTATTTTATTCAATCATTCATTCATTTCTTGTCGCTTGCAGCCAGTCAGAGGATTCAGCGGGTAGGGAAGGACCTTAGTTTGCGAAGTGATCGTAGAGATCGCTCTTCTTAGGGGTGTTAAGGGGATCGTCTCACGAGGTTCTGTACATGACCCCTAACTGCTTACGATACCTGGTCTTCCCAGACGGACACCCATCAAGATAATGACCATGATTGACGTTGCTTTACTTCGGTGGTCGTACGAGAACCGGTGTGTCCAATGCGATTTGGCTGTAACTACTGTTTATTGATCTTAAACGTTTTATGGTTCTCCGTTTATTTTTGATACATGTAAAATACGGCTTAACGATAAGGAAGGAAGTTTTTCTTTTTTTTAGATGTGTGCTTACATCTCTATTAGTCACTATTCGTTCGGTCTATCTGACATGAAAGAACGGAAATAGGATTAAAAGGTAAGATATCATTAAAAAGTATGATGTCATTAGAAAGCGTGATGCATTAAAAGAAAATCTATGACAATCCATTTTTTTTTATCAGCTGCTAAGAATGGCATGAAAGGAAAGAAGCAAAAATACACCCCTCAAAAAAAAAAAAAAAAACCGCCGAAAATGGCCACTTACGAATTTTATTGTAAATAATACTTTCAGAATATTTCATACTGCAATATATTATGAGCTTAAGAATCAATTGGACCAAAGAAAGACTACTTGCTCTTCTTGCCTCTCGTCCTACTACAACCACTGCAGACGGTGGACTCATTGCTGAACCTATGGTTCTTGTTTATTTACTTTTAATGACCCTTGTAATTTTTATGTCTCTTATTCGAAGCAATTGATTAATTGCCAAAGGATTTGGGAAACGTGAGTGGCCGATCATCGTTAATTGCTGCGCATTGTGTTAGAGAATAGCACAAAATGGGGTACTTAAGCTTGACAATCAGGTTAATCACGAGGTTGGATAATTTAGCAAGAGGCTTACAAGACTGACACGACAAGCCTGGCTGCTTCAGGGTTCAACTACAAACTTCTATTCAAACTGATGATTGTCACTGCAACTTTTACATTGCATATAATAAATATAAAAATATAGGGAAATAAATATCCTTATCTCGTATAAATGAATCACCGCAGCCTGCACCTGTACTGGAACTGATTATCAAAAAAAGATATTTTATCAAAAATTATCGCTGTAAAATAGATGTTTTATCTGAAATTATCTAAAAATATTAACACAAGATTTAAGCATTATTGGCCCCAAACGACCGAAGAGACCCCTAAAAGCACTTTTTGAAAAAACAAGAGGATCTTTTCATTTGGTGCAGGTGGTATACTCATGCAAATTTTTAAGGTTACAGCCCCCAAAACGCGATCAGGAGTTCCCGGAGACACTGACATAGACGAGCAAAGAGAGAAGAATCTGTAGTCCTTTTGACTGGTTGGCCGGACGGGCCATTTTTGAGGCTATTATATATATATATATATATATATATATATATATATATATATATATATATATTAGAATGCATATCTGTAAGATAAATGTTGTTGATAAGTAAGAGTTATCAGTTTAGATCAGTCAATAAGATACCAGCCTACTAATCAATTGTTCGTGATTTCACGGTGAGAAATACTAATTCCATAAATGGATTTATATATTAGAAGTGAATAAGCCCTTGTGCATTTGTAATATACATTTGGTTGATACATAAGACTTTTCAGTTTAGCTTCATTCGGAAAGAGATGCGTGAAAAGGTACAATCTCCGGCGATAGTCTTGCAAGAACTTGAGGAAAAAACAAATATTCGATTAGAACGCGTGTCGTTATGAATAGCCGTTAGAAAGTGTGCCGTTACAACGAGAGATCTCTGTATACAAAATAATTGAACTTTGTTTTTCGCTGTGGAGTTTATTCTAAGTCGTTGTTATGGGTATACACGCGACAATTCATCACGACATGTTTCCAAATTAGCAGAAACTTGAGCGAGCCTAAAGATGCCACGGCACCAAGCCTATCACTACCGGATTCAACCATTCAATTTCCTTGTATCAAATACTTTGAATCCCGTTCCATGCTGAGCCAAAATCTATTTGAAAGACATCACAGGAATTTCTCTGAAACCATCCAATTCTCCTCTTGACAAAAAATCACGGAACAAATACAAAGGTCAACATGAGCGCTAAAAAGCGGCTGTTGGTATATCATACAGTTGTACACGGTGAGTTTGATCCCAGTAAGATCACGAGACATGAATTTTATCAAAGCTTTTTAATTTGATTGGAAGCCCACACTTAACCAGTGTGAACAATAAAACTTAACTTAATTTCATTTACGACTCGTTTTAGGGTGTTAAATTTTACTGATCAACTGTGTAAGACGTCGTGAAAAAATTATATCGGAAGGCATTTTCTGATCTTACAAGTGCCAGTGGTCGAATTCTGCTCACGACAAATCAGTTAACATTGCCAAAGCGACTGTGCGTTGGGGGATCGGTCGTTAAGACCTGGTGGTCAAAAAATTCAGGGTTCGAGAATTGTAGGCACTACTGTAGTAAGATAGTAAAACTAGCAAACATTTGAGCAATTTCACAATATTTTCACAAATTCACTAGTTGTACAATCAGTATTGTGATGGTTAGAAATCTTGTGATGTTGACGATTAATACTGTAATGTGTTTGGGTGTCTCATAGTCGTCTCAAGTATCAAATTGAGCTGTATATACACAGTAAATACTGAAACAGAACATAAGCATCAGCCTTGTTGAACATAGACCTTCCCTAAGATTCGCCAGATCACTCTATCATGGGCATTGCAGAGCCAGTACTTTCTGAATTTATCTAGCTCGTCGCGTTACTTTCTGTCGGCAATAATTTCACATAAAATCTCTGGGGATTTATGTTGTAAGTCACAGTGTTCAGTGGTTGTCTGACATTATTGCAACATGTCCAGCCCACTGCTATTTGAGTTTTCTAATCATTTCTATGATATCTCAGACTCCTGTCTTTTCTCTGATACTTGATATTCACTAAGTTTACCGTAGTTTGGCAAAAGACCATAGCAAAGTTGAGCCTAGTGAGGATCGAACTCCTTATAGAAGTAATGGTCAGCATCAGAAGCCTGATAACCATTACACTGATTGTGAAACTAAATATTCAATTGGACTTCCAAGGGAATTGATGACTTTAATGTAAGGGTTTAAAGTGATTGTGACACTTGGCCTTATATACGTCATTATGGGCTAGACAAAATGAATCGTTGGTCATAAAGGACCCCAACATGAGCCCAAGAAAAGATATAAAAACTCATTATACTCCTATGTATAATGTATACGGACCTCTCTATAAGTATGTATTATACACCTAGACTGCAGTTTACCGTATATAATCTATAGATAATATATTACACGTTATATTTTCTGATTTTATCCATTACTACTATTTACTCTCATTTCAATTTTTCTCACCATGAAATACCATTATAGACCACTCACTATATATATATATATATATATATATATATATATATATATATATATATATATATATATATATATAGATATAGATATAGATATATATTAGAGAGAGAAAAATAGAGAGAGGGAGAGAGAGACAGAGAGAGACAGAGAGAGACCATAACACATTTACTGACATGATGTGTACATAATTTTGCTACGTAGCTGACCAGAAACATGTACAGCCAATCAACTAATCTCAGTTTTACTCTTGAGTCTGTATCATTCCAAATAATACAATTTTATAAACGCACACACGCAGAGACACACATATACACACATACACACACACACACACACACACACACAAACCTATATATATATATATATATATATATATATATATAAGAAATGAATGACAATATTGGATGTTTGGTTTTGAATTATTGAAATTTTATTCCTGACATTTCGTCCATTTTCTGGAATTCTTCTGAAGGCAAATGATGCGGGGAAACAAGAAGTAACTGCTTTCAGAATCTCACTGGAACTTTTACACATACACACAGGCATACGTATTACAAAGCTTAGTTCAGTATAGCTCATGTTAAAATGAAGTAATAGGAAGATTGTGCTGTGCCTATCTGCCTGATGAGGCGATATTAGCTGCCTTGGAAATAATCTTTTGAAATCCTCGAATTTATCTG
Source organism: Thysanoteuthis rhombus (assembly GCA_963457665.1). NCBI lineage: Eukaryota > Metazoa > Mollusca > Cephalopoda > Oegopsida > Thysanoteuthidae > Thysanoteuthis > Thysanoteuthis major. Next base: position 25,743,771 of record OY735239.1, read on the forward strand.
GGCTTATATCGTTGATTTTTGTCGCAAATTATGTGTTTCAATACCCATAATTTATCCCTGTCTCTGTCTGCCTTTGTCTCTCTCTCCTTTAATTCTGTTTCTCTCTCTTTATGCTCATACTCAGTGTCTGTCTTTTTTCTATATTGATCTCTCTTTCTTTTTTCTATCATCCACTTTAATTAAAGGTATTTCTCTCATCCTTTCATTCTTTCTTTTTCCCTCCCTCTTTTTATAGATTCTCAATTTCTGCCTAGTTTTCTTTATCCTTCTCTTTTTTCCTACCAATCATTGTATTCTTCACTGTCTGTTTGTCTGTCTATGTCTGTCCCCTCTCTCTCTATATATATATTATCAAAAAGTGGATACAGGATCTGACATAATGATTATAAATTGCGTTATATTACATGAAACTCTATTTGAAATGACCACCCATTATTACACAGTGAATGTATCATTTGGCTTAGAAAACGTGAATAAAATGAACAATAATCTACCTCATCCACATTTTCTTATTTATCTATGTTATCTATGTTGTGTAGGCCAAATGATACATTCTCTGCGTAATAACAGGAGGGCATTCCAGATAGAGTTTCAATACAATAGAAAGCAATTTATGATCAAATGTAGAGAGAGAGAGAGAGAGAGAGAGAGAGAGAGAGAGAGAGAGAGAGAGAGAGAGAGAGAGAGAGAGGGGGCGATGTGCGCAAATTAGAAAAAAACAAAACAAAATACACCTTTAGCATCTATTACTTGAAAAAATGTTCAACACATCGAAACATATCGGCCGATAGTAGTAATATGATAGAATTAATTGAGTGCTCTGACACTGGCTACGGCTTCAAACAACCCTTCTTAAACTCCATAGATGTCATTACGACTTACTAGGCCGGTTTGATATGGAATAGACTTACAGGTTACGAGCACTCTGCGTTATTTTACCCATTACTTGGAGATGAATTTATAGCTTTCCCACCGGTATTAGCGCAGAGTGAACATAGACTACCCCGGACGGGGTTTGAACTCGGCCAGCCGAGACCATTCGTTAACCGCTTGGCCACACTGCACCGTCTGTCAGTATGATTTTATTATTTTTCAGATTTATTCGTTGATTTTCTTTATCTCTTCCACGGAAGTTTCAAACTTCCTCGCCCGCCATCTTGGTTTTTTTTTTCTTTCGTCTTAGTTTTCCATTCTTTTGGACTCTCTCTTCCCGTCTTTTTTCTCTCAGTTAGAAACTGATCGTCTCCCTTGACCCCCCCCCCTATCTCTCCCTGTGCCTTTTCCCCAGCTCAAATGACGGTAATGGATAAAACAGGAAACGGAAATCGGCGTGCTTGTTAAATACGTTTCATTCACTTTCCAATCAGATACCGTTGAAGGATTGTCCGAAAATAGACATTGGCGATTCCAGAGCCGAGTCACCTGTATGCCCACTACCCCCATCACACACAATACCTGTGCTTCCAGTCTCTGTCTCTACCGGTCCCACTGATTCCACAGGTTTCAGGGACTGTCACAGGAAGGGGACGTCATAGAGTATTAGCACGAAGGGTTTTTTTTTTTTGGCTGACCCACCCAAGTGAGGAAAAGTAGCGAAAAAGATCACCGGAAGCTTGGACACACTATCAACTTCCGGCACTCCAATTGATTAGGGCATTGATCGGCTGATTGGAATTTATGTAGGTGACTGTTTCTCTTCCTATTCCCCTTTTACAATCTCTGTCTGTCTCTCTCTCTTTCTCTCTCTCTCTCTCTCTTCTTATCTTGTATATACATTTCTATATTCAATTCACTATCTCCTCTCTTTTTTCTTAGTTTTACTTATCACCGTAGCATTAAAAATTGACCATCCAAGTGAAGTACAGATTATTCGCTCTTTGCTTGTGTGTATGTGTGTGTGTGTGTGTGAGTGTATGTGTATGCGTGTGTGTGTGTGTGTGTGTGAGAGAGAGAGAGAGAGTGTGTGTGAGAGAGAGAGAGAGAGAGTCTATGTGCGAGAGAGAGAGTGTGTGAGAGAGAGATAGATAGATAGAGAGAGAGAGTTTTCAGGCGCTCCTCGTCGCATTTGTTCCCCTAGGCTCCATTTGGAAACTTGGTAAAGCAATAAAAAAAAAGAGAGAACTTCTGGACTTTTTCTCGTCAACTCTCTTTCTCTCTTTCTCTCCTTGTTTTCATTACATCACCTCTTTTCTCCCCCCCTTTTTGTTCATTCCTCATCCCCGTCTCTTTTCTTTATCGAATCACCGAATGCCCCACAAATTGCCTGCCCGACCAACCCCCCAAAAGAGCAATCGATTCTTCCCTCTTTGCTTGTGTGTGTGTCTGAGAGAGAGAGAGAGAGAGACAGAGACAGAGACAGAGAGACAGAGAGAGTATGTGTTTTGGGGTCACATTATTATTTTGAAAATTTCCACCATTAAGCACCACATGAAAACTTTTTTTGATTTCATAAAAGAGCTTTTTGGCTGTTGTACGGTCATTTTGGATCAACCATACCCAAATCTTGTTCCAGTATTTTTTAAAAGATAATTTTAGATAGAATATTCTTCTTTTTAGATAATTTTAGATATTTTTCTTAGATACTCAGTACTGGTACATGCGCGGGCTACAGTGATTCATTCATGCTAGATACGGATATTTCTTTCATATACAGCATACCATCTATTTTATATCTCTCTTTTTGTTCTTCTATCATACATACATCTTTTTTTTTCTCTTTGAGATGTCTTCTGCAATCAACTTTTTCCCACCTCACCCTCTCTCACTAAACAAAAGTTTATTAACATACGCCCCATTTGTCTATGCACATGATCTTCGCTACTTCTCCTTACTATGTTTCCTACTATATCCATTTTTCTTTCTATATACAGATATACTTCATTTTACGAACTCCCGGATTCACGAACGTTGAAATAAAATTTTTAACTTAATGGAAATTATATGGAATCTTATTTTTGTTCAATAAAGACAAAGGGAAAAAGTTGTTTGCTAGTGAATAGCACTGTTGCAAGTTTGTATGTAAGTCGATAAAAGAATAATTCGTAAATTCCTACTTGCCTTTGTGGTGATGTGTAGAATTTCATCTGTTGTGCGAGCGAAAGGCGCATGCGTGTCTGTATAAGACAACGATTTCCGTACTCGATGAAGTCCAGTAATTGGAATGTTTTACTTATTTGTTTTAAGCGTGATTCGTCAGAATTGTTTAGTTGTTTGGAGTAAAGCCTGGAGTCTGTTTGTTCACAGATAAGTTCTTATGCTTTATTTATATAACAATTGGAAGATTTTATACAAAACTTTTCTTTTCTACTATGAAACGTAAGTCTATTTAGTGCATTGTCTTTGAATAATTATACCTCTTTTTACGAACTCAAACTACACGAAATATCATTAAGAACGAATCGATTCGTAAAGGTGAGATATACCTGTATATTTTTCTTTCTCATCCTTTTTTTAATTCTTTCTTCCTACATTCTTTTTGATCATTTTCTTTCTTCGTTCTTTTTCTTCTTTCCTTCTCCGTCTACTTAATCTCTTCTCTTCCTTTCTGTTTTCTTTCTTTTACATTGGTCTATTCCCTCGTTAACGTTCAACAATTTCGATTTCCCAATCGTCTCGGGTTAATGGTCTGTGCAAATGTTCGTCGAAATTACGTAGAAACTTCCAGAACGACTTTGAAGTGATTGGTCCAGAAAATAAGTTAACACCTACAAAGAAAAACAATAACATTTCTGACTATTGACACTTGTAGACAAAGGATAAGTCCCTTTATATGACTTGTATACAAAGGATCAGTCCCTTCATCAAATTATCTGACATTATTAATCATTTATTTCCAAGATATATATATATATATGTATGAGCTAAATAGCTGCTGGTAATGTAAAGGCCTAAATCACTATTTTTACTCCAGATTCTCATCTCATTTATTCTTGGTCTGTGTCTGCTCTATTCGTTTCTTTGAATGCGACAGTTATGCATTAAGAATTGGATGTAGATGATCCGACAGAATGATGATAAATTGCATTATATTATATAGACACTCTTTTTTGAAATTATCTCCCGTTGTTACTCGGTTAATGTGTGACTGAGTCTAGGCAACGTAAATAGAATAATTTCAAATAAGAGTTAATATATAATATAACACAGTTCGTAATCATTCTGTCAGATCGTTTATTCATTTCTGTCGCATTTGAATAAACACATAGAGCAGATATAAACCGAAATAAACGAGATGAGAACCTGGAGTAAAAACCTTTTATTGGGCTTTTTCATTACTGGTGGCTGTTTAACTCAATGGTAAGAGCAACACTACGTTGAAGAGGCTACTATATATATATATATATATATATATATATATATATATATATATATATATATATATATATGATAGAATATATGCAATAAGCGTGTATACTTATTTATGCATTAGATAGAACATAGTTTAAAAAAAGAGCAGCCATAAAATATGCAAGTACTTTTCTTCCGTGGCTCACAACAGATTATACATTCTGTTTCAATTGAGGAAGATTTTTCAGTTGATATATATATATGTATATATATATATATATATATATATATATATATATATATATATATATATATATATACTACTGTTCTATGGTTTGTTAATAAGTTGTTCTATGTTTAGAGCGCTACATATTATAGACTGCTTCACACGGTTTAGATCTTGACACGAAAGAATCTATATAATCACAATAATTTATATATATATATATATATATATATATATATGTATGTGTGTGTGTGTGTGTGTGTGTGTGTGCATGTGAGTGTGTGTGTGTCAAATTACTAATCAGTAATACAATATCCGATGTGTGATGGGTTCGCCTGAAGAAGCCCAAATAGGACAGAAACATAAACGTGTTTGTGTATTGAATCTTTTATTTCATGGTGTATATATATATATATATATATATATATATATATATATAATCCTACGATGTTTTGTTATACAAGTGAGTTATCTCCCGGTCGTTGATGTATAGTGTTCAGAGCATTCCGTGTTCAATACAGAATTTTATTTTAATACTATTATTCAAATTTGGATCCTAATGTTGAACATTTAATTTTATCGTCGAGATCATCTGCTGTTTTCCCATGGACCCATTGCAGATGTATTAGAAAAAACAGCACAGATAAGTATATATATATATATATATATATATATATATATATATATATATATATATATATATATCTTCTTCTCACGTTTTTTAAAATATGCTCAAAGACTACGAGAGCCTATTGCATGCAATGGATCTATTTCCAGATTCGGATGGGGACCTCTTTGCACATTTGGGATTATTGCATTTAATGGGGATACTCAAATACAACCAGGCGGATTCTCAAACCATCTTCGACGGGGTCAGGAATCTAAGAATGAGGATTTTGGTGGACGCTGTTTGGAACTCATGCCTCCCAAATGAGTATTAGCAACCCTTTGTCTTAGCGAAAGTTGAGCTAAAAAGAATTTGATGTCTAGTGACTGGGGATCCTTACCCTGGCCAGCACTTCTTCACGGCATTAACAGATGTAGAATCATTAGCACATGATAGATGTCTGCGATAACCCAACCGTTGTGTGCCGTATTGGGTGGGTATACGAATATGGTAAACAAAAATGTGTCACATTTTGTAAAAATACAAACTCAGGCAAGTATCCTCCCACGCGAAGAAAATATACCCTTGAAACTAAGATCTGGTACATTTTGGTACTTCGCTGTTAAGGAAAGGTTCTCAAGTGAATATGAGCAGCCTTAGCTGGAATTCGAATTGGTCCGGTGATTTCAACGTTGATACATTCCAATGGTTAAGTTTTTTTAAAAATTCTTGTAGATATGTCCAATCATCTCTATTAGTCATTTTTTGTCGGTCTGTCGGTCTGTCTCCGCTGCGTTAAACAATAGAAAGAAGAGGGAAGGGAGTTGTGTTTTGTTTACTAGTCGCTGTTTTGTCATTAGAGGTGTGATGTCATAAAAAGGTGTAACGTCATTAAATCCATTCGGATCAATGGATGACGTGCCAAGTATTGCCTTTTGTTAATAGCTAAAACTGTCTGCAAAAATGGTCAAAATCGGCTAAACTTTTCAATTTCCTGCTAACTTTATTGCTAAAAATGTTATATATACTCAATAACCCACATTAAATAAACTTATCAAACACCAAGAATCCAGAATAATTCATTGATAAAAATTGTACCTTTACTTAAATTCAAACTTACTAATTTTTCAGACTTTCTAATTTCTACGTTGATTCATTCCAGCCAATAGGTTTTTCTTTGAGATATCTGTTGATGGAACAAAGTGCTGGGAGATGTGGTTTCGAGCTTTTCCCTGATGTTTTTGTGATAGTCTTATCCGGAAATTGAACTCCGTTCACTGATTCATTTTCCCACGATGATGACCGTCGTGTCAACTATCAAGCATATGTTCAGAAAAGCAGATGCGTATATCTGTAGCTCACATGAATGAATCACCTTAGCCCATGCGTGTACTAGAACTAATTTTCTGAAAATTATCTTAAATTATCTTCAAGAATATATCTTGAATCAATCAATAGCAACCATCACGTAACCATCGTCTTTTTTTTGAGGTGATCAATTAAAAAAATGGTATAAGAGAGATCAATGAATGAATTACTCCTCTTGCCTTGGGGCAATGATAAAAATAAGTCCAGATTTTCAAACAAACGAACATGATCAACAGACCAATCTATTATAAACTTACATTGCAAATTGAACCCTTCACTTAAAAAACATTTACAGGATGAATTTTCAAAAAAACAAAAACAATATTTTTTGTTGATATGATAAGGAGTAAATGTTTAGAATTCCAGCCCTCTAGTTCCATTGCTGTGGCCTGCACACATGCATACATAACCAGCCAGCCAAACCGACCTAAAAACTGAGGATAACTTTTTTTTTCATAGATATAGTGACAGTTTTGGTTGATGGCTTCTAATAAATCAAGAGAGTTTTGAAATTGAAACATTGATAAATACATAGCCAGTCAGTCGGACCAACCCAGCCAGACCAACTTGAAAAGTAGAGAAACCAATTTTGACATTTTTGGTGACCGATTTGATGGACGCTTTTCAACAATCATGATAATATGCTGAAATAAAAGTTACGTGACGGATAGGAGATTTGTTCCTACTGCAGATCTAAGCAACCTTGAAGTACGATATTTTCCTTTTCTTATAAAGTCAAGAACTTTTACCTTTTCTTTTAAAGGAAGCAATTCACGACATCTCATGAGTATGTCCGAATAACTAGCGTGATTCCTTTTGCGACCATTAAATATAATTTGTGTTGTTCTTCACTTAGGTTTACTGCGAGTAATCGTGGAAAGCCAAACCGTGGATTACGGGGTCCACTGCATGAAATCTATCGATCATGACCTCCACATACACACATACGCACATAGACGAACTCTCATTCACTAGAGAGTGTTGCAAACTCATAAATTGAACTTTCGCGCTAAATCAAGCCCGAAAAAACGTTAAAAAACACTCTAACGCATCAAAACATTGTTAGACTGTTTATAGCCATTTTGTTGCTGAAATGACTCGATTCTTCCTTGAATTGAATTTTTGCGCTGTCAATACCAGAACCACACTCTAAATTTAGCGCGAAACCTGCTAAATTAGCCTCATTGTCACCGGACCCTTCTGGCAACTGCCTGATTACGTAAACATCGCTGAACCTCGACTCAAAATAACTCAAACATAAACAGTGTTAATGTGATAATTAGACAATTATTTTGACCCACAAGCGACGGTGTTGAAAATAAAACAGCAATGTGAGTCATTTTATTTAGGTTTGCATATTGATGGCCTAGTTTCTAAGGGAGTGGCGAGCAAGACATACCCTTTTATTTTTCAATCATGTTTACTTGATATTAGTGTTTTGGGGATTAGATTTGATTCCGCTAATTTTTCTCTACGGTGGCGAAATCTTCTGTTTTGATGGATCGTTTTTAGGTTCTCGCAAAGAATCGCATCTGACTTTGGGAAACTCTCACAGGATCTTCCACATCCTGTCAGTCTGTTTGCATTCTCATAATGCCGTCAACAAAACTTTTCTTGTTGAAACTTCGGTTGAATAACATGTAAGATGGCTTCATCTATAATTTTTCCCGTGCGTTTGTGTGTTGGTGTGCTTGTCTGTCACGCTATAAAAAGTACCTGAACATAAGTGCAGCCCGGCAAAATTTGACACACCTACTCAATCGACTTTGGGCGGGGGGAGTTAAATCAAGGTGTTTTGAGAAAAATGTTTCTTAATGGATTTAGAGGGGTCTTAGTTACAATGTTTTTATAATGTAAAAGCGGAACCCCTTTCCACCCATATAAATATCCTCTTAATTCATATGATTATGTACGATTGTTAAAGCAGTTTAAAGCGAGGGGACCCCGTTTAAGGGTTCTAGAGTGAAGGGGAGTTTTTGCTTGAATTAAAATTGAATTAATAAAAAGTTTTGCTATTGAGAGTATTTTAAATGTTCTAGAAGTATAATGTAACATGTTGTAGTATTCATAATGTAACAATAATGCAAAACTGGACCCTAACTTTCTGTTCAGTATATACATATACACATGATTATAAATTGTTTTATATCATATTAAAACTCTTATTTGAAGTGATCTCTCATCATTACATGGCGAATGTACCATTTGGCCTTAACAACGTAAATAGAATAAACAATAAAAATGGGGGTGCTACAGTAATTGGACCTCCCACCGATAATTTAGCCGCTTCAACGTAGTGATGTTTTTATCAGTTAGCTAAACAGACGCCGATAATGCAAATGCTCAAATAACTGTTTCAACTCGTAATTCTCATTTTGTTTATTCGCAATCTACGTATATTCTATTCGTTTCTTTTAATGCAACGATTATGATATCAAAGAAAATGGATATAATATACAACAGACTGATAATGGATTGCGTTTTATTATATTGAAACTCTTATTTAAAATGATCCCTTCGTTATTACACGGTTAGTGTATCAGTTGGCTAAACAACGTTGATTGAATAAACAATTAAAGAAAATAGGGTTGCTGCAGGAATCGAACCTGCTACTGATAGCTGCTTCAACGTAGCGCTGCTCTTACCATCGGGTTAAACAGCCGCTGGTAATGTAAATGTCCTAATAACTGTTTATTTTGTTTATTCTATTTACATCTTTTTTGCCAAGTGATATACTTTTTCATTAACATATTTTCGGCTCAATAACCTATTTATTGAACGGTACGAATATGTGATGTTCGAAAGAGAATCTCTTTCTTTACAGATATCACATATGACATCTGTAGGAGACCGGAGAATGAACCGATTGGAACATCGTGTGTACAACATAAACAAAAAAGAACTTAATCGCCCGAAAAACTTTTTTTCCAAAAGTATGCTTCGTGCCATATTCCCGCTTTTACGAATCAAAATTCCTTTAATAAGTGTGTCAGTCTACGGGCGTCTCTTTCATTTTCTCGAAGGGCCTCTCCTCTAATTTCTTTCTTTCTTTCTTTCTTTCTTTCTTTCTTTCTTTCTTTCTTTCTAGCTTAGGTTGTAATAACAGACGAAATAGAATTATTTCAAGTCTTTTTATTTGTTCTTAATCTTATTAGTTTTTATTTGAAACTGTCAACATAAGTTTCTTTCAGTTTTGAGCTGGTTTGGCTGATGGGGGCTGACTGGCAGGTTATATATGTATTAGGTGTACAGGCCGTACCAATGTAGCTAGTGGGTCGAAATTTCCATTGCCAACTCCCTGTTATGCCAAAAGAACGTTGTTTTTTTTAATTATTCACCCCCAAATACTTTGTGTCTGTGTGTGGGGGGTGATTTGCAATGTAAATTCATGCAAAGTTGGTCATTAATTTGCACCACACTTGTTTTTTTTTAAATTCAGACTTCCACAATGATCACAACCCAACAAAAGGCGAGAGAAATAACCTATTAATTGATCAGCCACTTTTCTGATTAATTACCCCCAATGTGGTATGCTGCCAAATGACATTGATTGCATGACAGTTTCTATTGAATGATTAACCAGACCTGTCTTATATCTACTTTCGTCCGAGTCTTTGTCAAAAGGAAGTCAGGAAGTTTTGGATCTCTACTTGGATTTAAAAATCCAATTTTTAATTCATTAGTTGAGAATTTTATTTCAATTCTAAGTCTTTTCTATTCATATCTGTTTCATTTTATCATTACGTTTAAAACGTGCTTGCTTCAATTTCGTCTAATGTTTGGATGTAAATATTCGGTTGGTGCAAAAATAATTGAAGTGTTGCTCTAAAATTTGATGCTCAGCTTTGGAATAAACTATTATTTTATTATGTTCATGTAAAATACCATTTTAAAAGGTGCGATGTTCGTTTTATTTATTTGAACTGGGTGCTTTCTTTTCACTATTAAATCAGGTTTATTTGTGGTTGTTAAATCAAAAATGAAAAAAAGCAAATTCGAGAAATTTCGTTGTATGACTTCAAAATGGGACGTAAAGAAGCGAAAACTGCTCGCAATATCAACCATGTTTTTGGCCACAGATCGCCAACGAACGTGCAGCTCAGTTACGAAAATTTGAAACCGGGACAAAAGCCTTCAAGTTCTGCGCGCCCTTCGTTGATTGATGACATCCAATAGAGGGTCATTATTGTAGCGGAACCAAGCAAAACAACTCAAGAGGTCGCAGAAGAACTAGGCGTTGACCATTCAACAATTCAACATTTGTGTGAAATTGGTAAAGCAAAAAAGCTCAACATGCCGTACAATTGCCCCTGAATGAAAAGCAAGAAAAAAAACAAAAAAAAAAACATGCATGTCACGCAAATAATCCTGCAGAAATTGAACGAACTAGGCTCCGAAACTCTACCTCACCTAGCTGACGCACCAGACTTCGCTCTGTGTACATTTCCATGCATTCCGACCCCTTTTTGCAAGATAAGACCCCCCCAAAACCAAGCAGCCGCCCAAAACGCTCCAGAATATATGGACTTGTTTCTGGTTGACAAACACGTGGAGAAGATTCTCAATTCGATTAATGACTTTTATTTTAAGCTCAGATAGACTGCTTGAAAGGTGATGGGGAAAAACTGCAATAATTTTTGCACCAACCTAATATATTGTCATTAGTTAACGTCAGTCTTACGTCTCTCAATTTTCTTGCAGTGGTAAAATAGACGAAGCAACAAGAAGCAATCAGAAGCAACACGTTTTTCTTTTCTGGTTACGTGACTTCTCTCTTTCTTTCGTTCATTTTATTCTTCTTGTTTTTGTAAAATACGCCTCTTCTTTCTTTATTTTTTCCTGTTCTGTTTAGTTTCTTCCTCTCTTTTTTTCTCTTTCTCTTCTCTTTTTTCACACTGTTTTACTTCATTAATTTCTTATTTCTTCCTTCCTTTTTTCTTTCTTTCTTGCTTTCCTTTCTGTCTTTCTTATTTCTTTAATAAATCCCTTCTTTTCTCTCTTTTCCTTTCTTCCTTTCTTACTTCCTCGAAAAACTCCCTTCATTTGCCTTTCTTTCTTTCTCTTTTTCCTTCAATAATTCCCATCTTTCCTCATTTCTTTCTTAAGAGAAGTACATTCATAAACATCATGCGAAAGAGAGAGAGAGGGAGAGAGAGAGAGAGGGGGGGAGAGAGAGGGGGGGGTACGACGAGAGAAAAATGTCTGGTAGGAAGAAGAAGAGGTAATCTTTGGTAGAAAAACAATACTCACAAATAAGAGAGAAAGAGAGAGACGTTTACACGGAGAAAGTGACGTAGCAAGAGCGACTTCAGACGGCACAATGAGAGCAGAAAGAAAGAAGAACCTTCGGAAAGAGAGGGAAAGGCGTGTCTGAACGCCATATTTCCCCTGTTTTCAACGTGGAGCGCCCTCTATCGGATCAAGTAATTGGTTTTCTTTCAAGCCTGACTTTGAAGCAGTTCTCAGAGTGGTTTCTGCCTATTGAGGAATCGTCTTAGACAAAATGGATAGAAGTTTTTTAATGGGCTTACTTTAGCTCGTTCAAGTGTATGCGTGTGCGCGCGTGTGTGTGCATGTATGCGTGTGAGAATGTGTGCACGTACGTTTGTGTGAGTGTGCATGAGAGAGACAGCTTACTTCAACTTGTTCAAGTGTATATGTATGCGTGCATGTGTATGTATAAGAGTTTGTGTGTGTGTGTGAGTGTGTGTTTGTTCGTGTGTCTGCATGAGTGAAAGGACAACTTGAATTTGTTCAAGTTGATGTATGTGTTGCAGAGTATGCGTAAATGAGTGTGTGTTTCTGTGTTTCGTTGTGTATGTATGTATGTGAATGTGTGAGGAAGATAGCGTACTTTAAGTCGTTCAAGTGTATGTGGGTGTGCGTGCATGTATGTGTATATGAGAGTGTGTGTGAGCATGCAAGAGAGGAACAGCTTTTAGCTCGTTGTGGTCGATGTATGCGAACATTTATGCGTGTGGAAGTGTGTGTGTTTCTGCATGTTTCTGTGTGTATGTGCAAATGTGTGTGGGTGTATGTGTATGTGTGTGTGTGTGATAGAAGAAAAAGAAAGGGTTACAGAGAAAGAGTCAGACCAAGACTATGTTAATGTCCGTATGCGCAACTCGCAATGAGTGTATTTTGTGTGTGTGTGTGTGTATGTGTGTGAAATGAAGTACCCCAAGGAGATATTTTTGGGAAAGTGTGCGTACCAGAGGAAGTGAGGTAGCGTAATAGCAATCGACCAGGAGAACGGTGATCGCCAAATCTAGTTGAAATTCGGTTGAGACAGCTTGTATTCATATAGCACTAATGTCTCTAAGAAAGGCATGAATCCACTTATCCTTGTACGTTGTCTCTCGTCGTTTATTATCTTAATAAAAATCATGTCTCTGACTTGCAAAAATGTGGAAAGAGAAGAGAACTGGTTATTCGGTCTAATCACTCTCCCATGGCTAATCTTTTAATATTCGGTCAACATATTCCTTGACTCTTTAGTGTTGTCTGATGCTCTGACTTACGAACATAGCAGAGACTGTATTGATTGGTACATTTTCACTTTGATGGCTGTGACTTTATGTGAAATTGATTCATTAAAGCACGAATTTGGCCACAGATTACTCTGGGGAAAGAGACTTCGTTCGGGTGAGTCGCCCAAGTCCAAAATATTAGCAAAGCTTACATTCTATTCAAAGAAAAGGTAGTATATATACTATTTATTGGCACTTCTCATAAACACTTTCATCGTCTTCACATTATAGCATGAATTAGACGCTCGTTTAACTTATTAGAGTGAAAAAAAGTTTTTTGATGCAAAAAATCGTGCTTACAATGACTCTAACTTAGTATTAAAATGGTCGAAATTTTTTTTAATGGAAATGAGACTAACAGTGGCGCCATCAAGTGGTGGAAACAAAAATTAAAGCGAGTGATTCAACCTTACCCTGTATTCAACTAGCCCCGGTCTCCCGTATACGTGTTTTGAAGACCTAATTTCGAGGCAAAAAATTCGGTGTCAACCAATACATGAGTAATCATTTCGTAAGGTTGAAATTCAAACATAGTCGGAAAGACTAGGAGTAACACTTAACTTCAAAAATGAAAGATATTTAATTGTTACTACTAGTAAATGATGATCGTATAAAATATATATCAATCATTAATGAAAAGAGGTACAACACTATCAATAAATAAAGTCATGAACTTGGAAATGTGTAGATTCTCATAAGAGATAATATAAATTGAAGGTTTTGTGACCATAAATCAAAGATCAACCTTTACACGAGATCGATACGTGTGTACATGGTCAGTATTTTTATGCAGACAATTATCTTTAAATTCGTTGTCTAACACGAAGTTTACATCGATATATATTTCGAAATTCTGAATGTGTTCATAATTTAAGGTGATATTTGTCGGCCTTCTTAGAGCTGTCTGATATTCGAAGAATATTTTTTTAAATATCCTATATCTATTATCTTCATTTTTGTTGTTTTTAAAACATTAATTAAGCCTACGTATTCTCGTTTCTTCCTTGATCAATTTGTATAGAGCTTGCCTCCGGTTCGATAGGTCGTAGGTTCAATCCATGGCAGAGTCATATCAAAGATTCTGGAAATATAACTGTATGCCTTTTTGCTAAGAGCTCAGCATTGATTAAGTTAGGAGAGGGATTGGGTTAGTCAGGCTATCTCGCCCAAGACACAGAAAAAGCGGTACAAGGGTCTGAAAACCCTGTATATAGTTGCAGGATTAAGGAAGAAGTGTTCTGAGATTAAGTGTTTTCATTATTCAACAAACTACTTGCATTCCCTGCCTTTTGAAAGTCCGCTTTACACCACTTTTTCACTTTTACGAAAAAAAAGCGTAAAGCGAAAACATAAAAACCATGGACACCTATTCATTGAATCCCAGTCTCCAGTATCTCCCACCACTCAATCTATGACAACTCAGCATAATGTACCATCACCACAATTTTTTGGTCTAGAAACGCTAAATAATGATGGTAATGGCTTTTTAACTTAATGCCATTCGAACACACAAAAGGTTTCATATAAATATCTACTTTCACATAGCAGAGGAAACTTGTATTCGAAATAGTGTTCCCATCTTTATAGTATTAGCACAACGTTTCAGTAGATATATTCTCCGGTCTACCTATTGTTGTCCGAAGATTATAGAAGCGCCATATTTTGCAGTGTTCGAAAAATTCTAGTTGTGCCTTTGGAGGCTTTTCATTGTTAGATGTGTCAGTCTGTCCTGGTCATGTTAAACAACGTAAATAAGAAAAGATGTGATGTCATCGAAAGGTTACATGCCATCAAATGGCGTGACGCCATTAAAAAGAGTGACATCATTAAAAGACGTATTCATTTTTTTTAAATAGGATCTATTACAATCAATTTGTTTTGTTTTTGTTTTTTTACCGGCTGCTCATAGTGTCATAATAGACAAAGGTCAACATTTTTCTATTGAAAAAAATCAACTCTAAAAAAAGTCCTCAAAACGCCAAAATATAACTAGATACTACTTGCTCTTCATTCTCCCTCTTCTCCTCCACTTTTTGCTACTACTATCACAGACGGTGGATGCATTGTTGGACTTATGGTTCTTGTTTGCACAAATAGTCAATTTTACAGCGTAGTTTACGAAACTCAGCAAACATTTGATGCCTGGAAAATTAGTTCTACTTGAAGTTGCGGATACGAAGTTCGGTCAGCGTGTAAACTAGTGGTTCTTAAATTAAGTTTTTGGACTATCCTCCAAAAAACACGAACTGTTTATTTCTGTAACAGTTGACCAGGGGTAACTAAATCCGAAGAAAAATAAAGTGGAAACGGGAGGGGGGCACTGTGATTATATCAATATTCGTGATATATAAATTACCAACTGAGTATCTTCAATATCAATGACCGTATTCAAAGCCCGTTCAGAGGTTATACTCGCACTGGGTGAGACTTGAAATTTGCACAGGGGGTTAAATGCCCCTATGCTTGAAATCCCCTAACTAAATCACACCTGATTATATCTTAACAAATATATTTTTAAATTTTGAGTGTGCCACGAGGACCTTTACAAATCACCGGGCCAACCATGACAATGTATAATTTATCATCACTACATTTAGCAAAATATTTCATCTAAATCCATATACACCAGGTGTCGTTTCTATTTTACCACCAATGCATCTAGCTATATCAATGACCTTTCATATCTTGTCTATTCATCAGATATCGTATCTATTTTACTATCTAACAATATAAATGTCCGTAAATATTTCATGTACATCTCTCTCTATCAACTGCTGTTTCTATTTTACCATATAAGCTATATCAATGACCTTATATATTCCATCTAAATATGTCTCTATCAGTTCTCGCTTCTATTTTACCATATATCTATATCGATGACTGTATATATTTCATCTAAATCTATCCCTATCAGCTGCTGTTTCTATTTTACCATATAAGCTATATCAATGACAGTATATATTCCGTCTAAACCTATATCTATCAATTCTCGTTTCTATTTTCCCATATATCCATATCAATGACCGTATATATTTCATCTAAATATGTCTCTATTAGGCGCCGTTTCTCTTTTACCATATAGCTATATTGATGTCCGCATATATTTCATCTAAATCTATCTCTATCAGGAATCGTTCCTATTTTACCATCTATATATCTAGGCTGTATATCTTATATTCTATTTTGACCTTACCAGTTACTCTTTTTTACCATAAATATGTCCAGGCAAATCAACTATTGTACATATTTTAAATCAATCTAGTTATATCCAACTGTATCTCCGTTACTGAAATATCGCAGCCCCACACATGGCTTGATCAACCAACCAAGTGGGTTACAGGTTACAAGTGTGTGTGTATGCTTTCATATGTGTGTGTGTATGTGTGTGTGTGTGTGCTCCTGGTCACATTTTGGGGGTCACCTTTCAAAATCTTGCATATTCTTTTTAATGCTTTTTTGGTCTCTATGATTATTTTAGACCAACAATGCCCAAAGCTTGTGATAGTATTTCTTTAGATAATTTTTGATGTGAGGTCTATTTCATTTAGGTTTTAGGTAGTGTTTTAAATGATTAGCTCTGGTACACGTCTGAGCTACGCTAATTCATTTAGAGAAGGTACAGATATCATCTATCTATCTATCTATCTATATATATATATATATGTGTATATGTATATATATATATATATATATATATATATATATATATATATATATATATATATAGCTACATCAGCAGTTGTATGTATTTTGCCATCTTAACATTTGTTTTTATCAAGAATCGCTTATATGTTTCATGATCGCTGTTCCTAAACTATGAGTAAAAAATATCTGATCCATTTGAAAAAGTTTATTTCAACATCCTTATACAACGAAAAAATTGACAGGATTTGAACCAAAGATTAAAAAATACAATCAACTAAGTGATACTTATCATCAAAATTTTCTCCTGGTGATACAGTTCTTATCGCTACGACTCAATCGCCGACATCGTCGCAGGTCGTAAGAACACTCATCTCGGCGTTTGATCGCCAATACATTCGCAGCCGATCGGACTCGAATCAGCGATCTGACAAAATACCAACTATAACACTATCGAAACAAGATTGAACATTGAAAAGTTACGAACGACAAGAATAAGAACAGACCATGTTGAAAAACTGCAATGCTGTTTATACAATTTTTGACATCATTTTGTAATATTTGTCATCGTTTGTTGCTGTAATAAAACAGTTTTTTTTCAGTTGAAATTCCAAGCTGATCCCCGTTGGAACGTCTGAAATAAAGATAATCACGGCATAAAAAAAAAAACGAAACATCGTAAGAGGTGGAACGTAATTCATTGTGAAATGAAAAAGTAATAAGAATATTTATAAAGTTTAAACAATGATTATAAACACTGTATAGTCTTTCTTTCTTTCTCGAATTTATTTATCTAGAGAATTTTTTTGAAAAATAACTCTATGACGTTGTGCAACGTAGAAAAGAAACAAAAAAAAAGGAACGCCGTTCTAACAAAGAAAGAAAGTTGTGTATTTCCTTCAACTACTTCCTTTTCGGGTCATTCAGTTTATCATAAGCGCTGTTAACCTACTTGAATCTGGTCTTGAGAAGAAATATCTGCTTTTCTAAAAACTGCTGACTCCGCAGGTAAAAATGAAAAAAAAGTCATAGGTTAAATTTAGTTAATTTTGAAGGTTTTAGAGTATGCTAAACTATTGTATTAGATACTTTCGGCACACATTGTAGTTACATCAACAACCTCAATTTTTTTTATCGTTTGTATATCTTGTTATATCAACAACCGTGTATACTTTTATCTATTTATGTCTACTTCCAAGGCCCGGAAACGATTTTAAAATTTTAGAGAAAAAAAAACTTTCCTAATGAGGTCTCATAATGATAGCTGATTTCCAAATTCAATAGCCTGACCATATCATTTTAATTGAAGTGAATTACTGTTTACAACATTTTTTTTTCAATTACCTTAAGTACATTTTTATCGTTTGTTTTTTTTCGTTGTATTCTATGGCTCTTTTTTTCCGCCAAATCCTCAAATTACTGTTTTTTTATTATTTTTTTATTTTGCAGAGCTCACCAAAGTAGGAGGTCCTTTTTTTCTCCCAGATATGTGAATCGTTGTGACCCGTATCTATTTTCGTCCTGATTTCCCGCCGTTTTAATTAGCTTCGACGCCTTTGTTTGTCGTCCATTTTGGATTTTGTCCATTTTGCTGTCTGCGTTCTCGTGTTTTTTACGTTGTTGTTGTTGATGTTGTTGCTTTTGTTGTTTTTGTTGTGGCGAAGTTTTGGTCTCGAATGATCTTAAGTGATATCGGTGGCCAATTGGAAGAGAAGAAATAACAGACAGAAAGCCCTTTCAAACAAACAAGTATATGGAAAAAATAAACAAAGAAGAAGAAGAAGAAGAAGAAGAAGAAGAAGAAGAAGAAGAAGAAGAAGAAGAAGAAGAAGAAGAAGAAGAAGAAGAAGAAGAAGAAGGAGGAGGAGAAGAAGAGATGTGGTAGCAGGACAAGAAGAAATGAAACTACGAAATAAAGAAACAAAAAATGACCCCCACCAAAAAAGAAATGAAGTTAAATTTTATAATGAAACGAGTAACTAATTGACGGTCTAAACAAGACTTAGTAGGATAATTTAAATGGCACAAGACCTCCTTAGGTTAAGGAATTATAGAAAAACAAATATTTGCAGCGTTGCATAGAGAAAACAACACCAAAAAGAAAAAAAAAGAGTAGTGGATTTTTAGGTAAGTAGGCTTTATTGGTTGGACAAAATAGGGGTATATCACGGTGAAAAGTTGATATGAGGGTGGAAGCAGGGCTGTATTTTGGGGAGTGCTGACAGCGAAGCTATATAGGGCTCCTAGATTGTGGGGGGAGGGCATCCAAAAATATGTCTTTAAATGATATTTTCATATATTTTTTGTCGGGCAAAAGAATAAGATGTTTCGACTAAACTTGTTTTGGGATTTAAGTAGAGATATATAATTGATCCATAATGAACTTTACGTTAAATCAAAGATCATAATTTCATAAATATTAATCGCCGCTATGCACCACAAACTGATTTAATCACTGTTGACGGGTTTAAATTATCCACGTGCTCGGACGTGTCTATCTTTTTATCTATCCATCCATCTATCTATCTATCTATCTATCTATCTATCTATCTATCTATCTATCTATCTAGACTTCACCTAACCCTGAGCGTTCATAAAGGAAATTAAAAATTTTTCACACACACACTTACACACATACACACACACACACACGCACACATGCACACACACACACGCACACGCACACACACACACACATACACACACACGCACACATACATACACACACACACACTTCAATCAATAGGTGAAATCTTTTTTTGATCCCCTAATCTTTTTGGTGGTGGTGGCAATTTACAATGAAAGTTTTTGATAGATCGGTCCCTTCGTTTTAATCAAGTAAATTCATACAAGTTTTTTTGAAATCTCGTACTTTTTAGTGATCACAGCCCCAAAAGGCAATGAAAAATTACCTATTTTTTAATTGATCACCCTGGTTGTATTTTTCTCAAGGTAACTCAATTTCACCATCATCAATGCTTAATTTATGAGATAAAAAACACCATATATTGGTGGCGGTGAATCATAATTTCCCTGTGAATATTAGCTTTATTTTTGTTTCGATTTGTTTGAAGATGATAGCTAAATATGAAAAAATAAAAGGGCCCCAAGAGAGTTTATGCACTGGGTCCCATCAATATTAAATCCAACCTTGGTTAGAGCTAAGAAGGAATGGCACTATGGAAAAGAAAGGGTTAGGTAAAAAGAGAAAATAATTCAGACGGGAAAGAAAAAGAAAGAGAGAAAAAAAACAAACAAGGAAAAAAGAAAAAGAAAGAAAGGGAAGAAAGAAAGAAAGAAAGGGAAGAAAGAAGTCAGAGAAGAAAGGAAAAAGGGAAAGAAGGAAAATCATACATAAAAAATACGAACCATTCATGTGATATCATTGGTTGGACATATCAAATAGACACGTCAGACAATTCCGATCCACACCAATAATAGACATTTAGTTACACAGCTAATGCTAAAATTACATCGGGAAAGTTCATTACACTTCTTTTGACTATAGAAATTATTTCAATATGCTAATGGATTGATATTAGTTTTACAATAAAATTGCATTGCAAATTATTTTGATATACAAATGCATTGCAAATGCTTTTATTATGTAAAGGATAATGGCTATAAAAAGTTATTTTCAATGGAAGATGGAACAGTAAACGCTGCCCCCATCTGAAAAGTAAAAATGTTCATTGCACCAACTTGAATATTTACCGCATCTAAAATGAAAAAAATAATAGATAGGACTTTCATTCAAGAAAATTGAAATCCAACTGTTTTTTTTATGTAACATAAGGAGAATAAAGGTGGAAGAATATTTTTTTTGGTGGGGGGGGGTCTTAAAGGGGGTCAAGAAATACATGAAGAGCTTTTTAATAATGTCCCTAACGTTGTAAGCTCAATGAAATACATTAAAATACTATTGTAATTGAGAAGGGGAAAAGAAAAACCTTGCAAATAAAAGGCTTTTAAAAGCCGAAGCCGAAAAGAGATATTCACTTGTACAAGTTTGATAGATAAAATTCAATAATAAACTTAACGAAAGCTACATTAAGATAGTCGTACTCTTTTTATCACCCCCTAAAATTTTTTTCCCTCCATTTTTCTAAGATTTATTCTTCGTATCCAAAACGTTTTTTTGTTGCAAGAGCCGGAAAACTACTGGTCTTTTTGCCTTTCCTCATGTTCTTTTTGGTTTCGTCTCCACAAATATTTTATCCTTTTTATTTCATTTCATTTTATTTTATCAATATATCCGATGGATTTGCATGTTTGGTGGTTATCGATGAAGACTGAATGACAGTAAATCTCTTGAATTCTTCAACTCTCCTCTCAGGTTCTAGCAGTCCACATTCAGAGCCGTTTGCAAGATCTCACAAGATGTTTGTTGGTCTTAGCTAAAGTCCGAGTGAAATTAAAGCTAAGCCTAGATCGCACTACAATCCAATCCAATTCTCATAGATTGAACCGTAAATTGAACTCAGTTCATTTTTTTGCAAAGTGACGTCAACACGTATTTTAAATCACATCGCTACTATTTGACTCTTAGTGGCTGCAGAAAAGTCTAACGTCTCATGACCATTATATATAAATAAGAATAAATCAATATAGTTAAATAAGATAGTTATGGATTATTTTAAAATTCATTTAATCTAACTCATTCAGAACAAAGATAACTATGTCAAAACTTTTTTTTCATAAAATGCGGTTAAGAAAGTCGAATACTTGAAAATAGATACAAAAGAAAAAAACTGTTCGCAAGTAATTTTTGGTAGTTTCAAATACCTTATTCACCAGTTTTTTAATTAAAGTAACAAAAATGTACTCATTCGTCAGACAATATTTTAGATATACTAAACGCACTATCAATTTATGACAAAACTGCAAACCGTACAATTTATTTAATTACAAAACTATTTACAAGCAATTTTCTAATTCAATGTTTACTTATTGTAACTTTCGTTGTCAAAAAGACATGTCAGAGTTTTACACTCGAAAGTGACGCCAAAAGTAATATAAAAACTTTTTGATTTTCCTGAAAAAATGTAAAACTGTGATTACCATCATCATCATCATCATCATC
>OY735239.1:25768013-25775513 GCA_963457665.1 Thysanoteuthis rhombus
GTCTGCCTGTCTGTCTGTCTGTCTGTCTGTCTCTCTCTATATATATACACATAGAGAGAGAGAGAAAGAGAGAGAGAGAGAGAGGGGGAGAGAGAAAAACATTAAGAGTGTTGAATCCATCAAAAATGCATAGGCTAACCAGAATATACATTTTATCTATCTATCTATCTATCAATCTATCTATCTATCTATCTATCTATCTATCTATCTATCTATCTATCTATCTGTGCCTGCCTGCCAGTCTCTCTATCTGTTGGTCTTTCTTTCTTAGTCTGTCTGTCTGTCTGTCTCTATCTCTCTATGTATATATATATATATATATATATATATATATATATATATATATAGATATAGATAGATAGATAGATAGATAGATAGATATAATTATTGTGTCATCCGTATATATATATATATATATATATATATATATATATAATTCGGTGTGTGCTAAAGTTTCCCGCAAAAATCCAATAAATGAGTTGTACTTTTGTGTGCATGCAATGATGATGATGATGATGATAATAATAATAATAATAATAATAATAATATATATATATATATATATATATATATATATATATATATATATATATATAACTGTAATATCTAATTGACTAAGGAAACCTTGGTAATCAAATTTTTTTCAATCTTTATCCCCATTTATTCATCAAGTCAAAAGGTCCAAGAGAAATATATTTTACGCATCCTCCAACCCACCCGTAATAATTCCTCATAAGTTTTGACTTCATTCTCAATTATTTTCATCATTTATTTTTCTTCTTATTTTTTCCGTATTTTTCTTATATTGTATTTTTTTTCTCTTGTTAATGCATTGTTTTTTTCCTTTTCATCATCATCATCATCATCATCATCATCATCATCATCATCTCACTCTGTCTCCTTTCTCTCTCTCTCTCTCTCTCTCTCTCTCATATTATTGTTTCTGTTTTCTTTCTTTCTTATTTTTCATTATCATTCTGTCCCGCTAACTCCGTCTCCTTTTTATTCATTGCTGTTGCTTTACTTCTTCTGATATTATTATCATTATTATCATTATTATTATTATTATTATGATTATTATCATTATCATTATTATTATCATTATTATTATCATTATTACTGTTATTATTATTATGTCTTCGTCTTCTCTCTCTCTATTGCATCTTCCTCTTTCTTGTACTTATGCATAATCTTTCCCTTTCTCTATTTCTTCTTCTCCTTTTTCTACTACTACTACTACTACTACTACTACTACTACTACTACTACTCATTACTTGGACTCTCAATTTCCCTGTGATTTTTTTTTTCGTTTTTTATATCTCATCCAGGTAAGAAGATTAATGTCTGATAATTTTGAGAGATTTTTCCACAGACTCGGGTCAACTGTGTAAAAGTTTGAAGGACCGGAGAAAAAAAATACTGATTTCCGAACAGACACACGGAAAGTAAATGCCAAATATTATGGAACCAAAAAAGTGATACTTAAAAGTGGGGAAGTGGCTTGTTTGTTGTAAGAACCATGATGGCAAGGGGTGGTAGGGGTGATGGCTATGGAGGTTCAGTATAAAAAGGAGAAGGGAAAAGAAAATGCGCAGAATAAAGGGGAAAAATAGGACGAAAGAAAATTGAATGAAACTAAATACGGAAAATGAATGGATGAAAAAAAAAAAAGCAAAATAATTCTTTGAAAGAAAGAGAAAAACAGAAAGTAAGAAACAAAGAAAATTTGAAGAAGAAAAAAAGAAAGAAGTCCCTCAGAGAAGGAAGAAAGACGAAAAGAAAAGAATGAAAATAAGAATCTTTTTCTTTCAATTTTTCCTCCATCAAGAATGAAAAAACATCACCTGGGAAAGAAAGAAAGAATCAATGAATAATTGAAAGAAAAAAAAATGAAAGAAAAAAATATAATAACATTATCAGTAAAAAAAAAAGGAAGAAAAGCGAATAAAAAAAATGTAAGGAATGAAAGAAGATATTCTAAAAGAACAGCATAAATGCTGCCGGACATGAACTAAGATACCAATTTTAGCATAAACGTACATTGCAAATTACCATGAAAACTGTTTTTTTTTCTTGACATGATAAGACGCAAGTGTTGAAACATTCAACCTTCTAACTCCATTGTTGTGGTTTGTGCGCGTGGTACATACATATATATCCAGCCGGACCAACTTAAACACTGAAGAAACCTATGTGGACAGTTTTAGTGACAGTTCTGTCAGACAGTTTCTAATAAATGGACTGGAGATACAACGAATAATAGAACCCATCCGGACAAGAGTGTAATGCAAATATTCGAGAAAACGAAATCAGTCAGAAAGGTCTCTGGAGATCCATGTAAAAAGTTCGTGTGTGAAACGTCATCACGAAGTCAGCAAAGATTACAGCTGTCTTTTCAATATTTTAATTGTCATTCTCATTGTATTTAAAGAAAGAATGCTCTCATTAATTGATAATAATAATAATAATAATAATAATAATAATAATAATAATAATAATAATAATAATAATAATAATAATAATAATAATAACAATAATAACAATAATAACAACAACAACAACAATGATCTTTAATTGAAAGCTGTTGTTCTGCAGTAAATGATTTGTTGTCACGGAAGAGAGATTTCCTTAATCAAATGACATATTCAGGAAGTTAAATTTGAAGACAATGCTATAATGAGAAACCGTCAACCAAAACTGTCAACATAAGTTTCTCCAATTTTCAAGTAGGTCTGGCTGACTGGCTGGCTATGTATCACACGTTATGGTCACACTAGAGGGCTAAAAATTCAAAAATTCACTCAGGTTTACACAAACATTTTTTTTTGTTTTTTTTAACAGCCCCCAAGAATAAGGTTTTTAATGGGGGTTCATGTTTCAACGTAAACTTTTGCTAAATTCGTCCCCACTTTTTGCCCACCAGCATCCACCTGCTTTTTCTTTTTTTAATTCCTACCTTTTAACGATTCAACAAAAGGCGAGAGGAGTAACTCATCCACCACTTTTAAGATTTTTTTAATTGATCACCCCTTAAACGACATGCTACTTAAAGACATTGATCACATGACCGTTTCTATCAAGTGACTAACCAGTTATTTGTTCTCTCCCCGACCTCTATGATCATTACTATTTATTTCTCTTTCATTTCAGCGAGTAGAAGGGCGTGGTACAAAAATAATCACTTTTGAATATAGTGAATGACCTCAAAGGTAATCACAGATCACCCGTAAATTATTAAAATCACAAATGGTTTTATATTTTGATTCTTTTCATTGAATTAATTTCATTAATTGAGACATTTGCAGATTCCATTGTGCTGTTTCTAAACGATGTGTAGTCTTATTCGGTCAGAATTGCACCAGCAGCAGCCTTCAGCGGATGTCGTTGGGTAAAGACCTTCCCCAAGATTTGCCGGACCTCTTTATCCTTGGCGTAGCGCAGCCAGTACTTTCTGAAAATGCCTTGTTCATCTATCTATCTTGTATTTTGTCGGCCTCGATTTCACATGTGATCTCTTGGGATCAATGTTGTGATTTGTTATGTCCATCGGTTGTCTGTCATTCTCGTAACATGACCAGCCCATTGCCATTTGAGTTTTATATTGTCTAGTTCGTATCACCATCTTATTTTCTGGTTGCCTTAGCTTCGCATATAATCTCAAGGTAATCACTTTATGAATTGTGATGTCTAGCAGTTGTCTCATATTCTCGCTACATGACCAGCCCATTGACATTTGAGTTTTCTAATTGAAACTCTGATATGTTTTCTTGTCTAATTTACTGTACTGTCTGGTGATCTCTCCATGCAATGTTGAGTATGATTCTCTCCTATGCACGTTGCATAGTTCTCAGTGTGAGTGCCCATCTTTTGGTCAGGTTCTATGATTCAGCTTCATAGATAACTATCGGGAGGATGCATTCCTCTTGATGGTCACGCTAGCATTCAATCTTCGCCATTGACGAATTTATTTCTTCCCTATTTACTATACAATTGTATGATAAAATCATTAGCGATGTATTTACATTATACAAACGGCGAGTACCAAAAGTATCCAATGCATTTGTAAGAGTTTGTTTCAACATACAGCCCAAAGTTTATTTCAAATGCAGCTTCAAAACTGAAAGAATTTGTACCGAGATTTCTGGTTTTTGTTGATAACTTTTCAATGTTCGATTTTGATTCATTTTTAAAAACCTGTTGTACACTTTTTGCATTGATTATACAATAGCTTTTTTCTCTAAGAAACAATTGTGACATTTCTCGACCACTGAGAATCCAGTTTTCCCCGATTTTCATTGCACTTGTATGATAAAATCATTAGCGATGTATTTACGTTATACATATAATAGCCTTTTTTCTGTCACTAATGCTTAACTCAATTCCTGACAATTGACAATCCCTTTGTTCCTGATTCTTGGTTCATTTGTAAAACGATTTTAAAAATCATAAATCATATAGCCTTATTCTGTCTTTACCTTATTCATTAATTCATGATACATCTATTGTTAAGTCTCTCCCCCCCCTCTCTCTCTCTCTCTCTATATATATATATATATAGATAGATCAGTCTGTTCATGTATATCTATCTACGTACTCCAGTCTTTTCATATCTATTTAAGTCTATTCAAAGCTATCTGTCTATATCCATTCATCTTTCTCTCTCTCTCTCTCTCTCTCTCTCTCTCTCTCTGTATAGATATTTATACGTATAATTATAGATTGCGTTATATTACATAGAAAACTCTTTTTTTAAGTGATCTCCCGTCGTAACACGGTTAATGTATCTTTTGGCGTAGACAAGTAAATAAAATGAGCAATTAAAGAAAATGAAGCAGCTACAGGAATCAAAACTGTGGCAGATAGGGTAGCTGCTTCAAAATAGAGTTGCAATTACCATTAAGCTAAAACAGCCACCGGTGATGCAAAGGCCCAAATAACTGTTTCCACTCCAAATTCCCATCTTCTTTATTCTTGATCCGTATCTACTCAATTTGTTTGTGTTTTTTTTTGTTATTTTGTTTTTTTAATGCGGTAGTTATCTTTTACGAAATAGTTGTATAATCTGACAGAATTTGTCAGATAACATATCCATTTTTTGTCACCTTCTCAAAATAGTTTTTTGGTTTTCTGGAAAAAAAATTAGACCTTTTGGAGGCCCTATTTAAACAGGTTTATAAATAACATCTAGATTCTCCAGAATCTAGATGTTTCTGGATTTTTTTTTTCTATTTTAGATGTTTTCCAAATTTTCCAAAAATGCCTGTGATGTTATGAATAGAATTTATTCTGACTATATCTATTCTTCAATGAAATTTTCTTTACAAGACTTCAAATTTACGGTTGTTCAGTTATTGACTGTGATGGTGAGGCTTTCTTCTTTCTTACTTGAACTTTCTTTCATCTTAATTTCAATTGCTTTTGATTGCAACTACTCAGACTATCAGTCTAAAGCAGTGAGTGAATAGCACGGATAGATAAAAAAATCAAATCAAGATAATACTACTACGCTAAAAGGTCATTCAGATATTGAAGGCAAAAAAAAGTGGGAAGGAGAGGAGGAGCCTTTTGTAATGTTAGAGGTGGGTTCCAGGGGAGGATCAGAAATGAAAAATGGACGAAGAGGACAGAGTCAAAATGTGGACAAATGGATCAAAATAAAGTAGGGACCCCATTTTTTTTTTTTTTTTTTCCTGCAACGAAAACTTGTGTGTCAGCAGTTGGAGACAGGAATGATGGATGATACGTCATTTTAGAGAAGAAGAAGAAGAAGAAGAAGATGAAGAAGAAGAAGAAGAAGAAGATGAAGAAGAAGAAGAAGAAGAAGAAGAAGAAGAAGAAGAAGAAGAAGAAGAAGAAGAAGAAGAAGAAGAAATTTAAAAAAAACAAAAACAACAATAATAACAAAAAATGGGAAGATCAAGTGCAAGGACAAGACAGAAAGGAAGCAGGAAAAAAAAAAGAAGAAAATCAAGAACTATAAGAAGAAGAGAAAGGAGAACGAGAACGAAACAAGAAGAAGAAAAGGAAGAAGAACAAGGACAACGGACAGAAGAAGAAGAAGAAGAAGAAGAAGAAGAAGAAGAAGAAGAAGAAGAAGGACAACAACAAAAAGAAAAAAAAGAGTAACAAGACGAGTTGAAGGAGAACAATGAAGAAAAAGTGATTTAGGAAGAAGAATCGACACATGAATCAAGATATGAATTGAAGGAAGAACAAGAAAAATGAAATAAGAATAGATAAAAGAGAAAGCAGACAAAAGGATCGAAGGGGGAGAAAAGAAAGAAAGAAAACGAAGAAAATTATTTTATCATTATTGATATTTTTTTTCTTTCAAATTATTCCATTTGTCTTTCTCTTCTGAATATTAATCCTTCGACCTTATTCCTTTCTTCTTCGTTCTTTTCCTTGTTCCGCTTGTTTCTTATTGATATCATTCATTTCTTCTGACATCTCATTCCATTGTTTTTCGAATTGATGTTATTACTAGTCTTATTCACCCTCTTTCTTCATCTTTCCTCCTTCTTTTTCTCCTTCTTCTACTTTTTGTTGGTTGTTGTTGTTGCTGCTGCTGTTGTTGTAGTTCTTCTTCTTGTTCTTCTTTTTTTGCTCCTTTTCTTTCTGTTGTCCTTCCTTTTATTCTTCTTCTTCTTCTTCTTCTTCTTCTTCTTCTTCTTCTTCTTCTGCTGCTGCTGCTTTTTGTTGTTTTTCTTGTTGTTATTCTTCTTTTTTCAAGGGCGGGAAAATTACTCCTAATTATGTAAGAAAAACGATTTTTCAAAACGCCCCATATAGATTTTCTGAAGGAGTTCAATTTTCAATGTAAGTATATGCTAAATTGGTATCTACTTTTGCGCCTGCTTGTTTTTTGAAAATTCATACTTTTGGTGATTACTGCCCAACGAATGGTACGAGAAGTAACTTATCGATAACCACTTCATTCAATGTTTTAATTGATCACCCCTACAAAGCATCCTGTTGAAAAGCATTGGTCACGTGACGGTCTCTATTGAGAGAATAACCAGACATAACTTTTGAAAAAAATAATATCATTATAACACTTTCCTCTTCTCAAAACTTTAAATTATTCCTGGTCAGTATCTAAGTGGGTGACCGTCACTCCACCTAGGACACTACCTTGCTCAACACCACATTAAATAACGCAAGTCAAAAGCTTCCCCTACCCACTACCCCCATCCCAAAATCTTCCTCTGGCTTGGCTGCAAACAACTGTAGTATCATTAAAAAGAAATGACATGGAACCTTTTTTAGATGAGACGTATTTGAAAGCAAATTAAAGAGAGTGAGAGAGAAAGAGAGAGACAGACAGACAGACAGACAGACAGACAGACAGACATAAACACACATAGACAGAATAGATAGATAGAGAGAGAGAGACAGAGACAGAGTGAAAGGGAGAGAGAAGTTGGCGGACAGGAAAAATTTAACCATATAATGACCTTATATGCATATTTTTCTACTTATTTGTTTGTTTGCGCTCAA
>OY735239.1:25780513-25838013 GCA_963457665.1 Thysanoteuthis rhombus
CAAACACTCACAAGTACGCATACACACACACGCACTCAAGTAGGTATTTACGTTGTCTGGCACAAGACACCAATGCACGGCACCCAACACAGTTGCAAATCTCTATTAATGATGCCTGAATAATGGTGCTACGAATCTAAATGAATCAAAGATTTTGTCCAATATTGGAATCTTTCGCATCCGTCTGACATTAGGACTGGCTACCCCAGGGTCAGACTCCACTCTGATTGAAACTTACATGACTCAGTTTACAAGTTTTGAAATTATTTCAACTTAACTGGAAAAGATATGTGAATTTGGTAATGGGAAGTATATAGATTATTTCCCGCTAGATTGGACAGAAATCCAGATAAATTTAGATAGAATCTGAGACAATTTTAGATATAGACTGTAAATAATAGGTGGCCTATCGGGTAAAACGAGGTTATGTGACCCCAATTTTTCTTTATAAATCTTCCAGTAGAGTTGAAATAAGGTTACATGCTAAAATGTTATATATATTCAATTTAACCCGTTTATCTAATTAAATAACCACAGTCAGTGTACTCTTACTTCAATCTAAATTTAATTGATTTTTCAATAACCAGATTTTCGGGTGAATCATCCTCAATTTCCTCCTACTACTACCACAACTAGTAATGCTACTGCTATTCCTTTTAGAATCCTTTTCAAACTGAAAATCACAGATACGGACGTAAGGATGGTGGATGCATCGCTGAATGGTTCTTGTTAAGTTTATGGACTTTTTCGTGGCTTGTTTTTTGCTTTTCTTCTATCTTTCCCAAATGTGTTCCAATATATATCACTGTTCGAATTCTTTAACCAATGACCCTGCGTTGAAATACCATGCTGTAAACTTCATAGTTGTATACTTCATTTATCAGGGCAATGGATGTCACTTGGTAGAGCCCATCCCCTCTCTAAGTCGCGTGTAGCAGATTTTACTGGGTTCCATGGTACCAGCAGCAAGGAGCATTTCCGACCAACCCTATAAGAAGTTGAACCAATCCGCCAATGAGGTTCCTCTTCTGGTTAACAATCAGCATTTCCCCTTCTCTAGTCTTAGCTGGCAACAAGACTAGGAGACTAAAACTTACTTCATTATTTATCAGTAGCTGGAGTGTGGCTTAGGCTAAGTGCAAGATTTGATTAATATATTTCCTAAGGGCATTAGAACGAAGTGGGCTCTATCTCAGTTGGCCAATTCCATTTTCTATGCTTTTGAACCATCGTTATTATCCTTCAGTTAAGATCTATAACAGGTCTGGTTAGTCACTCAATAGAAACTGTCACGTGATCAACATCTTATGACGTGTTGGAAGTGATCAATTAAAAAATATTGGAAGAATATGTGATCAATGAATAAATTACTTTTCTCGCATTTCGTTGGGCAGTAAACACTGAAAAGTCTGAATTTTCAAAAAATAAAATGAAACACCGGACACAAAATAAAGATCCAATTCAGCTTGAATACATGCTTTAAAATGAATACAATGAAGCTATTACGAAATAGGTTTTGTCTAGGCATAATAAAGAGCAAATGTTCGAATTTTCAGCCTTCTGGCTCCATAGTTAGCGCAATGACAACTTGAAAAAAAAAAAAAAAGAAATGAAGGAAAGTATGCAAACAATTTTGATGACAGCTTTGGTTGATGGTTTCTAAAAGATCGGTAAATGGACTAGTTGGTAAACATTTTGTAGTAGAGTGCATCACGATAGCTCCACAAATGGCCTGTCCGACCAACCAGCCAAGTGGACTACGGATTCTTTTCCTTTAGTTCGTCTCTGTGTAGGTCTACGGGCTGTCTTGGTCACATTTGGCGGGTCGGCCACTTGTAGAGCTACAGTGATTTGATATTTTATTGTTCATGCCTTCTTAACGATATACTATACTACTAAACGTTACCACGTTCGTTCTGATGATCAATACTGAACTAATGAATTACCTAACTTTCTGTTCTCCTTCCCCTTTTTATTAAATTACCGAATTTAATTTTGTACCCTATCCCCTCCTACCTTATGTATCACACATAATATCAGCTGCAGCCATCAGCCCGGCCTCTTGTAGTACACTCGTGATAGCCTCCATCGGAGTGGTAAGTGGTGGACTAGAAATTTTTTTATAGCAGTGTAGTTATGTAGGTAGATACAAATAAGCCTATAAATCATACAGACTTGCAAACGTTTTAGCTTAAAGTAAAATATACACGTTCGTCTGTCTCGTCAATTCTCTTTAATGGATCTCGTCTCAACGAGACTTAAATGAATGAAGGAGATAAAAATGGCGTATTAAGGAAGTGCGCATTAAAAACGTCAGAGAGAAGTGAAGGTAAAAGCGTAATGGAAGACTGGTTGGTCTCTTAAGAGGGTCAAAAGGCACATGTAAAAATTGACCTTTGATATTTGACAATAGCTCACCTCACGGCTGGCTGTGACAATTGGCTTTTTAGACTTATTTCGTTATTTACAAGAGATGATAAGTTGATATGATTTCCGATGTTTTTCTCCCTCTGATAATCATCTTTCAGACGGACAAAACCTCATATAGAAAATTTTAGCCCAACCCATCAAAATTAGAAAACGCAAACACTAACTGTCAACATAGGTTTCTCTCAGTTTTTAAGTTGGCCAGTATGTATGTATCTAAGTATGTAGCTAGAGGGCTGAAAATTTATATATTCATTCCTTATTATGTCTACAAATTTTTTTCACTTTTTTCAAATACTTTCCCAAGTATGTTTTTAGCTGTAGCTTAAATTTGCATTGTAGGTTCATACTAAATTGATCCCCTACTTTGTGCTGCAGAAATCAAACCAGCGACCGATAATATTCGATTTCTGCAGCGGACCAATTTTCTTAAATCGTTTATTATATATAAGCTGTCAAAGCTAAATGTTACACTCACCGTGTAATAACTGGAGATTATGTCAAATAAAATTTCAGTGCATTATGATGCATTTTTAATTATTTCTGTCCGATTATATATACCCATTTCCTTATGATATAATTGTTAGCGTTGAGAAACAAAGAGCAGGTATAGACAATGAATGAACGAAAATGAGAAATTGGAGTTGAAACAGTTATTCAGACCTTTGTATAACCGGTGACTGTTTAGCTCTATGGTGAGAGCAAAGCTAAGTCAATGTGGCTATCATATCAGGTTCGATTCCTGCTGCTTCCCCATCTTCTTTAATTGTTTCTTCTATTTGCGCTGTATAGGGTAAATGATACATTTATGGTACTATAACGGGAAAAAAATTCAAATAGCGTTTCAATGTTTCAATGTGATATAACGCATTTATGATGTGTCTACAAGTAAAAAAAAAAAGCCTTACCCTGTAATACATAGTAATAAAGACCCCACTCATCTACTTATAGCCCACTATTTCTCTAACCCAACCACCATCCGAGTATTTCTTTAATTTTCACCATTTTTCTCCAACCAACTTTCCCTTTCAAAGCTCTGACGAAAGGTGTTTATCGTACGTAAGCTATCATACCCTTAAGAAAAAAATATTTTGTAATGTACCAAGACTTCTAAAGTCTTTTCCTTTCCATTTTGTCAGCTTTTTCACGGCGCACACGCATATATATATATATATATATATATATATATATAATTTATATAATATATATATAAAAAGAATTTGATAGATATATTGATAGATAGATCGATATGAAAGGACTGAGATTTGGGACTATTAGATAGATGTATGGATATAAACAGACTGAGCTTGACAGCTTGATAAAAACGAAATGAGATTGATAAATTGGCAGATATGAGAGACGAGAGACACACATACACACACACATTCATATATATATATATATATATATATATATATATATATATATATATATATATATATATATATAAATATACACACACACATATACATATATATATATATATATATATATATACATAAACATATATATAAATATATATATATATATATTTAAATATAAAGCACTTAGTGGGGATATATATGGAAAAGCACTTAGTAAGGATATATATCGTAATGACAATAAAATAAAGAAGAACGAAAGAAGTTCTCGAAAGAAACCAAACTACAATACATAAAAGTCATGTTAGATGCATTGAACACTACTGCGCATGCCCTGATAAGACGTTAAAAACAATCACTCCGGCAGGTCAGCATTGCACAAATCACCCATTGGAAATCATAAATCATAAAAATCATAAATTATAAAAAGAAAAAAAAAAGTCTACAACACTGATTCTTTCTAGTATCTTCTCTTCATTTGAAAGGCGGGAAACGGTGTTAAGTGTAGTGTAGGTGGACGTCCAATGTGATTTGGTTAAGTAAACAACAAATGGTGACACAATTGAGGAGATTTTGAAAGCTGTGGTTTTTTCCCTTAATGGATCGCTGGAATCGCAAAAAGTGGGTTCGAGCGTCTTTTAGGGTCTCTTAGGGTCGTTTGGGGTCTTTCGGGGTTGTTTAGGTGAACGCCTGAAAGAGCTGGAGTGTCGATTCTCATGGCTGAAGATTTAATGTCGTTTAGGTACGGAGGTGCTGCGTAACGTAACGGTTGCCGGCACCGAAAACAGCATCGATGAGTTTCGACTGACGGTGCCTACGTTCGTTTCACACTTAGGAGAGACATGAAACCATTTATCCCTTACAGCTATGGGTTAATAGCGGTACACTTGCAACTTTTCAGCCTCGTTTGAAGCAGCATTCCGTCCCGAAATTTTCTTTTAGTTCTATTGAGCTCTTGTCTTCTTCTTCATCAAAATATATTTTTTGATTTTATTTTATTTTCTTTGATTTCTTCTTTGTACTTATATCCCTCCTTGTTCATCTTAACTCTTCCTATCTTCCCCTCTTCTTTTTTTTTCAAATTCGGACCGGCTCGATTCGTGGCCGATTCACCGATTCCAATAATATTAGTACTCGATTCGACATTTTTGAGTTCTTTTTGTTTAGCATCAAATAAAATAGTCAGCAGAAATTCATTTTTGTCACTATTTTTAGACACATGAAGAAAAATCACTGTCATTCAGACGATCATCCATCGTGAAAGTGAGATAACATCAAGTAATGCGCATGTGCGAGACTGAATTCATTAATCTATAGTTTCTAATAAAAGACGATAAAAGACTGATGATGATGATGATGATGGTCATTTTTTGTTTTTATCTGTTTTCTTTCTCCTTAAGTCGAATCACTATATATCGATTTATTTCATTTATATCAACCTTTTTATAATTTTCTCAGTCAGTTTATTCTTATTGGTCCACTTGTTAGTTGATTCCGATGCAAGTAACTCTACTTGTTCTTACCTACCAATTTATCATCTAAGATTTATTATACTAACATGTTCTACCTTCCAGCTTTATCAAAGTGGTTAGTTTGAATTTACCACATTGATGAAGATGAAAGGCGAAACGTGTTAGTAGAATAATTTGTAATTCACCTGCAATCAGTGTTTTCTGTCCTAATTGTAAACTACACACACACACACACATATATATATATATGTATTCATATGGGTTTTGTGTATGTGTGTGTGTGTGTGTGTGTGCGTGTGTGTGAGTGTGTAGATCATAATATTTTATTTGTAAGAATACATATTGCCAATTGCTGAAGAGGACGTTTGACACGAAATTTTTACATTCATCTCGTATATATATCTTTGTATGCCTTATTTATATATGTGTGTGTGTTTGTGTGTGCATGTGTATGTGCTGTTCATAATGTATTCTTTAGTATGTAAGAATACTTAATGCAGGTTGCTGAGGAGTGCGTTAGACACGAAATACTAACATTCACAATATATATATATATATATATATATATATATATATATATATATGTATCCTTATTCATATGTGTGCGTGTATAGTTCATAACGTATTCTTTAATTTGTAAGAATATCTGGTTCCTGAAGAGTGTGTTAGACACAAAATGTTAACATTCACCGAGTGTATATATCCTTATAAATCCAAGCAAATCTTATATATAACCGTGTGTGTGCATGTGCGCATGCGTGCGTTGATCAATTGATTTGATGATTGGATAATTGATAATGATAGATAGTCGTAGATCGATAGAATAGGATAGGATATGTTTGTATGTATCTAAATATGATAAATGTACATCAATTATAAAATGTCCTTCTTTTTTTCTCATCTTTGTTCTCTAATTTTTCTTCTCCTTCATGGTTTTCTTCCATTTTTTCATTCAATTACTTTCGTTGGCCAATTCACTGATTCTGTTGTTCCAATTTCTTTCATTCCAAATCCTGATTGGCTTCTTTTCATTTTACACACAATCTCCTTTAAGGCTGTGAATCTACAACTGGTTCGACAACCCTTCCTATTAAACAGATTTGTGAAAAGGGCTTTCATTATAGTCCAAAATCTAAAATTAACTCCTTTATAGTAATGTTTGTATTAACGACAGGAAAACTCCTTTTAGTAGACCGAACTTAAATAGATGACAAAATGGATAAATACAAATTATACACTCCTGCAATTTTTTTAAAACCAAGAATTAAATCGACTTCAAGATGATATATATCTCACACACAAAAAGTAGGTAGATAAATGAATATAAATTACCTATTCCTGAAAAAAAAAACCCAACAAAACCAATTTGCAGAAGAGTTTTCAAGCGGCTCCAAATGAATTATAGAACATAAAAATCCGATTTCTGTTTGAAAGAGAATTAGAAACCGGTCAGTCACTCAATGAAAACCGTCACTTGACTAACGTCTTTTGACAGCATGCCGTGTTGGGGGTGGGGTGATCAATTAAAAATTGGAAAAAGTGGTGATCAATGGAAAAGTCACTTCTCTCACCTTTTGTTGGGTAGTGATCATTTAAACGCCTGAAATGAAAAAAGACAGAAACGAATATACGTGAATGGTTCTCGATTCAGATTTAAGGATCAATTTGGCATAAGATTTCACCGCATATCTACCCCCCCCCCAACCAAAAACATACATTGGGGGGTCGGGACTTTAAAAACATCAAAAGGCCGTTTTATTTTTCAAGACATAATAAGGAGTGAATGACGAAAATTTGTGCCTCCTGGCAACATTTGCACAGCCTGTACGTTTGACACATTGTCAGTCATCCTGTCAAGCAGCAAGCCAGCCGGACCAACTTGAAAACTGAAGAAACCTATGTCGACAGTTTTGGTTGATGGTTTCTAATGACTGGATATAAATCACTTATTCCTGAAAAGACAAAACTGAAAAAAAGCAAATAAATTTCTGTAAAAGATTTCAAACGGCTCCGAATAAAATATACAATACAAAAATCTGATTTCCGTTTGAAAGAGGGTAAGAAATAAATGTTCATCGTCGCTTTTAATTGTTAGCAGCTTCTACTTTAGAACCGATTATTCGTTTGTCAAACATCTTTGTGTAGATTTTAAAATAGCGTCCGTTTGTAAGACGCTGTGGCTTCTTTCGAGTGCGATCATTTAAATATTTATAGCCTAGGCAAACGAGAAAATAAAGAAGCGTTCTAATGCGCTTAAGGAAAGGCTGTGAATTCTACGTTTCAAGTTAGAATTACCGATCAGCGAAGCCTAGTGGTATAGTTCTTGCCTTCATTTCGGTGAACCGTGGTTCAATCCACTAGGAAGTCAATCAAAGACTTTAAAAATGGTACTCAATGACTCCCTATTAAGTAGTCAGTATAAGGACCAAGGTGAGGTTATAAACTCAGAACGATGATACGTACGTACAACCTTCGGTAAGGAATCTCTCTCACTGCTGCATCGGTACCCCGGGGAATCGGAGGAAACATAACGCCAGCGACATAAAAATTTGTTTCAAGTGTTCTTTCAAATAAATTTATCTAAAATAAGATTTTATTATGTCTCTGGACTTTACGTGATAGCCATTCTCGAAGCGCCCATTTTGAGAATGTTAATTATTTTTATATGGCGGTGAGCGACAAAACTAGCTGCTTCAGGATCAAACTCCACCCTGACTGAAGCTTAAATGACTTGGCTTATAAGTTTTGAAAATATTTCAACTCTGGTAAAAACTGGAATTCTTTCGACTTTTAAAAATTTACCCATAGAAAGGAACTCAAGAAAATAGAACCAAGACATTTTTCTAAATAAATGTCATGAAAATCTAGATAATTCTAGATATAATTTGAGGCAATTCGTTATCAGTTTTTGCGTACATCACTGTTATTCGTATATGACTCACTAGTTTTTAGTCTGGTCATTGTCACATGCCATTGTTGTTATATATGAAAATAAAGTCAAAACAGAATAGTAGGAGTCTGACAAATTTTGATTTTACAAAAGCCACTATCAATTCTCGCCATAGCACCATTCTTACTCGTGCTATCATCCATATCAAATGCTTTTAAAATCTGAGAAATCTACAGCTCTATCAAATGAAATATATATTAGAAGTTACGGGTGAATTTGAATCGGGATATTTATATTTTTCTAGTTGGATGTATCTCTTCTTTTAGCCCCGTTCTTATGAGGAAGATGGCGTCAAATGAACTCGCTAAAAGGCGGGAAAAATTACTAATTGCTTCATGTACGTCGACAGGTCGGATTGATGCTATTAGAATCTGTCAACCAAAACTGTCAACATAGGTTTCTTCAGTTTTCTAGTAAGTCTGGCTTACTGACTGGCTGGCTGACTATGAATCCATGTATTGCAGGTACAGGTCGAACCAATGGAGCTAAAAGGCTCAAAATTTAAACATTATCAAATTAAAAACACTTTTTGCTTTATTGAAAAATCCTCCCCAAAATTGTTTCTTTTCAGCTGGTTCCATTTACAATATGAGTTTATGCTGAATTGGTCCCTTACTTTTAAAAACTTTGCACTTATTCAGTGCCATGGTCTAACGCTAAGCAAGAGAAGTAATTCATTCATTGATAATACCTTTTCACATTTTTTCTATTGATCATCCCCGAAATAGCATGATGCTGAAAGACACTGGTCTCGTGATATTCTCTACTGATTTAATGAATAAACCTTTTGCTTTTTGTTTGTTTTTTCTTCTTCATATCCTTAGCTCTCTATTTATTGATCTCAGTTTTCAATGCATGGAGATTTGACAATTGGATTTGTGCGATTTGTAGTCTCTTCCAAATAAGTAACCTCATATATAATCATATTGAGCTGAAATTTGGTACTAGAGACTTTTGGACCAAGTCAGAACTTTTACATGTATGGAAAAGCACCATAATGCTGGCTACGGCTTCAGCCATTGATTACAAGAAGACTGATCCCCCATCACTTTGAACGCAGAGACTAGGCCTGCCTTATGTACGTTGAAATATTAGAATGTATAGAGATAATTATAATATATTATCATTAAAATGTGTTATAGGTGCTAGAAATTAGATAAATAGAAAGGGTCAGGGGTTTCGATCTGGTATAGTTGAAGCCGTAGCCATTGGAGGAGTGTTTTTTTTAATAGTCCAGTGTATACAAAAATCGTGCTTTGATATTGAGCAGGTCTTTGTTTCGCTCCTAGAACAAACTTTTCTTTTACTTTCATTGAAAAAAAAATTCGTGGGTTGGATTTTTTTCGTTTCTCCTCTCTAGTCCTTCCCTGTAAACTCCTTGTTGAATTTAGGGTCGAATTGCAATTTAGGTAGCTAGCAGGTTTTACGTGATAGAACTGCTCGATCCACGCCAAAGATGTACCCACA
Organism: Thysanoteuthis rhombus; assembly: GCA_963457665.1. Lineage (NCBI taxonomy): Eukaryota > Metazoa > Mollusca > Cephalopoda > Oegopsida > Thysanoteuthidae > Thysanoteuthis > Thysanoteuthis major. The sequence continues at coordinate 25,790,191 of OY735239.1, forward strand.
GGGCTTCACGACCAAGACTGCCCTGTCATTTACCCATAGCCGGAAAGAGAAGTGGATTCATGCCTTTAAGGTACTCGTGCCGAGTGAGCACCTGCAGCAGAGACTGAAATTTGAACTCGGTTCCCTGGTTCAATTTTCCATACCGTTAATTGTTAGGCAATCAGTGCCCCCTATTTCTAATTAAAACTGTTGTATTTTTCTTATTTCTCTTTTCCCTTTAAACGATGTTGCTTCATCGGGATGGGTTAGCTCTCCACAGTGGAACTTTTAAAAGCAGTGGTTTTTAACTTCTTTCTCTCCATGCCCCGGCAGCTTAATTCAGGGTTGAAATTTTATAATAACTCGCCATCACAGTCAATAATTGAATAACCACAGCGTCAAAATTAGAAGTCATGCAAAAATTCTATCGAAGAATAAATATGGTCAGAATGAATTCTATTTATGACATCACTGGCGTTTAGCACTGGAAAACGCCTAAAATAGAGTGAAAAAATTTCGATGTTAGTAATAAATCCGTCAAAATAAAGCACCCTCCCTAAGTCAAAATAGCTATTTCTCCCCCCACCCCCCAAAAAAAAAATTTAAAAAGGCATCTTTAGAATGAGTATTGGGGCTTACAAGATATTCTCAAGACCGTAGACAGAACGGTATGGCCAGGAGCACTGGAACAAACAAATAAGTGCATACATAAAAAAGGATAGAACCCTTCTCCAGCTTTCAAGGCTACAGGCGTTTAATGTAGCTATTTGTAACCCCCCCCCCCCCAAAAAAAAATTAATTAAAAAGGCATCTTTAGAATGAGTATTGGGGATTACAAGATATTCTCAAGACCGTAGACAGAACGGTATGGCCAGGAGCGCAGGAACAAACAAATAAGTGCATACATAAAAAAAGGATAGAACCCTTCGCAAGCTTTTCAGGGTTATTATATTAAACTATAATTCAAATTTAGAAATTTACCAAAACTCAAAGTTTTAAATGAACCAAAAAAAATGATTAAAATTTTTTATTTTGTAAATCATTAATTTCAGTAAAACAACTCAATTATCTGCTTTTATACCTCACACAGTTAAAGTGATAAGTATCAGTTACCATGTAATCTAAGGCGAAATTATTAATTAATAGAATTGTATAATTAGGAATTAATCAGTTAAGCCTGACATGACTCAGTTCAAGTCAGGGAGCGCTTTTTGCTTCTCACACTCAATTCCGAATTGCCACCCACCCAATAAATGCAAATTTTCCGGTTGTGGGGAATGAGTCCTACTTTCAGACTGACTGTTTTAAAGGAAATCGCCGCACCCCTTTTTTAACTCCTCGGATCGGTTTTATATCGTCTATACTCTTGCGTACGAGTGGAGGGTTGGGCTGAGGAGTACTAATCACGACTTGGATATAAGTCATAAGTCAAGTTCAAGTCACTATTAAGCAGCGAATACACTCAATTTCGTTTCTAATAGTTTTTATCTAATTAATTTATAATTAGGATCCGAGGGAAGCAATTTGTTTTCGTTTTCGCTTTTTCATATCGTTTCATTCCGCCAGATCATATCGTTTCGTCGCGGCCCGGTAACATATGCTCTCGGGCCCGGTACTGGTTCGGGGCCCAGTGATTGGGGACCACTGTTTTTGAAGGGTCACATTAAATATTATCTTAACCGAAAATAAAACTGTTTATTGATTTAAAATTTTAAACTGGTATTAGATATTTCAAGTCGTGCATTTGAAACATTTGTTTTTTTAAATTTTCATTTCAAGATAAAGAAACCCGGTGATATCTCGGATACCCTATTCGCAACGATTTTTTAAAAAGGGGTCCCTAGTGTGCTGCAGCAATGTTTTCTCAAAATGAAATTTATCCCCTGATTAAAAGGGACTTCGGTTACATATAGAGAAATGAATGAGACAAGCAGTGGGAATATAAAGTGGGAATAACACCTGTCCAAATAAATGGTGAGTTAATTATCTTGAGTTGGACGTATCAAAAAACGGATTATTCGAGTGTGTACACGACATATGTGCAGGGCCGGCCCAAGGTGTCGGCGGAACGGGCAGTCGCCCTGGGCGCTGAGTGCAAAGGGGGGGCACCTTTGGTGTCTGGGACGGTAGGACTTTTCAAATACAAATGGACACAGGTCACTCAATAGAAATAATCACATGACCAATATCTTTGGGCAGCATGCCCTATCTTTTTTTTTGAGGGGTGATCAATTGAAAGATTTGAAAAGAGGAATAATCAATAAATTGGTTACTTCTCTTGCCTTTTGTCGGTTCACTGAAAATACAGATGGACATGGGACCAATTTAGCATGAATATACATTGCAGATTGAAACCCCGCCTCTACGAAGCTATTCGGGTGTGTATTTCGAAATACATATGCAAATGTTTGTCTAGACATAATAAAGAGTGAATATTTAAATTCTTAACCCAGTAGCTTCACTGTTGCGGCACATACGAATAATACATGAATAAATAGCCAGCTAGCCACCCCCCCAGTCAGCCAGCCAGCCAGCCGGACCAACTAAACAACTGTAGAAATCTATGTTGACAGTTTCTTATATGGGGAAATGAATAAGTTTTATAGAATAAGAACAGTCAAAATAAGCAAATTTCCTTAGTCAGATTTCTCAAGAATATCTGGCTGCTCAATATTTTTTTATTATGGTGAAACTAAGAGAAATATTTGGCAAAGAAAACTCTCGTGACCGATGATAAGCTCAGTCAGGTTTAGCTAGTTTGATGAGATATAGTGTTCACAGTTGCCCGGGGTAAGTGGGACGAGGTGAGTTCGCTCGTAAATAAATAATATAATGCAATACTTTCAAGAGTGGCCTACTTCAGCTTGACCAGAGCACCAAAAAAAAAAAAAACTTGGGCTGACCAGCACATGTTTGTGTACAGACCTTGAAATATTCAAGTGAATAGAGCAGGTTAGTCACTCAATATCAACCGCCAGATGACCAATATCCTTTGGCAGCATGCCGAATTAGGGGTGATCGATTGAGAAATCGAAAAACAGGGCGATTGATGGATAAAATACTTCTCTTGCCTTTCGTTTGGTTAACTTCGTTATTTTCACTGATTTTCACCCAATCGAATCAGAATGGAGAAAAAAACCCCCCAAAAACCTCAAGAACTAGGGACCGATATAGCAGAAACTTACATTGCAAATCGATCCCCCGCTAAAAATCTATATTGGGGTGAATTTTGAAATAACGTTTTTTCTAAACATTGTAAGGAGTAAATATTTGAATTTTATGTCGTATAGACACACTGGTGCTGCCAGGAAAGTAAGAGTTGAAAGCTCCAGCCCTCTAGCTCCATTGGTACGATCCGTGCACATGATACATACACAGATAGCCAGCAAGCCAGCTAGACCAACTTAAAAACTGAAAAAAACCTATGCTGACAGTTTGGGCAGACAGTTTCTAATTTTATACTAAATTAATTTGTCACCACCACAGAATTTATTGACGACATCTGTATTAACTATTAAATGCATAACTGTGTAGATAGAGCTATAAAATCATGAATAAAATTTTATTCTGAATTAATTTGAAAAATCTACAGAATTTATGGACCTTATCTCCCCTAACGTGTTTGCATATCCGTGTCTTTATAGTTACAACATGAAGGAATCGGTAAAAACGAAAAAGAGGCGTAAAGCGAACGGGTGATACATCTATCTTCCTATCTATTCCCACCTCTCTCTCTGTCTCTCTCTCTGTATATATATATATATATATATATATATATATATATGTGCGCGCGTGTGTGTGTGTGCGTGCGTATTAATGAAAAAAAAATTAAATTTTGATCGAACCAAGTTATTAACGGTATTGAGCGAATCATTCGCTTCGAGCAAAATATCTAGTACTTATTATACATATATATATATATATATATATATATATATATATATATATGCGTAAGTGTGTTTGGTAAAACAGCTTACGAACTCCATAATAAAGAATAAAGTTACAAAGATGAAATAGATATAAAAAATTGCACGCACCAGGATCCTAAAATCATATGATAAAATAGTTATAAGACAACACGATAAAATAACACCCATCGCATTAAAAGTTGCCTGTATGACACATGGTCATGGATACTTTGGGATTATATTTAAAACTGACTGAAAAAACATTTGTTTTCTTTGGGCCTTTGCATTAGTGGGGGCCGTTTAGCTCAATGGTAAGAGCATCGCTCCGTTGAAGCGGCTACCCTATTCGATTCCCACAGCAGTCCCTTTTTCTTTCATTGTTTATTCTATTCACGTTGTCTGGTTCGAGTAATACATTAACCAGATTGCAATGGGAAATTTCATTTCAAATAAGAAATATTATATATATATATATATATATATATATATATATATATATATATATTGAGAGACCATGCAGTAAATTTGAACTCAGAGATTCTCAAAGTATGGATTACAAACCTTTCGGCTGGTTCGAAAATGCCCAAGTTTTTTAAGCTACCAAAATTGACCTGATCTTGGATTGACCTTTAGGGTCACCAGAGGTCAGTACCATCTATCCTATGTCCAAATTCATCTATGTACACAATTCAGTAACTCAAATGGTGCAGCCATGTTTGTTAGATTGAACATTACTCAAGTTGACCTTTGGAGATCACCATAGGTCAGCACCACCTATCCTACCTTTTGTTCATCGTGGGATAAAGTTTCATTTGTAGATAAATTTGCGGGCTGCAGAGTGCAGCCGTCTCTCTTAGATTTCAAAATACCCGACCCTAAATTGACCATTAAATTTGAAAATGCCAAATAAGACTGGATTCAGACAAATTTGACCTAACCTAAAATTGACTTTCAGAATTCACCAGAGATCATTACCACCCGTCCTATGTTCAACCTTGGTTCAAGCTACCGTTGTTCGTAAATTTTCTGCTCGTAGGGTGCAACCGTTTGGGATTCTGTATAAAATCATAGGGACAATATATATATATATATATATATGTATGTGTGTGTGTGTGTGTGTGTGTGTGTGTGTATGTGTGTTCTGTTGAATATGATTGTCATAGTTCACCTGTTCAGTTTCTCTGAAACTTTTTTCTTGGCAGCGGATGAGTCTCCTCAAAATGTGAGCCAAAGTATTTAAGAGTTGTCCCAAGTTCTTCGTTGTATTAGTTCGAGTACTTTCGACCACCATTGGTCATTTCCAAGAAGTGAAGTTGTAGTTCCGAAGTCCAAAATTTCTGTGTTAATCATGACCGTTGGGATATTTTTATAAAGCTGTATATATCAATTCCAGTGACGTCACTTCTGTTTGGAAATTTTAAAGTTTTTTTTTCAGAATGTCTTTTGATCTAGGTGTCAGTATTCTATTATGCTGTCTAAATCTAATGGACGCTTAGGTAAAAGCATGAAGTCACAAGGGGATTGGTGCCTTGGAATGAACTAAGGCACCACTACCCTAGGTAGGCTATTTTTTTTTTGTTTGTGATATTAAATGGCTGGATACTTTCGGGACAGCTCATGTGTATAAACATACGAAGAAGATCGACTTATATATGAGTAAGCATGGTGTGGATATTTTCTGACTGCGTGACTCACTAGCTTGGATCAGGGTTAGGATATAAGTGTATTTACATAAAGAAAAGAAAACTAACGGATCTAATGAAAAATGCAGATGTAATGATATTTAAATTGGTCCCAGTTTAACGAAGTTTAATTTTAAAACTGCTCTCTTTCCGACCCTGCATCAAAAAACTGCAACAAGATACGTTGTATATTAGTTTTTGGCTTTTGTACGTCACGGGTGGCCAGTTCGTTAGTGCAGGCGTATCCGAAATTCCCCCACGGCCGAGAGTGATTAGATTTTCAAAATGTCAGCAAAATAAGAGTTTCCGCGCTGAAATGAAGACAGTAATCCACGTGGATTTTTAATTATTTTTAATTGAGAAGTCGTTACGGCCAAATCTCGTTGCATGCACCGGTTCTCGTGCGATCACCGAAGTTAAACAACGTCGGGCCTGGTCGTTACCTAGATGGGTGACCATCTGGAAATACCAGGTGCTGTAAACAGCTGGAGATCGTTAATCATTCTAAGGGGACGACCGATCTCTATCTCGCTTGAAAAGGCCGGTAAAAGATCCATCCTTCCAACTGAACCTTTAGACTGATTACGAAATGGATAAATTAATTATTTTTAATTGTAAAGCAAACGATGTCAAATTGTTCCCTCGAAAACATGTGAACGAACGAAGTCCTTTTTGAATTAATGTTTGTTCGAATAGATTGATTTAAAAAAAAAACAAATAGGAAAAAATCTTGAAAAGATAAAGGCACCCCATATATATATATATATATATATATATATATACATATATATATATATATCAAGGAATGGATGTGTAATCCGATAGGCGTAATAATAAATTTGCGTCATATCATTTTGAAATGATCTCCCGTTATTACATGGTGAATGTATCATTTGGCCTAGACACATGTTATTAGAATAAAAACAATCAAATAAAATGGAGCTACTGCAGGAATAGAACCCACAACCGATTGCAGATATAGACAATTACTGAACAAAATGAGAATTTGTAGTGAAAAGAGTTATTTTGTCCATTGAATTATCGACGGCTGTTCAGCTCAATTGTAAGACCAACGCTATGTTAACAAAGCAACCCCATCCATTGCAGGTTCGACTCTTGCAGGAATTCTATGTAATAACACATAGTGTTTCGTAATAATAATAATGATAATAAAAAACAATATATATATATATATATATATATATATATATGTGTGTGTGTGTAATTATTTCTTAGTACCGTTAACCCCGAAATGCTCGAATTCTTTTATTTAAACCATAACATACTCAAAAGTGTTATATATCTTTGTTATTGACGGATGTATCGTGCAAATTTGAAGAGAAGGAGAGAAAAGTTTTATATTTATTTTGTTTTTTTGATAAATCCTTAAATGCTCCTTTCGACTGACACACATTGGAGGATTACCCATCAACAGGAATGTTCAAATGTACTGATGGGAAAGAATATAAATATTTTTTTTGATGGGTCATCCTCGGGTGAGTACCAATCGAGAGAAGCGTTTAAGGATTTATTCAAAATAAAAAAAATCAAACTTTTTCCTCGCCTTTTCCTTTTCTTACTATGCATCTTAATTTCGGCAATATCAAAATATTAGACCACTCCGGACAGTCACCTATGGAGCAAAAACGTGGAACCTAACCAATAGACTGCCCCTTAAACTCAGAACGATGCAACGGGCACAGATGAGAATCGTTCTCGATATCACATGGAGGGATAAAAACACCACAGTTTATCATATATCATATATACATACATATATATATATATATATATATATATATATATATATATATATCATATAATCCATTTGAAAACTTGAATGATGATGGGATGATTATGTTGCAAGAATATCGGACAACCAATGGACATCATAATTCACAACGATTCCAGAGATCGTATGTGAAATTGTGGCAGGCAAAATTTAAGATGATGAGACGAACTGCATAAATTCAGAAAATATTGGCTCTGCAACGCCCATGATAGAAAGGTATAGCAAATCCTGGGGATGGTCTATATCCAACAAGGGACGTTAAAAGACTGCTGCTGGTGAAAATACATATATTTTCAGTAATTACGTATAATTTTCATTCTAATCGGTTCAACAGTTCCGAAGTATTTTTACATGTTGATTTATGGTTATTTACATATAAAATATAAGCTAACAAATGGGTCAACCTTGACTAACTATCTTTCAATTCCCTGGGTTTTGTAAAAATTATAGCTTAATTTTAGTAAAATCGGTCAAATTTGAGAGATTTTCCCTATCGTAAACAAAAACAACGATTTTGCTTATAAAATGTAAACAAACAATCGCACCATTTATAACTCACCATCCCCAAGGAAGAAAAAGGAGACGACGACGGGCACCCATGGCGAATAATTGATTCAGACTTTGACTGTAGTAAGAAGTAATTAGTTGAGCTAGTATACTTCGTGACCGTTGCATTCATTACGGATGAGCTCGTCCGTTCTACACGTCCCATGCATTATTTTTTTGTTAAGACATCGCACCATCTATGTCTGTCAGCAGCCCTACAGTCCGTATATGGCTGCTGGCATTTCTCAGATCATGGTCGAAATTAGAGAGAACGTGACAATGCAGCTGATGGTGATACGTTTTTGAAATGTAGAAGAAAAAAATGACGCTGAAAAAGGCTGGTGAGGTCCAAAAAGGGAGTATTTTGAAGGGGCTGAGGCACCATTGCCGGTTCTGGCTTCTGGATATATATATATATGTGTGCGTGTGAGTGTGTGTGTGTGTGTGTGTGTGTGTGTGTGTGTGTGTATGCGTGCACGCGTGAAAGAGGGGTGATATATATATATATATATAAATATATATATACACACACACACACACATATATATATATATATATGTATACATATATATATATATATATATATATGTATACATTTATATATATATATATATATATATATATATATATATATATATATATATATATATATATATATCAACGCATATATGTACACTATATACCAACATGCATATGTTACAGATTGTGAAATTCGTCGCTTGGGATTTTATGAAATCCAGGACAATTTCAGTAATGTCATGAAATATCTAGCATTTGGTTCAGTGAAATAATGCTTAATAAGCGTGTGATTCTGTCCATTACTACTGTAATAAGCTCAATCCTCATTGGGTGCTCAAATACTGTGGCTTTGTGTCATACCTCGAATTATATTCCGGACTGTTCATCGTCTGCGAAAATCGTCAAACTTTGAATTCGATTCTCTTAACTTCTTAGAATTGGCTTGCGGCCACTCGTATATTAATCTTTAGTCGTAATCGAACTGCATCTAAATGATGTCAAAAATCGTAACGTATTTTCAAGCTACAACTTCATTTGGTACATATTATGGGAAAATACTTGGAAGTCTTTTAGAGGCACAAAAATTTAACATGTAATTTGCTGATGCATAGTAAAACATAAAAGAAAAGAAAAAAGTTCTATTTAATTTTTTTGAATAAAAAAAGATTTTGGTTTAACCATACATCTATTAATTACCATAATTGTGAAAAATACTTTCAAAATTAAATTACTTAAAGTTTAAAGAAACTCGAAATTCATTGAAAATAAAGTCTATACAGCATAGATCCACTTTACAGTAAGCACCAGAGGGAGTACATTTTTGTACAGTGATAGTCATAAAAGAAAAAAACTAATTGTGTAAGTATTCTTTGAAAATTCCAACTACTTTTATGACCCAAAATAATCTTAACGTGACCCCCAGATGCGTCCTAGCCCTGAGCTAACGCATGCCCGTATGTTCACCAGGAAAAAAAAGCAGAAAGCGAATGTCAGTGCCTGCGAAAAGGAGTGGCAGGAATGACTTGGTAAATATAAACACGAAATTTCTTGAGGAGGGAAATAATAAACGGTTGCGATGATTGAAGAGGGTGGAAATAGTCGTTGAGGATTCGAAGAAAAACGTTCGTTCGTTGTAGAAATAACAAAGAACGGCGTCTTGTTTTCCAACTTCAACATTCGCGATATGCTAGTTCAATACTTCTACACACACGCATCACACATCTATTTATCTATTTATTTATCCCTCTTATATATATATATATATATATATATATATATATATATATATATATATATATATATATATATATATATATATATAGTAGAATGTGGATTCGCTACACAAACTAGCTCATGTTTCTGCCCTCTTCGGATTATCATATTATATTATGTTATACTGCTAGCCTGATCTGTACCACATATACTGAATATATACACCCCCCGTATATATATATATATATATATATATATATATATATATATATATATATATATATATATATATATATATATATGGTGAGAGAGGGAGAGGAACTTGGTTAGTCCTTCCATAGAAAACATCATGTGATCAACGTATTTGGTAGCATACCGTGATGGGGGTGATCAATTAAAAAATGAAAAAAAAGGATCATCAATGAATAAGTTACTTCTCTTGCATTAAAAGGTCTGAATCTTCAAAAAAAGAATAACGTTTGTGAATGGTGTTGGACGCCGACTAAGGGGATCAATTTAGCATAAACTTGCATTGCAAATTGAACCCCCTTTTAAAAAACTATTTCAGGCAGGAGCGTTTTTATCCAAGACATAATTAAGAGTAAATATAAAAAATGTCAGCCCTGTACCTCCATTGGTGTAGGCTGTATGCATGACACATGAAATAGTCTGCCATCCAGCCATCCATCCAGCCATCCATCCAGCCAGCCAGCGAGCCAAACCAACTAAAAAACTGAAGAAGACTATTTTGACATTTTTGGTTGACGGTTTCTAAGTGCGTGTGTGCATGTGTGTGTGGGTGTAGGTGTGTGTGTGTGTTGGTGTGTGTGTGTGTGTGTGAGAGAGAGAGAGAGAGAGGGAGAGAGAGAGAGAGAGAGAGAGAGAGAGAGAGAATCCTTGCTCTCTGAAATTTGGCTCTCCGGTACTTTTTCGCTTTTATGAGAAAAAGGTGAAAAGCGAAAAAAGCGTTCAGCTTCTGTTTTTCAACGAGCTGTTATAGAGACAGCACATTGTCTATACCCCCCTCTCTCTCTCTTTCTTTCTCTCTCTCTCTCTCTCTCTCTCTCTCTCTCTCTCTCTCTCTCTCTCTCTCTCTCACCATTCCAACCTCTGATTATTCAGCTTAACAGACTGTGATCACCATTTCAGGGCTCTGGAAACGCTCAGGAATCTTTCCTTTGAAAATTAATTGTAATAGCTTTTTACTTAATGCCATTTCGGCTTATGAGAACGCTCTACTTTCGTATAATCGTATCTAGCTATCCGAATCAACTGGGATGAATGCCTTCATAATCCTGCTTGTGAGTACCCATGTCCCCTCCCCTGACTGCTTGTCCCCCCAGGGACATGCAGTCACTCACGTAGAAGTAGGTAAGACAAACAAGCCGTTTGCAAAGTGCGAGAAGATAGCCCAACAAGAAAACATTTACAGAAAAATCGACTTTTAAATGGCCCAAGTTCGGTGTGAAAAGTTTTTGCTTAAAGAAACATTCAACAAATGTCACTGTCAAATTCAACACTTCTCAGGCAGCCTCTTACGTTAAAAATTTCTTGAAATCTCTAGGGATTTCGTGGAATACCTGAACATTCAGTAATTTCATGAAATTCCTAGTTCCATAATTAAAAAGCTTGTGATCAGGCTCGTAGCCAAAGGAGGGAGCAGGGGGTCCCGGCCCTTCCTGGAAATCACTTGGTTAACCCTGAGAATGTGATGTGAATCAAATGTTGCCAATTTAGACCTTTTGCACTAGATTCAGCGCGTTTCTTGTTTTGGCAGTACAAAAAAGGGCTTGATCAGCGTGGGCCTACCTGAACATTTTATCCGCTTTTTGTCTGTTTTTGACCATTTTTTGTTACTTTTTCGTGTGTTCAGGCTATTTGGCTGTTTAGCTGTTTTTAGCAATGTTTTTAAAATCGAGCAACACTGAGCAATTCTATTCGCATACCTCAAACTCAATAAATGCCCCCATGTTCGATATATCCTGGTGACGGGTCTGTTTGTAATGATGCTGGCTATCACAATTGTTATGAGTTCAATCCTCATTGGATGACTCAATACAGCGGTATTTTGTCGCACTAAGCTGTATATACGATGAAAATGCTGAAAGTTTGACATAAGACCACAGTAGTAGGGAATCAAGTGAGGATTAAACCTATTACAGTCGTTTTGACCAGCATCACAAGCTTCTAAGCCATGGCTACATAGATTGTGAGACAAGGGATTTCGTGAAATACTGAATTGTTTTCGGATCCAAAAGTCTTGCATGTTAGGTAACTGCCTTCAATAACAAAACCCACTCGGCTTTCATTATGATTCCTCCAAAATAGATGACTTTATTATCGTGAATCCGTCAGACTTGGGAATTTCAGATCTCGGAATTTCAGACATTGAAATTTGAAATTTTCCAGAACGAGATCCACTTGGTTTTCAAAATGATTTCTGAAAGAAGCCAACGAATTATCAATATTTTTGAACTTCAATTTTTGAATTTGAGACGCGGAAAAGGAAGTGAGAGGGAAACAAAGAATGACGTCATGACCGCTCAACTCGTGTTTGTGAGTTCTTGGTATTTTATTTCTAGTTTTGTAAACATTGAATTTCTGTAATGAAAAAACATTTTTTTTGTAAAATAACAAGTATACATATTTTATTTGTTTTTCTTTTCGGTGAAAACCCCGTGCTACTAAGGATCTCGTTAAAACAGTTAATATCATAATGGAACCATTGAACAATACAAAAACACAAGAGCTTTTAAAAAAAGCTGTATATTGATGTAAGTACTCCTTGATTTTGCATACCGGTATTAACTTGTGACTTCTACTGGAGATCAAGTGATAACAAGTTCCCCAATACTCAAGGGCTTTCCTCGGTAGTCTTAATGTCGTCTTAATGGTTTCTGCACTTCCTCAGATTTCCAGTTCCTTCATAATTTTCGAGACCATTCCAAGTGTTCTGACTACTATGGAAACTACTGTCATCATGTCTTAATTTTTTTCTATTCTCTATCAAGGTCAAGATACTTATTCAGCTTCATTGAGGGGTGTACAGGAACTACATCATCGCCAATCTGGTACGTTTTTTTTTCTCATATACGACAAATAGATCTGGTCCTCTTGCCTAGATTGGGTGATACGTGTGAATCTTAGAGTCAAAGAAGATCTTTGTGTCTTGCTCTCTATGACGGATTCAGGTCTGTGCCGATACCATAGGTTTTCATGATCACAACGCAGTCGCTTGCACAGTTCTAAAAGGAACACCCTCTCAGCTTAGTCTGCCTTAATGTCTCTAGGGAGGGGAGGGGAAGAATAAAAAAGTGAAAAATATTGTTGATTGTAAAAAGATAAAGTAAGTAGTATTCATACGCTGGCTACTGCTACGGCCGTCCGGGCTTACGTCCATATATCACTTAACTATTTACGCAGCCTTTTTGCAATAAGTAAATTAGACGTGACATACACCCGAAGTGGTTCAACTCAGTTCTCCACACACTTTTATAAGTGAGGATTTATACTTCTCCCATGTGCAAAGTGATCATAAACAGTCCTAGAGTTATGAACTCGGCTCACCAACGATTATTAATAATTTTGGAGTCTTTCAAGGTTCCCAATCTAGATGTGATTTTTCAATTTTCCGATTTTGGAAGACACCCAAAAATTGAAAAATATGTCTAAATTTTCATCCCTGGAATTAGGGTTTGGATAAGCGTAACACATTTCAGCCATGAAGTTGACCGAACGTCGAAGACATTTAGCCAATTTTAGCCGATTCTTGGAGCATTTTTAACCAGAAAAATCAAATTTGATATGGCAACACTGAACGAAATAAACCTGTTCAATATCAGTTACAAAACCCTGTTTTTTTTTGCCTTCAATTATCGGAGAGCTACGTATTTCGACGAAAGATGCCAAGAGACACGATGATTTTTAGACGTATGACACGAGGACAGGGTGTCAAATACTAACCCCCGCGAAGCAACGAAAAAATAAGCAAATAAAGAAAGCGAAAAGGAATGAATAATAATAACTCAAGGAAAATTATGAATCACCGCCACCCATATTGAATAGCCATAGCCACCAAAGTTGTCGAAAGGTTTTATCCTTTTTTATGTTTGTATGTTCCAGCGCCTATGATCATGGCATTCTGTCTACTCACTTGAACATTGGCATCAATACTCCACATGACCCTTTCTAACTATGATTTTTTTCTATTAGGGGAAAGAAAGCCCTTTTGACCTTTTAGAGACCTTATATTGACGGGTTTATTAATAACATCTAGATTCTGGATAATCTAAATGTTTCTAGATGTGTTTTTCTTCAAGAAGATGTTTCCCAGTGAGAAACACGAACGATACCATGAATACAATTCATTCCGACCACATCTATCCTTCGATCGAATCTTTTTTTAGATTATTTCAAATTTTGTCACTACGGTTGTTCAAACATTGACTGTGATGGCAGGTATTCTCCTTTTATGAAAAGAAAAAAAAACAATAAAACAAAACAGGTCTGGTTAGTCACACAATTGAAATCGTCATGTGACCAACGTCTTTTTGAGGTGATCAATTCAAAAAACAGGGTGATCAACGAATCAGACAATTTACAATGTAATTTTATGCTGAATGGGTTCCATAGTTTATGTCCGACACCATTCAAGCTTATTTGGGGAAATAATCTCAGTGATCACTGTCCAAGTTGTCGGACACAAACTAAGGAACCCATTCAGCATAAAATCACATTGTAAATTGCCTGTTTCCCTAAAAAAACTATTTCATTGGGGAAACTTCCAGAAAAAACATTATACATTTCCCCTACTCATTGAGGGAAGTGTGTGTTCACAAATTTTCAAGTTTGTACCATGAACGGTCAGGGCTGGGTGGAGACCGAATACATAGATACGTCGATACATAGATACACATAAATGTTAGACCACGTGGATGATCTAAACCCAACAACAGTGTTTAAACAGGTCTGTCGTGGGTAGAGGTGATTGAAAATTGATACTTGTAACAGTTGACTGAAGACAGCGTCTGCTAAGAAAATTCAACATCAGGAGATATCATTAGATCAGTGTTTCTTCAATCTTTTTTATTTACCGCCACGCCCCCTTTAGTAATCAGACCTTTCTTCCATGCCCCCACCCCTCATATCTTCAACCAAATGATTAGTTGAAATGGGTGCTGCAAATATGTGATGCAAAAAAGTGCAAAGAAAATCCCTTAAATAATAAGAGAAATTATTACTTTTCCCTGCAGGGCTCGTGTCCCCTCTTGAAGTTGCTCAGGCACCCATGTCCCTTGGTTAAAAAAAACAAACACTGGTTTAGATTTTGTGTTTTAGGAGTTTTTGATCACCCACTGGTCTGACTTTTAAAGAAGAGGACTCTACACTGAAAAAAAGGTTTCTGTGGATCAACTTGAAAGAATTAGAATTGTTAACCTAAATTTATTAGTTGGTCCTTAAGTGAATTTATGATCAAATATGATAAGATTAAGCCCGTCTAGAATGACGATTTTATTCATGTATGGATCACCACGATGGAACCTTCAGCTAACTCATTAGATCTTTTTATTTTTTATTAATTCAAGTATTCTAATTTCAATTTCTTTTAAAGACTCAATTCATCTCAAGCTGTTTTAATGTGTAATGATCAGACACAAAATTTTAAGAGTTTCTATGACGTAATTTCTAATTATGTATGATATTAGAAAGGTAAATCAACCCTTGAGATAATCCTGTTTGAGCACAAACAAACAAATATAAATAAGAATTAACTAATAAACAGAAAAAAAATAACATACAACCTTATCATATGATTAGATTACTTTGAGATATTCTAATGAATTTACGTGTAACAAATAAGAGTATTCTAAAACAGATTTTTTCAGAATAGTTTCAGCGAATATTTCTGGAGATCAAAATGTAAGAGAGAAAACTTGTAGATGTACTTGCATCTCTAGTACCGACCGATATTCATCTCTAGATACCGTCAAACAGAACTTCACCAAAACAGTCAAAATAGGTTTCTTCAGTTTTTAAGTTGCTCTGGCCGGCCATGTATGTATCTCGCACTGATAGAGCTAGAAGGCTGAAAATTAACCATTTATTCTTTATCATGTCTACAAAAATGTTCCTTTTTTTTTTCTTTCAAAATCCCTCCCTGAATAGATTTTCAGTGGCGAGTACAGTTTGCAAAGTAAGTTTATGCTAAATTCTTCCCTAGTTTGTTCCTGCTTGTTCTTTTTGAAATTTTAGACTTCTTAGAGCTTATTGCTCAACAAAAGGAGAGAAAAGTAATCTATTCGTCGACCATCCCTTCTTCCAATGTTTTTAATTGATCACCCTCAACACAGCATGCTGTCAAAAGATGTAGGTCATGAGACTAGTTTCCGTTGGTGTGACTAACCAGACATTATTATTATTATTATTATTATTATTATTATTATTATTAGTATTATTATTATTACACTCGACTTAAACTCTACCCCCAAGGGCATCTACGGTCTGAAATCAAGACTTGTATTTGGATATATTTTTTTTTTACTTACTATCAAATTCACTGGCGTCTCCTCTTCCCTGACATCAATAATGTTATTCATATTTCTTCCATTTTTATGTTCACGCCAGATATCTGGTGTTCGTCGTTAGATATTGAGTAACACACAGAAAAAAGTGCTCCTTCGGACTAAATCGGAAAAAATTACTTTGTTGAAAAAAAAAGTTTGCCCCGAAGTAAATTTCTGTTCAAACATGATAAATATTACTTAGAGATAAACTGATAAATTCATGTGTAACAAATTAGAGTAATTTGTTAAAGTATTACCACGTAACCCCCCCCTTTTTTTGGTGCAGCACGTCTCGTCAAATGACCTGCACCTTCCTCAGTATCCTTTCAGACTCCAGCAATGACATCGTCTTGACAGTTTCAATTCCTCGTCGAATACCGATTTCATCTGATCTCGATTCCAGTGTTTATTTTCTCAGTTCTCGGGTCAAATTAGATTTTCTTTTCCCAATAGTCTGCATTCATATTTTTGAGTTAGTTTATTCATCGAATCACCCCAGTCACACAAATGGCCAGCCTGTCCAACCAGCCTAGTAGGCTACTAATTCTTCTTTCTTTGCTCGTCCATGTGTCTGTCTGTGTGTGTCCCCAGGCACCCCTGGTCATATTTCGGGGGCTACAACCTTGAGTATTTCTACCAGCAGGCACTATCTAAAAGCTGTTTGTTCTTTGTTTGTTTTTTTTCGTCAGCACTTTTTTGGTCTCGATAGTCATTTTAGACCGACAATGCCAAAATCTTGTGCTGGTATTTTTTCAGATAATTTCAGATAGAAGATCAATTTTTTTAGATGATTTTAGATATTTTCCTTAGATTATCACTTTTCGTATACTTGCAGGCTACGGTGATTCATTTATGCGTCGTACAGCTGAAGTTATTTCTTGTTTTTATGGTTCGAATTTTTTTCTCTCCTATGCTGCAACTTCATTTCACGTCATGGAAAAAAGTTGATACTCCGAGAGGAAAGAAGAGTTTGTGTGACTCTAATACTACTGCTACTATTTATTGCTACAACTGTTTCACTGACTAAAGGATACGTTCACATGCAAAATCTTGGCCGACAAAATATAAGCCAGCGAGACGAACTCGACAAATTAAGGAAGCGTTGGCTCTGCGACGCCCATGATAGAGAGTTCTAGTGGATCTTGGGAGAGTCTACGTCTTATAAAAGATGCTAGAGGGCAGCTACTACTACTGTAACTGATGAAAAATGCCAAAAGCTTATACAAAATTTCATTTTATTCCAAAAAATCTTTGTGCTATTTGTTAGAATGATAATTGCTGCTGCTGCTATTATTTTCTTCTTCTTCTTCTTCTTCTTCTTCTTCTTCTCCTTCTTCTTCTTCTTCTTCTTCTTCTTCTTCTCTTTCTTCTTCTTCTTCTTCTTCTTATTATTATTACTATTATTATTATTATTATTATTATTATTATTATTATTATTATTATTATTATTATTTGGAATCTCACACCAGTTGCCTGGTGGTAACCGCTGGAGTTTGAGTGACAGCAAGTCTCCTCAAGTCTCCAGCCCTCCTCTCCTAGTACTAGCAGGTCGCAGTAATTCTGCGATTTACAGTTTCACACCGGTTGCCCAGTGGTTATCGCTGAGGGCTGAGTGACAGTAAGTCTCCTCAGGTCCTCAGCTAACGTCTCCTCCCTCTTTCGCATATCATCACAGAGCTACAATTCGTTGCAGTACTTATATCTCTAGCACCTTCCTCAGTACCCGTGCAGTTCCCAGTAGTGCTGTGGTCTGTACGGTCTCTATCCTCCCCCTAATCCCGATCTCCTCCAGTCTCTCCCTCAGCGTTTTGGGGACAGTTCCTAGTGCTCCCACTATGACCGGTACTACCCTGGTTTTCATGTTCCACATTTTCTTTAACTCCCTTGCTAGGTCCTGGTATTTTTCCCTTTTTTCAGCCTCCTTCTTTTTTACTCTATGGTCTGCAGGCACAGCCACGTCTACTATTTGGCAGGCCTTCCTTTTTTTGTCTACTATTACTAAGTCCGGCCTTCTTGCCTGGATGAGGTGGTCAGTTTGGATGTCAAAGTCCCACAGTAGTTTGTGGTTGTCATTCTCCAAAACTGCCTCTGGCTTGTGCTGATACCACTTTATTATTATTATTGTTGTTGTTGTTATTATTATTATTATTGTTATTTGCATTTTCACGCCAGTTGCCTGGTGGTTACCACTGGAGACTGAGGGACAGCAAGTCTCCTCACGTCTCCAGCCCTCCTCGCCACACTCTTACAGTCTACAGCAGTACTGTGGTTAATAGTTACACACCAGTTGTCCTGTGGTTATCGCTGAAGGCTGAGTGTCAGTAAATCTCCTCAGGTCTTCAGCCCTCCTCTCATCTCATCTCACCTATCACAGCAGTGCTGTAGTACGTACCTCCACCACCAATTGGGTGTTGTTTTTTTGTTTCCTCCCTCTTCCTACTCCTCTTTTAGGCCAATACTAACAGCTGGGGGCGTAGATCTCATATTCATTGCACTTTCCCCAGTATTCGTGCAGTCCCAAGTAGTGCTGTGGTTTGCACAGTTCCAACCCCTCCTTTTACTCCTAGTTCCTCCAATCTCGCTTTCAGTGTCTTTAGTACGGTTCCAAATGCACCTATTATTACTGATTCTACCCTGGCTTTCATGTTTCACACCTTGTTCTCTTGTCAGGTCCTGGCATTATTATTATTATTATTATTATTATTATTATTATTATTATTATTATTATTATTATTATTATTATTATTATTGACTCGATCTATATTCTTCACGATCTATTGCTGAGCCATTATTGATAACCTAGGGCGAAAGATGGTTGAAGCAATATTCCATTTTCCCCAGTCTTATTGTGTGTGTACGTGTTGCAGTCCTAAACAACAGATGATAGTGCCCTTCTCAATATAGGGACAGTGCCAGTAAACACTATCTTCTGCAAGGAGAATAGTCGACAGGGATTTGGGTGAAAGGTTTTTCAGTACTTTCCTCGGTCATCCCGAGTGCTCCAACAATTATGGGCACAGTTTGTGTTTTCAAGTGCTAAATTTTCAGTATCTCAATTTCAAGGTCTTTGTACTTGTCTAGTTTCACAAGTTCCTTTACAGTGATACTTCTATCAGAACTCATGTTAATCAACAAGCGAGTTCTTTTCTGGTGATCATTGACTTCTATGGCGGGTTTCGCTTTGATGATCCTGTCAGTCTTTATTGCAAAGTCCCGTAGTATCGTAGCGTTATGTCCTTCAGTCACTGAGTCTGGACGTTATTCATACAAGTTATTTTCTGTTGGTATTCCGTAATGCTTGCCGGTTCTGCAACGTAGATATCGCATTACTCTCTCATGTCCGAACTTATTCTGTAGGTCTTGATACAGATTAGCCAGACACGAAATGGTCAGTTGTTTCTACATGGAGATCACAGTAGTAGCAGTTTGAATCGGCGCCGTTTTTCAAGATATTTGCTGGAAAGTTTCGAATAGGCTAACTTTGGTTTTGAGCAGCCGGTATGTATCCTCCTGTTTCTGCTTTCAACCCGCTGACCTGGAGCCACTGATTGGTGTTTTTCTGGTCTTCATCAGCATCTCTGCTTCGGAGGGTGTATTGTCCGTGCAGAGGTTCCGTCACTATATCACTTCAAGCTGTTTATGGCCTTGCTCGTTTACATGTTGCCTTGTCTTTTTCACATCTATATTCTGTGAGAGCTCTGCACTATTAAGGTTTATATCTAATTCTCTTGCGAATCTTCCATTCTTTTCTACTGTCGAGAGAAACCGTTTGTGCCTTTTATGTTCCTGAACTAGTTTTAACATCCAGTCCCGGGTGATTTCGAGGTACTGGTGTAATCCTATAGTTGCTCTTTCTTAGGCCAGTTCAAGTTGCAAATTTCCCCAACCACCGTTACTCATTGCCAAAGACGATCAATGTCAGCTTTAGGGTGGTGCATTCTGTGTCACATTAGTATTTCTCTCGTTTTTCTAATCTCATCTAGATTCCAGTTAATTATGTTAAAACTATATGTTACAACAGGGATAGCTAGCATGTTAATGGCTTTTAGTCTATTTTTAGAAAATTCAGCCGAGTACTCAGTACTGCACACACTCTTCTGATGTACTCTTTCCTTACTTTCTCTTTCATACTGGCATGTTTGGATTCCATTACTTTTTTCAATTCCCAAATATCTATATAACCCTCCTTGTTGTTCTTTTATTGCTATTTGTATGCTTGGTTCTATGGAGCCACAGTGAGTCTCCTCAGGTCTCCAGTCTTCCTCGCCTATCAAAGCAGTGTTGTGGTTTGTACCACTTCTAACAAACCTTTTTCTTGGGTCTTACGCCATTGCTATCTGCTGGGGTCCATAGGTCTCATATTTCCATCACTCTCCTCAGTATACGTAATGTCCCCATGATATACTGTGCTGTCTTGTGATCTCTGCATGTAAGGTTGAGCGTGATTCTTTCATTTGCACGTTACATGCTTTTCAGTTTGTAGGCCTGTCTCTTGGTTAGGTTCCGGTCTTGTGTTGGGTGACTATTGGGAGAATGAATTGGTTGTATATCTTTCTTTTTAGGACTAATGGGATCTTCTTGCTTGTTTTTCAATGTTGAGCTTGCTCTGCCGAAGGCTTGCCATTTTAGAGGGGATGTAGTATAGAACCAATAAAAGAGGCTACTAAAGTAACAGTACATCATCACCGTTATTATTATTATTATTATTATTATTATTATTATTATTATTATTATTATCAAGAGGAAGACTATTAAAAGAATTGTTAGAATTATTATTGAGGCGTTTCCTTGTCACTGGTGTAGTTCTATGGTCAAACATAATCACTTCCTTTTGTCATAGTATTACAAAACGTAGATAAGAAAGAGCAATGAAATAAAAGTGCGAGAAGTGAGGAAGAGGTGACCATCCGGTAGTCTTCATGATGAAAGATACGAGACAAACGGGAAAAGAGTTTAGTCAGTCACTCAATAGAAGCCGTAATGTGACCAACGTCTTTTGGCAGCATGCTGTGTTTGGGGTGGTCAATAGAAAAAAAACTGGAATAACTCCGTTGATCAATAAAGAAGTTACTTCTCTCGGTCTTTTTTTTCTATTCTTATTCAACGGTGCTTCATGGGATGTTCAAAATTTAGGATTTTCTTAATGACCCCACTGTGGTCTAGGCGTCTCCACAAATTTGTCCCTGTCATGTTTGATAGTTTTTTGACCCTTGGGGCGGCGATTGTTTGGCAGTGTTCATCGCTCGATAGTGTGGCACACCTTAGGGCTTTTTAAAACCGGTATATATATATATATATATATATATATATATATATATATATATATATACTGAGATCAGTGATTGGTCATGTGACACTCTAATTGCACACGTATTGACTTCATTTAACTAATTACATGACTTGTAGAGGTTCTATAGCAAAGTGGTCGGTTACTTAAGCGCGAAGCACTTCTCACTTTTACATTCTTCAAAACTTCAGAGATTGTACCTCTCTGTACATGTATACATACATACAAACATAGAATAGCTAAACCAGCTTAAAAACTGAAGAAAACCCATTTAGAGAGTTTGGTGATGTTTAGGTTCAAGTTTGTTAATTCTTATTCTCAACAGTATCTCTGAGTATTTTCTTTTTTTTCTCTCTCTTCAATTCCTTTACTGTGTTCGGTCTCTGTTTCTATTCATACTAATATCAATACTTGCTAGCTCGTACCCTTGTGCTAGCTACGGTATCAGCCACCCCAGTTCGGGCATCCTAAATCATGAGTTACCTCTATCTCGGCCTGCGATATGTGTGATAAATTTAGAGGCGACAAGAATCCGAAGTGTTGTCACTCACTTTTCCATCCTCACTTGGTATTCCGAAGCGGTCACCCATCCAAGTGCAAACCAGGCTCGACGTCACTTAACTTCGTTGATCACATGGGAATCGATAGATCCAACATGATTAGTCTGTAACATTTCTGATCATTAGAAACCGTTCAGCTTAGGACCAGACGCGTGTCACAGATGTAGATTTTCCAGAACCGTGAAACTTCGAAGGAGATAGTGGAAACTAGGCGTTGGTTTACGCAATTTTCCCATGGTCAGACTCTCAAAACATGTAGAATATACGCACACACACACACACACACGCACACACACACATATATATATATATAGTATCATCCACAGACAGCTGTTTCGATGTATTACATCCCTTCAGTGTGGCTATAGACTTCCCATTATCCCATCAAGTACTGCGAGGCAGGATGTATATATATACATGTATATATACACACACACACACACACACACACACATATATATATATATATATATATATATATATATATATATATATATATATATATATCTTAAGTGAAAAAAGTGTCTTATACATTTCAAAAAGATAATTCTAGCATAATTCGAAATTGATAGAATTTGTACCAAAGATTTCTGATTTTTGTATGTAACTTTTCAAACTGTAAACACAGGTTTCTTTCTGTTTTTAAGCTAATCTGGCTCCCTGGCAGAATGGCTGACTGACTGTACGTATTACGCAATTAGGCAGCACCAATTGAGGTTTGGGCTGAAAATCAAACAACCACTCGTTATCGTTTCAAGTAAAAACATTATTCTGTTCGTTTGTTTGTTTGTTTGTTTTAATCCAGTCCCCGTAGGTTTTTAGTGGTAGGTTCAATACGCAATGTTGCTTTATGATA
Source organism: Thysanoteuthis rhombus (assembly GCA_963457665.1). Classification (NCBI taxonomy): domain Eukaryota; kingdom Metazoa; phylum Mollusca; class Cephalopoda; order Oegopsida; family Thysanoteuthidae; genus Thysanoteuthis; species Thysanoteuthis major. Next base: position 25,813,095 of record OY735239.1, read on the forward strand.
AATTGATCTCTCAGTTTATGCCCGGCTGTTATATGAAAATCAAGATCTCGTAGTGATCACTGTCAAAAAACGATGAGAGCAACTATTCATTGATCACCCTTTTCTCAATCTTTTAATGATCACCCCAGTACGACATGTTGCCAAAATATATCAGTGATATGACGGTTACTATTGAAGGACTAACCAGAGCTGTTTCAATTTTTTTTTCTTTCGTATTTCTAAAAAACCCCAAGTCCGAATTTTGTCAATTTTAAAACTCTGTAAGAATGTTAACATGGACCTTTTGAAATGTATCTGATACATTTTGCACTCACACCTTATATATATATATATATATATATATATATATATATATATATATATATATATATATATATATATATGGTCCATCACAGTCACTGCTGCCATCACTTTAACCCAATACCACAACGCTGTCCTCTACACATCCTGAGGGTCTTTTATACGGGCTAAGGGTCGACACTTTATTGTTTCATTGTTTAATATATTTAATTTCTGCTTTAGTGCCAAGTGGTACTTAAGTGTGACATCAACACCGACACCAGAAGCAAGAGATCCTCATAACTGACTGACTCTCTCTGAAAGCAACCAACGGAAGAAGCTGAAAGGAGCAGCAATGTCAACTTTAACGGCCAACAAGATTGCTAAATCCACGAGTCCGTTGCTCAATTTTCAAATGTCCCTGATGCAAGAAACACATCATTGTCAATCACCGCTAACGACAATAGACCAGTTTAAAAACTGTTGCTGGGTTTAAGTTATTCATGTGAACTGACATTTATGTGCATCTAATTATTTATGTATCTGGACTCCATCTAGCTCTGACCGTTCATAGAAACTTGAAATTTTGTGTACACACTGAGTAGTGAAATGTTGTTTTTTTTAACATCCTCCCCATGAATAACATTTTTGTGGAGTTTCTTTTAAAATATGAGTTTATGCTATATCCGTCTATAAATTTGTGTTTTCACGGTAGTATCTTTAAAATCCAGAACTTGTGATCACAGTGCAACAAAAGGCAAGGGAAGAAGGTTTTTCACTAATCATTCCCCTTTTCAATTTTCTAATTGATCACCTCGAACATGGTATGCTGCAAAAAGACAATGTCGTATATGATCTCTGGAGATCTACGCAGTGTCGAGATGTTCACCAGCTATCTGCCATTCTTGCAACTTGACTAGCCCATTGCCAATTTGAGTTTCCTAATGGACTCTATGATGCTCTGGACTCCTGTTTTTTTCCCTAGTAAACTTTGCTGTCTTGTGATCTCTCCATGTGAGATTGAACATGGTTCTCAGTTTAAGGGTCAGTCTCTTGGTCATGTTTCTGCTCGATAGGTGATTATCGGAAGGATGCATTGGCTGCATACCCTTCTTTTAAGGACCAATGGGATTTTCTAACCCTTGAAGGTTGAGCTTGATCTACCGAAAGTTTGCCATCCTATAGCTCTCAGCAACGGGATAAATGGTAGCGAACGATGGTTGAGGTCCACCCGGTGATGACAAAGGAGCTGTGGCTATAAATATCCAACTGCCTTTGGTGGAGCTGCTACTAGGGGAACCCCAGTTGTTGAAATCAGCTGCGACGGCAGACTGTGCACAGCAGATCTCGAAAATTTGCGTCATCTGAGCCCATCTCTTGCATATTGCAGTCTCCGTACTTCCGATGATCAAATGAGGAGAGAGTAACACTGGGTCCCTATAACCCGGTGTTACTATACACTTATGCCGGTATTTTTTGTGCCGCAGCTATCTTATTAAATAATCGTTAAGGAAGAGAGGATATCCTACAGCACAATCTCTTTTGAATTACCAATTAAATTTGTGTATAAAACTGTTTTTTGTTTGTTTTTTTAGTTATAACCGTTGGTCACTCAACAGGAGTCGTTATTGAAAACGCCATCATAAATTGAAACGTGAATAAGAAGAATACCCACGTGCTGGATTTGATATTCAGGGTGGCGCTCTCTGTGATTTGATGTGATACACAAAATTGGCGACGAAGATGAGATCTGATTCTCTTTGGGTGCTCCACATGCGGTATTAAGCAAGATTAAGTTAATCCAAATAAACACCATTAGGAACTTTACCGAGGTGTTGCAATTAACATATTAGTTTTATAACAGCATTAAAACTATCTTGAGTTTGATCCTCTCACGGTACACCACAATAGTCGCCTTGTGCCAAAGTACACCAAGTTTAGTCAATATTTGTTTTAAGAAAGTGAAGGTAGTGCCCTTACGCTGATTACGGTTTCAGTCATCCCTGCTTGATCTCCAGATAACACTTTAGTATTTATTCGACCCAATTGCTGTGACAGGCACCCAAATTGGCACAACTCGCTTCATCCTGCATTATCTAAGCCATGACTGGAGGGAGATATGGATACATGCCTCTCTCGATGGCATTAGTGCAAGAAGAAGATGGAGAAGAAAGAGGATGAGGAGGAGGAGGAGGACGACGACGACGACGACGATGACGACGACAAAACAACAACAACAACAACAACAACAACAACATCGTCTTGATTTAGGAAACCTTACATAAATTTAAAAAACACCTGCACTGGAAGGAGAGCGTGATCTTACTTTAAAGGTATCCTTCCGCCTAAACAAACCTTTTTAATTTGATACTCACTACATATATACATATATATATATATATATATATATATATATATATATATATATATATATACATATATATGAATTATTAATATTAGGTTAAAGGAAATCCTCTGCAGTATGTTGTACATATGTCACCAAATGAAAACTGCTTGGGACCGAGCTTGAAATCGGCATGCCGAATCCATTCACTGTCTGCTTGGCCACCGTGCACCTCTACCCGCTTTAAGTAGCCATGAGTTTAATAATCACAAGAAAAGGAGACACAGGCCTAAAAAGAGAATTTCTCTTTTATTTAATAGTCATACACTTCGGTTTCTTTAAACGTTCTCGAGTCACTAGTGTCCATGTCCGACTGATGGCTGGCAATATAGTTTTACTAATTGGCTTCCGTTTTCTCTCAAAATATTTCTTTTATCTCCACGTGTTCTTTCATGGCGTTTTTCAATTCTTCGCCAAAACGGATTCAATTTCTAATTCTGCTTGGAAGAAGACAGACAGACAGACAGACAAAGTCAGACAGACAGTCGGGTTTTAGAGCGACCTCAAATGCAACTTTAGTGGACTAGTTTAACTAACAGTTATTAGATTGATGCAAACGTTTACAGAATTCTTTCGAATGTTCTATGCATATAAATTCTTACCATTGTTATACAGCCAACTTGGTATTTCCCTGTTTTTGGGGGCACATACAACCCTTCAAATAAATCCTGTGATCCATTATATTAGGCTGATGCAGAAATATCTGGGGTTAAAAAATCTCATTCGAACGAATTTATAGTATAAAAATTAAATAATCAAAATACTTACCCTGGTTTCAACGCCCACACTGCTTCGATGAAAACACATTGCAGCGTGATCCAACAAGAGTTGCTTTACTTGTATCAAGTGACAGCGATCATATATGTCGTATTCAGTCACCAGATTATTTCCCTGGTTTTCCAAGACCTTATACCACCTTTCACCGAACCTTTGTGTCCCATCATAAGGGGCTGATACAAAAATAGACCAGGATGATACGCAATTTCGCAAAAGAACCCCTGACTATAAGAATTGCAAGGTTCAATCATTGTTAAAGTAAAGGCTACACTATACGCAAGCTCACTCGAGGGCATTTTACTACCGACTGCGTTACGCCACAAGATACTGGCTGTTCACACATGTGCAGTTAAGTCCCTTGTAATTGACAGACAACTTGCATAAAAGCCGTGCAACCGGTTCTCAAAATATTGAAAATGGCTTGATACTCTCCAGACAGACTACATAAAGCAGATCTGTTAAATATTAAAGCATTCAGACTTGCATGGGCACTGAGAGCAGTGAGGGGCCCATGGGCGTGCATAGTTCCTTGAGCACACACGGGTATGGGAAAAAGAAAGGATTCAGCTTACTTTACAAGCAGAGAAAGTGGAGAAGATACAGGTTAACAATTAGGCTATAACAAGCGTCCGATATATATACTGAATGTAACCCAGTAATGCAAAATCCTAGAAACATTGAATCATCAGGAAGGGATCGAACTCATACATTATGCTACAGCAAGTACCTCAGCCATTGATTGAATATAATAAAGTCTGGCACAAGGCTATGATGCTGAACAACTTAAAAGGATCCGAACTCATCCAAATAACAAAAGATTTGCAAGAACAGCCTTTTAAATATGCCTTAGAGAAACTATTTCAACATGACGGATAGCATTTGACAATTTTGCAATACTCTTGTTCCACACCCGTGAAATATAGCTCATCGGTCTCCCCAGGGTACAGGCCTGGGCAAGAATTGTGTGGAAGACAGGCGGTTGCTCATGAACAAAGTCTGGCATCTCCACGCACCATTGTCCAAAGGAATGGCAAATACCGACTCAACTTGGTACCTATGTCGTCGCTGGAGTTGTTAGAGCAAGGCTCAAGACAATACCAGACTATCTTTGGGATTCTAACTCCATGCTTTGAATTCAGAGTTGTCCTTCTCATAGACTGTCTCTGAAGGTTAGAGAGTTCGGTGTATCATACTATTTTACCCTTACGTTTTTTAAATGACATTATTGCTGAGTGAAAGTTATCAGCCTCTGCTGTAGTTTCAATTCAGTTAACCTATCCCATTGTCCACTCTGATAACCATTACGCTACACGCGCCTCCATCAAATATAGAGCAAATATTAAAAAGTAGTTAGGAAAAGAAAGAAGGAAACAAATAGAAATAAAACCTACCAAAACAAAAAAGAAAATTTAGTGCCGTCAACATTTCTTTCAATTCCTTGTTGCTTAGCGACGCCAGTGACCTTTGCACATTCATCTTGGCCTTGTGGCCAGAATAGACACTTAACCCGTGCACTAATAGCTCGTTAATAGAAAGATCTTGTTTCGAAGGACAAATATTAAAGAGAAAGCGAAATTGATGGCTCCACCCAAAACTCCTGGGGAACAACATTGTTCAGCGATAAACGTTAGCTTATGGCCATTTTAATATAATATTCACCAATGTACTTCTCTCAGACTGCCTCAACTTCCTTTTCTCCGTGACTGCATCCTTTAAGAATAAAAAATTGGAGTCTTTTGTTTTCTGTCTATAGGGTAACCCATTAAGTTTGTTTGGATCAAGTAAAAATAAAACACAATTTCTTCTTTAAATTTTCTGACATCAACTTAATCTAACAAAAGTTGTCTAAAAAGTTTGTCTGGTTTATTAGACTGAGATGGAGTATCAATGAATGAATGAATCACCACAACCTGCGCGTGTACCGCTGCAATCGTATAAAATTATCAAGAATTATCTATATAAAACACATTTCTTATCTAAATTTATCTAAAAAAAATAAACTAGATCTTGTATGTAAAATTATCTAAAACTTAAAAAGAGCTTTTTTTTTCTCCAAAATCAAAAAAGCATTTTCAGGAAATGTTTAGTGGAGTACCAATGCCGATTACGGTTGACAAATCTGTATGGCCGGGAGCACATATAAAGAAGGATAGAACCCTTGCCCACCTTTGGTGGCTACGGTTGTTCAAATGAACGAGCCCACTGACAACCAACACAGCTGCAAAAAATCTCACCTGACCAGGTAAAGCTCACTGGCAGAGACGTAGTCTGCAAAATCCATGAACGGTTGTACAAATAATTCGATCTGTTTCTTCTATCGGGTAGCCGAAAAAGTCAGTACAATATAAAAATGAAAAATGAAACACAAATTCAGTTTTCTTACATTACTTTTATTGAATAGCATATTTAGTGTTTTCTTCCATGATATTCAAGGCAACATCATAATTATATCAACACTGAACATATTTATCTATTACGCAATGAATGGCTGTAGGTGCCGTTGGTAGTTTTCCATGGAATCGGAATATTCTTATCAATTTTAACTAGCTTTTACCTTTATTTTAACTTACAGTTGCTTTTCATCTCAACTTTACTGTTCGGAATGCAATCTAATGGCAATAATTGAAAAAAGCAAACAGAAAATTAAGAACAAGCTCACGGTGAGAATCGAACTTACACCGTCTTGCCAGAGTAGGGGCCCAGTACACCATACAGCTACGGCTATAATTAGACGGAATCTGATTTTACTCATTGAACTTGACTCCCTACAACTGATTATCCACGCTTGCTTATGTTTACAATTGATACATCATCATCATCATCACCATCACCACCACCACCACCATCATCATCATCATTATCATCATCATCAGTCTTTTAACGTCCGTCGTTGGACATAGACCTTCCCCATAATTCACCACAATATTCTATCATGGGCGTCGCAGAGCCAGTATTTTCTGAACTTATCTTGTTCATCTCTCCATCTTATGTTCTGTCGTCTTTTGTTTCTCAACTGATCTCTAGGGATCCATGTTGTGAGTTGTGATGTCCATCGGTTGTCTTTCATTCTTCCAACATAGCCCACCCATAGCCATTAGCAGCCTTTTAATACAACGATATTTAAAAAAATATATATCTTTGGATGAAGTAATGGGACATTTATATTAATTTTGAGAATCTTCTACCTTCATCATAATTTTCAGTTTGCTTTTTCATCAAAACTAATGATTAATACATGATTAATAAACAATTATGTCGCAATATTTCACCTGTGGATAAATTTGAAAGAGATATTAAAATATCGTTGAAATATTCTCTTTTATTGAGAGAATTCTGTATGAATCTAAATAAATAGTTATTCAAAGTTCCAATTGCTACTGTTTCTTACTCATTATCTGGACGTGCTTGCTCGAATCCCACCCATTCTCGGCTCTGAATTCCATTTGGTAGTTCAACAGGGTCACATCCTGTGTCTAGTCGATGTTTGTCCTAGATGGGCGACCAACACTTCAGCGTCCATGGCGTGGTATTCAAAGAAGTGTTTTTCTGAAAGGCCCTGGTTTCGCTCTCCAACAGAACACAAGCGCCTCTGCTTGATGATTTACAATATTACCGGAAGAATAGCCTAGCTTTTGGGATCGCCATCAGCTGCCATGTCGAATTTTTTTTTTTTTCATATCTTGCCCACTATCTGAAATTTCTTTTGGAAAAATGCAAGAAATCGCAGCTAACCAAATTTGAACAGCTGGTTAGCCGACAGACCGTAGTGATACAATGTTTTGCCAAAGAACCCTGCAGACGTGGAAAATGAACAGGCTTGATCATTACGAATACGATGGTCACACAGTATACAATCTCACTCTCTGACGACTGAGTTACCTCATGGGAGAATTCATGATCATACCTGCTGAGTAAGGTACCGTCTGATTGTTTCCATCAAAGTGGTACAACTTGTTTTCGATGTATTAAAAATGTCTGTACACTTTCAGCGGATATTCTGTATGTTTTGGTAACGTGTGTGTAAGTGGGCTTGCGGGTATGTCGGTCCCTGACAAGAATAACACTGGGTGTAGCAAACTTCTACAGCCGTTTTGTATATATGCAAGGGTCAGTCAAAAAGTAATGCCTGTACTTATATGATTTTAAAACTATACGTCAGAATTCCTGTTTTTTTTTCTTTCTTTTAGCTATAAATCATAAAGTGTCTAGATGCCCCGAGGAAAAATTGTGGAGTTAAATTCCCTTTTTCTACCCATAATCCTATTTCAAAATGGCTGCCCCTCTGGACACGCGTAGAATACAAAGGGCTGTCAAAGAATCTCTGTTTGGAAGGATGCAAAAGTGCTGAAAACGTTCACAGCAGGTTAGTGAATGTTTATGAAATGGTTGTATGATGAAAGTACAATCAAGCTAATGGCAATCTAACAGAGAAAGGACAATGACCTTAGTGACAGACCCTAAAGTGGCAGGCCAGCTACTGTGGTAAATACGGGTGAGGCTAAACAGAAGAATCACTATCGCAACTCTCTGTGAATGTATCTAGGTGGGCTACGGTAGTGACTGTAATTTAGTTCACTTTTGGATAATCAAAGGTCTGTGCAAAGACGGCTCCGAGAATGCTGACAAAGTCCGTGAAGGATTATAGGGTGATTGCTGCCCAAGAGGATCTGGAGCTGAATAAGACGGGTAGCACCCTTCTAAGCAAGATAATCACTTGAGATGAGACCTGGGTTTATTCAAAGTAAGTATACATACCCTCATTCAAAGGTGGAATATCACAATTGCGGAATGAAACCATTTTGAGGGTTAGTTTGGGAATCCTGAAACTTTCGAGTTCATTTTACGTATTCTTTGTATGTTTCTACCATAAAATCTGCTGACATTAAAGAAAATCAAACATTACTTTTAGACCGACTCTCTATATATATACATTGCAACAGGAACTTCCAACTTTGAATTCTGACGCAGCATATTCTTTTTGCCTTCTATACCCATCGATTTAACCTTGTTGTTGATTGAGATAAACTTGGTAATTAGCACATAACAGGATTTCAAATTTTCAAAGACCTTCAAAGTAGCGGACCCTTAGCCCTTTGGGAAACTGGCGCAATACATTCTTGTCACGCCCATTTCCTTTTATGTAGAACCATACTAAGCTTCATAATTAATCCAGCACAGGATTTTATAACCACTGCCTTATCTCTCATCCTCACTATGACTCTCTCTCTCTCTCTCTCTCTCTCTCTCTCTCTCTCTCTCTATATATATATATATATATATATACACACATATCAATATATATATATACATATATATATATATATATATATATATATAAGTATGTATATATGTAGATAAATAAATGAATAAATATATATATATATATAAATATATATATATATATATATATATATATATATATATATATATATTTATGATAACAACTTTATTAAAAGAGACCGACTGAGAGAAAAACGGTAAATAAAAAGCTCTCAAATAAAAGAAAATTAGTCTCAAGCCGGTAATTTAGTATTAAAGTGGGGCTATTAAAAGCTCATTAAGTGGCCACACGTCTTTTGCTTTTGCTTAACACTCTTACTCCACACTGCGAGCGACACACATTGCCACAATTTTGGTCTTTTCTTATCCTTAGGGATATCACGCACCTACACATGACTTAATTTATACAGGCAGCACCAGGCACCATCGACACGACACCTATTTGGCTTTTTGGGGGGGCAAGATAGCATTTCTTTGAAAAGAGAGAAAGAAAATGAGGTATACACACGTACAAACACACACATGTATGGATATAAATTGTGTATGTGAGACAAAAGTATTCATACATTCCATCTGTAATCCACGTATAAATATTGATATATCTATCTATCTATCTATATATATATATATATATATATATATATATATATATATATATGTATATACGTACATAATATATATATATATATATATATATATATATAAATATAAACACACGCATATATATAATCAAACACGCACACACTATCTCTCTCTCTCTCTCTCTCTCTATATATATATATATATATATATATATATATATATATATAAGTAAAGCAAATCTCGGCTACATAGTGGCTCTGTTAGGAAAGGGTATGAGTTCGAATCCCAACCGGAGCCCAGTCATCGCCGTGTTTTAACCTCACTACGGTAAATAATTCGGTCCAAGCGAAAAATACAGTTCCAAAACTTTCTTCATTTATATTGATATCCATTACTTATCGCACGATCGACATGGGAACGATAATATATGTAAAAGTTCATGTAACTCTCAGACACATGGAATACAAAAAAATCTGTCAGTGATTGGAGAAGAGGGCATTTCATATACATATATATATATATATATATATATATATATATATATATATATATAAATCAAGATTAATTTGATACTATTTTTAAGTGAAATAGAATGTACAATCTGTAATGAACCAGTGAAAAAAAATCTTTGCTCATGTTTTTTACAGCTCTACCGGTAGTGGACACTCTTCTGAAATTTTAAAAGCTTTACGCATTATATATACACTTGCTTATTGTATATCTATTACAGTTCACACGTGTATATGTATGTACTCGGGCCTTTAGTTAAGTTGAAAAATGGCGTAGTAACATTTTATAGTTATTACGTTCATCCATATGTATGTGTGCGTGTGCTGTGGAAAGGTTGACAATATGGAAAATTAAAAGACTTGAGACTACTTAATACGTCTCTAATTATTTTTATCAAAGCGTGTAATAGCTTACGTACGTTTCGCCCGTTGGAAGTAGAAGTTGGTTTGAGAGAAATTGTGAAAATTACTGAAATGTCCGTATGGTAGTTGGGGTAGAGAAATTGTTGGGTATAGGCGGAGACTGATTTTTTTTTTCATTTCTATGTATTCGCAAGAAAGGTTTTTATTCCTTATTTGAGTGAGTTGGGTCACTAGATAATTGGCTGTCCCCTTTAGTGGTATTTGTTTGAAAAAAAATCATCTGTTAAAGGAGCTTTGTAGAAGTTCGTGAAGAGTGGGGTAATCATAGCTTTACCCAGCATCAAATTTGTTATTTTCATTTGTATGAGGTGTTATTTTATGTTGTTTTACGATTAATTTTCTAATAGGGAATTACCTGGACGTTGGATAATCGTATTGTTGACCAAAATGACAGAATATTCAATGTACCAGTATCTTTTGGAGATGTGTTTGTGTTTGATCATTTGCGCCTTTTTAGTTCGAGACTGTGATATAACACGTCTATACGTTAGACCAAAGCATTGAGGTGATTATCCAGTATGAAAACCCTTCGGTGTTCGTGAATTGGCTTTTTGAGACATCTGGATGTCTCTCCGATGTAGACCAAGCATTTTTGACACGATAACTTATAGATATCTACTTCAGAAGGGGTTAGTGTGTGTGTGTGTGTGTGTGTGTGTGTCTGTCTGTGTGTGTGCGTGTGTGTGTCTGTGTCTGTGTGTGTATGTATGTATGTGTTCAAAGTTATTATATGTTTAATCTTGATGTATGCTTTTGATATAGTGTGTATACTGAGCTCTTTTAGATTCTTGTTGAGCTATATAGATATTGAGCTGCTTGGTCATATGTTGCGACTTTCTGTGTTTTTGTCCATTCTTTTGTTTTCTTTATTGGTTCTATGTATTTTATGCGATTTTTGTCGAGCCTTCTATATATATATATATATATATATATATATATATATATATAGAGAGAGAGAGAGAGAGAGAGAGAGAAACAGGTTGAAATAGGAAGCGAGGCATTGAAAAAGAGGGTATTATACATAGATGAATAGATATACAGACAGGTACATATAGAGAGGGAAAAAGCGAGATGTATTTGTACTCTGTCACACATATAAACTAACAAGCACGCACACACACACATATAAGTAGAGAGAGAGATCAGGAAAGAGAGGAGATATAGAGATAAACAGAGGTAAAGATATGGACAAAAATGGAGGAAAATATGGTTGAGAAACAAACATGGCGGAAGAACATATAGAGAGGAATAATGAAGGAAATAATCAAATATGGAGGAAAAAACAATATGGAGGAAAATTTGAAGAAAAAATATGGAGGAAAATTTGAAGGAAAAGCAAATATGGATGGAAAATGGAGGAAGACAAATAATTATGGTAGAAAAACGATGGAAAAACTATTATGGATGGACCATGGAGAGAAAAAACACGTATGGACGTAAAATGGAGGAGAAATCCAAATATGGAGGCCAAATGGAAAAAAAGTATGTAGGAAAAATGGGGCAAAACAAAAATGGATGGGAAATGGAGAGAAAAAGCAAGCATGGAGAAAGAAAAGATACAGAGGAAAAATGAAAGAAAAATATGGAAGGTAAATTGGTGGAAAAAAACTAATGGGTGGAAAAATTAAGGAAAACAAATGTGGACGAAAAATTTAGGAAAAACAAATATGGATGGGGAATGAAAGGAAAAATACAAGTATGGTGGGAAAATGGAGGAAACAGCAAATATGGAGGAAAATTGATGGAATAACCCAAATATGGAGGGAAAATGAAGGAAGAACAAGTGTGGACGGGAAATTGAGGGAAAAAAAGATATGGATAAAATTGATGAAAAAAAAAATGTCCAAATAAGTAGAAAGAATGAGGGAAGACGAATGCAGTGGGAAATTGGAGGAGAAAGATAAATATGGTAGAAAAATGGAGGAAAAAAACACATATGGAGGAAAATGGAGGAAAAAAAATATCGATGAAAAATGAACGAAAACAAATGGAGAGAAAATGGAAGGAAAAACAAGCATCGAGGAGAGAAAACAAATATGGTGGGAAAATTATGGGGAAAAATGAAAAGAAAATGAATATGGAGGGAAAATGTTTGAAAAAATAAATATGGAGAGAAAATACAGGAAAAAACCCAAATATGGTGGGGAAAATGTGAAAGAAAACAGAATAAAATGACTATGAACGAAAATTAACAGAAATACAAATATGAAGGGAAAACAGAGAAAAATAAATACGGAGGGAAAAAGAGGGAAAAAACAAAAATGGAGGAAATAGGAGAAAATAACAAACATGGAAGAAAATGGGGGATAAACGATTTTTCTCTTGAATAACCGATTCTTTTCGTAATGGAAGAAAATAAAAACGAACAACGATTCTGTTAAATTGTCTCTGTGCTATACTTGTCTTTCTTTTCACATAATCTGTGAGTGAAAAAGTATCCGATACATACCAACAGGTTTATTTCAACTAACTTATCCATCTTCAAATTGACAGAATTTGGACCAAAGATCTCTGATATTTGTAAATTATTTTTCAATGTTCAATCTAGTTTCAATATTTTTTCTCGTGATTATTGTATTTTTCAATCTTTGCTCAAAATGCAGTCAAGTCTAAGATTGGACAAGGATGTAATTTATTTTTGAAACGTATCGGTTACTTTTTTTCATTCACTGTATTTTCAAGATATAAATGCAAAAATTAATCATGCATGACTTCATTTCCCGGCCAGAGAATAAATTAACCGGACGTCAACTCTTCATACCAAAAGCGAGTCCTCCAGAAAGTAGACTGACGGAAGAGGGCGATGGGATGAAGATCGTGGTTTGAGGCCAAATAGACGGTTTCTTTAATAGTTGGACGAGAGTTCTACGACAGACCGGAAGGGAGCATGTGTTAGTAGTTCTGGCAATAAAGTGGTCTATATATATATATATATTGTATGTAATAATAATTTCTTTTTATCGCTGAGATCTGACGATAAAAAGTAGTGGAAGAAAGCAATTACTTATCCACGAGATAAGAAAAGTGTGAAAGGAGCTAATTTAAAAGTACTTATGTTTAAGCACGTGCATACACAAGTCAAATATATATATATATATATATGAGAGAGATACAAACTGGGAGGAGCTTTCAAAAACGTTCTAATATGAACTTACGGAAACAAACATTGGTCAGTCTTCAAAACATTCCATCTCTCTTCTTTGTCTACATTGAATAAAAAAAAAACTGTTTCCTTGGACGAGATTGTCATTGGCAATCGAGAATGATTTATTACGAAAATAAAAGATATAAGATGAAAAGAATCAAATCAGAGTAGCCTTTAACATTTCAATCTACATAGAATCTTCTGGGGAAATGATTATTTCCTGTGTTTGATCGGGTTTGAAAGAAATCCTTTTTCATGAATTGCTTCAATCTACGGGTGGTTCACACTTGTCATCATCATCATCAGTCTTTTAACGTCCGTCGTTGGACATAGACCATCCCCAGGATTTACCACACTTCCCTATCATGGGCGTCACGGAGCCAGTACTTTCTGAACTTGTCTAGTGGCCTTGCGTTAAAACTAAACTACTAAACTGAACTCAAAATATCATCTCAGCAATGTGTAGATAGCCTGATCAATCGATATATATATATATATATATATATATATATATATATATATATATATATATATATATATATATATATATATTATTGTGTCATCCACAGACAGCTGTTACGATGTATTTCATCACTTCAGACTAGACTTTCCATTAACCCATCCAGTCCTGCGAGCAAGATTGAAACCTCCGATATCCTACCTCTGAGCTACGGAACTGGACAGTGAGGCTGAATTTTAGCGATATATTTTATTTTACACATAAATCCCCTATCCACCAGAGTGCTCTATTCCTATATATATATATATATATTGAGAGAAGGAGGGAGGGAGAGGGGGGGATCGAAACCATTACATGAGCAACATTTCTTGTTAGTATGCAAAGTAGGGATTATCAATTAAAAAAAGGGCAAAAAGGGATTTCGATAGGATCAATTTAGCATCGGTCTTCATCGTGAATTGAACCTCCACAGAGAAACTATTTTGGGGCGAATTATCAGATCAGAAGAACAAAGAAAAATGTTTTTTTCCTGGACATAAAAAAGAGTGAATGTTCCAAATGTGAGCCCTCAACCTCCAGTGGTGCAGCCTGTACGCGCGACAAAGCAGCCAAACCTATTTACGAAATGTAGAAACCTATTTAGACGGTTTGGATGACAGTTCTGGTTGAGAGTTCATTAGTTATCTAGATAAATATATATGAACAGACTGAGATAGATAGATCGATCGATAGAGAGACAGATAGAAAGATTGATTGATTGAGAGATTATCTACAATAAAAATTGTTTGATGACCTGTCACTTGGGTGAGTTTGGGCCTCATTGACCGCCCTACAATTGTGTCTCTCAGCTCTATTGGCTTTTATATATATATATATATATATATATATATATATATATATATATATATATATATATATATATATATATATATATATATATATATAAAAGTTATACGATGTCTTTGACTCATTACAGTGTGTAGTCCTTTCACTGTTAATGAGTCATTTGATTATGAATGAAACAATGTATATCTTGTAATGAGTCAGTAACATCGAATAATCTTTTAATGATTTGCTCTACATCCATGTACTGAACACTTATAAGAAGTATATTAGTATGCATAATAATTTGTATATATCTACTTATTATTGATTACATAAATATATATATATATATATATATATATATATATATATATATATATATATATATATATATATATATATATGGTAGGTTCGAATCTTGCAACAGCCTCATTTTCTTTAATTGTGTATTCAGTTTACGTCGTCTAAATCGAATGATATATTAACCATGTAACGACAGAGACAGAAATCATTTAAGATAAGTTTCTATTTATATCATGCAATTTTTTATTAATTAAAATGTCGGACCAAATAATGTCCATTTCTTAAATACATACTGTTGCGTTTGAACAGACGAAAAAGAATTAGAATGAACGAGATGAGAATTCGGGTCAAACGTAGTTATTTTGCCTTTGCTCTACCGGTGGGTTGTTTAGCACAATGACGAGTGCGTCGCTGCATTAAAGCAGCTATCCTATCAGCGGCAGGTTCGATTCTTGTATGAGCCCCATTTTCTGTAATTGTTTATTCTATTTACGTTGTCTAAATTGTATGATATATTAACCCTGTAACGACGGGAAATCACTTCAGATAAGTTTCTGTATTATATAACGCAATTCATAATTAATTCACATACATAGAGAGAGAGAGAGAGGGAGAAGGAGTGACAGAGAGAGAGAGAGAGAGAGAGAGAGAGAGAGGAAGAGAAATACTGAGATAGATATATGTGTATATATACACTTATACAAATGTGTATATAGGCGAGATACATGCCTTGTCTCCTAAATTTAAATTAAGCACTTATAAAACAGGTCTGGTTTATCACTCAATGGTCGTATTTTGACAGCGTGACGTGTTGGGGGCGAACAAAAAAAAAAAAAATGTAAAAAGGGTGATCAATTAATAAGTGACATCAATCACAGCTTTTTGACAGTTTCGGTTGAAGGTTTCAAATATATGTATCTTCGTCTATATGTATACATTCGTTTAAAAATTAATTATGAATTTCGGCAGTTACTACCGCCAAATGTTTTAGCTATAGATTCCGTTATTCATTTCTTCATTTATTTATTACTTACTAGCTACAACCGACAGGATATAATGTAACTGATCTATACGAGTCTGTGCCCCCCCCCCGTACACACTCATATATATATATATATGTATATATGTATATGTATACATGAGTGCGTTTGCGTGTGGTGTTTTTAATTTCTTGCTTGGCTCTGACAAAACACGTCGGAAGTGTCACTGAAAAGGCTGGGGTACATATTTTCCTTCCAATTAATAAGAAAGTAATTCTATTTGCATATATCCTACACATTCATATGAAGTATGCTAATTTACAGGGCCTGCTAATAGAGAAGTCAAAATTACTAATTCTGCTTTCAAGCACACACCTAAACACCCATATATATATATATATATATATATATATATATATATATATATATATATATATATATATATATATATATATATATATATATATATATATATATATATATATATATATATATATATATATATATATATATATATATGCAAAAAGTAGATATATCATATTAGCAGAATGTCTCCTTCAATACATGTCAACTTAATTCTCTCTCACTCTGTTACAATCATTCACTATATAGGTACATGGATGAATATCCATACAGTGAATGCAAAAATGTATCCGGGACATTTCAAAAAGTTTATTCAGACATTCCTATAGACCGTAGACGAAACGTTTCTGATTTTTTCCACTTTGACAATGTTCAATAATTTTTTTATTTTCATACCTATATTTTTTAATTTAGTCCTAAGTCTGTCAATTTTTTTCGATTTATATGAGGATCTTTAAAAAATGTATTGGAGATGTTCTGCACTCACTGTATCATCATTATCAGTCCGTTTTATCGTCTGTTTCCGACAGATGATGGTAGTTGCAGAACCAATACTTTGGGAACTTATCTAGTTCGTCTCTCTATTTCATATTCTGCTGGCTTCAGTCACGCATGTGATCCCTCGGGATCCATGCTGGGAGTCATGATGTCCAGTATTTGTCTGACATTCTTGCAACGTGTCCAGTCCATTGCCATTTGAGTTTTCTAACAGTTTCTATGATGTCTCAGTTTCCTGTTTTTTCCCTCATATATTGTACTGTCTTGTAATTCCTCCATGTGAGGTTGAACATGATTCTTTCATGTGCACGTTGCATGGTTCTTAGTTTGAGGGTCAGTCAGTTCCATGTTTCAGCTCCACAGGTGACTATATTCTTTTTTTTTTTTTAGACTTCAGGGATTTTTTTATTACTGAAGTTTGGGCTTACTCTGTCGAAAGCTTACCATCTCAAACTGATTATTCGCTTAATTTTTCTCTTCTTATCAGGTTTTCATCGGGAATTGTTGCCCTAGGTAGATGAAGTGGTCTACGTTATCCAGTTCTATACAAGGGTTGTTCGGAAAGTAATTACGTATTTCCATGTTGAGAAAGTAATTAAGTATTCTCTAATCACAACCGCCATTTTAAAATCCTTTAAACCCCATCTGGCATTCACGAGCTTTCACCTCATCAGAATACTCTTTACAAATGTCTCCCACTGCCGGCCTAAGAATACTACTCTTTCAGAATTCATACGGTAAGAAATGGCGAATATGTTATCCCTCAAAGTCTCTATCTTCCATAGAGTTAAACTTTATTATAACATATAAACAACAACCAGTTGGATAGAAGAGATGATGAACTAAATCCAGACGTCGTTTCGTGCCATTTAAATGTGGCCTTTCCTTTATTGGTTGTTTTAAAATTCATTGCAGTGAAATACGTGATTACTCTCCGAACACGAAAATACGTTATTCCTATCTGAACACCTTAATATAACAGTTCTGTTTTGAAACCCCGATTCAGTTACATGATAAACAAATGATGATCCCAACAAACGATCTCACAAATAGTCCCATAATATTAAATTCTGTATAAAATATGTAAGTCACTAAAAAAACACGTGAATTAAGTTAACAGATATTGGGAAATAATTAACTGAAATAATTGACTGATTTTTTGGATAAAAATTATTTTTTTGCGTATTTAGTATTTAAGCTGTAAAGCTTTCTAGCACACACACACACACACACACACACACACACACACATATATGTATATATATATATATATATATATATATATGCATATATATATATATATATATATATATATATATATATATATAGAGAGAGAGAGAGAGAGAGAGAGAGAGGGGGGGAGAGGGATAGAGATCTAAAAGTCCTCTGATGGTTTTACAAGATTAATAACAAACCTTATTATGGAACAGCATGGAAGTAAAAAAAGGTACGACAAGAGTGTGTAGCGCCCGTTCCAAAGAAGCTAAGGACCTGCTACTTTAAAAGGTATTTTAAAATCCTGTTAGTTGATGTTTACCATGTTTAACTTAATCCGTATAGACTTGCTTCCCCTCAAGATCAAGATGTGGTACAAGGTAATTTTTAATGTGGGTTTCCAGTTACGGGAAAGCGGCTAAAACTGCTCCAGTCCCCGCAACTGGTGTTGCAAAGGCGACAGGACAAGCCCAACCCACTCATCTTAGTGCAATAAGACAGTGCTGCTCCAGGGGTGTACTGTTCCCCCGACACTGAGCCGATTCATTTTTCAAGGCTACAGGACGAATCCTTGGCTTCTTGTACTTAGCAATACCGAGTCCCTTAAGCCATCATCAACCACGCCTTTGCACCGGTGCAAAGCTACCAAATCGAGTACTGTGAACAGATACTACACTTTGATTTGTTTATTTCAATCAGTCAAATATCGAATCAATTGGAATAGAAAACAAAGACAATGTGTTTGCCTTCTATATTCCTAGTAAAGAGTTTTGCTGCTTTGAAAGTCAATCAGATATCCTTGCTTTTGATATTTGAGAAGCCCATCCTAATCCGTCACAAAGCGAAATGGACCAGGATAGACGGTTGGGGGAATATGTTGCGCCAGATCTTTAGATGGGGATATCCTACAGCTTAGAAAGCAGGATTTGAAATCTCGTTTGAGGATCATTAGATTAAAGCAGAATGAAACCATACAAAGCACCAATGGTATTTTATCTTTGGTTCTTTGAAGAAATAATTATCGATATTACCAGGATTTTCATAGTGCTAAAAGACAGACCTATAAACTGAGAAGCATGCAACGTGTGCATGAGTGAATCATGCTCAACCTTACATGGAGACATCACAAGACAGCACAGTATACAAGGAAAAAAACGGAAGTCTGAGAAATCATAGATACTATTAAAAATCTCTAATGGCAATGGGCTGGCCATGTTGCAAGAATGAAAGACAACCAACGGACTCACAACATTGATCCCCAGAGATCACAGAAGAAACTGAGGCCGACAGAACTCAAGATGGAGAGATGAACCGGACAAATTCAGGAAATACTGGCTCTGCGACGCCCATGATAGAGAATCGTGGCGAATCCTGAGGAAGGACTAGGTCCAACGACGGACGTTAAAAGGCTGATGATGATGATAATGATGACGACGATGATGATGATTCTTAGAATTATTGACCATAAAATAAAGTTGAGGAGACAGTAAAACCAATATAACATCTTGCAGGCCTTACAGTATGGTCAGAATTCTTCCATCACTGATAATCAATTTTTAAATGATGAAAGTATATCAGTAAAT
Organism: Thysanoteuthis rhombus; assembly: GCA_963457665.1. Taxonomy (NCBI): domain Eukaryota; kingdom Metazoa; phylum Mollusca; class Cephalopoda; order Oegopsida; family Thysanoteuthidae; genus Thysanoteuthis; species Thysanoteuthis major. The sequence goes on from OY735239.1 coordinate 25,832,721, forward strand.
ATCGTACTTGTAATATTCCCCTTCTCCATACCAAATTCTTAAATTCTTGCTGCATTGAGATGCACACTCTCCCTTCCTTGACCGTTTTTTTTTCTTCCACATTCTGAGAATGTAATCAATACTGGCTTCCAATACCGGAAGTGCTTGGAGGCAGTCAGCTACGATTACTGGTTCTGCGTTCTTAGATTGCGAAAGTTGTTCAATCATTTTGATATTATATCCAGATACAAATGCTTTAAAACCTGCCTCACCACCATTAAATGCTGGGCATGCTGGCTTAACAGACTTAAAATGATTTAAAATATCCATCTGATAAATGAATAGTATATTAATTGCTTTTTAACTAAGAAAATAAAACAAACACTGTCGTGATGGCCCGAGATAAATTAGGATTTGAAAAAAAATATTAAAATTATGGTAAATATTAGTCGAAGATCAATAAAAATGATTTACAATACTTCATCTAATGAAAAATAAACAATAAAATAATTGCCTCAAATTAGAGAGGAAATTATCTTATTGTTTATTTTTCATTTCATTTTCAATACCTTTTGTACAAAACCAAAACACTTCTTTCAAAAGATATAGTTTCGCTTAATCGTCTCACGCTGTGTTATACTAGCGATCATTTGTCTTCCACTCATTTGTCACCGATCATTCGTTACCACTTTTTTGTCTCTTGCCCATTTGTTGTGCGACGATTAATAAATGAATCTACTCCGTACTGCACCCTGAAAAATATTTTTTTGCTATCAAACCACGTGGATTGACGAAACTGAGTGTTGGTCAGAACCACTCTCCAATGACTACCATACAAGTCCATGCATAAACGACAGAAAGCTCTTAACTACGATCAATCTTATGGTAATAAAAATCAATATAATGTCTTGCACGCACAGCCTTTTAACAATTGCCTGACACCAGCTTCTTATATCAATACTAAAGAGTTGCCCGCCATTTGACAGTCTTTTAATAATACGGATACACTTCTGCCATTGTTGGTAATATTGTTTTGTTATTTTTGATCATCCATACCAACTGTCCTATCTGAAGTTCGTAAATTTTGGCAGGTTTTCACTCAATATGCGCTTGACCTCTGAACTGGGATGACTGGTAATAGACACCCTCTGTAAACAAATGCTTTATTTTGAGTGGAACATAACTCGAGATAGCTTTTCTCTTGCAAAAAAAATTTAACATATTAGTATATTTTTTAAAAAGAAATTTTTGCAGGCTCTCAAAACCTTGAAGCCCTGGGCGGCTGCATTGTCTGCACTGCTCCAACCATGGCTTGGATCATAATGGTAACGATGGTAGCAACAACTCTCGGAGAGAAGAAAAAAAAATTAAGTATTTTCCTCTGATAAACAATGATTTGGATGTCACGACTGTTGCTGTTGGTGAGTCTGGTTTGTTTCTGATTGGAACGAATTGATGTTGACGCTACAGTCAGGGTCGGGTGTTAGGGAGAGTTGAAACCCTTACCGGAAAGAACAAAGAACCAGGAAAAACAAACAATACACCATTCCATGACATTGCATATTCTGTCTCCGGCTAGTTACATTCAAGCCTATGTCTTCTTGGCAAGAGACAAGGGTCACTAAACCATGTACAATTCCTCTGTTCGCTTTGGCTGCTTTGTAAATAGACTAGACACGAATTCTCTTCTTATTCATTATTTTTTAAGTTCTTTGGTCTGTTTGTTTAATTATTCTTTCTTTTGCTACGATACTCAGTCGTAGTCGTATTGCCATGCATCAATGTATAGTTCCAGGGTGGACATGATCACAATTCGTTTTGTTGTCGCTCAACTGACAAATAAGATAAAGGCATGTTTAGAGAGGAAGATGTAGACGGGAAGACGGAAATTTAATTATCCTTTGTTGCATTGTTCATTACACAATTATATATATATATATATATATATATATATATATATATATATATATATATATATATATATTCCTCGCTCTTTTTGCATCTTTTCTTTTTCAGCTCATGCCATTATTATCATTTCCTCCTTCACAACAAATACTTCGTATGTCAATGCCAAGGAGACCAATTGACAGCAAGTATTCTCGCCGTCTTTTCATCTCATATCTCTATTACACGCTTTCCTGTCAATCCCACTTATGTTAAATAACAGAAATAGGAAGGAAGGAAGGAAGAGATGTAATGTCGTTGAAAAAAAACACTAGTCCAATCATTTTATGGCCAGCTGCTGATGATTTCATTTTATAATGTATGAGGTCCGCCCTCTCGTAATAAAATAAGCTCTTAATTGTAAAAGTAACGTGTCAAATGGCCATTTACGATTTTTATTGAAAGGATACTTGCGGATTATTTCCACATCACAATATTTTACAAACATGAAAACAATTGACTTAGGAATAGATAACTTGCTTCACAGCTTCTTATTCTTCCTCCTCCTCCTGTTACAACCACCCCGGATAATACTACTACTACTACTACTACTACTACTACTACTAATAATAATAATAATAATAATAATAATAATAATAATAACAACAACAACAACAACAATCAGGCAACTGGTGTGAGATTCCAAATAATAATAATAATAATAATAATAATACCAGGATCTAGCGTGAGAACTGGATAAGATGTGGAACATGAAAGCAGGGGTCGTGCCAGTCATAGTGGGCGCATTGGGAACTGTCCCAAAGACACTGAAGGCAAGACTGGAGGAGATCGGGATAGAGGGAAGGATTGAGACTGTACAGACCACAGCACTGCTAGGAACTGCGCGGATACTAAGGAAAGTGCTATAAATATAAAGACTGCAACTAATTTTTAACAATGACCCAACAGAGGAAGGGAAGTGAAAGCGGAAACGTAAACCACAGCACTGGCATGATAGGCGAAAGAGAGAAGAGATGTCGGCTGAAGACCTGAGGAGACTTATTGTCACTCAGCCTTCAGCAATGACCACTGGGCAACCGGTGAGAAACTGTGAACCGCAGTATTACTGCGACCTATGAGTACTAGGAGAGAAGGGCTGGAGACTTGAGGAGACTTGCTGTCACTCAAACTCCAGCTGTTACCACTAGGCAACTGGTGTGAGATTGCAAATAATAATTATAATAATAATAATCAGAGAGCTAAAGTAGTCCTAGTATAATATGTGCAAACAAATAGTGAAGAAATCATAAAGAGCGCGAGAGATAGTGCAACAAGCAATAAAGTAGAAAACAATGGAACAGTACAGCAAATAAGAAAAGAAAGATGGGAAGGGAAAAAATTGTACGGCGAGTTTAAAAGACAGATACAAGATGTAGCAGACGAAAAATCATGGACGTGGTTACGAAAAGGGAACCTTAAGAGAGAAACAGAATCGCTCATCATGGCAGCCCAAAACAAAAGCATGAGGACAAACTACATAAAAACAAAAATCAACAGAACACAGACAAACAGCAAATGCCGCATGTGCAGTGAAAGACATGAGACAGTAAACCACATAACTAGTGAATGTAGTCAACTCGCCCAGAAGGAGTGTAAGCATAGACACGATAGAGTAGCAACGATGATACACTGGGAACTAAGCAAACAAATGGGATTCAACCATGTGGAAAAGTGGTATCAGCACAAGCCAGAGGCAGTTTTGGAGAATGACAACCACAAACTACTCTGGGACTTTGACATCCAAACTGACCACCTCATCCAGGCAAGAAGACCGGACTTAGTAATAGTAGACAAAAAAAGGAAGGCCTGCCAAATAGTAGACGTTGCTGTGCCTGCCGACCATAGAGTAAAAAAGAAGGAGGGTGAAAAAAGGGAAAAATACCAGGACCTAGCAAGAGAGTTAAGGAAGATGTGGAACATGAAAACCAGGGTAGTACCGGTCATAGTGGGCGCACTAGGAACTGTCCCCAAAACGCTGAGGGAGAGACTGGAGGAGATCGGGATTAGGGGAAGGATAGAGACCGTACAGACCACAGCACTACTGGGAACTGCACAGATACTGAGGAAGGTGCTAGAGATATAAGCACTGCAACGAATTGTAGCTCTGTCATGATATGCGAAAGAGACAGGAGACGTTAGCTGAAGACCTGAGGAGACTTATTGTCACTCAGCCTTCAGCGATAACCACTGGGCAACCGGTGTGAAACTGTAAATCGCAGAATTATTACGACCTATGAGTACTAGGAGAGGAGGGCTGGAGACTTGAGGAGACTCGCTGTCACCCAAAGTCCAGCGGTTACCACCAGGCAACTACTGTAAGATTCCAAATTATTATTATCATTATTATTATTATTATTATTATTATTATTGTTGTTGTTGTTGTTGTTGTTGTTGTTGTTGTTGTTGCTGCTGCTGCTGCTGCTGCTGCTGCTGCATTCCTTCATATCTTTCCACCAGGTCTCTGGTGATTATCGGAGGACATTGTGCAACAGAAAATCTCTCCAAATCTCCAACTAATTGCGTTTTTGGCACGGCTCCCCAAGCGCTCAACTACTTTAGACTTGACTCGAATCTTCATGTCCCATACTTTCTTTAGGTATTGCACGAGGCCCGGGTATCTTCATTAGTGGGGGTCTTTCTCCTTCCTTTTTTTCATTCGATCAGAACTGTTAAATAACAAAAAATGTGTATTTTTATGAAACATATTTTTTTCGGTTACAATTTTCTTCATTCTTATCTTTTCCCACTTGCACCTCTTCCTCTCTTTTTCATTCTTACCTTTTGCATTCCCCCCCGTTTTCTGTCTTTTGCTTTATTGTTCTTTTCCTTCTTCTAACGCCTTTTCCCCTACTTCCTTTTTTTTCTTCCGTATTTCTCCTTCTTCCCTAAAAATATTCTTCTTCTTCTTCTTCTTCTTCTTCTTCTTCTTCTTCTTCTTCTTCTTCTTCTTCTTCTTCTTCTTCTTCTTCTTCTTCTTCTTCTTCTTCTTCTTCCTTTTTCTCTTCTGTATTTGTCCATCTTCCCTAAAAATCTTCTTCTTCTTCTTCTTCTTCTAAATTAATCCTTTTTTTCCTCATTCCTTCAATTAGCATAGATCCTTATTCTCGCCGTAATATGCTTCCATAGATCCCCCCCCCTGCAAATCTCTCTCATCTAATCAAATCATTTAATCCATATACCGTGTTGATCAAAATGATGCCTGCACCACAAACAGAATTAATTGCTTTTTTAAACAAATGCCGTCCCGGTTTCAATGTTTCCCATCGAACATGGACAGTTCTCCATGAATGAAAATCCCGTTTTGCGTATCAGAAGCCTACAGTTCAATTGTTTGTAAAACAGGTCTGTTTAGTCAATCAATAGAAACCGT
>OY735239.1:25845513-25883013 GCA_963457665.1 Thysanoteuthis rhombus
CACATTTGGTACCGCCATGTCTGAGATGAGGACTTAAATTAAAATGCGAATTTTCGCCCCCAGGGGGTGGTTGCTGATCCCGTTCGTCGACAACATGAAATTCAAACACTTGCACGTCGATTAGATTCAATTAACTAAGCTAAAGAGAGTACAAGATCAGGTTGGAGAGTGTAAGGAGAGCGAGGTGAGGTATTGGGTTGGGTGAGGGCCAAATATTGGCGCTGAGTGGTGATTCCGTTCGATAGGAAAGGTGAGAGGAAAGAAAGTAATAGATCTCTTTCTCTCAAGTTCTCTTTTTCTTTCTTACTTTCTTTCTAGTTGGCTTTCTTGCTCGCTCTCCTCTGTCTTTTCTCACTTTTCCTCTTTCTTTCTTTCAATAACTTTTTCTTTTTTCTTTTCTCGGTCTTTCTTCCTTTCATTTACTTTCTTACCTGCTTTTTCTTCCTTACTTTACTTTTTAATTCTTTCTCTTCTTTTCCGTTCCCTTTTTTTCATTAATTTTTCTTTCTCCTTTCTGTCTTTTCATCCTTCCTTTTTTTCTTTACTTTCCTTTTCTGCTTTCTCTTCCTTACTTTTTTTCTTTCTTTCTGTTTTGTCTTCGCCCTATCTTTCTTTTTCTCTTTTTTCATTCTTTCACTTTTCTTACTTTAATTCATTCTTTCTTTCCATTTATTTTTCGTTCTGTCTGTTTGTCTTTTTTCCTTCTTTCTTCCTTCCACTCTTTCTATCTTTCTTTTTTCGTTCTTTCTTTCTTTCTTTCTTTCTTTCTTTCTTTCTTTCTTTCTTTCTTTCTTTCATTCATTCTTTTTTCATTTAAATTTCTCCCTTCCTTATGCATCTTTTATGCTACATTTTTCTTTCCCTCTTCCTTTCCCCCGTTCAATCTTCTTGTATCTCTTTCTCTCTTTACCTTCGATTATTTCTTTGACTCCCTCACTTTTTCTCATTCTTTAATATTCTTTCTCCTTCAGTCCCTTTCTTTCTCTCTTTCCTTCCTCGATTGTAACCTTTTTTCCTTTTGTTGACGCACCTTTTTTCTTTTCTTTTTCGCTCCGTTTTTGTCGTACTATTTCTTCTTTTTTCTTTAATATTTCTTCTTACATTTGTTCACTCTCTTTTTTTCGTTTTTCATATCTTGTTCTTTCTTTTCTCTTTTGTTTATCTCTCTTCTCCTCTCATTTTCTTCCCTTTTTCCTTTTTTTTTTAGCTCTCTCTACTTTTGTTCACTCTCTTTTTTTCTTTCTTTTTTCTTTCTTTTTCTCTTTTGTGCTTTTACTGTATATTTTTTCTTGTATTTCTCTTCCTCCCTTTTCACGTTTCTCGTCTTTCCTTCAATTTTTCTTTCTATCCGTCTTCCTTATTTCCATCCAAGCACAAGGGATAAGTCACTTCTATCACCCTTTGTGGGACAGTGATCACTAAAAAGTCTGAATTCTCAACAAAAAATAAACTGACACGGAATATGGACCAATTCAGCATAAATTTACACTGCAAACTAAAAACCAAAACAAAACAAAACGAAAAACGTTCCTCGTTGACATAGTAATGAGTAAATGTTGGAAAAGTTCTCTAGATCTATTAGCACCGCCTGTTAGGCTGATACATACATAACCATCCAGCCAGACCAACTTAAAAACTTAAGAAACCTGCGTTGATAGTTTTGGTGACAGTTTTGCTTGACGGTTCTTATAATATAATCCCAAAGATGACAGAAAGTATATGGGAGGTATCATTCGCTTACGGTCATGATAAAAAAAAGTCGACAAAATATCTGTGAAGGATTTTTAAAAAAGGAGAATGAAAGAAATAGAAATTTAGGGAATAGATGTAAATTAAACGACATGAGGGTGGCTTGAGTTGGAGGGCGATTAGATAAGGGCCTCCGATTGAGAAAGGGGGATATGTGCAGAAGGAAGAGTCAAGTGTAATAAAGCTTGAATTGCACAGAGACTGAAATCGAATGAAAAAAAGGAGTATGTTTGAAATAGAGAGAGAGAGAGAGAGAGAGAGAGAGAGAGAGAGAGAGAGAGAAAGAGAAAGAGAGAGAGATGGGAAGAAAGCGAAGAAGGACAAAAATGAAGAAAGAAAGGGACATGAACAACAAAAATAAGATGGAAAGATTTTAATCACGAATGAAATTGTTGAGTAAAAAACATTGAGTGTTCAGATGGAAAGGCAATGAAGAAGATGGAAAAAAAGAAAGAAGAACAGAGAAAAAAAGGAGGCAGGCGAGGTGTGTACGAAAAGAAGAAGATGGAAAAAATAAAAAAAGACAACGAGAGAGTTACGAAGGAAGAAGGAGGATGAAGAAGTAAGAAGAAAAAAGAGAAAGAAAATGAAGCGAGATGAAAAATTAAGACGAAAAAAGACATCGAAGAAGAAAGAAAACGAAAGAGAGCAAAGAAGAAAGAAGAAAAGAACAAAGGAAAAGATACAAAAAATGAAAAAATGGATAAATGAATTAATGAAGAAAGAAAGGAAGGAAAAAAGGGGAAAAGAAGAAAATGTGACAAAAAAAAGAGTGACGAGGAAACGAAGTAGAGAGAAAGAAGAAAGTAAAAGAGGGAAAAGTAAATGATAAAAGGGAAAAAGAGAGGCGAGGATGTTAAAAAAGAAAATGAAAGAAGATTGAAGATAAATAAAAAGAAAGAATGAAGAATGCAGAAGAAGAAATAAGAAGAAAAATACAGATAAAACATTTAAAAAAAGGACGAAAGATAGGAATAAAAACAGAGGAGAGAAAGGAGAAACCGAGATAGGAACGAAAAAAAATGAAGGAAAAGAAAAATGAAAAGAAAAAAGGAAGAAGAACAAGGAAAAATAGAAAGAATGGATGTAGAGAGATAGATAGATAGATAGAGAGAGAGAGAGAGAGAGAGGCTGAGAGAGACAGAGCCTGGGAGAGAGAGAGAGAGTGAGAGAGAGAGAGTGAAGAATCAATGTTTTGTTGGATGTCTATACAGAAAAAGATTTAATTGAATTATAGTTATATAAACGTGATGGCATTTTAAAAAAAATCATTTTTGGTTTTTATTACGATTAACGAAGATATTTCTGTTTTGATTGATTTCAATTATCATAAATAAATGAGGAACAGCATCTCATCATTTCAGGTTTAAAGCCCCTGAAGATATTCACGAAACCGGGTGCAATATTCAAACAGACAATCAATGCAATAGAAGGAATGAAATAAAACGAAAACGTCAGACCAAACCAGTGTAGCAACATCCAGACCACAATTTATTTTTTTCTTTATTTGGGCTTTTCGACGTTCACAATAAAATCACCCTGCATTGCAGTTAACATTTGAACAGCCATATTTAAAAATGGAGGTAATTATCTGGAAGCATTTCTTGTTAACTGACCTCTTGAACGACTCTTAACAATAATTGAAAACTGCGGGTCATCGAAATAGCCTTGGGGTGGGGAGGGATGGTCATTGGTCTTCTTAGGCCTCTCGCCAACGCTTCTCCTTATATGAAAGTGAATTATTCTACGCTTTCTCATTCCTATTTACATATATATATATATATATATATATATATATATATATATATATATATATATATATATATATATGCTTTTATAAGTGTCTGTCTGTCCGTCTGTCAGTGTATATAAATGTATATGTATATACATTTAAATGTTATTTGACCACTCAGTATAGAATGAAGATAATTGTAAAATATGATTTTAAGATAAGGAAACAGGTTCCTGACTGAATTGAAGAATAAAAATAAGAACCATAAGTTTAGCGGTGCGTTTACAATCCGTTGTAGTAATAGGAGGAGGAAGAAGTAAAGCAATCGATCTTCCTTTACGTAAATTGATTGTCATATCCGTAAAATATTGTGGTGTAGAAATATTCTGCGAGAATCATTTTCAATAAAAATCGTAATCAGCCATGTTTGTTCATTGTCTTTTTTTTTTTTAAAGAAAAATGCTGACCTCGAACATTTTCTAACATCATAGCTACTGGCGATAGAATGAACTTTTAATGACTTTGCACTTTTTGATGACGTCACACATCAACCTTTCTTCTTATTTCTGTTGTTTTAATGTAGCTGGAACTGATCAACCAACTGAAACGCGTCTTATAGTGATAAAAAAATATGAGACTAAGACTGTTTGTGTTATAAGTTAAGTGACTTTCATAAAAAGTGCATCAAAAATATTTACGTTGTTGATAAGAGCAAAGTTTGATAGCTGGAAGTATGTGAAAATTGCAAGCCCAATCAAAAAAGAAAGGAAAAAGTTCTGGGAGAACTGTGAGTGCAAAAAGTATCCGATACATTTCGAAGAGTCTATCTTTTAAAATTGACAGAATTTGAACGAAATATTTCTAAGTTTTGGGCTCTCTATGGTCATTCTGTATCAACGATGCCCGAATCTTGTGTTGGTATTTTTTTTACGATGATTTTTAGATCAAAGATTTATTTTAGATAATTTTAGATAATTCTTTCGTATAATTAGTCCTGGTAAACTCGTGGTTCAGGGTGGTTAAGTTATGCAAAATATGGATTTTCATTTTGTTTCCATTGTCAAAGTTTTATGAAGATGATAATATGAGGTAGCTCTATAAAGAAGAAGAAAAAATATTGTACTGAATAAAAAAGAAAGAAAGGGAGAAAGATAGAACGAAAGAAGGAAGAAAACGAAGATAAAAAATCATGAAATAGATTTTTTTTTAAATGAGAAGAATAAATGTAAATATACAGAAGAAAGAAGACAGCTAAAAAAACACGATGAAAGAAAAAAACAAGAAAAAGAAACAAAAGAAAGTAATAATCAGAGATAAAGACTGGAGGGAAAAAGCTTTTTTTAAAAAGGATGTAAGAAAGGTGCTAAGTTTTAGACTAATTTTGAAAAGTGACGATTTCAACAACCAAGGAAATATCTATTGATGAAAGTTACCTTCCTTCCAACTTTTGCCATCTTACCTCATAGATTTAATAAACTCCCCCCAAAGAAGAGGTCGACTGTCAATTAGGAGTGGTATCAAGCAGTTTATAACGTTAAGAGATAAAAAAGACAAAGCGTCAATTCAGATCAAAATACAGAAGAAAATACCCTAAACAAGGCAACAATCTCATAATTATTTGTAAAGGAACTGAAATGGAATCTTTAAAAAAAATGAAAGTATAAGGAAAAGGTCGAGAGAGAAAGAGGAACGGAAAAAGTGAAAGTAAGACATCAAATAGAGAGTGAAAAACGATAATTCTTTTTCGTAAATTGTCATTTGAAGTAACCATTGAAAAATGATTGATCAATTCATCAATATTAGCGACACCAGATGAATGAAAACTATAATGTTACTGTTTCTCTGTCTCTCTCAACCCCTTCTGTCTTAGCTTTCGATTTTCACTTCTTCTCTTTCAATCTTTCTCCCCCTCTCTTTCTCTCCTTCTTCCTCTCCTTCTCTCCAACCACCTGGTCACGACTTGATATGACATGACGGCCAATTCTGCGGATACCATCTCTTATTCATCAATGGTGCCCCATGTGAGTAATGACCAAGCTGAACGTTTCTTAACTTCGGTAATCTTACGAGAATCGGTTCATCCAACATAATTTGGTCGTAAGCTCACAGCCCTGTGGGAGAAGTTTGTCAATCTTAGACCCTTTTCTGAATGCTTAATGGAGAGATAGTGAGCGCCATTTTAAAATTCTTTAGTTTGATTCAGTGGATCGGCAGTTGATTGAAATATTCTATTACTGGTCCACGTTGATGTTAGACTCAATAAATAGAAACGATAACGCATACAGGGAATCTTGATCTCCAACGAAAGACATCAAATATGACTTGTATGAGAACTGAAAGAGTACAAATGATAAAGAATGTTGAGAAGATTGTTGTAGTATTGTAAAGACATGCTGTCACTTTATTTCGAGTAAATACTACGTATTTGAAAACTCAATGGGTAAGACAACAACGTGATTGTGCCTTAAGATCACAGAGTTAATTCAAAAGAGAATGAAACGCAAGGGAAATACAAAGACCTGGCCAAGGAACTTGAGGAAGTGTGGCACATGAAAGTCAGGGTGGTACCAATAACAATAGGTGCACTCGGAACCACACCAAAGACACTGGAAACGAGATTAGAAAGACTGGTTATGTGGAAGGATTTAGACTATGCAGATCACATAACTACTGGAGTCTGCACGAATACTGAGAAGAGTACTAAAAATATGAGATCTACGACCTCTGGTCATTAGCAATGGCTTAACAGCCAGGAAAAGCAAGGTGGATAGGGTAAAAACCACAGTAGAGCTGTGATTGGTGAAGATGAGAGGAGGGCTCCGAGGATACTTACTATCACAGCCCTCAGCGATAACCACACGCAACTTGGGTTAAAATGCAAACCACAACACTACTGTGGACCGTGAGAGTGATGACAAGAGGGCTGGAGACATGAGGAGACTTGCTGTTTCACGGAGTGACTGCTATAAAAAACAAGAGGAAGAGATGGACAAGGGAGGAGAATAGACTAGTTATGTATTGTTACTTTAAAAGCAAGCCTTCAGTGCGATCTTATAGGGAGCGTATGCTCCGAATATGGAGGGAAAAATCTGATGTGGAAGTATCGAACCAACGCCTTGCTGACCAAGCAAAGCAAATTCAAAAGAAGAAATGGCTGTCTGAGACTGAACTACTAGAGATTCGCATTAATGTAGAGAGAGGTTCAGGTGACACATCTGAAGAATGCCCCCCCAGCACAATTAGTACCAATAACAAAACTAGAATAATTCCCCATGAGACCCCCACAGTAAGGTATGTATCAGAGGGTGATGACGAGGCACCTACGGTAGAAGAGAACACCAAAATACAAGCTTTGAAAGAGATCATGCTAGGAGAGAAAACAACACTCCCCTCCCTAAGAGACAAAGACAGAAAGAAAGTCGGAGAAGTGACCGAGCAGGTCAACTGCCTCTTACAGCACATAGAAACAAACACCCTCCTAGAACTCAACAACCTAATTTATGCAGGGGCGAAAATGGTAGCACAAAGCTTTACAATACAAGATAGGGACCCGAGCAATAATAGGGAAGGGAAACCCAACTGGGAGAGAAGGTTACAAAGGCAGATCTCCCAACTACAGAGAGATGAAGTACTGCTTAGAAATACACCACACACAGACAGACCACGAGTAAGACTTTATAACAAATACAAGGTAAAGCAAAAAGGCATCGCAACTGTAGTCGAAGAGTTACACCAAAAAAGACTAGCTAAAGAGGCAAGACTAAAAAGATACAGACTAAGAACGGCCCAATACACACAAAACCGCACATTCCAAAACAATGAGAAAAAGTTTTACCGAGATTTAAATGGGGAAAGAAGGCAGGACATGAAACCAGATGCCACAGAGGCCAAGAACTATTGGAATAGCATATGGGGGCACCCAAAAAGACATAACGTAACACCGCAATGGTTAGGAAACATGAGAGAAGAACTAGGAAAAATAGACAAGGGAGAACCAATAGTACTGAATGAAACCACATTGAAACATACTCTTAGGAAAGTAGCCAACTGAAAAGCACCGGGTCCCGACGGGATCCATGGGTATTGATTCAAAAAATTTACCACGTTACACGGCAGACTCACTCACCTACTCCAAAATTGTCTGAATGAAGGCAAAGCACCAGAATGGATGACTAAAGGCAGAACCACCCTCATCCAAAAAGACCCGGGAAAGGGGAACATAGCAAGCAACTATAGACCAATCACTTGCCTACCACTTATGTGGAAAATCCTGACCGGGCAAATAGCAGAGAGAATATACATGTCAATGGATAGAAGGGGGCTACTACCAGAAGAACAGAAAGGGTGTAGGATAGGAACCAAAGGGGCAAACGATTTACTCTACATAGACCAGATGATCTTAAAAGAAGTAAGGAAAAGGAGAAAGAATATCGCAATGGGATGGATAGATTACAAAAAGGCATACGATATGATTCCACATAGCTGGATACTCGAATGCCTTAGAATGTTCAAAATTAGCGAACCGGTGGTTAAATTCATTGGTAATTCAATGAAAGACTGGAAAGTAGATTTGACAGCCGCAGGGGACAAACTAGCCGAGGTAGGGATAAAAAGGGGGATCTTCCAAGGAGACTCGTTGTCCCCACTATTATTTGTTCTAACAATGATACCGCTTAACAGAATCCTGAAAAACAGCAAAGGATACCACTTCTCTAAAACAAAAGGAAAGGTCAACCACTTAATGTACATGGACGATATTAAATTGTTTGCGAAAAACAGGGGAGAGCTTGAGACTCTGTTCAACGAAGTAAGGGAATATAGTGAGGACATAGGAATGGAGTTTGGGATAGAAAAATGCGCAATCATGGTGATGCATAAAGGAAGGCTTTCAATGACTGAGGGAATTGAACTTCCGGACAACAACAAGATTAGGGCATTGACTGCACAAGACCGATACAAGTACCTAGGTGTCCTTGAATGTGACACGATAAAACGGGAAGAGATGAAAGAGAAGATTAAGAGGGAATACCTTAGAAGGATAAGGAAAATATTAGAAACCAAATTAAATAGCAGAAATCTAATAAAATGAATGAACACCTGGGCTGTGTCAGTAGTTAGGTATACAGTACCATTCCTAGGATGGACAAAGGAAGAGCTCCAATCAATGGATAGGCGAACAAGGAAACTTATGACGATGCATAAAGCATTACACCCTAGGGATGATACAGATAGACTATACGTTAAGAGAAAAGAAGGTGGTAGGGGGCTCATCAGCATAGAAGATTGTGTCCAGAGAGCTAAAGTAGTCCTAGATAGATATGTGCAAACAAATAGTGAAGAAATCATAAAGAGCGCGAGGGATAGTGCAACAAACAAAGTAGAAAGCAATGGAACGGTACAGCAAACTAGAAAAGAAAAGTGGGAAGGGAAAAAATTGTACGGCGAGTTTAAAAGACAGATACAAGATATAGCAGACGAGAAATCATGGACGTGGTTACGAAAGGGAAACCTTAAGAGAGAAACAGAATCGCTCATCATGGCAGCCCAAAACAAAAGCATAAGGACAAACTACATAAAAGCAAAAATCGACAGAACTCAGACAAACAGCAAATGCCGCATGTGCGGTGAAAGAGATGAGACAGTAAACCACATAACTAGTGAATGTAGCCAACACGCCCAGAAGGAGTATAAGCATAGACACGATAGAGTAGCAACGATGATACACTGGGAACTAAGTAAACAAATGGGATTCAACCATGGGGAAAAGTGGTACCAGCACAAGCCAGAGGCAGTTTTGGAGAATGACAACCACAAACTACTGTGGGACTTTGACATCCAAACTGACCACCTCATCCAGGCAAGAAGGCCGGACTTAGTAATAGTAGACAAAAAAAGGAAGGCCTGCCAAATAATAGACGTTGCTGTGCCTGCAGACCATAGAGTAAAAAAGAAGGAGGGTGAAAAAAGGGAAAAATACCAGGACCTAACAAGGGAGTTGAAGAAAATGTGGAACACGAAAACCAGGGTAGTACCGGTCATAGTGGGAGCACTAGGAACTGTCCCCAAAACGCTGAGGGAGAGACTGGAGGAGATCGGGATTAGGGGGAGGATAGAGACCGTACAGACCACAGCACTACTTGGAACTGCACGGGTACTGAGGAAGGTGCTAGAGATATAAGTACTGCAACGAATCGTAGCTCTGTCATGATATGCGAAAGAGAGAGGAGACGTTAGCTGAAGACCTGAGGAGACTTATTGTCACTCAGCCTTCAGCGATAACCACTGGGCAACCGGTGTGAAACTGTAAATCGCAGAATTACTGCGACCTATGAGTACTAGGAGAGGAGGGCTGGAGACTTGAGGAGACTTGCTGTCACTCAAACTCCAGCGGTTACCACCAGGCAACTGGTGTGAGATTCCAAAATGATAATAATAATAATAATAATAATAATAATAATAATAATAATAACAATAATAATAATAATAATAATAATAATGGGGGCACCCAAAAAGACACAATGTAACACCGCAATGGTTAGGAAACATGAGAAAAGAACTAGAAGATATAGACAAGGGAGAACCAATAGTACTGAATGAAACCACATTGAAACATACTCTTAGGAAAGTAGCCAACTGGAAAGCAACGGGTCCCGACGGGATCCATGGGTATTGGTTCAAAATGTTCACCACGTTACACGGCAGACTCACCCACCTACTCCAAAATTGTCTAAATGAAGGCAAAGCACCAGAATGGATGACTAAAGGCAGAACCACCCTCATCCAAAAAGACCTGGGGAAGGGGAACATAGCAAGCAACTATAGACCAATCACTTGCCTACCACTTATGTGGAAAATCCTGACCGGGCAAATAGCAGAGAGAATATACATGTCAATGGATAGAAGGGGGCTACTACCAGAAGAACAGAAAGGGTGTAGGATAGGAACCAAAGGGGCAAACGACTTACTCTACATAGACCAGATGATCTTAAAAGAAGTAAGGAAAAGGAGAAAGAATATCGCAATGGGATGGATAGATTACAAAAAGGCATACGATATGATTCCACATAGCTGGATACTCGAATGCCTTAGAATGTTCAAAATTAGCGAACCGGTGGTTAAATTCATTGGTAATTCAATGAAAGACTGGAAAGTAGATTTGACAGCCGCAGGGGACAAACTAGCCGAGGTAGGGATAAAAAGGGGAATCTTCCAAGGAGACTCGTTGTCCCCACTATTATTTGTTCTAACAATGATACCGCTTAACAGAATCCTGAGAAACAGCAAAGGATACCACTTCTCTAAAACAAAAGGAAAGGTCAACCACTTAATGTACATGGACGATATTAAATTGTTTGCAAAAAACAGGGGAGAGCTTGAGACTCTGTTCAACGAAGTAAGGGAATATAGTGAGGACATAGGAATGGAGTTTGGGATAGAAAAATGCGCAATCATGGTGATGCATAAAGGAAGGCTTTCAATGACTGAGGGAATTGAACTTCCGGACAACAACAAGATTAGGGCATTGACTGCACAAGACCGATACAAGTACCTAGGTGTCCTTGAATGTGACACGATAAAACGGGAAGAGATGAAGGAGAAAATTAAGAGGGAATACCTCAGAAGGATAAGGAAAATATTAGAAACCAAATTAAATAGCAGAAATCTAATAAAAGGAATGAACACCTGGGCTGTGTCAGTAGTTAGGTATACAGGACCATTCCTAGGATGGACAAAGGAAGAGCTCCAATCAATGGATAGGCGAACAAGGAAACTTATGACGATGCATAAAGCATTACATCCTAGGGATGATACAGATAGGCTATACGTTAAGGGAAAAGAAGGTGGTAGGGGGCTCATCAGCATAGAAGATTGTGTCCAGAGAGCTAAAGTAGTCCTAGATAGATATGTGCAAACAAATAGTGAAGAAATCATAAAGAGCGCGAGGGATAGTGCGACAAACAATAAAGTAGAAAACAATGGAACAGTACAGCAAACTAGAAAAGAAAAGTGGGAAGGGAAAAAATTGTACGGCGAGTTTAAAAGACAGATAAAAGATATAGCAGACGAGAAATCATGGACGTGGTTACGAAAGGGAAACCTTAAGAGAGAAACAGAATCGCTCATCATGGCAGCCCAAAACAAAAGCATAAGGACAAACTACATAAAAGCAAAAATCGACAGAACACAGACAAACAGCAAATGCCGCATGTGCGGTGAAAGAGATGAGACAGTAAACCACATAACTAGTGAATGTAGCCAACACGCCCAGAAGGAGTATAAGCATAGACACGATAGAGTAGCAACGATGATACACTGGGAACTAAGTAAACAAATGGGATTCAACCATGGGGAAAAGTGGTATCAGCACAAGCCAGAGGCAGTTTTGGAGAATGACAACCACAAACTACTGTGGGACTTCGACATCCAAACTGACCACCTCATCCAGGCAAGAAGGCCAGACTTAGTAATAGTAGACAAAAAAAGGAGGGCCTGCCAAATAGTAGACGTTGCTGTACCTGCAGACCATAGAGTAAAAAAGAAGGAGGGTGAGAAAAGGGAAAAATACCAGGACCTAGCAAGGGAGTTAAAGAAAATGTGGAACATGAAAACCAGGGTAGTACCGGTCATAGTGGGAGCACTAGGAACTGTCCCCAAAACGCTGAGGGAGAGACTGGAGGAGATCGGGATTAGGGGGATGATAGAGACCGTACAGACCACAGCACTGCTGGGCACTGGACGGATACTGAGGAAGGTGCTAGAGATATAAGGACTGCAACGAATCGTAGCTCTGCCATGATATGCGAAAGAGAGAGGAGACGTTAGCTGAAGACCTGGGGAGACTTATTGTCACTCAGCCTTCAGCGATAACCACTGGGCAACCGGTGTGAAACTGTAAATCGCAGAATTACTGCGATCTATGAGTACGAGGAGAGGAGGGCTGGAGACTTGAGGAGACTTGCTGTCACTCAAACTCCAGCGGTTACCACCAGGCAACTGGTGTGAGATTCCAAATAATAATAATAATAATAGCAGCAACAACATGAAGGTAACACTAGCATCAGTAGTATTTGAGGCCCAGGTACAGCTCCCAAGAACCTGGCAACAAGTTTGGAGAAACGGGGAATCAAGGGAAGATCTGAGACTATCATGACAATAGCAGTACTGAAGCTGGCTTCAATAATCAGTAGAGTCCTGGAGTATTTTAGATACTTGCTGTCACTTGATCTCAAGTGGAATTCGTCGGTCGCTGCTGATGGGAAAACCCAATGGTGTGTTCTGCAATGAAAAACTGCAATGGAATCTGAACGTCACATCAAAGTTCCAGTGACTCTGCGACTTGAAAAAAAAAGGGATTTTTAAAAGTTGAAAAGGTGAAGTGTGTATTATGTGAACAAAATATGAATTGGAAATCGCACATTGATGTTGCGATAAACATGGTGTATATTCAAATCTTTGGTAAACGATTACCAGAGATCTTTGTGGACTTTTGTCTTCATTTTGGTTTATTTTTCGTCCCTGCCGTTGTATTCTGCTGCCATTTTCAAGAGATAAATTACTGCAACGGCCGGAACAATGTGTTAAAAAATTAATCTCCATTCGGACAGAGGACTATGAAAAAAGCTTTACATAATGATATACTCTCATCTAAACAAAAATTCAGACAGACATTTCCTAAGAAGTAATGGTGGATACGGACCAGTTTGCCGAGATTATTATTCAAGTCATCTGGTTTGTGAGATTTTAGCCTTACAAGAAAAGGAAAACGAAGAAGACGAAATAAGAAAGAAAAGAAGAAGTTAAAGGGAAAAAAAGGAGAAGAAACAAGACGGAGAAGACAAAAGAAGAAAGAAAAAAGAATTAGAAGGGAAACGAAGAAGAAAGAAGAAGGTCAGGAAGACGAAAGAAGGAAGAAGTAGAAGGGACAAGAAGAAGAAACAAGAAAGAAAGCAAAAGTAGGAAGGGAAAAAAGAGGAAGAAGAAGATGAAAAAAAAGGAAGAAAGAAAAAGTACAGAGGGAAAAGAAGAAGAAAAAGAAGAAGAAGAAGAAAAAGAAGAAGAAGAACCTTAAAAATATATTCATGATAGAGAGATAAGAGAAGGCCAAAAGATAAAACGATAAATGTTGTAAAAGAGAAAAATTGAGAGTCTAATAAACTTGAAGAAAGTGCAATGAGTAATAAAAGCGGAAACCAGGAAAAAAGCAGACGATAAAGAGAATGAAATCTTGAAGAAGAAGGAGAAATTGAAGGACATACCAACATGAAGAATAGCCAAAGGGAGATAAGAAGGTACGGACAACCTGCCAAGTAATTAATCTCAATTACCTCCCTTTGGCGATTTCTAACAATATAGGGTTAATGCGTGACTGCAGGGAGATTCAAGCCATCTTTTTTTAGCACGAGCCCGCAGTATTCAAGCTATTAATTAAATGACTTGCTATCGTATGAAACGGCTAAACGATTGGGCTGATCGAGCCCGGCCGCCTCGGCGATGATATTTGGTGGACTCTGATGTGTACGAAGCTTGAGATGATGTCCGTTTTAGAACGGCCGGTCGTTTTTGGTTGATGTTTAAAAGGTTTGGTTTTGGAGAATTGTTGGCCGGGCTGTAATAAAGTCAGGGTATTGGGACGGAGGGGGACACGAACATAAAAAGATGGCGGAGGTCTGTTAATATTAAACGTTGTACGATGTGTAAGACATTACGGCCAGATCGCGTTTGATTCACCGGTTCTTGTAGGATTACTGGAGCTAAGCAACGTCGAGCCTGGCCAGTGCTTACATGGATGACTGCCCGGGGATACCCGATTCCATGACCAGCTGGGGAGTCACCACCAACAGCCATCATCATCATCATCATCATCCTCCTCCTCCTCCTCCTCATCATCATCATCATCACCACCACCACCATCATCATCATCATCATCACCATCATCATCATCATCATCATCATCATTCTTTTAACGTCCGTCGTTGGACATAGACCTTCTCCAGGATTCGCCACTATTCATAGGCATCGCAGCGCCAGTATTTCCTGAATTTGTCAAGTTCATCTCTCCATCTTGTGTTCTGTCGGCCTCAGTTTCTTATGTGATCTCTGGGGATCCATGTTGTGAATTCATCGGTTGTCTTTGATTCTTGCAACATAGCCTGCCCATTGCTATTTGAGTTTTTAATAGTTTCTACGATGTCACAAACACCTGTTTTCTTCCTTATATACTGTGTTGTCTTGTGATATCTCCATGTAAGTTTGAGCATGATTCTCGTGCGCACGTTGCATACTTCTCAGTTTGCAGGCCTGTCTCTTGGTTAGGTTCCATGTTTCAGCTCCATAAGTGACTATCGAGAGAATGCATTGGTTGTATTCTATTCTTTTTAGGATTATTGGGATCATCTGGTTCTTGAAAACGTATTCAGCTCTTCTTTCCGTTGGGAGTCTTTAGCATGGTCAAGATAGATTGAGTTAGTGGAACTTGGGTACATTACTTCCTTCATTGTGAAAGCTGAGGTAATGTACCTGACACTCCTAAGATCGTCTGTCAAGACGAAAAGAGCAAAACTCTACAGATAACTCACCATCACAGTCAATAATTGAACAACTATTGTATTAAAATTTGGAGTCACGAAGAAAAAATTCCATTCGAGAATAAATATGCTCAGGATAAATTCTATATAAGATGTTAATGGCGTTTCCTACCGGAAAATATCGTAAATAGCGTAAAGCAACTAAAATCATCAAGAAATGTCTTGATTATTGAGAATTTAGATGTCATTGATGAGCCCGTCAGTAAGACCTCAAAAGGTGAAAAAGCTGTTTTTTCCAAAAAAATCAAGACATTTTCGGGTGAGGTCTAGTTGGATGCCCAGTGTCAAGTTAAAACAGAATGACGATGGGTGCTTGAATACATAAACACTGAAAAAAACACAAAAACACGTACATATAAAAAGAAAATAAAACCCATTGCCACCTCTGGTAGCTGCTGTTGAGTAAAGTGGAAGTTCCGGTGGCCAAACGGTTAGCAAATCGAATTGGCGTGCTGAGATCAAACTTTGTCTGAAACAATCTGCATTCTCTCCTCACTAATTTTTAGGAAAGGCATGAATCAATCTCTCCCCTTTTCTCGAGCTATGAGCTATGAGCAGATGGAGTGAGTAGCGCTGTTTAGGGTGCTTTTTCCCATATCACAATCGAAGAACTCCAAACTCTAGCTCGAGACAGAGAAATGTTGAGAGATACTTGTGATATGAAAAGCCCTGGCAAGGACTGCTTAGTCGTAGCCAGCCAAAGGGCAATATTTATTTATATCTGTCAACGAAGTCAGCAAGATATAAATATTATCCTGTATTTTTCTCAACCTCTTTTGTATTTTTGTCTGTAGATCAACAAAATGTATACAAAAGCTCTAAATTATTTCTAATGAAAAAATTGAGGGAGCTTTGGGCTGTCGGGTAAGAAACAGGTGATTAGATTTCGGGGCGGGTCCAAGAATTCATTATTTTTATTATTGACGCAATGCAAAGATCTACTCACAGAGCCCATTTGTCAAAGTCTGCATTCGCAGATTCTTCCAGCAAAATTGCCTTACAGACTGCCGGACTGAACTGAAATTTGGTACTGGAGACATTTGGACAAAGACAGAACTTTTGTGCACATTAAACTATAAAAAGTACTCTCATGGTAGCTACGGCGTCAGCCGTTTCAGCTTAGAAAACTGATCCCCAGCAATTTTAAGTGCAAAACACGAAAACAGTCTAAACTATCTCAAAGTACACTAAGATATTTGAACGTATAGAGATAATAAAAATATACACCCTTTGGAATTTATTAAAGGTGCTTAAATTTGAATTTATGCGAATCAAAACGATAGATGGAAGAAATGAACAAACGAAAGAATTTTTAAGAGAGGAAGAAAAAACAGAAGAAAGAACAGAAAAAAACAGAAAGAAAGACAAATAAAGAAAGGAAGGAAAATGAAGAAAAAAAGAATGAATGATAAAAGGAATTTACAAAAAGTACAATTCGCCATTCACAGTCAATAATGAACAACCATAGCGTCAAAATTCATTTGAAAATTCAAAGAATAAATATGGTCAGAATGAATTTTATTTATGACATCAATGGCGTTTTCCACTGGAAAACATCTTAAATGGAGTAAAAAAAAACAACAGTTCCTAGGGAATCTAAAATGAAGCCCTTAAAGGTCAGAAACGGTTTGTTTTTTTTTCAAAAATTAAGAAAAAAAAAAAAACCTTCTAAAAGGGGTCTAGTGGGGTACTGATGCACAATTTCAGGTCTGTAGACTAAACAGCATGGCCAGGAACACTGAAACAAACAAGCAAACAAACACACTAACTACTGCACATGTATAAAAGGATAGCACAACTACATCACCTTTGGTGGCTACAGTGGTTCGAAAAGATACAAGAGAGAAAGAAAGAAAGAAAAAATGCAAAGAAAAGAAGGCTGCAAGAGAAAGACAGAAAGAAAAAAAAAGAAAGAAAGAAAGGAAGGAATGGTGCAATCAGGAAAAGGAAAAAGGATGTAAGAGAGAAAGGAAGAAAGAAAGAGCGAAAGGAAGGAATCAGGACGGAAGGAGAGGATTATTGAGAGAATACTGAATTAAAAGCCGGTAAACGTAGATGTCTCACGTGAGAGAAAATGAAAAAAAATAGTTATAAGAAAATTGATTAATTATTATCATAATAGTTTGGATTGTCATGAGAAAAAATATTTCTGGGAATAAATTGATTTTCACGTCTAAGGAGCGTTATTCGCGCCTTGAAACTTCTCTCTCTCCTCTTGCACTCACACACACACACATACACACTCATATATATATATATATATATATATATATATATATATATATATATATATTCACACGCAGTACCGTAGTAGCAAATTATGTGTAAAGCACAAAAACGCACTGAAAAAATTAAATTAACAGGGTGGAATAACAAGAAATTTCTGAAAAAAAGTTATTGTGGAAATTTAGTGTTTAAAGCTGTCAGACTTTCTAGAATACATATACTTACACACATACATACATATATATATATATATATATATATATATATATATATATATATATATATATATATATATATATAATTGTGAGTGTGTATGTGTGTGGATAATATGGAATGAAGAAGATTCAGGTGTAAGAATACATGGAATTTTTATTTATTAATTGATCAATATATAAACAGATTAAATAGTATGCTATTCATTTTTCAGGGGGGGATCCCATCTTCAATAGTATGTGTGTTCCTTTCAGTATTTAAGAGGTTTCCATAGAAAATAAATCAAACATTTTGCTTTGGGAGAAAAAATGGAAATCAAGGAAGAGGATTCCTTTTGGGTCATCACAATGAATGGGACTTCGTTCTGTCTGTAGTGAAGCCTGTGTTATTATATATATATATATATATATATATATATATATATATATATATATATATATATATATATATATATATATATATATATATATATATATATATATATATACATATATATATATATACATATATATATATATATATATGTATATATATATATATATATATATGTATATAAAACTATATATGTAACTATACATATATATATATATATATATATATATATATATATATATATATATATATATATATATATATATATATATACGGGCGTTGTTAGCTCATATCTATCTATCTATCTATCTATCTATCTATCTATCTATATATATATATATATATATATATATATATATATATTTATATATATATATATATATATCAGCATTTAAGCACCTGTCATTTAACATAGAAGTTCCCCAAGATTTCCCAGACGTCTCTACCGTGGAGGTCACAAAGCCATCATTTTGTAATCTGGTCTGTTCTATCATCTCACTTTTTCCCCAGTCACAGTTTAACAAATGATCCCTCGACAGTGTGAGTCGTGATTTTCAGCGGCTGTCTGACATTCTTGCTTTATAGCCAACCCATTGCCATTCGAATTTTCTTATTGATTCTATAATATTTCTGAATCCTAGTATTTAAGATATAAAATTAAAAAAAATAAACGAGCATTATGGCGGTAGAAAATAACGGAAATTTTGCTATTGAAAGTTCGTCAAACTTTGAATCCAATTTTCCCAACGTCTTAAGAAATGGCTCATAGGACATTCATCATCTGTGACAACTCGTATATATATATATATATATATATATATATATATATATATATATATATATATATATATGTGTGTGTGTGTGTGTGTGTGTGTGTATGTGTGTGTGTGTGTGTGGATGGGGATGTGTGTGTGTGTGCGTGTGTATCTGTTTGTGGATGACACAATTATTTATTATATATATATATATATATATATATGTATATATATATATATATATATATATATATATATATATATATATATATATATGTAAGATTAAACAGTTACCGGTTTTACGATAAACAGCGATAAAATTTCCGGCGGCTTGTAATACTGCACCAAGTATGAATTGTCGTTAATACCGTAACAATGTTCGATTACCGATTATTATTCACAAGGTAATTAAATTTTAGTTCAATGTCGTGGAGACTTTGGAATGGGGAAAATATCTAAGTTGCTTGACCGTCTAACTTGCTTATAGCATGTCAATAACGTAAACCAGGATTCTTTTGGTTACCCAGCAGATTATGTGATGCATAGGTTGGAAATGGAGATCTTACCTAATTAAAGTGACGTTGGCCTAGCCTATCAAACCCACGATGTGAAATCTATTAAGATCTTTGAAATTGCAAAGGGCTAAGGGTTCTTGTTAGTAAAAGCAGAAACGTTTCAATTAGGATAGAAATAAATGAAAAGCCGTTGCTGGAAGTAAATACCCGCTTAATCATTTTCTGATCAGTTGAATTGGAATCAGAATTTTTTAAAAGTTTATTTTAGCCAAATAAAAAAGACATTATAACTGTATAAACATATCCATCGGAATTCTCTAAATATTTCTAAAAATAAAAAAAGAAGAAATTTTAAAACTTGTAGACACGTGAGTACAGATTGCAAGGCCTTTGATCTGGTCTTTTGAAAATGTCTGTGTCTTTTAATACTTTTTGTGGAATGGGACGAGCCGAAAGCTGGTCAATTCTGTTTTTAAACGGCTGGAGTGTACTCACCTCTACCACTGAGTCTGTGAGACTGGTCAATGAGATTACCATGCAACACACAAAGAAGTTCTGTCAGAAAATTGAACGGAATCTTTGTCTTTTTTTAGTTAGAATGAATGACCACATATTGTACTTGCGTTTTCCTTAATAAAATCAATCTAAAGAGCAAAAAGCTATCATACAACGTAAAGAAATTAAATTGATAGAAGATTTTTTTACTCAAAATTTCCGAGGGAACCATTTGGCAGGGGATTATAGAAATTAAAAAAGAATTTTTATTAATTTTTTTTCACTGAAAAATTAACTCAAGCCAGGATAATATCATTTATGCCAACAAGTTTTCAAATGTTGAATTTTTTCCCCAAATGAACGTAATTTAATACCTAGTTTGAAGCAAAACAATAAAAAGGAAATCTCGGTCATTGGCGTCTCTGGACATTTGCGGTACGAAACTTTTAATTTTCGTTTTTTTTTTTGTTTTCTTTTTACAAAAATAAATGAAAAAACCTAGTAACGAAAAAACTTTTCTTTTTTTTGCTATTTTCGATAGAAAAATAAATGAAAAGGTAGTTATGATTTAATCAAAAGTCCATTCAATTTATCCGAAACAATTAATCTTCCGATTGCATTAAAACCTTTTTATACATTTTTCTCATTTCTCGATTGCTTCATAATTAACTTTTTTCATTCATTTTCGCACCAAAGACCAACGAAAATAAAAAGTTTCTATTCCGTATATCTACAAAGTTATTCATTTCTTGTAAAAGCAGTTTTAATTGAATAAATTTTTGATTACGTAAATATCTTTCTATTCATTTTTGTGACAAAACGAAAGTAAAAAAGGTTTCTATTTTGTTATCTATAAGCTGTTATTTATTTTTTAAAAATTTTGATGGAGTTATCCTTGCTTTTATCGATTGAAAAATTCAATTCGTAAGTCCAAACTTGAAACGTATGCCTGTTGTCAGTAAATGACCGACTACTAAAATACTGGACACAGATGTCCGGGGATGCCAATGACCAGAAGGTAATTTTCTAGGACGCAAATGCCCTAGAACCTTCCAGCGTATGTATCTGTACTTATCATTATATTTTGCATAAATAACTATTTCTGTGATAATACTTTTAATTGTGATAATTTTGGTCGTGATAATCGTGAAATAATATGAAATTTTCGTGCCATTCCATCTCATATAAACAGGGTTATGGTAAAACAGCTGATGAACTCCACTATAAAGGATAGAATTATAAAGACAAATACAAATATAATTAAATTACAAGAAACAAGAACCTATATATATAATGAACGGTTATAAGACAACAGGCTGGAATAGCACAAATCGGATTGAACTTGGTTTGTGGAATACGCAGTCATAGATACTTTGGGACCTTATATAATAATTAACTTAAAAAATGTTATTCTTCATCAGCGTTAAAACATAAAAAGTTAACATGACTATATACGTTATTGGCTAAATGGTTATGAATTGCATCAAAGAAACAAATAGAGCAGATATAGAATGAACGAAATGAGAATTTGGCATGGAAACAGTCATTTGGGCTTTTGAATTACCGATGACTGTTTAGCTCAATGGTAAGAGCAATGCAATATTGAAGTAGCTACCCTATCAGCCACAGGGTCAATTCTTACAGCTGCTCCATTTTCTTTAATTGTTTATTCTATCTACGTTGTGTCGGCAAATGATACTTTCACCGTGTAATGACAGGGGGTCGTTTCAAACATAGTTTCATTATGATAAAATGCAATTTTTAATCATGACTATAAATATACCTGTCCCAAAAGTAACGCCTGATTTGTAGCCATGATTTAAAATGGATACTAATTTTTTATTCAGTAATATTTTACAGATCCATGCAAAAAGTTTAAATAGAAAGTGTTGAGGTCCTGAAGAGTCCTCAATAGGATTGAGATCTGGGAGTTCAGTTGTGATACCCTCAATGAGTGCTGTGTGGAATGGCACATTGTCCAATCGAAAGATGACTCTGCCACCGCAAAAAGATTATTGCCATGAAAGTATGTACCAGGTCTTCAATGATTTTCAAGTCAGTTGGAACTCGATGAAGTACCTTTGATATGAACGAGAGGACCTGGTGTTTCGCAGCATGATTTTGAGTTAGGTGGTTCGCAAATAAGTACCTTCAATATGAATGATAGGGCCTGGTGTTTCTTTGAATGATTTTCAGTAAGGTGGTACGTGATTAGGAGCCTTCAATGTGTATGAGAGTACCTGGTGTTTCTGCACTGCCCCAACCTGAACGTTTTTTCATCCTGGTACCATAGCTTCCCAGGGATAACAATGCACACTTACATAGCTGTCCACTGAATTCAGGAGACTCATTGGACCAGGTAGCCTTCTTCCATGGGTATAAGGTCAATTCAGACGCTTTGAAGACACTTAATTATAGGTACACTGACTGAACTCTGGCTACACAGACCCACACCCATAAAAAAATCGATGTACTATAAATTTTGATGCATTCTTTAATTCACCTTGATTAAAGCTATTTGCAATTGTTTATTCTATTTACATTATCTTGGCCGAATGATACATTCACTGTGTAATAACGGGAGATCATTTCAAACAGAGTTTCAAAGTAATATAACGGATTTATAATTATTTCTGTTGGATTATATATCTATTTCCAAATAATGTAAATACAAGTGTGTGCATTTAAAGTTGTTTCATATTTATTAGTAGAACGGAGACAATATCAGATATTAAATATTTAACATGTGTATATCCTGTAATGAATTTGAATCCATTTCGTGTTGAATACTCATTTAGACTGTCCCTAAACTTTGTCGGTCACATTTGAAATTTCAACGTTAAACTATTCGAGAATCGAACGTAATTTTCTTTCCTCTTATCTCGTTCATAAAACATTAGAAAATCGAAACTATTCTTTCAGAACCTATTTATTTTAAAATTTATTTTGTTAATATGATTAATGTTGGTTCTGTTAGAGCGAGGTTGCTCGTTTTTATTCATATTTTCCGTAACAAGCAACAGAAAAAAAAATATCATATCTTTTCTCTATTTGTTGGCTTATAGAGAATCATTTGCAACGATTTATCCAAAAGTAAAAAAAAATTCAAAGGATATCAATTAATGAACGCAAATGACGAAAAATTTAAAATATTTTCACATTTTTTCAACTTCTTTGTTGTTGTTATTGTCATTAACCCTGATTGATTGGTTTAATGAGTTGCTTTGATGATGCTAATTAATAAAGTTTTGATCATTTAATTAATATAAAAAAATAACGAACTTTGTTTCCTCTGCGTTAGAAACATTCTAATTGCAGTGTTAATTGCAAGGCTTTTTAGTTGCTGAGACTGGGTGGTTAGGAAAAGACATCGTTTTTCTTCTCTTTTTTTTCTTTATTGTTATTGAAATATTTCTTTTTATATTCTTGGCAAGAGCATCGAATCTTTAGTGTTTTGGATCGCTTTCTTTCTCCCGGTTCAATGTCTTCTCGAACTAATTCCCTATTTTTATTTTTCAATATTGTCTTCTTTCTTATTTTCTTCTCGCTCTTTTCTTTATATCTTTGATTTTCCTTATTTCCTCTTTCAATTCCACCCTTCTTATTTCCTTCTCCTACCCCTTTTCTCTATTCTATTCTATCCTATTCTATTCTATTCTTCTTCTTCTTCTTCTTCTTCTTCTTCTTCTTCTTCTTCTTCTTCTTCTTCTTCTTCTTCTTCTCTTCTTCTTCTTCTTCTTCCATCATTTCTTTACATCTTTTGCTTCTTCTTTCCCTCTCCAGCCTTGTCTTTCTCCTCCTCTTCTCTTTCCTTCCTATTGTCACCAACTTTATTTCTTAAACAGGCTGACAAGGATGCCATATCCTTTTCTTTTTCTTCTCGTTTTTTCTCTCTATTTTCTACATATTCATCAGCTTATTCATAGTTTTATCAATATATTGTCATTTTTTGCAAAGGCATCGAATTATTTTGCTAATGTCTTTTTCTGGGGACATTATTCTTCAAGTTCAACATCTTCTGCATTTAATTCACCGTCTTTATAATTCTATTTCTTCTTCATCATTTTTTTTTTATTCTTCTTTATTCTTTTATATCTTTTATTTTCTCCTTATTTCTTCTATTTTCTCCTTATTTCTTCCATTTCCTTATTCTCATTCTTTTCTTTCTTCTTTTTAATTTCTCCGTTCTTCTCTTTCTCTTCTCTCGCTTTTCTTTCCGCCATCTTCTTTCTAGCTGGGCGTCAATAAAACGACGATGTTTTTTTTCTTCTTTTTTAAAAATACTTTTTTTTATTTATTCATTTAGCAATATTTTCCCGAGATTCTTTGCAAGGGCATCGAATTATTCAGCTTAAATTCTTCTTCGTTTTGGACTTCTTCTTCCCGGTTCAATGTCTTCGCTAACATTTTTGCCATTAGAAACTGCTTAACAAAACTCCCAATAAAACTCTCAATACAGGTTTCTCAAGTTGGATTGACTGGCTGTCTGTCACATCGGCTAATCATGTATGTATGTATGTATGTATGTATGCATGCATGTATGTATGTATGTATGTATGTATATATATATATATATGTATGTTTGTATGTATGTATGTATATATATATGTATGTTTGTATGTATGTATGTATGCATTCATGTATGTGTGTATGTATGCATGTATGCATGTATGTGTGTATGTCTGCATGTATGTATGTATGTGTGTATATATGTGTGTATGCATGCATGTATGTATGCATGTATGCATGCATGTACACATGTATGTATGTATGTATGTGTGTATGCATGTATGTATGCAAGCATGTATGTATGTATGTGTGTATGTATGCATGTAAGTATATATGTAAGCATGTAAGTGTGTATGTATGCATGCATGTATGTATGTACGTATGTATGCGTGCACCTTGCTCTGGTGAAGGGCTAAACAGTTTAATATTTACTTATATATACATATATATATATATATATATATATATATATATATATATATATATATATATATATATATATATATATAAAGGTTTTTGCTCGTTTGTGCCCTCCCCAATAGGTTTGCAGCGTGGGGTTGAATTTGCAATGTACGTTTACACTAAATTGACTAATTACTTTGAGTCTGTTTTTTTTTTTAAATTATGACTTTTTTAAATGTCCACTGCCCCCAAAAGTAAATGAAGTTACATTCATTGATCATCCCTTTTCCCCGGTTTTTAATGGATGACTCCCAACAAAGTACGCTGCCAAGAGACATTGGTCACATGATGGTCTCTATGAAATGACTAACCATGTCTGTATTCAATTGTTCCTCCTTCCTTTCCTCTCCTTTCCTTTCGGTCTGTCGAAGCTAAATCACATCGTCCTCGTACGACAACCAAAGTTAAGCAACTTGGAACCTAGTCAGTCTACAACTGGGTAAACCATGGACAGTAGGCTGCTCAAGATAACACAGAACGCCTCCAGTAGCGATCTGGCTAATCCTTTTGATGAAGGGACCGATCTCTCTTTTACGTTCAATGAAACAAGCCTCACCCCTGAAATTTCCGACTGGCCTGGCTGCAAGCAGTGAGAAATGAAGGAATCTTCTTTCCTCTTCTACGTTTTCTCGAATACTTCTTCGTTTTTTTCTTCATATATATTTCTTTATATATATGTGTGTGTGCGTGTGTATATATATATATATATATATATATATATATATATATATAGAGAGAGAGAGAGAGAGAGAGAGAGAGAATCTGTACCAAATTTCTAGTTTCTACCCTGAGCGGTTAGGGCTGGGTGATGTCTGAATATATAGATACATAGAAAATATCGAGAATATCAGAACATTTGAATAATTTGAACTCAGCAACATTGTTTAAACCGGTCTGTTGTGGGTAGAGGTGATTGGTAAATACCAAACAACATGTACAGCTATACAAAAGCAAGAAAATATTACAAGACGAAACTCCGGTGCTAAAATCTTTTCGCTTTAAAAATCAACAACTTAGAATTTTCGGAATATTGTTTTAAGAGTGACCCAGAAGACACCAGAGGACAAAGTCCTTTTTTATATTGCTTATCCCGTCACCAGAGCCACAGCTGCTTAGAAGAAAGATAACACATTGCACGGATAAGGTTTTTGAAATGATCATTTTGTACTCAGTTGACTTTGCAAAACACAAATCCATCTCCCAAAACGTCGGTGTCAAAGATGGCGATTATGAAATCTCTGACAACATCACAGAGGCGCTTACAAACTCAAATAAACAGTACCTACATCCGGTTAAGAAGTGAATTCATCAAATATAAATTTTAGAAAACTTCAAATTCCCTATTTGTGTGTAACAGTGTCACTCTTTTCTTCCTTTTCATTTTTTCTTCATTGCTTTATTCTGGAGATTGAACTTGAAGTGCGCATGACAAAACTAAAAATTCAACCTTTTCTTTCGATACTTATTAAGCAAAGACCAGTGTATCACTGAGCCGTACGTTTGATGCAACCTGTGAGAAACGTACTGATTCGCAAAACTAGGTTGCTAACCATTGCTCTACGGTAAGGCACCTTTATTTATGACATTTAAGTGTTTATAACACGTAGATGTGAAATGCACGACGCTGCCTGTTTATGAGAGCTATTCATATCTTTGTTTAGGGTTGATATTCTATCACAATATCTAGCTTGCTAATAGAAAACGGTGTCATGAAAGGTCTCAATCATATTGCCAGAATTATTTTTATAAAGGACATTGGAAAGATTGCACAATAGATTAATTTTCTCCTTATTTCTTTCTTTCCCTAGTGTGCCGTGCTAAGCTGATCTTTGTAAGTATAATGTTAAGAATAACAAAAAGAAGAGGCCTGCGTAGAGGCTAAAACAGGCGTGCATTTTCTAGCCGTGTAAGAAATTTCTGTTCCAACCCAGGTAAAGAACCAGTACCAAAAATTCTGATTCTTAATGCTCTCTGGCTTTCCTCACTTAGAAAATTAGTTTAACACAATCTTCCTCTCTAACTTCTTCTCACTATGTCATCTTTTGAACAATGCCAAGCTTAGTAAATATAGAGTTACAATTATCAATTATTTTTAATTCAAGTTGCTCTTCATTGAAACTACATCATTGTACGATCGTTTGTCAACAGTGTGAAGAATGAACGTCCGTTGATACTGGGAGTCAGAAACGTTTCTCCATCGGGGAGGTGGTCTGCTATATCTGCAGTAGGAGCGTAATTCTAACGGTATAGCCTTATTCCTTATTTTTCCTGAACATTCGACACTGCAATCTTTTATGCTTGTTTACATACAATGTCTGCTCAGATGGTTTAATAGTTAGCACGTATGCCTTGCACGAACAAAGGTACTGAGTTCGATCCCGGTGTGACCAAAGACAGTGAGGAGAACTCTTCATCAGGAAGAATTTTTCCTGTGCACCCAGTAGTTGATTGATTACACTCCAAGCCATGAAATTAGCATGGAGCTATCCTCTTGCGTCCTGCCAAGTGGCTGGACATAAAAAACTTGTAGGAATAAAGTTCTGGTCTCGACCAGATATGAGACTTGCACGGATCACTAAGCTGATGTCACTGGTCCCCTAACATCATTGGGTATTGTCGCTTAAGAAACCCTGACACGATCGGTATTAGAATTAGAGCATCTTGAATCAAAGTCATTAATAACTTTTTGAAAAGTATTTCTTTCGTTTTAGTTCCAGTTGCTCCTCATCACAACGACTCAGACATACATTCTGCGGACCTTAGTGAACAACTTGGATTTGTAGCAAAGAAACATAAGCTTTTGGTGAGACTTGAACTCGGGAAGACTGTTTAAGCACGACGGCCGTTCTACCCCCTTGAGCCACGAAAGACAACGTTTGCAGTCGCTCAAACTTAACCATACCTAACTATATACCTAATGTAGTTTTAGATCTGTTGCTATAGATCTATATCTTTCACCATATGCTGCTTTAGATCTATTGCTCATAAATGTGCTATCTTATTTGAATTGAGTCACTTGAAACATTTTTGCAGAGGAAAATGAAAAGATAAACAAAAACAACTGAATCACATTGAGGCACTCGGTAAACAGGTGCAACACGTTTTAAACGAAGAGGGAGAATGAACTGATGACTTTTAAGGAGTATGGATGACACAATGGCGCCTGTGCGACGCTTGCATAACACCGTAACTGCTACGGCAGAGATATGGAAGAAATAGATAAGAAGCTTTTTACCCTCTTGATGAATTCGGTAATGTGTTGTTCCTTGCAGATATTCTATTTTCGCTGAAGTGTTATCTATTTATGCATGTATGCATTTTTATGTTCGTTAGTTCCCGACTTCTGAAACCTTAATGTTCAAGTGTTTGTCAGTCTCTGATGGGTAACAGAGAAGGAAATGTTTTCAGAAAAACCGGAAGTATTTTCCTTGACCTCCAGGTTACCCGTACTCAGTAACCTTTAATTTTCGCGGGTGATATGTAAAGGAAGGCAGTTAGACTCAATGGCCAGCTATCGCTACATAAGAGTTTCTGTCCAAAAGTTAGGATGATTAGACAATGATGAAATATTTTATCTAACGTTTAGTCCCAAGTGCCTCCTACAAAGTAGTTATTTTGGATTGGAAAAGGTACTGGCTCAAAAACAGTACTGCTCAGAAAGGGTAATGGCAAAATTCTGTACTACATATGGTTTGTTTGCGCTGTTAAAATTACCTGATTGGTTAGCACCTTGTATATGTATGGATACAAATAATTTCCCCTTTTACTCACTTCTTTCTCTGTTTAGCCCTCAAAATATCTGTCTCTCTGCCCTACAGCCTTTCTCTCTCCCCCTCTCTCTCTCTCTCTCTATACACACACACACACACACACATACACACACGCACACACACACACACACACACACATATATATATATATATATATATATATATATATATGACTGCAAAACGGAGAACATAGTGTGTTTTCGGATTCATGCCTCACAAGAGGAGCGCTGATAGCTCAGGGCCCTGTGCTCATTTTCTCCATTCCTCTTACCATTCACCTTTCGATATGTTATTCGGTTAACACTGGTGCCAGACGAAATACAGTTCTTAATATTATGTCTCTATAATTGTCATATTCTGCCGGACATTGTCTGTCATCTCTAATCTCGGCAAAAATGAATACACATATATACATATGTAAATATTCGTGCTTACACTCATGGAATGGAGACAGATAAGCAATAAAAGTGTGCTCTTAGATCCCTGCCTTGCTAGGAGAGTTGTTAACTTACGTATATATATATATATATATATATATGATTGAATAATTGAGTCATCCACAGACAGCTGTTTCGTTGTATTACAACTCTTCAGTGTGGCTATAGATAATTCATTATCCTATCCGGTACCACGAGGTAGGATTGAAACCTTCGATTCAGACCTGGAGGCTGGCATTTTCACTGCCCTACGCCCTGGAAGGTCAGTCAGTCTGAATGTAAGCGATATATTTACTTACACACCATTCTCCATCCACCAGAGTGCTCTATTCCAGATTTGGATATATATGTGTGTGTGTGTGTGTGTGGATGCATGTATATAAATGCATTTATATAACTGTTCCAGCCAAGTGTGCGGTGATAAAAAGCAATACTATCAATACAAAAAGAAATTTGTCGCAATATATCTAGTTATTAGGTATTATTTTTAAGGAAGGGTGTATCAACTCTGAGTGTTGTTATAAAAAGTTGGATTACAGTCTCAAATTAAGAGTTCTCTGTGTTTTTTCTTTTCAGTCTAATCTGTCGAATGTCGCTAGGGTGAATGAAGATGATCTCGGCTGGGGACTCAGAAAGCCAGAAGAGACAAGATGATCAACGTTCATGAAAGAAAGATCCTCACCATCAGAGTCAATAATTGAACAACTGTAGTTATATGCAAAAAATTCTGGCAAGGAATAAATATGGTCAGAATGAATTCTATTTTTAACTACGCTGATGTTTTTCACTGAAAAATATCTAAAACTTCCCCCCCAAAAGATCTAGAAATATCTAGATTCTGGAGGATCTATATATTAATGATAATCTATACCGATCAAAATAAAGCCCCAAAATGGGGTTCAAAAAACTTTTTTCACAAAAACAATATTAAGAAGAGGTTTAGTGGAGTACTGATGCCAATTTTCAAGACTTTAGACAAAACAGTATGCCCAGAAGTGCCAGAAAACACAAACACATAAACACACTCATAAACACACGCAAATATATACAAAAAAGAGGATAGAACCTTTCACTATTTTTGATGGCGACAGCTCTTCAATGGAGGACTGTTCATTGTCACAATTGAACCCTTTTTCTCCATAAGTAAATTCGATTAATTCGAAAATTCCGACAAGAGTCCATCGGTGGACGGTGAAAGTTTGATTATTTAACATCTCGTGAGGAATCATTGTACAGGTTTGCAAATGGTGGTAATGAGCGGAGGAATTGCGTGTTCAGCCTTTTTTTGTTTATCAAACAGATATAGCTGTACAACTACTTCACATAATATAGATGCACATTTGATTTATATACACGGATAATATCTATCTATCTATCTATCTATCTATCTAAACCTATTGATGTGACACGTAGACCCACTCAGACATACAGATACTAACGCAGGTTAAAGTCTATATTTCGAAAGGAGTCTTGGAAATAAAAAATGATTTTTAGAATAAATAGCTCAATTGTTTCTTATCTCATCTGAAACCGTCAATCAAGTTGTAAATATCATTTATTAAAAAGCCAAAAGGTAAAAAGACACTTGCTGGGTTTAGTTCATTCATGAGTTTTAACATATATATGTATATCTATGTATATATCCATTTATCTATCCAGACTTCGCTCAGCCTTTAACATTCATGAATGATTTCATAAAATTGATAGTTCAGTCGTTCCTCTCCTCATCTGAAACCGTCATCATATTAAACAGACCTCCTATCAAAAAGCCACAAGGCAACTATACGAGTGTAAAATATTTACCACAAGAAATAATGCTCACGCAGCATAAAGATTGTTGATTACAACAATGCATTAAAAGGATACCTTGAAAGAATTCCTTAAGATCTTTCCTGAATGCAAATATCCGGAACAATTTGCCTTCTTTTAAGTTACACTTTAATTCATCGAGAATTAGTTCGAAGCCAGTGGACCGTCGCCACGCCTTCAAAGATTAACACCTAGAAGGCTTATAACTTCCACGTAAACATACACACAGAGTTCTCATTAAATGTTTTTATCACCGCTACCCACAATAGAACGCTTTAATCACTGTTGCTGAGTTTAGTCTATTCATGTGTTCTACATGATATTTTCCAATGATCTTAGCTCCTCTTAAAGATTTGGAGTGCTGGTTGGTTCTCCTCTAGCTTGCATATCAAACCATTATATCGGCAGCTAATTGTTGTACACGTTTTGGTTTTATCTCAGGGAACTTCCCGTAAAAAGCTTAGGTTAGTTTGTGCCAGAACAGTCATATATTGTTACATTTCCTTCCACATCCTAAATCCTTTATGCAGTTTCAGGTGACTTTGAAGTCCAGTTTAAAATAATGTCTCAAAATCTCCAGAATCTAAATCTTCTATCATAAAATCAGAAGAAAATAGTAAAGATGATTGGCATTGTTTATGACATGATGTTTTTTCTTGGAAATTTATTTTTAAATTATTCTTAAAATCTAAAATTTTCTGGAAAAACAAACTTTAAATTCTTACGAACGTCGCTCCATTTTGTGCATTGCTTTTATTCATGGGTGTCTTTAGTGTACATGCTACGGTTGATCAGGACATTTTCAGCCTTTCGATTGTTGAACTGTTAATATCAAGTAAGCGTTTCTAGGGCTGAGTAAACTTATGCAAATTTACATTTGATTAAGAGAAACCAGTTCAGCTGGAACCAATGAGATTTCATATCTATTCTTCGAGCTGGGAGTGCACAGAAACGGGCACAGTCTTTTATCCATCCACACACACGGCAGAATACAATATGGCGTGATAGGCTTGATAAATTCAAAAAAAGTATTCGCTCTGCGACGCCCATGATACAGAGGCCTGGCGAATCATGAGAAATGTCTATGTCCAACGACGGACGATAAATGACTGATGATGATGATGATGATGATGATGATGATGATGATGATGTTTCTTTCATTCTTTTTTCTTTTTCTTTCTAACATTCATCTACTTCTTCACTTCTTCTTACTTTAATGGATTAGTTAAATTTATACGCCCTCTTTTTATTCGTTTAACTGTTAATTCTGTAATTTATTCATTCATTTCTCTCTTTCTCTTTTTTTGCATCTCTTTCTTTCTTTTAAGTGAGTAAATTTACCCCATATCACGATTCGCTTTTTTCTCCTCAACTCTCATTAACCTTTATTATTGAGAAGGTATGACTTTCATTCGTTTTCCTCTCTCTCTCCCTTACTTTCTAAACCCATTTAATTCAATTATTCTTCACGATACTTACACGCTTACAGCCAACCAATAAACAATTTGCAAAGAATATTTCTGCATCGATCCTGCCCGACATGTTTTTCCAAAACCGTTCATCCGTGAAAACGACCTCGGCTCTCCTTAATCATTCATTCTTATTCTTGAACGAAATATTCTAACACTACATTGATCACCGCTACCCACAACAGACCGCTTTAATCAGTGTTGCTGGGTGTAGGTTATTCGTATTTTCCAACATGTATTTGTATCAACCTATCTATTGCACACGTCCTTCCTGCCCATTGAAGAAAGTTTGAATTTTGCACACACCCTATCAAAGAGTTGGAGAATGCTTTTTTTTAGTTTTCTGAAAATCTCCCTCCAAAATAAGTTTATAGTGTTTGGGGTAAATATGCGATGTAAGTTTAGGCTAAATTGGTCACTAGGTTAAACCTGCTTGTTTTTATTCTAAAAATCCAGACCTTTTTAGTAATCACAGCCCAACAAAAGACGAGAGAAGAAACTAATTAATTATTCACTTTTCTCCCAACTTTTTAATTGATCATCCCCAGCACAGTATTTATGGTCGCTAGTGATTCACAATTTCCCCTTGAATGCTAGGCTTCATAAATTTTGAGTAGTTATTACCTTAGCCTTAATTTAAAAATTAAAAATCTTATTAAAAAAAATTAAAATTAGGATGATATAAAAACTAGACAAAATTAATAAAAATATTGACTTCAGTTTTTGTTCGTCATCTTTACGTTTGACGAGACCTGCATAACTCTCGTGGATTATTCACGCGTGAATAGACGAAACTCAACGAAGTACGGCATATTAAACTTTCAATTGGCCGGTTCTCTGACCTGCTTGAAGGTAATTATTTGATTTCACCTTAAACAATGATTAATTTTAATGTGAAAATGCTCTGACAATTGAAAATAAAGATTACGCTGATCAATGACCTGATTATCAACAACAGAAACTCTTTAAAATCAGCAACAAAAGATTTCGGGGAGAAGGCAGAGGAAATTATAATTTATAAAAAAATAACAAAACATTATTTAGAATTATTCTTAATTTGCATAATTTTTAAAGCTATGTGATTAAGGTATCGGGGAACGTATATCATTGAAAAATCGTAGCGACCAAAGGTGGTGAAGGGTTCTATCCCCTTTCATGTGTGTGTGTTTATGTGTTCGGGTGCTCCTGGCTAGCTTAGTGATTATATAGTTGTCTCTTAAGGTGTTGTTCTGGTTCTCTATAAAAAATCACTCAATGTTTCTCTTCAGTTGTCCACTGCACAGCCATGTCAATGTCTTTATAAAATCTACATTTGATATTGCCGTGTTTTGTATACCTTGTTGTTTATATAGTTGCTTGTGGCGTTGTTCTGGGTCGCTATTAGCAGTGACTCTATGTTTCTTTTCAGGTTCCCTCTGTGCATCCTTATCCATGTTGAGTGATCTATAATTGCTTGGGTTTGTCTGAAATGTCCATATAGTTGTGTTCTTTCTCACTTTTGGAATTTCGTTCATGCATTTCCTGAAAACCTTGCTGAAGACATTTGGAACGACTCGCTCAATCATCACAAACGCAACGGTTGCAAAGTACCCAGTCTCATTCAATGGCCTCTAACAGCCAAGGGAGTAACCTTAATGGAGAGTGTCTGTTCACGCATGCACAATAATGCCCCTTCTAATTGGTTGGCTAGTTACAGCAGACCTGGACCAAGCTAGTTACGCAGACCATTATGTTTGTTGTGAATTCGAGACTCACAGAGTGTCCCACACTTGTAGCCTTTTGCAGTACTAATCTAAGCTCGGTAAACATGCGATGAGAATTAACTCCTTATTAGAAGTTTTATGCAACATTTGTAAATGTTGTTCTATTCTTGTGGCTCCTTCCAGTGGGGGAGGGCAAAGGAAAAAGTGTACAGCACCAAATGACAAACTCTGGATCAACTGGGGGAAGCATTCGACTTGTTATTGCAAATATACCCCCCGAGCTCCGTGCAGAGGTCTTTCGAGTCCATACTGAATCGGTCACAGAAATTTGTAAACTACGGTGGATTTCAACGCTGCAGTCCAATTCTACCATTTTATGGTCCGGAGCAAAGTTTTTTTCATTATGATCAACCAATAAATAATACAGTTGTTACCAATTCCTAGTAGAGAATTTTGTTCCATCCACTCTTTATAATACGATAAGAAAAAATATTTTAAAGCAGTAATGAGAGAGAGGAAATTCATTAATTCAAGCAGTCAGGCCCATTAGAGGATTCAAGGAGGCTATAGGAACTGGCTTTTGGTTGCCTTATCGAGCATGGTGCAGAAATTGGTCTCCTTCTTTGGATCCTCACCAAAGACTTTCTGCATGATTCTCAGCTGCTTACGATATCTTGCATTCTCAGGCGGTCACTCATCTAGGTACTGACCGGGCTCGATGTTGCTCAACTTGGGTGATCGTTCGAGAACCATTATGTTCAATACGATTCGGCCGTAGCAATAGTAATAATTAGAGAGAGGAAAATTCGGGAAATAAAAGACCAAGAGTATATTATGGAGATTTCCGAGAAGAACATCGTAGAGAGTAAGAAAAGGCGACTCGAAAGGAAAGGCAGAGGGAATTGAGAACACTAGAGAGAAAGAGAGAATAAATTGAAAACACTAGAGAGGGAAAGAGAGAAGGAATTGAACAACCTGGGTTGGGGGAAAAGCATACGAAGTCCTCCACCGGCTCCTCCAATCGACAATAGCCTCGAGTAATGTACTTCAGCCGTCGATTGAATAGAGAGAATGACGTCAGTATGACATGAGAGCCATCTAGCGAGTGGCGGCGGAATGAAGAACGTGCATCTCACGGGTCGATAGGGGGCGCGCCGATCGCTTCTATTACAAGAGATTAGCCGGCGTTTTATTAAGTGTCAAGATCTCATCGCTGCTCGACCTGACGCCCCCTGCCCGGCCCAGGCCTCCCCCTGATGCTCCACCCTTACTTCACACCACTCGTGTCGGCCATCTTTACAATGGCGGCTTCCCTCTACATTTCTTTCCCTCAAGTTATGAGAATACTTTCATAATAATTCTTCTTGCTTCTTGTTCTGTCTTGAGAGTCCCTGTCTTTTCTTTATACCTTTCTTTGCTTCTTTCTTTCTTTGTTTCTTTGTTTCTTTCTCTTTGTTTGTTTCTTTCTCTCTTTCTTACTTTTTCTTAGTCTGTTGATTTATATCTAAATTTCTCTCTCACTCCTTCTCTCTCTCTAACCCTTTCTTTTGTCCTTCTTCTCTTCCTCTCAGTCTGATGATTTATACTTTCATTTTTTTCTACCGTTCTATCTTCCCCTCTCTCTCTTTCTCTCTTGTTTCTTTAACTTTTCCGTTTTTTCCCTCTTTCTTTCTCTTTTTCTCTCTTTCTTTTTGTCAGTCAATTCATATCTATATCTCTTTCCTTCTCTCTCTCTTACATATTTTTTCCTTTCTTTCTTTCACACAGTCTGTTGATTTATGTCTATATTTCTTTCTGTCTTCCTCTTTCTTTTACTTTCTTTCTTTCATTTTTCTTTCCGTCTGTTAATTGAAATTTCTTTGTATCTCTGTGAATTTTCGTTTCTTTCTTTCTTGCAA
The DNA here is from genome assembly GCA_963457665.1 of Thysanoteuthis rhombus. Classification (NCBI taxonomy): domain Eukaryota; kingdom Metazoa; phylum Mollusca; class Cephalopoda; order Oegopsida; family Thysanoteuthidae; genus Thysanoteuthis; species Thysanoteuthis major. The sequence goes on from OY735239.1 coordinate 25,881,213, forward strand.
GATTTGTCTCCTTCTGCCCCCTCTCCCTCTCTCTCTCTCACATACACAGACACACACACACACACACACACATACACACACACACACATACACTTTACAATTTTCTTTCCTTAATCTTTGGCTCTAGATATTCTTCCTACAGTTGTCCTTTTCTTTCTTTGCGTTTCTTTCTGTCTTTCTTTCTTTCTTTCTTTCTTTCTTTCTTTCTCTCTTTCTTTCTTTCTTTCTTCTTTTCCATTTTTTTCTCTTTTCTCCATTTTCCTTGTATTCCTTCTAATTTCTCCCTGATTCTATTTCCTTTTTTTTTCTATTTCTTTTTCATTTTCGTCCTATCCTCAATTGATTGTTTATTTGTTTGTATCTTTCTTTCTTTCTCCTATTCTCTTTTCTTGCTTTCTTTCAATCTATTTTCTTGTTCTCTCTTTATAGCCATTTTCTTTCTTCCTACTTTATTTATTTTTTCTTCGTTCAATGATTTTATGGCTTCTATTATTTTCATTTCATAGACCTTTCTTTCCATCCTTCATTCAATTCTTAGTGATGATTTTATTCCCTTTTTTTTTCATCTCTTTCTTTCTGTTCTTCATTCTTAATTGTGCACGTCCAGTTTTGCACACACACACACACACACACACACACACACACATATATATATATATATATATATGATTTTTCTTTCTTTTTTGCTTTCACTCTCCTTTTTCTTTCCCTTTTTCTTTTTTCTCTTTTTCTTTTTCTCTATCCACCCTTCCTTTTTTCTCTCTGTTAATTTATATCCGTCTAATTTTTTCCGTGATTTCTCTTCTCTTTCCTCCCTTCCTTCTTTCTTTATATTTTTTCATTTTTTCCCCTTTTTCTTCTTTTCTTCACTTCTCCCTGTCTTTTCTTCTTTCAATCTTTCCTTTCCTACTTTAATATTCCTTCCTTCTATCCATCAATATATTCCTCTTCCCTTTTTCGTTCAACAACATGAACCATATGTTTGACACTACGTCCACCATCCTTACGTCCATATCTACATCTATTTCCGATTCCAAAAGGATTTCTACACGAAAGAGTAGAAGCATCACTAATAGCAGAAGTATTTGCGACGGGAGGGGAAGGTTTACTTAAAAATCTGATTATAAAAAAAAAATTGGCAAATTTGAATTAAAGTAAGTGTACACTTTGCATTAAGAATTTTGTCCTGGGGTCTTGGTTTTTATTTGATAAGTAGGCTGTAATTGGGTATATATAAGATTTTTAGCAATAAATTTAGCTGGAAATTAAAAGTTTAGCCGATTTTAACAGACAGTTTTAGTTATTAATGACTAACGCTATTGTAAAAAAAATAATTTGATACGTCATCTATTGATCCGATTAGATTTTCTTTTAATGGCATTTTCCTCCCATTGCAGTCCCTCTTTCTGTTCTTTAACATAATGATATGTGGACACGTCTAAAAACAATTACAAAGACTGATTCAAAAATTAATTGGTTTTCAAGTGTTTCTTCATTGATAGAATTTAGTTTATCTACGCAAAGGTAACAGCCAAATCGCGTTGGTCACATGGTTTCTCGTACCATCATTGGAGTTGAGCAACGTTAAGCTTGGTCAACGCGTAGATGGATGACCATTTGAAAATACTTAGTGCCGTAAGCTGCTATGATTCATGTAGAGAAGCTCCTTTGGAGATCCCTTCAAGCCTCCCTAGAAGTCCTCTTACTGCCCCGCTTCCAAATCTTCTGACTGGCCTAGCTGCGAGCAACAAGAATGACTGAATGAATTTTCACAAAAATGAAACTGAGTGTTCGTTCATGC
>OY735239.1:25888013-25903013 GCA_963457665.1 Thysanoteuthis rhombus
CTGAAAGATTTCTCATTAAACATCCTTGACAGAACCGTTTGATTTTTCTATTGAGGAGGGGACTCATTCTTCGCAGGAGCTATTTGTTGTCATTGACAAAGATGTAAAAACCTCCTTTAAGAATAAACTTAATTAATTTAACCTTCTACAACTTATTGGAATGATGAGATTATTTATTTTTCCACTGAAAATTTACACCTGATCAGAATAATACTTGCATATAAAAGTTTTATTTACTAACTCATCAAATGTGTGTTCATTATTGCCCATAGCAAAGGAAAGTAAATTAAAAAAAATACTTTTGCGTTATTGTACTTAATAATTGATGAAATTTTGTTATTCCTTTCTTTGGATAGAAACTTGGGCTTTTTTTCTAACAGAGGCAAGAAAAAACTCTAGAATTAATCTTTTTCAATTTCAATAACTTGAGAAAATAGATGTCTGCTGGTGAATTATTTCTCTGATCATTCGCAAAATATCATTTTATATACGTTATATCATCCTATTTATCCAATGCTGTTGATTAGAATGTAAAATTATTATCATTTCTTTTAAGAAATTTCACTATATTCTCTTCTTTTTGCTCTCTAAATCGTGAAAAAAGGGTATTCCAGAAAACGGCAGATAGTGAAAAGCAAAAAATCAATTCGTCAAAGAAGTTGTCAACGAATCAGCTGCCTGTTAGAACTTCTGTCGGCTTACTGTATGTCGGTGATGCAGTGTACTACGAAAATGCCAGGTCTATTTATTTGTATCTCCACGACTACAAATATGACACGAAGTCGAATTAAGTTGGGGCCCCACTCGTTCGAAAACGTGCAGGCACAGGGTGCAATGAACCCAATTCCTTGCGCATGATTTCGTAAGGATGTCAGGACAAGCCGAACTATGTCCACAAGACGAATCCTGTTGTGCAAGGGTCCCTAAGTTTCGACGTGTGATTCTACGGAGTCAGTAGGGCAGGCTTGACCTTGTTCACATAACAGATCCAGTTGATGCTCTAAAGGACGAGCCTGAGCATGCTGGTCAGTGATTCTTGAATGTGGAACGATCCAAGACAATGATATATTTCTCAGCCTGAGGGTTTCAAAGAACAGATACTACACTTTGATCTTTGCCAAGAGGCCGATATTTTTATTCGTATCACCTCGTTAGCAAGTTTGACACAAGGCCATTTTGAAGTGGGATCCCAGTCTCTGCAACATGAGTCGCAAAGGTGTTGGGTATTCCCCGACCCATCCCTATTGTGCAATGGGACAGGGCGGACTGCTTCCCTGAAACTGGACCAGACAATTTTGTGAGGCCCAGGACGAATCCCAGGCCCCATGCGCTCAGAAATGTCGAGCCTCAGTGACCCTTCATCGGCAATGACATTGTACCAGCACCTAGGCTGATCAACTTTTCAGCCTTATGACTGTCAAAGCACAAATCAACTTTTCAGCACAAAGGCGTCAACGAACAAATACTACACTTTGATCTTAACCAATAAGCTGAGAAGTCTTCAGTCCCCCTCTTGGCACCTTGGAAGATCACTGCCCACACCCTCTTCTGCGTTATTCTGCCTACCACTTCGGTTTTCCAATCCGTCAAACGTGTCAATTGTAGATTGCACGTATGAAAAGAAAAGAGATTATGTTGAAAAATGAATATTCTTTGTGTGAAATGAATGCTATTTCCATAAGTAAGCTACTCTTTGATACATATACCTATGCATAAAGAACATTATTAATCATAAATATAGATATGTGTATGTGTGTGTGTATGTATGTGTAACCGTCTCATGTACAAATGTGTACGCATAAGAGACAGAGGGATATAGAGAGATGTATTGAGAGAATGAGGGGGAAGAAAGAAATAGAAAGATCAACATAGATGGAAAGAGAGATGGTAAGAGAATCAGATCGAGGGAGAGAGAGAGAGAGAGAGAGAGAGAAACAGAGTGAGAAGAGGGGACAGAGAGAGAAAGAGGAAGAAGTATTCGGAGAGATAGAAGGGTAGATATTAAGAGACGGAGGGAGAGGGAAGATGAAGGATTGGTTACCATAGCAGCGATGGTCAACTAAATAACATGAATAATGACTTGACAATATCAAATGTTAGAAACGCGAATTCGAGGTGGATTTTGGAGGGAAATATATCAAAACGTTCGCGCCTAATGTTCTGTTGCTAACATGGCCCCCCATCATAATCTTGACGACTCAGACATTTCACCATTTTTCTGTTTTCCTGAAATGTCCAGATTTTTTCTCCGATTTCTAATTTTTTGGAAATTACATTTATAAAAGTTCACATCTGAATGCCATATAAAGATAACTAAAATAGATTGATAGAGTAACATTTAGGTAAACACTAATTTTATTGAGAGAAAAAAAAGGGATATGCTTATACTATCAAGACATGCGCGTCTCGAATTAATCAATAAACCATACGTCATTTGAGGTACTGTTAATACGTAAGCAGTTAACCTTTTTGTGATATTTTTTGTTCAGTTATATTTGAATGCAATACAAAGACAACTAACATTGAATTGTTAACCTTTTCCGGCAAGGTATATTTTAACGTTATAACACTATTGACGAGTTTTCCCCGAGAAAAATTGATGAAAATAAAAAGTCTCTATCATATGCTTAAAAAGGTTTTATCGTCATACAAATTCGCTAATATACGCAACAGCAATGCATCTATATAGATCTAATTATTGTGTCATCAACAGACAGCTGTTTCGCTGTATTACATCTCTTCAGTGTGGCTATAGACTATCCATTATCCTATCCAGTACCACGAGGCAGGATTGACCCGGAGGCCAGTACCCTACCTCTGCGCTAGGGAACTGGACGGTCAGTGGGGCTGAATTTAAGCGATATATTTATTTAGCTACTTAAATTTCCTGTCCACCAGAGTGCTCTATTTCTATGGAAGAACATTGCATAAGCTTACAAAGAAGAAGTTACCTCACTTAAAGAGTGCTCAACCATATATATATATATATATATATATATATATATATATATATATGTACATAAAAATGTACGTGTATGCGTCTGTGTGAGAGTGTGTGTGAAAATGAGATTTTTATAATCAAAACCAGCATAATGAATGAATTTCGAGCTGTGTGGTTGATGGAAAACTTTGCTTGAAGTTAACAGAAAAGAGAGGATATCAAGTTGAAAAAAAACCAACGTTATGTAAAAGTAAATACCAGACAAGGTTAAATCAATAAGTCTTCAAATTCCAAACTTTGGTATTTTTGGTAAAGACTTGATCCACGACTTTTACCTTTTTCTATCTCTAAATGTCTTCTACAATGGCCGACGAATAATTGGCTAATCGTTAGTCTAATTAGTTATCAAAAGTCCGAGAGACATAAAAATAACAACATTTGATGTGCATAGCATTCAACAGTATTACACAGGGAAAATAACAAATAGACCAGGACTTTCATAAATACCAACCTTTTCAGTCTCAAAATAAAAAGTCGAATTCTAAATTTTAAAAAATTGAACTACAGATCAAAAAAGTTGAACTACAAGTTAAAGTAGTTGAACGTCAAGTCTGAAAATAGAAGTTCAAATTAAAAAGTTGAACTCCAAATTGAAAATTTGAGCTTCGAATTGGAGAAAGAAGTTAAAATTCAAATTAATAGAGTTGAACTACAATTCAAAAAGGTTGAACATCAGTTTAAAACAGTATCATTTTTCTATCAGTTTATAAGTGTGGAGAGATACAGCATTAGTTCACAAATATTTACTAATAAACAAGTTCAACTTCTTTAACTTGAGCCTAAAAAGGTGTTGACGAAATTGAGATCCAAGAAAATATTGATATCAAATTGACTGGTTGACGGCATCACGAGAATTTGAAGCAGCATCGATAACGATGCAGCACCCCACTAATTTATTGTTGCTTTACACTTCACCAGTGATTCCAAACGTGGGTTCTACTGCCCACTTTGGGGCCCTGGAAAACTCGATGGGACGGTGAAAGTCAAGGAGTAGTTGGAGAAATTAGATGACAAAAGGCTGGTCAGAAGGTGGGGGACAAAGAATATAAATCGATATCCACTACACAGAAAATTGTATTTCTGAAAAGTTGGTTTTAACCGGGGATGTGCTGGCAGGATGTATGCACTAAAAGTGGGCTGTTGGACGAAGTAGTTCTGGAAACACTGCTCTACACATATAACCATTCAAGAGCAACAGCGTTAGCAAGGCTATCCAAAGCTTTCCGTCTTTATCTGCACAAGGCTAGATAAAAGCATCAAAGCACTGTAATTCTTTCATTGTTTTCCCCTCCTTATTCTTAGATCATTTCTCTATTTTTCATTCACTCCTTTCCTTCCTATTCATTAATTGTATCTGATTTTTTTAATTCCTCCATTACTTGATATTCTTTTGTTATTCCTTCTTTCTCTCATTTCTTTCTCAAACTTTGATCACCTTTCTCTCCTTCATTCCGTTCTCACTTTCTTATTCTTAGATCATTTCTCAATTTTTCATTCTCTCCCCTCCTTCTCACTCTTCGATCATCTCTCCATCAGTCCCCACTCTCCTTCCAATTCTTTGGCAATTTCTCTTTCCTTTATTCCTCCTCCTTCCTATTTCTTTCTTTTATTCTTCACCCCCATTCCAATCCATTGATAATATTTCTTTCTTTCAATCCTCTCTTTCCTTTCCGTTCGATCATCCATTTTTCCTTCATTCTTTTCTTTCCTTCCGATTCTTCGATCATTCATTCTCTACCTTTCCTTCTCATTCATTGATTTATCTCTTTTTCTTTAATTACCCCCCGCTTTCATTGATCACCCTTTTCACTTCATTCTCTTCTCTCATTCCCATTCTTCGATCCTTCTTTCTCTTGCAATCCATCTCATTCATTGATCTACTTTCTTTCCTTCATCACCAATTATTCATTAATCACCCTTCTTTCTTTTGTTTTTTTCTCTCCTTCCCATCCTTCGATTCTTCACTTTTTTATTCTCCTCCTCATTCATTGATCTTCTCTCTTTCTTTCACTACCTGTCGCTCATGGACAATTCCCCCTCTCCTTCATTCTCTTCTCTCCTTTCCATTCTTTGATTCTTCGTTCTTCTACGCCCTTCATCCTTCATTGATTCCTTTCTTTCCTTCATTCCTCCTTTTCATTTATCACCCTTCATTCCTTCATTCCTTTTTCTTCTTCCCATCTTTCAATTCTTCACTTTTTATTCTCCTTCTCATCCATTGATTTCTCTCTTTCTTTCATTCCTTTTTTTCATTGATCGGCCTTGATTCCTTCATTCCTTTTTCTCCTAACCATCTTTCAATTCTTCACTTTTTATTCTCCTTTTCATACATTTATCTTCTATCTTTCCTTCATCCCTATCGCTCATTGTTCATCCTCTTCTTCATTATCTTCTCTCCTTTCCATTCTTCGATATTTCATTCTCCACTGTCCTTCTCATTCATTGATCTATTTCTCTTTTCTTCATCACCCATCGTTCATTGATCACCCGTCTTTCCTTCATTCTCCTCTCTCCTTCCCATTCTTCAATCCTTTCTTCTCTATTCTCTCCACACTCTCCTATTCTCTTACCACCTCTCTCTCTTTTTCTTCTCGCTCTTTCCCATTTTTTATTGCAATATTTCCACCATGTTTGTTATAACTCATTCAACACATAGACGTGTAAATGCAATCGGGGAATCGTGAAAGGACATTCACGCCGATTATCGCTGGTTTTTGTTGCCATAAAAATAAATTCTGTCGACAAGCAATTAGGCACCAAACATGAGTTCGGATATCTTCCCTGCCATTTTGGCCGTCATAAAAATATCGAACAACCATTGACACCCTAAACCTACCCTGTGTCCTTCCACAGTGTCACATTTTATGTGTACTTGCATGCATGCACACACACAAACACATATATATATACATATATATACATTAGGAAATGGATATAATCCGGCAGAATAGTTATGAACGCGTTATATTATATGAAATACTATTTGAAATGACCTCTCGTTATTACACGGAGACTTTGTCACTTGTATTATATGTAAGGGAAGTGATATTTGATCAACACTGCTGGGGTGCCACGTTGATATAACTGTTTCGTTTTTACAATCCCCGAAACAGTTACATGGTAAACAACTGATGATCCCAACAAGAGAAAATTCACACATTGTACAATAATACGAAAAACAGGTGGAAAATGGAAGAAAATTACATAAATTACATAGGCAGATATTGGGAAATAAGTGACTGAAGTGACACAAAATGAATTTGGAAATTCTTTTTAATGTTAAGTTTTTTAAGCTGTTAAGCTTTCTATACTATATATATATATATATATATATATATATATATATATATATATATATATATATCTTCAAAGATACAGACGGACGGAAAATCAAACAGAGAAAAAGATAAGTGTCAGAAACCGTTTTTAGTTGGATGTCATGTTTTGATTAAATGCAAATTCAGTAGAAATGGGTGATCAATAAATAAGTTACTTTTCTCAGAAACTAAAGGATCGATTTCATATGAACCTACATCGGAAATTGATGCCCTTACTAAAACCTTGTCATGAAAAAAAACAAACTTTTTTGTAGATATAGGGAATAAATGCTAAATATTTCAACCCCCTAAATCCATTGGTATGGTCTGTTCGCGTGATACATAGCCAGCCACATCAACTTAAAAACTGGAAAAAAAAATGTTGACAGTTTCGGTTGACAGTTTCCGGCAGATAGACAGATAGATTGATAGATATGCGTTTACCTACAACCGAAGTAAGTATATTGATATTTATACGAAAACAGATATATAGTGAATTCATTACAGAGATATCTATCTATCTATCTATCTATCTCATCACCATTGCCCCACAAACGGCTCAACCGACCATACTGCCAAGAGGGCTTCAGATTCTTCTCGTACTGAGTCTCTGTACTTATCTATGCGTGCGTGTGGTGTGTGCACGCGTGCGCGCGTGCCTGTGTTTCTGGGCGCTTCTAGTCACATCTTTGGGGCTACAACCTTGAAAACTTGCATGAGTACACCCCTTGGTACAATCTAAATCTCAGTATCTTCAAAAAGTAATTTTTGGGTTCTCTATAGTAATTTTGGACCAGCAGTATCCAAATCTCGTACAGATATCTTTTTCTTAGAAAACTTCAGATAAAAGGTCGATTTTTTAAAGATGATTTTAGATATTTTCCAAGATTATGAGTTATGGTACCCACGCAGGATACATTGATTTATTTATGCGAGGTACAAATGTTTATCTATCTCTAACTTCTATCGAGATAAGCTTGCTAATCATTGCTCCATGAAAAGTTTTTCTATTGATTTCAAATTAGATTTGTATGGTACAAGGCCATTAGCGGGGCTCAGCTCGACAGAATAGGAGTTACTACAACAGTAATGTTCAGTGAGACTTACTTGCAAACCTGTGTTCCACAACGGGCCCACTTCGAAGCTTAATTCAAAACTACGAAACACGGAGAGAAAAATATCTTTTTTCAATTCAGGTTTGGTGAAGTTTAAGAGGTTAATCTTATCAGTTCGGCTCTTTTTACTCTTAAAGATTAAAGATCTAAGGAAGACGAAATTGTTTTATCTTAATTGTCAATACCACAAACAAGAGACTTCCAGTACACCACCCCTCCACACGCGACCGTCTCCGTTAGGTAACCCTGTATCTAAAGAGGTTGTAAGTTGAATTAAAGCGAGTCTATCTATGATGCACACAATTATATCTGACTTTTGTGTTGCTACATGATCTTCTGCTGAGAACATAATCGTCATTGAATTAGATTAGGCTTTAATTCGAACTAGGCATTAATGAGTGGCAATCTCTCTCTTGTTTCTCTGTTCTCCACTCCCTCTGTCACTCTCTTGATCTATTTTGCTTTTTCTGGTTCTCTCCCCCCTCTCTCTCTCTCTTTATCTCTTCTCTTTTTCTTCCTTTCCTTTCTTTCTTTCCTTTTCTTTTTTTTTTCTTTCTTATCTTTTCTTTGTTTAAGAGCGCAGCATGGAGCTGATAGAATAGTGGGTTTTCTAACTTACCAAAGAGACTTGAGAAGAAACAACATTTAAAGAAAAGAAGAAAAAGCTTGTATGTCAGACGTAATCTTCTAAGCAGAACTATTCTTGAAAACCCCTTACTATACCTTTTCCAGCACAATTTAAAAAGTAAGGCAATCAAATTAAAAAAAAAATACACCAGGCAAGTTTTAAAAATACGCCATGCAAATTTGAAGTTCCAGCAATTGAATTTGAAAATGCGCCGAGCAAATTAGAATCGTATTAAATTGAAATCAAGAACGTCTGGATAGTTACTCAATAGAAACTGTCATATGACCAACGTCTTTTGGTAGTACGCTGCGTTGGGGTGATCAATCTAAAAAAAGGGGGAAAAGAAGTGATCAATGAATAAAATCATTTTGTTGGACAGTATTTGCTACTGAGTGATGAATTTGGCATGAACTTACATTGCCTTCGAACCCTACCATTGAAAATCAATATAGAGAGGTGGGACTTTCAAAAAGAAAAAAAAATGGTTTTCTAGGCATAATGAAAAATGAATGTTTATATTTTCAGCCCTCTAACTCCATTAGTGCCGTCAATATGTGTGATTATTAATTTTATAAATAGGCATCTCTCTCTCTCTCTCTTTCTCTCTCTCTCTCTCTCTCTCTCTCTCTCTGGTGGTCATTTTCATGCTACTAAAATCTTTGGTATGCACTGCATATAGATCAAGTGGCTGCTATCTCCCATAGGGTCCTTGGATGCCTCAAGAGGGTGCTGAAAGGCAAGAAAAATCAGTCCCATGGCATGAGGCTCATCCTTAACATTAATTATGAGAAACTGTCATCAAAACTATCAAAATAAGTTTCTTCAGTTTTCAAGTCAGTCCAGCTGGCTTGCTGGCTTTGTATGTATGTATGTATGCATGTATGTATCATTTGTACGGGACCACACCAATAGAGCTAGAGAGCTGGTGTTTTAAACCTTTACTATTCATTTTTAAAAATTCCCCCACAAGGCTTTTAGATAGCAGTTCAATTTGAAATTCAAGTTTATGCTAAATTGGTCTCTAGTTTGTACTTGTATTTTGAAAATTAAAACTTTTCAGTTATCAAAAAAAGGAGAAAAAAGTAATTTCTTTATTGATCACCTTTTATTCCAATTCTTGATTGATCACTCCATACACGGCATGCAGCCAAAAAATGGTGGTTATATGATGGTTTCTATTGAGTCACTAACCAGACTTGTTTTTATAGCAATCAGTCAAGCACTTATAAATCATCATCATCATCATCATCATCATCATCATCATCATCAGTCTTTTAACGTCCGTCGTTGGACATGGACCTTCCCCAGGATTCGCCACACTTCTCTATCATGGGCGTCGCAGAGCCTGTACTTTTTGAATTTGTCTTGCTCGTCTCTCCATCTAATATTCAGCCAGCCTCGGTTGCGTATGTGATCTCTGGGGATCCATGTCGTTAGTCGCGATGTCCATCGATTGTCATCCATTCTTGCAACGTGGCCAGCCCACTGCCATTTGTGATTTTTAATGGATGTCCCTGACCCTCGTCTTTTCCCAGATGTACTGTGCTATCTTGTAGTCTCTCCATGTGAGGCCCAGCATAATTCCTTCATGTGCACGTTGCATAGTTTTCAATTTGCAGATCTGTCTCTTGGTTAGGATCCATGTTTCAGCTCCATAAGGGACTATCGGGAGGATGTAATGGGTATACACCCTTTTTTCGGATTAATGGGATCTTCTTATTTTTTCTTTTTCATTTTTTTCTTTTTTCTTCTTTTTTCTTTTTTTTCTTTTTTTCCTTTGTATAATCATATCTTCTGGCCATAAAATTAATGTTTCAGTTTAAACGAATATTTCATCTTTTATCAAAATCTAATTTTCAATGCATCATTTTGGGGGGGCCATTACGGGGTCGGGAGCCTTAATGGAATATATGCTCTAAAAGGGGGCGGTTATTCCGTAAAGGTTCTGGAAAAATGGCCAAGATATTGTCTTACATAACCACGACAATCAGAATATGGCTAGAAAGGAATACGAGGAGTCCTGCTGCTGACGACAGCATCATATTGTCAGAATGCATATCACGTGACATCGATATTAAATTCATATATCACAGTGTCAAGCGAGCTACCCTCGGTCATATGACTCTGACCCTTTTTTGGGGTTCTCGTTTGCACGTCAAAAGATGGAGGCAAATACACGGGATATGGCGTCCACATTTTCCTTCTCAACTTTGTGATTCCTGGCATCTTCAGTAATATTTGTGTGTTTACCTGCTTACCGCTTCCTTCGGTAACGATGTCGGTGGAGATCTTTTGGCTTTTAGAACGTGTAACCAAAGACCCAACCCAGGTCACACTCCCGTCCTATCCAACTCCCCCCCCCCCGACGCCGGACATCAGCCATTGTGAAAGTACTTCCAAAGGTTCATCACACCGTCGTCCATCTCTTCCCAAAACTGAATTACGGAAGAATCAAAAGGTAAGCGATAGAGTTGACAGAGAAAGATGGCTTACAGCCGGTAATGCGTCCAGCGAGTGAAGGTCCAAATGTCGGGAAAAAAGCGATAGTCTCCGTGGAGAGTTGGAATGGTTTAAACATTGAGCGTCCAGTTCTCGGAAATGCATTCTCCGGCCGCCCTTTTGCGACTGAGAATGGAACTAATCTGATCTTTGAACCTCATGGCCTGCCGGGAAGTGCCATTTGGCAAGGGCCGACATGAGCAAGCAGGGTTTCAATCTATGCCTACATTTCAAGATTCTCGAAGACCTTTCCACTTATAGCACTCTTTACTTATCATCTATCTCTTCGTCTCTTCCTTTATTTGGGGAAAATACATGCTCATCTAAAATCTGTTATCTGATGAGAATGTCTCTCCGAAAAAAAGTAGACTTTTTGGCAAAGAAGACACTAAATATCGAATTTAAAGGGCATATTGCACATGAGAAAAAGTTTTCCAGCTTTGGGGGGAGAAGTTAGGATCAGGGCCAACCAGGTAGATAATGGGAAGAAGGTGAAGCAAAAATTAAAAAAAAAAACATTAAAAAAAAATCCAAATGATAAAAAAAAGAAACACGAACAAATCTATCATTCTATCTATTTATCTATGTGTAGATAATTGTTAACCAAAACTTGCAAAATAGGTTTCTTCAGTTTTTAAGTTGATCTAGTTAACTAGCTAATTGGACAGTAGATTATCCATGCATCATGTGTATTGGTCGTATGGAGTTCAAGAGCTTGGATTTTTAACATTTACACTCAATCATGTCAACAAAAAACGTTTTTTGCTTGGTTTTTAATCCCTTCTCGTAAGTAGGTATTCAGTGGGGGGTTCAATTTTTAATGTAAATTTATGTTAAACTGGTCCATTTTTTGCATGCAGCAGCATTCACATTTGTTTTTCTATTCTTTCTTTTTTTTTAAAATTCAGACTCTTTTAGTGACCAATGCTAAATAGAAGGCAAAAGAGGTTATTTATCCAGTGGCCATACCTTTTTCAAATTCTTTTCATAGATCACCCCCAACACAGCATGCTGCCAAACGATTTTGGTCAGGTGACAGTTCGTATCGAGTGAAAAACCAAACATATCTATCTATGTAGCTGGTCATATATACTTCTTTTTGTTAATATCTATCTATCTATCTATCTATCTATCTATCTATCTATCTATCTATCTATCTATCCGTCTGTCTGTCCATTTATCTCTGCCTACTCCTATCTATCTGCCCGTCTCTCTGTCTGTCTCAGTTCCTTTGTATCTACCTCAGCTTATACTTATCTGCTGAGTTAGCTAGTTATCTGATGTAAACCAAATGGTCGGGTAATTCAACTGTAGAAGAATTATTGACCTAACACATAGTTTCCTCTGTTTACAGCAAAGCAATCCCATTTGGCATGTGTACAGGAATCTCACAAGATTAATTGTAACGACAAAACTCCTATTTCCAAAACTTTGGGGCAGACTTTTCATATTTTCAGACACTGGAGGTATTTAGGAATATCGAGTGATCTGTGTCTATACGTATAAAGGTTAGGCTGCTGTATTTTTGCTGTTTTGAGGCTATTTTTCGATCAGGTTAAGCAAAACTGACCATGACATCTTATGTTTTAATAATATCTCATTTTTTCTAGAAATATTCAATATCCTATCAAAGAAAATTTGAATTGTTCTGACACCCTCAAATGAGCGTAGATGGAGCACATTTGGAACACTGCATGTTCTACGAAATCAAAAAAAGTTCCATCAGTCGCAGAAGCTATGCTGTCAGTGGAAATATAACCCTAAGTGTCTGGTCTTGCCAGCGATGGTTTTTATCATTTCGGTTCGGAAATTCTTCCCTGAAAAGTTACTTTTGTCTGAGGCGATCAACTTCTATCAAAAATCAAATTCTTCTAACTGTGATAGAAGAAGCCCCTAAGCTGACAACATGAGTAATTGTATATCAGTTCAATACAACCCATACTATAATCATAAAGCACGTCCTGGGATCAGTATAAAGTCAAAATTTGGTCAATGGGTTCCTCATAATCTGACTGATTCTCAACTCAATCAGAGAGTGGTCATCTGTTAATCATCAAAAAAAATACAAGCTACCGAAACATTCCTGGAAATGATGGTAACCGCAGATGAAAAGTGGGTCCTTTATGATTGTGCTAAGTGGAAGAGACACTGGTCAAGATCCATTCGCTTGTACCAGAACCAGGATTTCCCCCCTGAGAATGTTTGATTGTATATGAAAAGGCGTCCTCTATCACGAAGTATTAAATGTTAATGAGACAGTCAATACTGAAAGATATTGATCCAAGTTGAAAGCAGTGCATCGGTTTTTTTCTGGACAGGAAACAATTTACCTATTAAAAAGAGTTTAGTAATCGCTCTGAGATATTTCTTGCCTCAAACACTCAGATAATTTCATGCTGAATGTATTAAGAATTTATTTACTGGTTGGAATTATGTCATCGGAAAAGAAGGAAAATATTACCTTGATTGAGTATGACAATTATCATTAAGTAAATGTTTTTCTCCGTTATCCAAATGCTGAGCGTTCCTATGGAATCATTTCATAAACTGAAAAAAGCAACTGTCATTAGTAGGAATCTTTTTTTAGCAGTCCATGTCCTGAAGATGGTGCTGATGGTATATTAGGCAACGATTCATGATAATATCTGTAACTCGCATCGATGAATCAACGTAGCTCGTGCGAGTACCAAAACTAATTATATGAATAAATATCCAAAATTATCTAATATATATATATATATATATATATATATATATATATATATATATATATATATATATATCTTCCATCTTAAACAGTTTTAAAAAATACAAGATTTGGACATCATTGGTCCAAAATAATCACAGAGACACCAAAGAGAAAACAACCTCCCCCAAAACAAAACAAAAAAAACATGCAGATTTACGTTTTGCCTAGTGGTGTACTTATGCAAATTTCCAAATTGTAACCCTCAAAATGCGACCCAAACGCCCGCAAACACACACAGAGAAATGAGTTGTTGACAGAAAAATCTGTTGCCCGCTTGAACGGCCATTTGTGAGGCTACGGTGATTTGATTGACGATGCGTTATCTGAGGGGATTAAATAATCGATGGAAAATAATGAAATTAATAAAAGATCGATATGGTTTGTTTTTTTGTCTCAGTTTAGTCCGACAAAAGCCTATAAGTGTGGTCCACCAAGTGAGGATCTTACTCGATTAACCATTAACCGTCTGTTGAGCTTGCTTGATAATCACTATCCCTTTAACAATGATCAATCCTTGCACGATAGATAGATAGATGAATAGATAGATAGAATAGATCGGAAAAGACTGAAATAGATGGATGGATAGACAGGTCTTTTCTGCCGCTTAACAGAAACTGTCATGTGACCATCTTTTTTTGGCAGCATGCCTGGGTGATCAATTGAAACTTTAAAAAAAAGGATGATCAATAGATTAGTTATTTTTTTCGCCATTTGTTGGGCAATCATAATTAGAAATTTCAGTGATTTCTAGAGAAGATGCTGGCATGAACTGGGGGATCAATTTAGCATTAACTTACAATGCGAATTGAACCCCCACTAACTCATGTAGAGGGAAATTGAGAAAAAAAGAAAAAAACAAAAACATTTTTGCATGAATAATTAAGGAGTAAATCCAGCAACTGTCAGCCTTCTAGCTCCTTTGGCCCGGCCTATACATGAGAAACATACATAGTTACATGCATAGCCAGCCAGCTGAACCAATATGCTAACCTATGAAGAAACTTATTTTGACAGTTTTGGTGAATTTTGGTCGAATATTTCTGATATGAGCATTTTATGATATATATATATATATATATATATATATATATATATATATATGTGTGTGTGTGTGTGTGTGTGTAAGCTTATGCAATGCTCTTCCACAGGAATAGAGTACTCTGGTGGATGAGGAGTTTCTGCGTGAATTAATATATCGCTAAACTTCAGCCTTACTGACTACCCAGTTCCGTAGCCAAGAGGTATGATATCGGCCTCCGGGTCCGATGTAAAAGTTCTGCCTTGCGGTACTGGATGGGGTAAATGTCTATAGCCACGCTGAAGAGAAGTGATACATTGAAACAGCTGTCTGTGGATGACTATATATATATATATATATATATATATATATATATATATATATATATATATATATATACAACCGTACATGAACACTCAATAGAAGTGACACAAACGGTGAGTCTGTTACTGATCCTCCATCGTTAAGTACTTTTTGGGGTAACCTAAGTGAGTAAACCCTGTTTCGAAGTAAATGATGTGTAGGGAAAAATAAAACGCACGTAGAATACATTATGATAATACCAGATATGAAAAAACAAACTGCATGTATGACATAAGCTATATCATGAATTCATAGCGGGAAGGTAGGTGGTATTTGATCAACACTGCTTGAAAGCCATGTTAATATAAGT
>OY735239.1:25908013-25923013 GCA_963457665.1 Thysanoteuthis rhombus
TGTCTATTCGTCAATCTATTCTAATATGTACATCAGTGACGTATACACTGTAAAAATTTACAATATCATCTGAAGACAAACAGAGCTACATATGTAAGTGAATGAATAATATACACACATACATATGCATATACATATCTATACATTCATTAGAATTGATGATATACGTAGTTGTATTGATGTGGACAATACAATTGACAATATATACCCGAAATTATAATAATTTGACCAGATACACACACTATACATACATATAGATGTCTCTCTCTCTCTCTCTCTCTCTCTCTCTCTATATATATATATATATATATATATATATATATATATATAGACATCTCGCAGTACTGGAGGGGATAATGGAAAGTCTATAGCCACACTGAAGAAACAGCTGTCTGTGGATGACACAATATATATATATATATATATATATATATATATATATATATATCTGTATCTGAATGTATTGTAGATAAGCAAATATATTTATTATTTCAAAATCCTTAATGTTATACACATACCTATGTGAATAGAATATGTGACGCACACGCATATGCACATAATAGATACTCTTTAGTATAAATGACGTACGTACAAGCAGTCTGTTATTTGAAGCTAAGCCCTCTTATCATATCACAACCCGGATGATATTCCCCTACCAACTAAAATCAGTTTTTGTGTTTCTCTCTGTTTTACATATATTATGTCATTATGATACAATGTGTAAACTTACTTCAGTTGAGATCATATGTTGTTTACTATGAAATCTTTTCGGGGATTTTGAAAACAAAACATTTAAATTAATAGGGCACCAAGCAGTGTGGCTAAAACAACACCTCCCTTTCAGTTATGATTTTAATATATAGCTCATGTCATACATTTAATTTGTTATTTTATATAGGGTATTATCATACTCTATTGTATATGGGTGTTATTTTATGCTACAAATCATCTAATTTTTATGAAACAGGGCTTATTTACGTAGGTTACCCCAAAAACGTATTTAATGATGAGTGATGAGGGATCAGTAAGTATAACAACTGTCGTGACTTGCTGCTTGTGTCACTACTATTAAGTGTTATATGCATATATATATATATATATATATATATATATGAATGTATAAAAAAACTGCTTTTCTGATAAACAATCGATGAAAAATTGAATGATAATGAGCGAGAAAGACGGACAAATTCATCCTGGATGTATTAACAAATGAAAATTAAAAGATTTGTCAGCAGATGATAACGATAATTTTTTTATGCATGAAGATGAAATCGGTTAGATAGATAGATAGATAGATAGATAGATAGATAGATAGATAGATATGCAGGATAATGAAAATCCTCTAAAAACGACGGAAAGTTAATGAAAATATGGAAAACGTGAATACAGAAGCATAGCTTGATTTTTAAAAAAATTTTTTTTAGCGGGGAGGTTGAGGTTCCGAGTGCTTAGTTCCTTGCGGACTCCCCTCTAACGTGTAGTGATATTTGTCAATAGAAATGCAGTAGAATAAATACTATTTATGAGGCATCGAGGGTGTTTTCAAATTGTCCTCTTCAACCCTCTTCAGTTCCGCTTATGTGTGAATTAATTATGGTAAGAGGTAGTAAAGAATTGACAACTCGAGAATAACTAGAAGAAATATCACGATGCATTATTCAGGGGAAAATGACAAGTCTGGTTAGTCACTCAATAGAAACTGTCATCTGACCAACGTCTTCTGGTAGCATACAGTATTGATGGTGATCAATGAAAAAATTGAAAAAGGGGGATCAATGAATAAATTTCTTCTCCTGCCTTTTGTTGGGCAGTAATCACTAAAAACTTCCTCTATTTTCAAGAACCAAAGTATGTGCAACCAATACATACTTCCGATAGTTACCAATAGAGATGGAATATAGAACCTAACTAAGATTTGTTCTCAAACTTAGAACATTGCAGCCTGCTCAAGAGAGAATCATGCTCAACCTTACACGGAGAGATCACAGATAGCACAGTATATTAGACAAAAAAAAGGCGTCATGGACATCAGTATATTAGGGGACTCAAATGACAATGGGATAGTCATGTTATAAGAAAGGACCGCTGGACATGAAGACATGAACCTCAAATCCCCAGTATTCTTATGATATACTGTGGTCGGCAAGATATAAGACGGTGATACGAACTAGACAAGTTCCGAATATATTGGCCCTACGACGTGCATGATAGAAAGGTCTGGCGAATCCTGAAGAAGGTCTATGTCAAACGATTGACGCTAACAGACTGACAATGATGATAATGATGATGATGACGATTATCAATATTACAGAAAGCGCGGGAAAATGATAGAAAGCGCCGGGAAATAGCAGGAAACGTAGTAAATTAATAAGAATAAATAATGGAAAGCCATTGACAACGCTAGGTGATCAGGAATTTAATAGAAAGTATAAGAAAATAATGTATGTATCATTGTTCTCTGTTTATCCACTCAGCAAGTGTATTGCAGGGTTAGGTACACATCGAAAATTGTTAGTAAAATCCAATTCTGGCTTGCCAGGCCTGCCAATGCTTCGTTCTGCTCACGGTACCTGGTATTTCCTTATTGTTGCCTATTTAAGAACTGACCAATCATGACGTTGCTTAACTTCTGTGATCTTACGTGATTTGGCCGTATTGGCTTAATCTTAGTCCTTGTGCTGAACGTTTAGCAAAAAGTCTTTGATTACCTTTTTTCATAGTTAGGTAAGACTCGACAATAGATTGAACAACAGCTTAGTGAAGCAGAGACAGGCAGTGTACCAGTCAGTCTTGCCAATTTAGCGCTTTTCACGCTATTGTAGTTGGTCCGTCATTTCTATTTTCGGGGCTCTTATTACTCAGCTATTGAGCGACCACAACAGTGAACATAAGGATTACTGCTAAAAAAAGAAATTTAAAAAGTATTGAACCTCCCCCACTCTTTGCATTTGAGTAGGTTCAAATAGATGATGAAAGAAAACATCATTGATTAGGTTGGTTTCGTAGATCTTACTTCAATAGATATCCTGAAAAATCCCAGATGAAAGGAAAAAAACCCAGAAATTTCTTTTTCAGACTTGTTTTCTGAGAGCGGACATCCTATAAAATCGAGTTTTTTTTAGTAAAATTCGACTTGAAGATGTGTACTATACGTCATTGCAAACCTTCTGATTTCAGACATGCCTTTGTTCCTTTTCTGTGATGTGTAGTTCTCGACGTCTTAGTGTAGAAACACACATACATTAGTGCTTTGTAATATACATATATATATATATATATATATGAGTGTGTGTGTGTGTGTGTGTGTATATATATATATATATTCAATAAAATCAGACACTGATTGATTGATAGATTGATAGATACGAAGGAAAAGAATGAGATAAATGTGAAAAGAATGAAAGAAATACGAACAGATTCTTATATAGATATCTATATACTGAGTTAGTTATGAACGAATTGAGACAGATATGAACGAATTCAGATAGATGAAAATATCACTCTGCTGTTCTTTCTATCATTTTCCAGCGTTTTCTGTCATGTTGCCGCTCTTTAAATGATATTCCACGATTTCGATAATTATAGAAAGCGCGGGAAAATGAGAGAAAGAGCGGGAAAATACCGAAAGCGTAAATGATGAAGAGGAAAATGACAGCAGAGAGTACACGAATTACTGGTCGATCGGGTGACAGCGGTTACCGTTAGGCAAAAATCTTTGATGGCAGGGCCACTTATCTACCTCGACTGTCCATTGTTGGCCGAAATGAAGAGAAATAGAGGGAGGTTTGGCCTTGTACTAGCCTAGCGGGGACTGACCACTACTAATGAGCTTACTGATTCGGTCCGGTGTGGTCAAACCGTTAATCATACGGCCGCCGGTTCTTATGGTCATGTATTGTCCCAGGTTTCATTGTGGGCTGCCAATCGACTCTTTCAAGGGTCCAGTGTAAATATGAGCAGTCACAACCAGTGGTCAAGATTCTTTGGATTTGACCGGAAGGGCCAAAATTAGAAGGACCAACGAAATCATACGGAAAGGGATATCGAAAGCTATCCTCAAATTCAAATATATCCGTCCGTTCAAAAATATGATATACATCGTATAGATACTTATGTATAATGTACTATATATACCGGAGAATAAGTCGAATTTTTAAGCATTGGGTTCTTTCTCTTGTGGATCATATTAAGGTGTTCGGAGAGAAATAATGTATTTTAGTGTTCGGAAAGTAATTGCGTATTTTCAAATCATAATTGCCATTTTTAAACCTTTTAAACTACGGCTAGAATTTACAATCCCTTGCTATATCAGGATACACTTCGAAATTCATTCAACAAGCAATGCCAAATATTTCGCTCTTTAAAGTCTCTATCGTTCACGAGGTCGAACTTTACTACATATTCTAAACGACACACTGCTGGATAGAAGACATGATGAACTAAATCCAGAGGTCGTATCGTGCCATCCAACATTGGACTTGCCTTAGTTGGTTGGCTTGGAACTTATAGCATGATTACTTTCTGAACACGGAAACACAAAATTACCTACCAACCATCCAAGTATTAGGCTACCTAGACCCTATGAAGTTTACATTCTGATAGACACAATATTGTCTTATGTTGGGGAGTCAATTTACCCATCAAATATTTGATGAAATTTGAATTAACATCTTAATTTCGTGGTCGACTTATACGCCAGCATATACAGTATGTTCGGAAAGTATCCAGCTATTTTGAATATCTCCTGAACCGGTTGTACATCTTTGATCTAACTTGGTAACCAATCAGAAGAGACATTATTGCATATGCATGTACAGTTATTCTCCTGTGGGTTTACTCAGTCGGTAGTGGGACACCATTGAGTGAGCTTGTGTTCTGGGTGACTGCTGTATTCACAATGACCAGCCAAATCATTCTTCACATATCCCTCAGGGTTTAAGGAATTAAGCAGAACGCAACAAAGCAGCTGATGGTGAAAGATAATTTTGCAAGCTGTTTTGAAAAGCAGAAGGGACGCTGCGATAAGCGTATGATGTCTAAAGGGGAGCACTTTGAAGAGAACTAAGGTAGGGTAAGCTACGTTTCCGTTATTAATGAATGGTTCGACTTTTTCGGAAAAGACCTTGTATAATATTTCTTTAGTATATTCTTGTCTACAAGAAAGTTTTAGCAAGATTGAATATCGATTTATAAAGTTGAAAATATCGTGTATCATTTCCTTGTATAACTTGACCACGATACTGCTTGTAACATAACTTGATCAGGGGTTTAATGTACTAATACAAAGTTTGATACTTTCCAAAATAGAGTTATATTTAGAGCATTCTCAGCTCATCGAGGCTGTCACAGAGTTGAAGACACGAGCAATTGTAAGTAAGACCCACTTCCTGCTTACAAGACTTGTCGAAGCTTACGGTACCTGGTATATCCCAATGGTCATCCATCAAGATAGTGGCCTGACGACGTTGTTTAACTGAACCAGTGTATCCAACGTGATTGGGTCGTAACCTCATAGCCTCGCTGAGAAGTTTCTCAATCTTAATCTTCGTGCCGAGTGTTCGGCGAAAAAACATTGAGTACTATTTCAAGAGTTTTAAGCATGACTCAGCGGTGGATTGAACTGCAGCCTGGCCCTCTACCATTGGGCCACGGTAGTTGGTTCAGCAATAATAAACGTACACATGGAATTCATAACACATAAGCATACACGTAAAGTTGTTTACACACATGCACACACATATATGTGTGTGTGTGTGTGTGACATTGACTGTCAATGTATGAAGATTCAGTCGCTTCATAGCCGAAATACTGTATGCACCAACTGCTCGTGTGTCCATGTGTGCACCATTTTTAAGCTATTAAGTAAGTATTGCCCTTACGCTGCCTACGGTTCCAGGTTGGGATGCTCTACATATCACATTACATCTTACTCAACCATTTTGGGATATGTGAAATTGATTTAGAGGTGACAAAGCACGCGAAGTGGCGTCACTCACTCAATTTTGCTATTTCACTCATAGCTGGGAATGTATTCATGCATTTCCCAAGAAAATCAGTGCATAGATAATCTAAAGGAATCCATTCTAGTCTTGTTACCTGATCGGCTATCCTCTACACCCTTGGGGCTATTAAAAACGTTAAAAGAATCTTTTTGAAGAAGACAGTCCAAGCCGGAGTTTGATCTCGGGTCCAGCGGGTCTATTTTCTGAGCTGTTACCCATTCAGCCAGGCTTCACTTCCTTGAGCCTATTAAAAATATTAAAAGATATTTTTTGAAGAAAACTAAATTAATTAAGACTTTAAAATACATCCTTCGTAGCTTGGCACCAAATTCAAATTTCATTTAGAAAAAATAAGGTTAGATAAATGAGAAAAACATGAATGAAAGATTCTTTTAAATTTAATTTGTTGTTTAGAATTAGAAACCATCAACCAAATCTGTCACCACCAACTGGCAACATATGTTTCTTCAGTTTTTGAGGTTGGTCTGACTGGCTTGCTGTCTGGTTATCTATCTCTCCCTCACGGGTGCAGGTCGCACCATTTGAGCCAGAGAACTTCAACAATTATTCTGTTTTATGTCAAAAGAATAAATAAATAAATACCCCCCCGCCCTAGATGAGTTCCCAGTCGGAAAGGGGTTAATTAGCAATGTAACGTTATGCTAAATTGGTCACTTGGTATGTGTCCAGTAACATTTACGCTAGTTTTTTTTAATTCGGCCTTTTTTTTATTGGTTATTGCCCAGCAAATTGCGAGAGAAATAACATCCATTTATCACGTCTTTTTCTAATTTTTCAATTGATCAACCTTAACACGGTATACCACCAAAAGATGTTGACTGCAGTTTCTACTGGGTGACTAACCAGACCTGTTTATTAATTTGTCTATTTAAAGTTCTATTTGCAGACTCATTTTTTTTTTCGCTCTTTAATTTTGAAACATTTAAATTTAGTCATTTGTGCAATTTGTTGCAATCAATTCTACCGATAAACAAGAGAGATATTTTTCAGGAATTAAAGAGAGGAAAGAATGTAGTTCATTCATTAGGAATAAACGAAAATGAAAAAAGGTCTGCTTACTCACTCAACGGAAACTGTCATCTGATCAACATATTTTAGCCGTATGCCGTGTTGGTGGTGATCAATTAGATTTTAGAATCGAATTTTTTAAAAATTGAAAAATCAAAAATTCAGTTGATGAATGAATAAGTTACTTCTCAAACTTTTTGTTGGGCAATGATCATTT
This sequence comes from Thysanoteuthis rhombus, assembly GCA_963457665.1. Classification (NCBI taxonomy): domain Eukaryota; kingdom Metazoa; phylum Mollusca; class Cephalopoda; order Oegopsida; family Thysanoteuthidae; genus Thysanoteuthis; species Thysanoteuthis major. Next base: position 25,915,265 of record OY735239.1, read on the forward strand.
GAAAAAAGATTTAAAAAAAAAAACAAGCAGACTCAAACTAAGGGATCAATTTAGCATAAACTCACATTGCAAACTTATCCCCTTCCAAAAGGTATTTAAGGAGGGGTTTGAAGGAGAAAAAACGAACAAAACAAAACGTTTTTTCCAGACATAAGGAGTAAATGACGAGAAATTTACCCCCACCCCCACCCCTAGCTCCATCACACGTGATGCATAGATACATAGCCAACCAGCCAGCCAGCCAGAAAGACAGAGAAGCCAGACCAACTTGAAAACTGGAGAAACCTATGTTGACAGTTTGGGTGACAGATTTAGTTGACGCTTTCTAACATGAGATCTTCAACGTTTGTTGGGGCTATTAATTTTTAAAATCGCCAGAAATATAAACGAGCAAATGATTTCCAATATTTGTTAAAAATATGATCTTCCTGACGGAGATACTTTTCATTCCTTTCCGCCTCTTTGAAAAAAACTGAAAAATTAATTTGAAAGATATTTTTTTCTTCTGAATGAAGTTCTAGACTTCCGATCAATTGCTCATTAATTAGTGAAAAGTTTTTCTCATCTCTGATGTTTACATAACTTTTAGGACGATTCATTCTGCAGCTTCCATCAGGTGTAATCTTCAATATATGTGAAAGATGTCCGTGCGAGTGTTTGTCTGTCACGCGATGAAAAAGCACCTAAACATAAGTGCAGCGTAACCAAATTTGGCATGCCCACTCAATGTGCATGGGGAAAGTTTCAAAACAAAAGTTTTGGGGAGAAATAATTGTTAATGGTTCTAGAGGAATGTCTATTTACAAAATATCTATGATGCCAAAGTGGGATCTATTTCCCGCCAAAATACATTGGAAACCGTAGCTATCAAAGATGGCGAAGGTTTCTATCCTTTTTTCTTATATTTCCGTGTGTTTGTCTCTCAATGTGTTTGTTAGTGTACTTCTGCGCCCTTAGCCATACCGTTTTGTCTACGTACTACGAAATTGGCAACAGGACTCTCTTATAAACTTTTGTAAATTTTTTTTTTTTCACTATTTAGGGGGCCTTATTTTGACAGGTTTGTTAATATTTTGATTCCTCAGAATCTTGATGTTTTTCTCTGTTTTAGATGTTTTCCAGTTCAAGGCGCAAGGGATGTCATAAATAGCATTTAGCCTTGTTTTAAAATTTGGCGCTACGGTAGTTCAATTATTGACTGTAATAGCAAGTATTTCTTTCAGTTTTATATGTTTATATGTAATTACTTGAAGGGTGCTAAGTGAAGGGAGGCCTTTCTTTTAAGGGGGCCAAAAGTTAGGGAGACTTTTTGCTAAATTAAATTGAATTATAAAAGTTTGGATGAAAAAGTCTTTTGAATATTTCAAACGGGGGGCTCTATTCAAAATATAACTACAAAGCAAAACTGGACCCTTTTCCCGTTCAACACACACACATACACATAATTTTATACACTCACACTCACACATACACATATATATATATATATATATATATTTATATACACACACACACATATATATATATACGTATATATACACACACACACACACACACATATATATATATAAAATATAATATGATACAATGCAAAATCTGTGATGGGTTTATCTCTTAAAGTGGTCGATACATTCAACATTAAACATCAAATCAAGTTGGAGTAGAGCTCAATTATACTCGGATGTTTGGTGTTGCAATACCTTCCAAACTCTCTACTTGCTTCATAGGGAGTTGTAATTAATATATATATATATATATATATATATATATATATATATATATATATATATATATATATATATATATATATATATATATATATATACATTAAGAAAAATGTTAAAAAAAAGTGGCAATAGACTAATTAAAGGAAAGAAACAAACGAATAATGAAAAAAAGACACCGACTCTGTCCAAAAGCAGCCACGTTGTATGAACAATTTGTGATAGCATTTGTCATCACACATTTCTGCAATAAAGATATTGGTTTAAAATGAATATCAGTTCCAGTTGATTTCTAAGTTAATCCCAATCAACACAACCGAAAGTAAAATAATTGATCATCCCATCGAAAATAAATGGGAAAATATCGTCCAAAATTTACTATCATACATTAGCAAAGAAAAAAGTATATATAGATAAATAATAATTATGTCATCCACAGACAGCTGTCTCTTGTATAACAATTCTCTGGTGTTGTTATAGCCAATCCAATATCCCTTCCAGCGACACGAGGTAAGTCCAAAACCTTCGCTGCTCTACGCAGAACTTGACATTTGATATAAAATGTATACATTAGTAATAAACACTGTTTAGTCAGCTTTCTTTTCTTACCTTATTAATTTTTTCTTCCTTTCTTTCTCCCTTTCTTTCTTTTTTTTTGTATTCTATTTTCAGCTCGAGAATTGATTTTTTAAAAAAGTAATAAAATGACGTATGACCTTCAAGAGAAATAATTTCTTGACCTTTCTCTCTCTTAGTATCCCTCTCTGATTAATATCTCAGCTTTTTTCTTCGCTACGAACGCCGACTATCTCTTTTTAACCCCCCCCCTCTACTCGGATCACTTGATTGCTTGCAAACCCTGTTAACCAATTCAAATCTAGTCTTGACATGAAATTTCCCCTGTTCTTAGAACTTTCGACTAACGTTGCAGTTGAAAAAGGGAAAAAAACTGTAGAGAGAAAAAAAAACGAATAAAAAAAGATAACACTGAATTCTTAAATTACAAAAGAGAGAATACGAACATGATAAAGAGTTATCATTTAAGATGGAATGAAAAGGATAAACACAGTCAGAAAGACACTGAAAAAAGAAAAAGAAAAGAAAGGAAGATAGAAAGAAGGAGAGAAGGGACGAGTTACCGAAAAGAAAGGAATGAAGAAAGAAAGAAAGAAAGAAAGAAAGACAGAAAAGAAGAAAGAACCAAAGAAAGAAAGCAAGGGTATCAAAATAGAAATTAAAAAAAGTGGAAAGAGAGGAAGGAAAAAGGGCGAAAGAAATGAAAGACTTGTCCGTTTAGTCACAAAATAGAAACTGTCAGGTGACCAACATTTTTTGGCCGTATGCCTCGTTGGTGAAAGAGGGGTGATCCATGAATAAGTTACTTTCCCCACCTTTCGTTTAGGTAGTGATCACTAAAAAGTCTGAATTTTCAAAAAACCAAGGGTTCAATTTAGCATAAACTCACATTGCAAATTGAACCCTACTTAAAATATCTCTAAAGGGAGAATTCAAAACAAACAAGAACGTTGTTATTGTAGACATAATAAAAAAAAATGATAATTCATATTTCGAACTTTCATGCTCCATTGGTGCGGTCTGTATGCATGACATATACACAACCAGCCAGCCAGATCAGCTTAAAGACTGAAGAAACTTGGGTTGGCAGTTTTGGTTTTTATAAAAAAAAAAAGGAGAGGGACAGAGTAAAAGGAAGTAAGAAAGAGAGACAGAGTAATCAAAACAGTGATAAAAAATTTTGAAAGAAAGGGTAAATAAGGGAAGGATAGAGGAAAAAAGAAGAAAGAAGGATGGTTAGAAAGGAAAAAAAAGACAGGAACAAAGACATGAAGAAAAAAGGAAAAGGTGAAAAAACAAAGGAAGGAGGTAAGTAATTGAACAAAAAAGAAGAGAAGAGGAGAAACAAAGAAAGGAAAGAAGAGAGAGAGAGAGTGAGAAAGGAAAAAGACGGAAAAAAGACAGGAAGGAAGAAATGAAGAAGCGAACTTTTAACTGGACGGAAAGGAAGGGAGAAAGGAAAATAAATTAGGAAATAAATGAAGTAATAGTATGAGAAAATAGTACGAAATATAAAAGAAAAAATGTGAAAAAAGAAAGAAACAAAATGAAAGAGAAAGAAACAAACAAACAAAAGAAAGAAAAATAGAAATGAGAGAAAGATGAAAAGGAACAGAAGAAAGAAAGAAAGAAAAGGAAAAGGAAACAAAGGAAGAGGGGTAAAGAACAAAAAGAGGGAAAGAAAAAAAATAAGGAAGAAAGGAAAGAAAAAAAAGAGAGAAAAAAGAAAAGGATAGAGAGGCGGAAAAGAAAGAAAGGTAAGAGAAAAGAAAAGAATGAAAAAAGAAACGAAAAGAAAAAGAAAAGAAAGAAAAGGAAACCAAGACAAGAAAAGAAAAAGAGAAAATGAAAGAAAGAGAGAACAAATGGAGAAAGAAGGGAAAAAAGAAAAAAATGAAAGAAAGGAAGAAAAATGGAAAATAAGGAAAGAAAGAAGGAAAAGAAAGGAAAAGAAAAAAAAAACAGATAGAGAGGAAGGGGAGAGAAAGCAAAAAGGAAAAAAGAAAGAACGCAAAAACGTAAGATTAACTGTGCTAACAGCCTTTAAATATTTAATTTCCGTCTGTATTTGTTGTTTCTCAGAAAGAAAATCCCGCTTAATTGCCTCCAAAAGATTTCAGAAAAGAATGCCAGAAGACACTGAAAGGCTTCAAAGGCGAAAATAGCATTTTTATGACGCTCTTCATATTTTGGGGATAATTTATTGATTCCACAAATTCATTAAATAGGATTTTTTTAAAAATATTTTTTTTTTAATTATAGATAAATGAATCTAGTTATTTCTTAATTCAATGGTGTATTTATTTATCTATTTATTTTTTCAGGTTTATTTTTAAGCCTTGATCATTAAATCTCCATTTTTAAATTCATTTTTTGTTCACTGGGTCGTTGTTTGAAACTATCAACCTAATCTGTCACCCAAACTGTCAACATAGGTTTCTTAAGTTTCCAACTAAAATTTTCCCGACTGGCTCGGTATGCAAGTATGTGTCACGTCTACAGTTTACACCAATGAAATCAGAGTCATAAACGTTTAAACATTTATTCATTATGTCTAAAAAAAAACAAAACTTTTTTTTCTTTTCCCCCAGGAGGGAGGTAGGCTCTATTTGTAATGCAGGTTTATGCTAAATCTTTTAACTGATCATCACCTGCACGTCATGCTGCTGATGGGGTTGACGATGATCAAGTGGCGGTTTCTATTGGGTTACTTGGCAGACCTGTTCGTCTATTTTTGCTTGATTTAGTTTGGTTTGAATAAAGCGGTAAAGTATGTTTTTTACACGCCTGTTGTTTTATGGGGTTGTAATCGGTAAAAAACAGCCAGACCATGACATAGAAATACGTATAAACAATTAATTGGTAAGCAAACTCGTAACCTCTTTCTCTTTCTCTCTCCCTCCCTCTCTCTCCTCCCTCTCTCTCTTTCTGATGCATTCCACACTCTCAAAATGAGATAGAAAGAAAGTCATCGATGTGTACAATAGTAAGAGAGAGAGATGGAGAGAAATAAGTTCAGAGATTACCAGCCTCTAAGGACAGGTTAAATTAGGACCCAATGTAATTCAATAATAATAATATTGACAACTAAGGATCGTGAACCGACCTGAAAGTGAAAAATAAACACATGTATAGATTTGCGTTTAATTTAACTTACAGCGTTTTGAGACGATTTATTGGTAAACCAAGTCACAACTTCTCTCTGTAGTTCATTCTGCACTCTCAAAAGGAGAATGTCATCGATATGTACAATAGTAAGCCAGAAAGATAGAAGGAGAGAGAAAAATGGAGAGATTACCAGCCTTTAATGATGGGTTGAATTAAAACCTCATCTGTTCAATAATGATAATATTGACAAAAGATCACGTAACAACTAGAAAGTAAAAAAAATAACCGTATGTAACAAAGATAGAAGGCAGAGATAGAGGGAGAAAAATGAGAGATTACCAGCCTTTAATGACGAGTTAAATTAACACTTAATTCATTCAATAATGATAATATTGACAACAGAAGATCGTGTAGTGACTTGAAAAATTAAAAAAGAATAAATAAATAAACGTAAGTATCAAAGATAGTCAAACCTTTGATTTAACTTACAGTTTCTCAAGAAAATATGGCTATCTATTGCTCTACGGATCTCACTTTTTGTTTAGCAAAGCGACATTCTATTTGTTTCACGCTGTATTCTCAGAGGTAGGGATAGAATAAGATAAAATAAGAAAAGATACATAGCAAGTAGAATTGTGCATATATTTGTCCTTGTATCTCGCTTTTACAATTTGAAAATTATCATCCCTTTTCAAAGGGTTTTAATTTGTTGTTTTATTTTTTCAAATAGTCCTGTATTAATCGTATTTATTCTTGAAATTGTTTATTGTTTTAGTTTCAGTCATTTCAGGATCTTGATCTATGAATTTGTTTCAGTTGTTAACGACTCTTTGTGATACAAAGTTCTTTCTTAAATTGTCTATCCAATGTTATTTTTATATAATCTTTTTCTTCAATTCATTGTCAAGATTTTATAGTTGGGATGTTGTTGATGCCTTTTATTTTAAATGAATGTATCAAGTCTCTTCTTGTTCTCCCTTCTTTTAATGTTGTTAGTTTTAAGTAATTCTTCATAGGATAAGTTGTTTTTGTTTAGTTATTTTAGTTAGAGTCAGTGAAACAGAGAGAGAGCAATTCATAAAAGGCAAAGTAGACTCGGAAAGAGAGACAGAGAGGGGGTGAGAAAGATAAGGGGAAATATAGAGAGAAAGAAGAAGAGAAACCGTCCCCTTTGATGCTCAGTTTAAATTAGAGAGTGATCTAATTCAATAACGATGATATTTACAACAAAAGATCGTGTAGCAAACCGAAATTCAAAAATAATGGTGTGTATCAAGGATTAACTTTCGTTTAATTTAACACACACCCTTTTCAAGAAATAAAGTGTTGCCCAACAGAGACGGTGGCGCGTGGAGGAACGGTGGACTTGAAGTCGTGATGGGGATATGGAGGGGATTAACAATTAAGATAAGATAATTTCGTCTTTCTTAGATCTTTAATTCTTCAACAGTAAAGAAGGACCAGACTGAAAAAGTTGAACTCTCACAGGTCGCTAAGCCTGAATTAGGAAAAGGGGATTGCTTTTTCACCACGTCTCGTATTTTGAATTCAACTTGGAGGTTGCTTGAGCTGTTTATACACTGTGAATGCTGAAACACATTATTATCATAAGCAGCAGCCTCTTAGAGTATGTCGATGTATAACTTCCCCAAGACTCGCTAGACCTCTCTGTTAGGGCGTCGCGGAACCAGTGCTTTCTGAACTTATCTAGTCTGTCATGTCATCTTATTGTTTTCACAATGGATATCTCGGGATCCCCACTGTGAGTCTTGATGGTCAGCTAATATGGCCTTCCCTTTGCCATTTGGACTTTTAATGGATTGTATAATATTTCTGACTACAGTCTTTTCTCTATTACACTGAGCTGTTCTGTGATCTCTGTACGTAATGTTGAGCATGATTCTCTCCTGTGCATGTTGCATAGTTCTCAGATTGGGGACCAATTTTTTTGTTAGATTCAACATTTCTGTTCCATAGCTGACTATCGAGAGGATACTTGATATTTACTAGGTTTAGCCTAGTTTGACCCAATGATACAAAAGTTAGGAACCATGTGAAGATCGATTCATTACATCAGTAATGGCCGGACTTGTTAACCATTACGAAAAAAAAAATCCAGAAAGTAACCAGCTATTTAATATTAATGAAAAATCACCTACTTATAGAAATAACGCCTTAGTTTTCTTCAAAGTACTTCTCTTAGGATCTCAATCACTTTTCCCAGCTGGCACATAGTGTTCCCCTTAATCTCGTCCATGGTCTGAAATCTCTTTGGGGAAATGCAGAAGCTACAGGGACTCAAAGCAGAACCGTATTTGGTTGACAAAGCTAACAGATGTGA
>OY735239.1:25928013-25940513 GCA_963457665.1 Thysanoteuthis rhombus
TTCCAGTGGATCTGCTGGGCTGGCTATCTATGTATGTGTAACGCATACGGATCGCATCGCTGGAGCCAGAGGGCTGAAAATCAAAACATTTATTCCTTATATCTACAAAAAAACTTTTTTTGTCTTTTTAAAATCTCCAATAAGATTTTAGTGATGGTGGGATTCAATTTGCAATGTAATTTTTTTTCTAAAATGGCCCTTTTTGTCAGTATCCACGCTCGTTTTTATTTTAATTCGGACTTTTTTTAAGTGATCACTGCCCAACAAAAAGCGAGTGAAGAAACTCATTCAGTAATTATTTAATTTTTCCATTTTTTTATGCATTACGGTATGCCATCAAACGACATTGGTCACGTTGAGTGACTAAACAGATCTGGGCTTTCTAAAATCCGAAACTGACGGCATTATATATAGCAAAAGGATATCTGATGTGTTCACACATTGACAGAAAGTCATCAAGTCGAGCGTAATAACACTAAAATGCATAATTACTTTCCGAACACTAAAATGCGTAATTACTTTCCGAACACTAGGATACATAATTGCTCTCGAAACAGGAAAATACGTAATTATTTTCCTGATACAAAAAAATGCATGATTACTTTCTGAACATCGACATACGTCATTGCTTTCCGAACATAAAAATACCCGAATGATTTCCGATCACGAAAATATATTATTACTTTCTGAACGCCTTAATATTTGAGAAAAATCACGATGTGCTCTATAGTGTCACACTACGAACAAATATCTTTTTCGGATTGTGTCAGAGATTTCTTCTTTCCCCTTTTCTAATTTTAGTATATAACTTTTTAATGTTCAATCTTGTTAGAAACCGTCAACCAAAACTGTCAACATAGATTTCTTCAGTTTCCAGGTTGGTCTGGCTGGCTATGTATGTATCAGGCGTATTGGCTGCACTAATGGAGCCAGAAGGCTGACAATTTGAACATTTAAGCACAATCATGTTAACATTTTTTTAAAATTTCACCAACTCTGAATAGGTTTTTAGTGGGGGGGGGGGAGTCGAGTTTACGTTGCAAGTTGATGTTTAATTGGTCCCTAGTTTGTGACTGCTTAGTTTTTTTTTTGTTTTTTTTTTGTTTTTTAATTAGACTCTTTAGTATTTACTGCCGAACGAAAGGCAAGAGAAATATCATTCATCGACCACCCAAAAGCTGAAATCCCTCCCCACCGGGTGATATCACTCAGGTTGGAAAACTCTGCTTTTAACAATGAATCGCAACTATAGTCTGATAAAGATGTTTTCATTCGTTTCAAATGTTATTCTTTCATCAACATTCAAAACCTGAGGAAATTCTCAGTTAATCACCACTTTTTCAACGTTTTGAATCGATTACTTCCAACACGGCATGATGTCAAATGACATGGGTCACATGGCGGTTTCTGTTGAGTAACTAACCACACCTGCTTTTGTATTGATATTAATCTTTTATCCGAATTCTTTGAATTTTGAAGCTGTAAATAAAAACTACTCAATGGTTCCTGGCACTCCGAGAAAGCGGAACTCCAGCGTTTATCAATTTATATTTCATAGCCGGAAAATAGATATATAAAATATATATTCTTATTGGTACGCCACTATGCCGATTGATACAAGATATCAGATATTCAAATTACAATACGATAACTAGGAAGCGCTCAGAGTGTGCATACCTCTGTCAAAGCCACTGTCAGGGATAGGTAATTGTTTATGGATCCACTCAAAATTTCAATCAGTTCTTCTGTAGCCTTTCACAAAGTATTGAAATCAGCATTTTTAGAGGTATCGTGTGGACAGATATCAAATTTTAGTACTATTTAATAGTTAGGATATATAACTACGACGTAAGGGAGGTTATTGTGCAAGGATCTGCTCCAAGATTTAATGTTTCTCGGAGCCTATTGTCCAATCTTCCATAAACTCATGGAAATTCAATGAAAACTTTTGCAGATATCGCGAGGATAGAGAATAAATTATGACAATATTTAAGGTTTGGAAATATAGCTACGACGTATGGGAGATAATTGTGCACAGAATTGCTCCAAAGTCTAATCGTCGCTTATTGTCAACCCTTTCACAGAATTTCATAGAAATTCATTGAGAACTTTTTGAGATATTGTGTGGATAACCATAAGGGTATATATGAATTCATTGGAAAAAAATGGAAAGTGTCTTTCAACATTTCTTCTTTACCCTATTTTCCACCTTTCCATAGAGTTTAATTGAAATTCATTGAGAACTTTCAGAGGTATTGTGTGAACAGATAAACGAACAGACGAAGGGTCAGATGAACAGATATGGTCGAATATATGTAACATTTTTTCAACTTTGTTGACAGAGGTAAATCAAATGAGCTTGTCTCTGGTTATGAGAAACTCTTTGTTTCTCTTAGTATCATCAAAACAGAAATTATTTAAGTATATAAGCATTGAAGTGACAGATATTCCTGAAAAATTAGACTTCATATCAAGAAAGTTTCTTACTTTGTTTAATCTATTCATTTTCCCATTTTCTGTTTATATTTGAAAACTACTATGGAGCTGAAACATGGAACCTAACCAAGAGACAGATCTGCAAATTGAGAACCATGCAATGTGCACATGAAAGAATTATGCTGGGCCTCACTTGGAGAGACCAAAAGACAGCACAATACATCCAAGAAAAGACAAGAGTCAGTGACATCATAGAATCCATTAAAAATCTCAAATGGCAGTGGCCTGGCCATGTTGCCAGAATGGCGGACAACCGATAAACATTACGACTCACAACATGGATCCCCCGAGATCACATGCACAACTGAGGCCGGCAGAATATTAGATGGAGAGATGAACTAGACAAATTCAGGAAGTGTTGGCTCTGCGACGCCCATGATAGAGAAGTGTGGCGAATCCTGGGGAAGGTCTATGTCCAACGACGGACGTTAAAAGACTGATGATAATGAATGATGATGATGACCTCAGACACGTGTCAGGCACTCCCTAGGATTTAGCATCCCTAGCATTGGCACCCTGGGCGACTGCACGTGTTACTGGTACCTCAAGCTGGCTGTGTAAGTATGATAGAGTAAATACTTTGTAATGTATAGGATACTTTTTGCACCCACTGTAAAGCGATTTAGACAACGCCAAATACTGACTCATTCTTAACATTACTAACGACACTGATCTTCCTGACGTTTGAATCTTGTTAATAATTATCCATAATTAGGATTGAGGTTAAAGGAGACGACCCAGTGTTAGGTTGCTGTTGCAAACAAAGAAATTAGTTGACTAAGCACTGTGTAAGCCTTGGTCGTTGTGTCAAAGTTCTGGGAGTGGGTCTTGTGTTTTGTATGGTAGGTTGCATTCGGTGACGATAGATAATTAAGTAATTTAGGTAAACGATAGCTTTATTACACAACACCCAACCAACAGGGTTTAATACGGAATATTTAAATGGAAGATGAAAACAATAAAAAGAAATAGATGGAATGGGATGGAATTTGAGTAGAAAATGAGAGGGTAAAATAAAATAAAACATGGAATGAAATCAGACGCCATGTTTTCTTTGTAAATAACAAGCAAGGTCGGCTTCAAGCCAATTTGACCAGATGCTCTTAATTGGGCCCCAGTGGCTTAAGGATGGGGGTCAGGGTAAATTTACTTTAGTCCTGTCAAATACACGCAACCAATAGTGAGCAGAGCTTACGAAAATGCTACACTGAAAAACCGCTACAAATATAACGGAAGCAAAGATAACCGCTAACTTTTATTGTAAGAACTTTGCTTACGTTCGATTTTTGTGCTCTAAAACCTTTTAAACAGATCTAGAGAGCTGAAACTTTGAAATCTTGCAGTATAGACGTAGCGCTTTCCAATACCAGATGATGATCAAGATGTACATGATAATTGAATTAACAAAGGAAATTAAACTAGTTTTCATTCATCATAGGATTTATTTAGAGCCCTATGTCTGAGCTATAACATTCCCAAATTTCAGCTCTCTAGATTGATTTTTAAGGGTTTTAGAGGAGAAACACGAACTGAAGCTAAATTCATGTAATGAAAATTAGCTCTTATCTTAGCTTCCGCTAAATTTTTATCGGCTGATAAGTTTTCGTTTTTGTTAGCTGTGCCTACCATTGTGCACAAAAATCCAATGCAGCAAACACCTTACATAACATCGTAGGTTTCGAAGAGAAAGTGACGATTTAAATTTTTTTCTGAATTCTTAAAAAATCAGTCATGTTTTTTCTATACTGTTTATAGTTTGAGATATTTTGTCTGTAATTGAAATAAAAGATATGCTGATTATAGAACTGCCTAAACATATTTTTTACGCGCACATTCTCATAGCATTCCATCCTAATACAGTGTTAAAAGTCTATAGTAAACTATAGCAAAAAAATGTTTCTATCTGAGTCCTGTACCTTCTATAAACTCATGTATAATAAGACCTTTGAAGACCAAATTTCTTCGCAATTATTGGAGGTTGACTCATACAAATGTTATGATTTTGTAAGTTGAAATCCAAACATTATTGGAAGGACTACGAGCAGGCCTCAAAATGGTTACTGAGATAGTGAACATATAAAATACATACCAATTATCAATGAAAGGTATGTAATGCTTTCAATGAATAAACTCATGAACTTTGAGTTGCTTAGTTCCTCGTATAATATGAAATACCGAACATCCAGTTATTATCCCAGAAAAACCAGGGTCGACCTATACACAAAGCATGCCATAAACTTCGAGACCATGAATCAAGGCTCAGTCTATACACAATACCGACTTATACACGGATATGGACGATATTTCAACCACAAAGCAGGCGATAGACATATAGATATGAACAGATGTATATAGATAAATCGATCGATGGATAGATTTTCCTCTGGAAAACATGTAAAATAGAGTTGAAAGAATTGAAATATCTAGATTCTGCTGAATCCAGATGTTTTCAATAAACTCATCAAAATAAGGCTCCAAAAAGTCAAAAAAGCTTATGTCGAACCCCGCCCCCCAAAAAACAAAACAATCTTCACAAAGAGGTTTAGCGGAGTACTGATGCCAAATCTGTGAACAAAACGGTATGGGCAGGAGCGCTGGAACACATTCATACTTATACAAACACATGCACATATATTTAAAAAAAAAAGGATAGAACCCTTTGCCATCTTTGATGGTTACTGTTATTCAATAGATAGGTAGAGACAGACGAAGACAAATGTATAAAGAGAGGGGTTAGAGAAAAAAGAAAATTAACCAACAAAAAAGAAAAGACCCCTAGAAAACAAAACCCTGGTTAAACTTCAAAATACAACGATTGACATCCGAGAGCCAATTTCAGGAGATTCGGAGTCGATGAATAATCAACGTGGAATGCTGGGATTGTCGACAAGGATCATGGGAAAATTGCTAATCTTGACAGTTCTTGCTGAATTCAAACCCCTCTCTATGTATCATTATCATCATCATCGACCGTTATATGTCCACTGCTGGACAAAGGCCTTTCACAATTCCTTCCATGACAACTGTAATTGCGCTAATACATGCCATGTTTTACCACCAAACTTTTTTTTCCATCTAATCTCTCCATTCAGTGGCTGGTCTTTTCCTACTATGCTTACTGTCCTACTGGTACCAATCGATTAGCCCTTTGCGACATCTGTCCCTTCTTCTTGCTATGTGCTCCGTCAATCTCCATTTTTATTGCTTGATTACTCATACCATATCCTTCACCCTGGTTCTTTTTCTGATCAATGTTGGCATTTTGTTATCGCTCTAAGTCCTAACATTGCTCTTTCCCTTGCTCTAAGTGCTTTTCTGATTTTGTTTTCGAGTAGTTTCATAAGTTTCCTGATTTTGCACCCGTATGTTATTGCTGGTATCATGTATACTTTACGTTTTAAGTAAAACAGCAATTTACTTTTTAGTATGTCTCTATTTATACCAAATGCTTTCCAGCTGATTGTTTCGCGCTGTCTTAATACATTTTCCTGGTCTTTCTCTCACTTTATCATCTGACCGACTATTCTTACGGGTTTTTATTCGGGACATTGAACATTGCTTTGGTCTTTGTTTTGTTCATTTTTGGCTCCGTTTTTCTTCCTTTATTTAGATCACTTAGAATGTTTTTTGCAAATTGATATATATATATATATATATATATATATATATATATATATATATAAAGTTTTTTGGAAACTTTTGCACTCACACATACACACACGCACACACACACACACATATATATATATATGTATATATATATATATATATATGTGTGTGTGTGTGCGTATGTGTGTGTGTGTGTACGTGTGTCTGTATAAACTTGGGGCTTGGTTGTATATACATCGCCCAATTCATTCTAATATAAGTAGAAACTACAAGAAATCAGCCTTTATATGAAGATTTTTTTGAGTAAAGCCTAGAAGTGTGTTGATGATGACCTTGTTGGATCAATCAATAACATAAAGAAAAAACTTCCTAATCAAACAAAAGAAAGATATTGAAAGATACAGTTTCTAAAATAGTTCTAAAATCTGAATTGATACATAAAATGATATCACATCAAAGGTACGAATCTAAACTCGATATGATTTGCACAAAACTTTACAACCCGGCTATCGAAAAAAAGAAAAAGAATCATTCGTAATGATGAGGTCGTTGTTTATGAAAATAAAGGACTTGATGATATAAATTTACCTAAAATTGTTAATCGTCATGAATATTTTCTTTAATTAGAAACAAACAGAAGAATCTATAGCTATGAACAAAGATGGCGAAATTTTTAGACCTATATGTAAGTGCCAGATCTGGCAGTTGTGTGATTAAAATCTCGGCGTAATATTGACAGTTAATCTAGAGATCGTAAAAATCTTTAAGGGAACTACAAGTCAAGAAAACTCACAAAAATCCCTAATTATGGAGAGTTAAAGTGTTAAAATTTTAAAATTATGGAAAATGTATGAATGGAATTTAAGAAGCATCTGACATTTTCATTTTGTCGATGTCAAATAAAAATCAAATATCAGAATCGCTGTTCCATCTATGGAAAAAAAAAGTACTTGGCTTTGAGAATGGAAAAATCAGCTTATAAAATGATCTAAATACCTTAAAAATGAGTGCTGCTCTTAAAAAAGCTTGGGTATCAAAAGATCTCTTGAAACTTCAAAATGAATTTGTTGTAGTCTTAATTGATTAAACGGCAAATAATTTAGTATTTATATATAAGAGGTTGAGTGGCAATTGTCATAAGTAGGAATAGCATCACCCATGTATAAAGTATCCTCTTATAAACTTGATGATATCATATTTAATACCATCGTATTATGCATGGAACTAGGTCTTTACATAGATGAAAATATGCATAAATTACTAATTATGTTCTTGATACCTGAAATATACAAACATCCAACAGAGGGTTACTTTATTGTAGCCTCTAGAGTTCATAGTACTAAACTTTTATGCAAAGCTGTTTCTAAAGTTTTCAAAATAATCTACAATCAAATAACTAAATTCCATATTAAAAGTAAATTTTATATTAATCAAAGTTTCTTCTGGGTAGTAAATAACCATACGTACGTTAAAGAGAAAATGGATATTATAAATATCCGTAAAGGTATCTGAATCCATCTCGACATACAATTTTCGTACTTTTTATACGAAGATTCCTCATAAGATATTATTAAAGAACGAAATAGAATGATAGACTTGACAGTCGGAGGAGAAAATTGTAAATATTCTGGTTTTGCAAATGCTAAAGCTTTCTTGTTTAAAATTACAAAAATATGGCTGAACTTACTTTACACGTTCTATCTCGAAGACGATTGCCAGGCATCTTATTGGGGAAAGTTACTTCAAAATAGGAAATAAATTATTTCAGCAATTTATTTGGCAAATTTCCACGCACAAAAGCGTTAACAAATATTCATATGTTTTATTGATAAATGTGTTGTCTCAGTGATGGGAGAGAATTCAGAAAATCTTATAATTCTATTTACCTTAAAGATCTCGAACTTAGGTGATAACGTAACGAAGTGCACACAACATTCCTCGATTTAGATATCAAAATCAAAATTGGAGTGTTTGTCTATAAAATGTTCGATAAACGAGATTCATTTCCATCTTATATCGTACATATACCTTTTAGATTAAGTATTATTCCATCTTATATATTTTATGGGACCATACTACCAAAAAATTCCAGGATCAGACGTGCCACTCAACGGATTATCGACTTCATAGCGAAAACTGTTCTTTAGTTATAAGAATGATCAGTCGAAGTGGTGATCTTTGTAAGATTTTTAGGCAATTTAATAAAGATGGCCAGACACTCTGATCGTTCTAAATCAGTTCGATCGTAATGAAATAACAACAAAAATTAGAGAATATGTTGACAAGAATATAGAAATATATACGTAATGATCTCTGAAAAATGTATGATGCAATTTTCGGCGTCACTGTTCAGTATGTTTAGGGGGTTAAGGAAACCATAAAAGATGGATTTGGTCTGTATCATTGTGAAAGATCATTGAATTGACTAGAACTATGGATGGGACTGGGGGGAAACATTTGCCTCTGGCCCATTTGTCTGATTGATAGGTAGTTTGGCAGGGTGGGGATTGAACTTGTAATATTAAATAACAAGAGTCTGAAGTATATTGATGGGAGAGACCATTTATTGTTACTCACTACTAGAATTCTATTTGGTTTCATTTCAATCATATATATATATATATGTATAGCTGATTAATCTATGAGGAAGTCAAGATATTGATGGAAGTGGGATGACGAAAGATGTAGATAAATTCAGTCTAAAGTCAGTGATCTGGAAATATTTTGTCAGATTCTTCCATTGAATATATTGGTAGAACATCGACTCGAAAAAAGTTTGAGTTATTTTAAATGCAGCCCGAGATTAAATCCGACAAAGAAGATTTAACATTCACATGGGTAAACACTCGACAAAAGTGACACAGACAATAACTCACACGCATCGTTATACTTACTGGCTCCAAAGTAAGTAAGCCGTTTGTTTAAAAAAATCATGTATAATATGAAATAATATCATTTTTCAATACATCATGATAGCACACTATAGAAAATAACAAACTACATGTATTATGATACTTGTAATAAAACAAAGCTTAATATCAAAATCATAGCTTAAGGTTTGGTAGTGCTTAATCAACACTGCCGGGGAGCCATGTTAATATATTTGTTTTGTTTTTAAATACCCGTAAGAGCTACTGGGTAAACAAATTATGATCACAACACAAATGATTCACACATCGTACCATAATGTTTAATTCTAGGTAAAACGTAAAACCATTTGAAAATCTAACATAAATTGCATTAACAGATATTTGGAAATAATCGACTGAAATGACATAAATTTTGAAAAATTCTTCACATCTTTAGTGTTTAAAGTAATGTTCCATTGTACTACTCATTAGCGTTTGAGAAAGAATATTGCATATATAGCTTGCTTTTAAGAATTAAAAACAGGCTGGAAGAACGAAAATTCAATTACTATCAACAGAGCAAAACACGAATTTAGTCATCTTCTATGATCCCAGATGCTAAACTTGTTCAAAAAATGTTTGAGAATTTTAATCTTTATTGATGAATGGATTAAACGAAGTATTTTTTCTATCCTGGTAAAGTTTTGTTAAGGATCAATCAGCAAAGAGATTGAAAAGGCTAACTATCATTGTCATTTGGAAGAGTTGTCAAACTAGTTAATCAAATAGTCTTTAACTGTACCAATACTTATGAGTAAAGAATGCAACTACAGTCAAGGAACACAGAGTTCATACTTGTTCAAATATTAATGAGCGGTTTATGCCAAGTGTTGCTAAGTTGTTATTTATAGCTAAAACTGTATTAAATAATAGATATAGAATCAGCCGGTTTTTTCCATATCCAGCTAAATTCAAAGCTAAAAATATTGTACGTATATAAAATATGAACATATATTTTTACGATACGACCACGGGTGCACTATTATAAAAGACGGCTGTATAAATGCCTTGGTACGACACCGCTTCGAAATGGACCACACTTAGATCACAAAAAATAAAAAATAAAAAAACAGGATGATAAAACGTATCCATCAAGAAGCGGCACGCTAAATCATAGCAGCAGCATTTATTACCACAAACAATACTATAAAACAAAGTCCTGGTTTCTACAATAATGCTAACCACATTGCAAGGATGATATAGATGGAAAACAATCGTCCCACACACCAACCATTAAACGCAAGTTAGTCCAAAATCAAGGTATATAACCGAGACACCTACACATTTCTGAAATCTTGGACTACACACACATATTCACACTGCAAAATGCAGGCACATTCTCCTCCAAGATTTTAGTACAGGAATCAAATATAGAACAAATATATCGGAAAAAATTGAATAAATAAAAAGCACATTACCTACATTTTTGTAAAACCTCGATTTACCCACACCCAACACACCTATGACAAGCACATATACTCACGCTAAAAACACTCAGTTTCCTCAATAACAGTCACGAGATTCAACTACATACATACACACAAAACCCTTCTCAAATTCATTTTCATTATCATAAGGATCCGCCACATTTCTCTATCCTGAGCGTTGCGGACCGATTACTTTTTGATTTTGTCTACTTCGTCTCTCCATCCTGTATTCTGCCGGCCTCTGTTGCGCAAGTGATCTCTGGGGATCCATGTTGTGAGTTGTGATGTCCATCGGTTGTCTGCCATTCTTGCAACATGACTGGTTTATTGCTATTTAAGTTTTCTGATAGATTCTATTGTGTTTAGAACTCCCCTTTCTCCCTGATATACTGTGCTGTCTTGTGATCTCTCCATGTGAGGTTGAACATGATTCTCTCTGGTGCGCGTTGTAAGGCTTGTCATCCTAGAGTTATTCTTCGTTTGATTTCTTCTTCTTCTTTTGTGGGTTTCATAGAGATTCGTTGTCCTAGGTAAATTTGGTGGTCTACATCCTCTAGTTTTGCATCTTCGATTTTGACAGTTATGTTCTTATTCTCGATTTGGTTGTTGTACATGACCCTCGTTTTACTGCAGTTCATGTGCAGGCCAACTTACTTTTCCTCTTTGTCATCTAGCATCAATGGTAGGTCGTGTAAGTTCCCTGGGGAAAAGGCAATGTTGTCTTCAAATCTAAGGTTGCACAGATATATTTTGATTCCTCTATTCCCCCAGTCCAGGTTTCGGATGATCATCTCGAGGCAGGCTGTGAAGAGTTTGGGTACACTCGTATCACCTTGTCTTCTTTTTAGAGCTGGAGGGGTTCAGAGTTTTTATGTAGACTGATAAAGGAGCTGCTGTGACTGTATATATGTTGCAGGACTTATACAGGGTCAACACCTTGTAGAGTGATGACCTTCATGACCATGGGAATTTCCACAGTCAGATGCCTTCTTGAACTCTATAAATGCTATAACAAATGGCATTTTGTATTCTGTTGTTTTTTCTTTCAGTTGATTTCTTGAATAGAGGTGGTCCATGGTCGAGTAGCTACTTCTAAAGCCAGCTGGTTCCCGTGGTTGGTTTTGATTTAGTGTTTTAGTGATTCGGTTAGTGATGATTTTTGTGAAAATATTCTTACAACTCCAGCATAAGTGTGTAGCAATATTTAACCATGTATGTAGATTTTATCGTCAGAATTGGGAACAGATCTGCTAGATCTTGCTAAAAAAATTCTAATTTGGCAATTTTAGTCATAATTGTAACAACACAATGTTCACTAACCCTGACTTTCTTCCAGTTTGAACGACAGGTGTGCCTTGAATAAAGCGATTAATTCGTTTCAAAATCTTCCAGCCAGTTCTAAACCCCGATGTTCAAGGACTTCTTATAATTTTATGTTTTCTTTCAGCTTAAACTTAGTTAGCTTAATTTGTACAGGATTATCCTAACCGGGGAGTCACACTTCGGCAGAATTTTGACTTTTTGTTTTTTTACATCGTCTTGAAAAAAATCGACTTTATATCGAATGGTATATAATATCAAGGCGTTTAAGGAAGATATCTTATGCCTGGCGCCGTTTATACATTGGATATAACATACAGCGAGCTAACGACAACAGTAATATTTTTTGTTGGAAAAACTGTTTATTTCATGTAAATATTGTATATCATATAACTATACAATGTAAATATTGTATGCAAAATATAAATTAAGAAATTATGTCGTTTAATGTAGAATAAATACATGTAATATAAATCATTATATTATTTTGGTAATTGATTTCTTCGAAACTATATTTTTCTAATTTAGGCGAGCTCTCCAACTTTATGCATGATCCGATTTTCAAGGGAAAAAACGCCCCATTTTGTAGGGAAATGTGTTGACAAGACAATTCTACGGGTACTTTTTGAATTTTTTTCTCAAAAATATTTTGATACCTTTTTGAATCAGTGCCCCCCCCAAATTTTTTGGCTTTTACAAAATACTCTTTCTACAAAAATTATCCAAGTATATATCTGAG
>OY735239.1:25943013-25963013 GCA_963457665.1 Thysanoteuthis rhombus
ATATATATATATATATATATATATATATATATTATTAAGAAATGGATATATATGATTTGACAGAATGATTATGAATTGCGTTACATTATATTCAAACAATATTTGAAATGATCTCCTGTTATAACACGGTGGATGTATCATTCAGCGTAGACAACGTAAATAGAATAAACAATTAAAGAAAACGGGGCCGTAGTAGGAATCGTACCTGTGACTGATAAGGTAGCAGCTTCAATGTAGCATTGCTCTTACCTTTCTTTCTCTTTCATGTATATATATATATATATATATATATATATATATATATATATATATATATATATATATATGTATATATGTTTGTGTGTGTGTGTGTCTGCATATATAGGAATACACATATATAATCCAGAAAGCTTTACAGCTTCAAACACATATTATACTAAGACACTTTTCCAATTCCTTTTTTGTCACTCCAATTTTCTCTTGTTGGGATCATCAGTTGTCTACCATGTACCCGTTTCAAGGATTTAAAAACAAAACATTTATATTAACGTGGTACCCCAGCAGTATTGATCAAACACCACCTTCCCTTCATCTATGATTTCAATTTATACCTTACGTAGTTTATTTCATAAATGATATCATAATGTATAATCATACTTATATAGGGTGATATCACAATGTATTATCATAATATATATATATATATATATATATATATATATATATATATATATATATATATATATATATGTATGTATATATATATATATATATATATATATATATATATATATATATTCTAGAAAGCTTTACAGCTTCAAACTCTAAATACATTAAGGCTCTTTACCTATATATATATATATGTGTGTGTGTGTGTGAGTGTTAGCCTATCTATCTATTTGTTTATCTCTCTAACTATCTATGGATATAATTCACAACTATCTATGTATTTATCTATCAATAGTTGCATACCTATTTTATCTCTATATATGATTTTACTATCATACATTGTAAAAGATTTAATTATTGAAAGCCAATAAAATTCGGGAACGAAGGTATTGTCTGTGGTCAGGAATTATGACAAGCGTCACTGGATCAAGACGACTAAAATATGCATAATATCAATCTTTTGCTAACGACTTCATTGTATAAATGCATTAAACATAAGAAAGACGGGATTATCAGTGGTCAGTAATTGATGCAAGCGTTACTAATTCTATAAGATTATTACATGTAAAATGTAAATGCTCTGACAATGATTTTATAATAGATACTTTTAATTTTATGACATACAAATTATACGAAAGGCCTGGAAAATGTATACGTTATATCAGAGAGGAATTATATAGACAAGCTTATACTAGTCAAAATGACGATGTTATGCATCGGCACTAAGAATCTAAAGTTATTTTATCAAGTACATTTTTAATCTTCCAATTTTCCTAGTTTTAAGTTTTTTTTTTAAATTTTGAATCAACTGTTTTAATCAACTGTTCTATGTGTGATCAAGCGGAGTCTTGAGAGCTTCTGTGGCGTGTTATTTATTGTTATGCCGTAACCTCTTATTCTATTACAATCCTATGATTGTTATTTTTTAAGCTATGTTAATCTATTTCGCATGGACCAATGCATTTTAACCTTGAAATTATAAGCTGAATCGGATAGATCATAAAACCATACAAATATACAACTGTACATAATTTTGCATATACAGCTTTTATATGGATAGATAACACATCTTTTCTATGTGTTGGGAAAATTGTGTTTTTCTTTCTTTAGTTGGAAATATGTTATCTTTAACGGGCTTCACCTTCCAATTTATTTATCGGTTGCAGCAAATCCTAAAAATTCATTAATACTATACGTTTCACAATGCAAAATCTGATGGATCATTCAGGAGCGGTAACTCCACAAAATATTTCCTGAGTTATTTCCCTTTATTATTACGACGCGTTCGTTCAAGAAGACAGCCGTTCAACTAAAGGCCATCTTAAACGATCGCTTATAACTACGATCCCCAAAGTGGATGCTATCACTCTATAGGGGGCGCTGTAAGACTCTGGGAGCGCTGAAAGGCAAGGAATAGTGGGGGGGGGAGCATTGAAAGACAAGGCGTGGTCAGAGCAGCAAGGGGCAAAGATAACTCGTCGACACCTTTTATTTCAGGTACTTTTTGATACTTTGATACAATTATATTTTGGGTCACAAATAAATGCTTAATGCTTTTTGAGTTTTCATTATTCAATTCTGTAGATAATATTTTAGACCGTCTTTACTGGGGACGGGGCGATGATATTCATGCTCTAGAGAGGGTAGGTGGTCCCTAAAAGCTTTGGTAACGTTAACACATACAAACTCTTCCTATTTCAACATGAAATATTCAGAAAAAAATTAAAAAATACATTTCTCAGAATTCATAGGGAAAAGCAAGAGTGTAGGGGGTCTCATGGGTCGATTAATATTACAATATTTGGTACATATACCCTTGGTGATAAGAGTGTATCAACAGATTGACAACGATATAGTCGAACCCCAAGGATACGATTCTAAAAAGGTTCATATTATAATTTTGGCTTGAAGCACTACAATAAGTTCTCAAGCAGACATAAAGCTAAACTTGCTAAATATCAAGAATTGTCTGCTTTAATATTTACAATGCATATACATCTTAGTTTGACACAAGGCCACAGTAGAGGGACAATTGGTCAGACTCGAACCTATTGAAGTAGTAATTGTCGGAATCAACTTGTTAACCATTATTTCACTCATTGTAAAACTTGAATCTCCCCGTAGCAATAGCAAGGATGTTTTGTCGGAATTTCGGTAGCAAGATTTGAGATTCAGTTGCTAAAATCTGCCAGTTGAGGTGGGAAACAAATTGGAATTTGCGTTTTTTGAGAGTTGTCTCCCTTCTCTTACGTATGTAGAAAATGTTAAAAGTTTGGGCTCATTACAGCTCGCTGAAATATAGCGAGTGCAAAAAGTATCCGATACATATCAAAAAGTCAATTTCAATATTGTTTTATCGCTTTGAAATCGACAGGATTTTGACCAAAGAAAAAAAATTTGAATAAGATTAATATTGAAAATTTGTTCACAGAAATAATTCTGAATTTTAAAGCTGTATAAGTATGTTGAAATTATAACTAACTGGTCTGGGCAAAACAAAATTGGCTTTTATTTTAATCTAAATCAATATTTATCAGATTATTCATCAAATAATTTGAATCGTCAACTGCAATAGCAGCTGGTTTCAAACTAATGCGTTTATGTGCGAAAATCTAAATTGTCAACTATGATCGACCGCTGATGCTGATCTCAAGTTGAAAATGTATAGTTTCCAATCATGGGCGAGCACTTCTGCCAACTGTAAACTCAGAATAAACTTCATGATATGTATCAGATACTTCATTGCAAATGTAATTTTTTTTTAAACAAAGTTTATAATTCCCCTACGCAAAACGCTGACCTGACTGACTGAGTAACCTAAACCCCTTAATCTAACTCTAATCCTTATATTGGGTTTTTATCTTGATATGATGATAACAACAGTGTTGGTGGATATCCCCAACTTTTTCTCACTGACTTCATTTCAGTAA
Source organism: Thysanoteuthis rhombus (assembly GCA_963457665.1). NCBI lineage: Eukaryota > Metazoa > Mollusca > Cephalopoda > Oegopsida > Thysanoteuthidae > Thysanoteuthis > Thysanoteuthis major. Next base: position 25,946,592 of record OY735239.1, read on the forward strand.
CCAAAAATATGATGAGCTTTAATAGCTATAATTATTTAGTGTTGTGGTAACTAAGGAAGAAGAACAATAGTTTTTTTTTTTCGATAAGTAAATTCTTTAAAAATGTTTTTTCCTCAAATTTTCATTCCTATTTTTAGCCATCCTAATTAAAAGTAATGTGGCTCGGAAAATAGACAAGTGATGATGCATAGGTTAATTCAAAGTTTTAGGCATCTAGAGATTAGAAATGTTTAAATGTGTCTACACATCTTTATAAGACGCTTTTCGGTCGGTCGGTCTCAGTTACGTTAAACAACAGAAATGGGATAGAAGGAAGAGGTTTGATATCATTAAAAGGTGTGACATCATTATTAAACCAACTGCTATAATGTCGTGATAGGATGTTTGAGTTCAGCATTTTTGCATGTTGAAGAAGCCAAAAGTATCCCGAAACGGAAAAAAATGGCTATTTACGGTTTATAATAATATTTCCATATGGCAATATTTCAAAGTATGAGAATCAATTGGTTCAAAGAAAGTCTTCTTGCTTTTCTTCTTTCTCCTTATCCTCATCGTCCTGTTACTACTACCCTAGAGGGTGGACGTATCGTTGAACTTATGGTTCTTTTATTGTATTATCTTCATTTTGTGTCTTTTCTATCATTACTACTTTTTTTTATCGTCTCCCTTTCTTTCATTTTTTCTTTTTGTCTGTCTATTTTCTCTTTCTTTATTCATTCTTTCTTGTATTCATTTTTCCTTTCTTTCCATTCTTCTTCCTTTCTTTCCTAAAATACAATAAAAATATGAAATCACTCTATCTTCTCTTTCTTTCTCACTTTCTTTCTCTCATTCTTTCTTATCGACTTTCTTTCTTGTCGTCGATCTATTTTCTCTTTCTCTTATTCTTTCGGTCTTGATGTTTCTTACCATTTCTCTATTTCTTTTCCCTTCTTCCTTCTCCCTTCTTCTTTATTCCTGCTATCTTTCCTGTCTTCCTTTATTTTCAATTCTCTTTCTATTCACTTTTCTTCTTTGGTTTCTTATTCCCAAGTATAAAACAATTCCTTGAATACAATGCTTGACCATTGAGAAGCCAACAAAATAGAATGTACGACTTCCGGGTCCGAGCGACATATCGGAATTGTAAATGAAGATATTTTTCATTCATTTTCATACAAGAAAATATCATAAATCATTATTATTAATTCCTACGGCTATTTTCTTTTTTTGCTTAGTCAATGGACTCCATTCTTGTATTAGCATCCAATTTCGTAATTGGGGTATTTCAAAAATAGTCCAGTTCCATGAGCAATTTGATTCAGGCATCGGGCGGTGCCAAGAGACCCTATATGATCTCATACAATGGAGGGGCGCTGCATCAGACACTGATCCCGATGAACCGGGAAAATACTCATACAAATCTCAGGCAAAGAACAGATTTCGAAGCTACACTTTCCTTTATAAACCAGAGTACAAATACCAACCAACGTGACTGCAGCAGCCCATTTCTTTAATTGTTTCTTTTATTCACGCTGTCTAGACCAACTGACACATACACTGTGTAAAAACGGGATGTCGGTTCAATTAGAGCCTCAAATACAAACATCGAATTTCTAATTATTCTGTCTGATTATACATCCATTTCTTTATAACACACACACACACACACACACACACACATATATATATATATATACATACATATTTCGTATTTGTAGGAAAGAAATACATAGTACTCCATATTTAAGTAAATTATCTTCAAATTGAATTACAATAGTTCCTAAAAACAACTAATTGATAATTTTAGTGCGTAACTCATATAATACAATTATATATGTATATATATATATATATATATATATATATATATAATTGTATTATATGAGTTACACACTAAAATTTTAGTGCGTAACTCATATAATACAATTATATATGTATATATATATATATATATATATATATATATATATATAATTGTATTATATGAGTTACACACTAAAATTATCATTATATGTTATCTATTCCGGCTTCATGGGAGATGGACATCAGTACACGCTAGTGTTTCAGTAATTCCTTGGTAAAATAAACTGAACTTTGAAAAGCAATAATTTTGTACTTATTGTGGAATTATTTCAAGCTTGAAAAAAAAATTTTTCAATTTTCTTTTTTTTTTTTTTGTAGAGTTTTAAGTGAAACTGTAATACAAAACTTGTCCCTAACTTTCTGACATTCATGCAAAAATTACAAATGTTTTTCTAATTTTTTCGCCATTTGGATTTTCCTAATCTCGACATTCAAATACTGATTGGTTTTCTCTTTATTGCACTATATTCAAACTTGAATTATTTACTCGATAGTTCGTCTGCAATCCAAAATTTTTTAGTTCATCTGTTTTTGTTTAGAATATGATTACAGACTTTTTACTCTCCGGTAAATGGTTACAACAATTTGCGTACTCACAGAAAGTACGATTTTAGTGGGAGGATTTTACTGTCAAGGGACATAACTTTTATCGAAGTTACCTCCCCTAGTACTTGAAAGGTATTTCAATGCCATTATTTGAATTGCGGCTACGACATCATTATTCATTTTTCAATTATCATTATACATTTTCACACCATTAATATTTGGTGTTCACTAGAGATCAAGTGACAACAAGTATCCTCAATACTTTAGTATTGTCCACAGTATCTTTTAAATTCATTTTTACTCGTTGGGAATCAGAAACAATCGAAGCGAAAGTGAAGAGAAAGATGAGAAGTGAAAAGAAAGAAAGAAAGAAAAAAGTAAAAGGAAGAAGGAAAAAGAAATAGAGAAACGGTAAGAAGTATTACGACAGAAAGAATAAGAGAAAGAGAAGATATATAGATAACAAGAAAGAAAGGCGATAAGAAAGAATGAAAGAAAGAAAGAGAGAAAGAAAGAGAGAAAGAAAGAGAAAATAGTGGTTTTACACCCTAATTGAATCTCAAGAAAGAAAGGAAGAAAAACAGAAACAAAGAAAAAAAGGATACGATAAGAAAGATTGAACAAAAGGAAGTGTAAATAGACAGACGTGAAGAGGAAAAACTCAAAGAGAACGGAGAGAGACGATGAGAAAGAAAAGTAAAAAGATACAAGTGACAGAAAAATGAAGATGATTCGAAAAAAGAACCGTAATGTTCAATAATGCATCCACCGTCCATGGTAAAAGTAACAGGAAGAAGAGGAAAAACAGGTAGTTGTCTTTCTTTGAGTCAACTGATTCTCATATTTTGAAATATTGCGATATGGAAATATCTTCGCAATAAAAACAGTAAATAGTCATCTTTTTGCATTTTGGGCTACTTTTGGGCTTTTTCTACGTACAAAAATATCGACCTCAAACATTCTTTCATGGCATCATAGTAGTTTTTTTTAATGATGTGGTACCTTTAATGACACCACACCTCTTCCTTTCATTCCTATTTCTGTTATTTAATATAAATGGGATTGACTGACAGACTGACCGACTGAGAAGTGTTTTATTGAGATGTGTTTACACATCTAAGAAAATATTATGAAAGAATCCAAAAAAGAGAGACGACCAGAAAGGAAAAATAAAGATACAGGAAATAAAGTGACTATAAGGGAGAAAGGAGGAAAGAAACAAAAAAAAAAGAAGCTAGAAAGAAAGAAACAAGAAATAAATGTGAGTTTTTTTTTTTCGTTGACTCCATTAAGGTAGGATCTATAGTATCAGAACGTTCTCACAGGTGAAATTTGGTGCGTGCTTATTATTACTTACAAGGGAGCGTAATGTATCACCCAGTAAAGTAGGACGCGAAAAAAGCTTAGAAGTTAGAGAGAGACAAATCACAGAGGAATTAACAACAAAGTTTTCTCATGTAAAGATGCTACACTATTCATTGATTTACACGAATCATGAACTTATGAGAGAAATGATTTTGCATGATGAGTAGTGATGAATTGTCAGATGTGCTTTGTTTCCAAATTCAGTTATTATCTTTCTTCTTTTTTTTTTTAGGTAAAATAGACAAATGAGAGAAGGAGAGTAAGACAAAAAGAAAGAGAGTGTGTATGTGTATATGTTGTATTTCTACTAAGATATTCAATTTAGTCGTATTTTTATTTTAATTAAATCTTATATATATATACACACTGAAGAGTTATAATACAACGAAACAGCCGTCTGTGGATGACACAAAATTTGACGCTCCCTTATTCAGGGTCCTGCATTCATCAAGTGAGGTAACTCGTTCATTATAAGTTTATGCAATGCTTTTCCAACGTAGGAGCACTGGTGGATGGGAAATGTATGTGTGAGTAAATATATCGCTTAAATTCAACCTTATTGACCGTCCAGTTCCGTGGTAAGATGCCAGTCTCTGGCTCTGAAACGAAGGTTTCAATCCTACCTCGTGGTACTGGATGAGATAATGGATAGTCAGTAGCCACACTGAAGAGTACTAATACAACGAAACAGCTGTCTGTGGATACCACAATATATATATATATATATATATATATATATATATATATATATATATATATATATATATATATATACCATTATTAATTTGGGACACTACAAAAACGAGAAAGAAAGATAAAAAAAAGAGCAAGAAAGAAACAATAAAAAAAGAAAAAAGAAATGAAAAGAAATTGAATAAATAAGAACAAAGAAAGAAAACCCTATGGGAGGAAGTGAAGGAAAGAGAAAAATGAAGGAAATAAATCCGTGACCCATCAGAAAAGATGTAATTGTTAAATCTGTTGAACTTATCTTCTATCCGCATCGATAGGTGGCGCCACAATCGAGCAGAGGGCAATGTCAAAGATCAAAAAGTCCCAAAATTCAGACACAAGACGACACTATTTCTCACCAGGGTCAAAAATGTTGGGGCATTTACGGTTGGAAACACCGAGACCGTTTCAAGAATTAGTCACCTCACTTGTCACAAATCAGTACCCGTGTTGAGAGGCAGGCGTGCTTTCTTGATAAGAAGACTTCATATTTAAAGACAAGAAAAAGGGTTTCTTCTAATAAGAAATCAAAGACGACTTTATGCGCTTGTGTATTTTAGAAATATCTTAAATCAGATCTATGGTTCCAATTCTGTATACAAAGAAAAAAAAAGAAATACTTGTCTGTATAAAGATAACAAGTATGTCGTCTTTTTCAGTAAGGACCATTTCATGTGCAAATCTCTAAACTTTTTTTCTTTTTAATATTATATAAAACTATTCCAAAGGTTGCTTGCACTAATAGTCTCTTCCTTATGGTTGATTTTGCAATGAAACTGCTTCAGTAGATGCATTCTAAGGCCTTCCTCAAATGCACAAATATTTCATCCTCACTTTTTAGAATAATCATTATCATTCCATGACTTGTTGATACTGTTGATCGTATAGCTTTTGTTGTTTCTATTATTAGAATAGTACTTCGGCCAATCCATTCTATAAATTTCCTTGAATGTACAAGTATTTTACTCTGTAACATTGTGAAGTCATTATTGACAAATTCATCATGTATTCATTAATCTCATAAATTGAACATTATACTTTAGGATTCAGCTAATAACTGTGACAGGTTACGGATTTATTGATTCAATCGTAAAAGTGTACAGTAACAAATACAAAATTATGTATTACATCATATCATGTTTGTAAGTAGAGATGGAATCATATATATATATATATATATATATATATATATATATATATATATATATATGTATATATATATATATATATATATATATATATATATATATATATATATATATATATATATATATATATATCAATTTTAATATATCTTTGTCACACTACAACTGGCCCATTCCGTATTTCATTGAAATATTGTTATTTATCTTTAATGTTTTTTATTTCCTAAAATATGGAACACTAGTATTTCCAACAAACTATATATATATATATATATATATATATATATATATATATATATATATAGAGAGAGAGAGAGAGAGAGAGAGAGAGAGAGAGAGAGATAGGTAGATAGATAGATAGATAGATCACATACAAAAAAACAGACCAGACTAACCACCATCGCTTTCCACGAATCCTCATTCTTGATTTCCATTTTTGTTTTCAAAGCAAAACATTTGATACTGAATTTGTTTTCTATGGAAACCAAACCTCTTAACCACTAAAAGGTACACACATGTAACTGAAGATGGGGCCATTCCAGAAACACGTATAGTATACTAAATAATTGATTAACAAATAAAGTCTTCATATACTTTTTTTTCTGAGTCTGTCTCATCCCCAATCGTTCACACGTATATATATATATATATATATATATATATATATATATATATATATATATATATATATATATATATATATATATATATATATATATATATATATCACACACACGCAATCTGAGTAGGAAAGGTAGGCAATGCAACCAGAGATAAAAATCTCAAAATGTTATTGTCGTATTTTATCAAATATGAAAAAAGTAAATCAAAAAAATAAAATAAAATAAAATAAAATAAATGAAATTGATAAAAAGAGAAAATAACTAATGAATATTAAAAGTAAAAGATTCCCAATTCATATTAGATCTTTAAGTCAATGTAATTAATTCAATATATTTTCTAAATTTCAGTAATGTTCTCTCTCAGCATAGTTCTCTGCCCTTCCCAGTGTCAATATAAGTTATAACAGGTGATTATATATAAATGACATGATATGATGAGCTGCTTCCTAGTTAATTATTTGAGCAATTTCGACTACAGAAGAAGTTCATGTAAGTTGAATGGGTAAGCTCCTTCGATGATGTCTTACTGTTGCAACTTGGTGTCCGGATTCTACTACTGCACAGCCTGTAGAATGAATGGCTTGGCTTCGCAGACAGAGATTATTGAGAGGGTTTAAAGGAAACCTGTTGACCTCCACATGAACTTCAGCAAAACGAATGTCATTTACAACAAACATATTGAGGACAAAGATACGACGTTCAAAATCGAAAACGAAGAGCTGAAGAAAGTAGACCACTACATCTGAGACAACAACGAACCTCCATAAAATCCTCAAAGGAGAAGAAATCAAGCTAAGAATCACGCTGGGATGGCAAGCCTTTGGTAGAGCAAACTTGACTTTCAAGAAAAAGAAAATTCTACTTGTTCTGGAAAGAAAGTCTACAACTAATACATGCTCCTGACACATGAACTTCAATGAAACAAAAGTCATGTGCAACAATCACCTCAAGAATAAGGACATGACTGTCAAAATCGAAGATGCAAAACTGGGGAAAGTAGACCACTACATCTACTTAGGACAACGAATCACTATGAAATCCACTAAAGAAGAAATCAAGCGGAGAATCGCCCTAGGATGGCAAGATTCAGGCAAAGCAAGCTCAACCTTCATAAACAAGATGATCCCAATAATCCTAAAAAGAAGAGAATACAACCAATGCATCCTCCTGATAGTCACTTATGGAGCTGAAACATGGAACCGAACCAAGAGACAAACCCGCAAACTGAGAAACATGGAACGTGCACATGAGAGAATCATGCTCAACCTCGCATGGAGAGATAACAATTTAGCACAATATATCAGAAAGAAAACGGGGGTCAGAGACATCATAGAATCTATTAGAAAACTCAAATGGCAATGGTTTGGTCATGTTGTATGAATTAAAAACAACCGATGGACATCATGACTCACAACATGGATCCTCATTAGACCACTTGCGTAACCAAAACCGACAAAAAACAAAATGGAGAGATGAACGAAACAAATTCAGAAAATACTGGCTCTACGACGCCCATGATAGAGAAATGCAGTGGATCCTGGGGAAGATCTATCCAACGATGGGCGTTGAAAGACTGATGATGATGATAATCACTAATGGATCTGAAATGGAACCCAACTAAACGATTGACTCTCAAACTGAGAACTATGCAACGTGCTCATGAAAGATACATGCTCTACCTCACATGGACAGATCATGAGACAGCACAGTATATTGGAAAAAAAAAAGATCCAAGACATTATAGAAACCATTAGAAAACCGTAATGGCAATGGGCTGGACATGTTACAAGAATTTCACGCAACTGCGTCACATTATGACTCACAACTTGGACCCCCAGAGATCATACGCAAAAGTGTGACTGAGAGAAAGTAAGATGGAGAGACGACCTAGACAGATTTAGAAAATACTCCATGATGCCCATGATAGAAAGATCTGGTGAATCTTGGGATCTTGAGTCTAACGATGGACGTTAACAAGCTGCTGCTGCTGCTGCTGCTGCTGATGATGATGATGATGATGATGATGATGAAATAAACTCTCACGTACGCGCACGCGTACGCACTCACATAAGCATAAATATAAATGATTACTGTGTTGAATAATGACTCCATTCAAAAGCGATAATTGACGAGAACCGCTAAGCCTAAAAAACCAGTCGTTCTTGAAAGTTTAAGGCAACATAGTACTACAGTAATCAGAATCATTGTATAAGAATTGATAGCTTGCTAGCATTTAGCGTCGGAAGCAATGCTTTACAGTTGCTATTTGTTGCTCAGATTTAGTCGCGGGGATCTATAGCATATCATAAAGGGATTTTAAATACAAATGGACACACACACATGCACACAGATACACACGCTTATTCACGCACACAGGGACTCAAATGTTCATGAATTATTTCCTTTTTTCCTCATTTTGAAAAGAAATAATTGTTCTTTCCCTGCATAGCCAGATAATCCGACAAATATATTTAATACTTTCAGTAATAATATTACTTTTTCATTTTGATGTTTGTGCGGAGGCTATGACTTAAGTTTTAAAATACCTTCGTAGTTATAGATCGTATTTGTCAGTTATGCATCGTATATGTATCACATAATTACAACAGACTGTGTTGGAATTAATTAGTGCAAATCGCTAACCTTAATCAAACCAAACCTATAGCATATTAGAAAGAGACTCTAAATAGAGATACACACACAAACACACACACTCATACTTATACACATAGGCACGCATATTCACGCACACAGGGACTCATTTGTTCATAAATTCTTTCCTTTTTTTTTTGTGTTGGAAAGAAATAATTTTTCTTTTCCTGTATAGCCAGATAATTCGACAAATATATTTTATACTTTCAGTACTAATATTACTTTTTCGTTTTGGATTTTTGTGCAGAGGCTATGACTTTAGTTTTAAATACTCTCGTAGTTATACATCGTATTTGTTCGTTTTGCATCTTATATGTATCACATAATTACAACACTCTTATTTCTATGTTAAATAATAACTCTAATTAAAGGTCTTAATGGACTCAAATCGCTAACCTTGATGAGAGTCGTTCAAAACAGGTGGAGACATTATTGTCCAATAGTATTAGAACAAGTAAAGAATCAGTGGATCATAATTGATAGCCTGCAAGGGGTAACGTAGGCCACTAAATGAAGCGAACAAGAAACAAGCATAATTCTTTCACATGCATGTTGCTTGTTTCTATGTTTGGGGGTCTGCCTCTTGGTGAGGTTTCATATTTTAGCTCCATAGGTGACTATCAGGAGGCTGCATCGGCTGTATACTCTTCTTTTTAGGACTTTTTGGATCTTGAAGGTTCAGTTGGCTTTGTCGAAGGCTTGCAATCCTGGATTGATTTTTCGCTGGATTTCTTCTTTTGAGGATTTCATGGATATTCGTTGCCCCAGTTAGATACAGTGGTCTACTTCCTTTAACTCTGCATTTTCGATCGTTATGTCTTTGTCCTCAACATTTCCGGTGGACATGACATTTGTTTTCCTGAATTTCACATGCATAACTGAGGCTGGGAGAATACATAATGGAGAAACGCACCAGAGTTCAGAGAATGTTGATTGTGAAAAAGTAAATCGCTGAACTAATCTGTTCATTTTTTTCTCCAAACATCAACCAGATGAGGGTAGAACATTTAAAAATGGAACATGAATTAAAGTAATTTTTTTTAGCAACTTTTTAATTTTATTTTTTATACACATTGTAGATCCACGATTTGTGAAGGTTTTTGTTGACAGTACACTTCTGAAAGGTTGACCAAGTGCTTACTCCAAGTATATATATATATATATATATATATATATATATATATATATATATATATATATATGTATATATATAGTATATGTGGTGCAAATCAGGCTAACAGTATAACATACTATGATAATATATCAATGATATGAAGTCACTTCTGAAATGTAATGGATCTATTTCATGGAGTGCTCGATACGTACGACTTTTACGATTGAAGTTAAGTTGTTTTAGAGTAGAGCTGGAAGTAAATTGTAGAATATGGATTCGCTGCACAAACTCTGAGTAGCGAATCCACATTCTACAATCTATTATATATATATATATATATATATAAACAAACTTTTTATAAATATATATATATATATATATATATATATATATATATATATATATATATATATATAAACAAGCTTTACACTTTAGCTGGAATATTTGTTAAGAAAATTTCATAATTTTGGTACAAACTGTCCTCCAAATTATCAGACGTTGTCTCAACGTGTGCTTCAGTTACTTAACGATCCTTATTTGTGTACTACGTTCAAATATTTTCTGTCATAAACGTAATATTAATTTTGTATTCCACTGGTCCTTATTTATATAATCATGTTTAATTCTATTTTACTGTTGTTTTATTAATGAATTAGACGTCCCGGGTTAAATTGAGCGAATGTATTAATCAATGTTGACCACACACAAATATATATATATATATATATATATATATATATATATATATATATATATATGTATGTGTGTGTGTGTGTGTGTGTGTGTGTGTGTGTGTGTTTGTGTATATGTTTGTGTTTGTATGTGTTTGTAAGTGTGTGTGTGTGTGCATGTATTTGTATTTGTGTGAGTGTATGTTGTGTGTATATGTATGAACAAATGATGTACATTCCTAAATAATAATGAACTCTGATGATGACTCTGATAGAATTATGAATGTATATGGGACATTAGGCTCATTGTAAATGATATATATATATATATATATATATATATATATATATGCGTGCGTGCGTGCGTGTGTATAGCATTTAGCTCTATTTGCTTGCTAATCAATATATAGATATTTATAATATATGTATTAGATATTCCTACTAAAATACACGGACACAAATGCACACTTACACCGACACACACACACACATACAAACAAATATAATTGAATTGTATACACAAAGATCCAAATAAATCAAATAAAAAAATACTACAAGATAACACATTGAAATAACACTGATCGGATTAAAAGTGACTGGCGTGGCACATTGGTTGTGGATACTTTGGGACTATGTAAAAAATTGACTAATAAAATTCTCTTTTCGAGGGGTAGAAATGAAAAATATACATCACACACGTATTCACACACAGATAGATTGATAGATAGAGAGATAGATAGTTAGATAGATTGATAGCCACACTGACAGGTCGTAATCTGTGGATGACACTATATATATATATATATATATGTATATATATATATATATATATATATATATATATATATATATATATATATATATATATATATATATATCAATCATCAGTCTTTCAATGTCCGTCGTAAGACATAAACCTTCCTCAAGATTTGCTACACTTATTTATCATGGGCGTCGCGGAGCCAGTACTTTCTGAATTTGTCTAACTCCTCTCTCCAAATGGATAGATAGATGGATAGATAGATAGATAGCCACACTGAAGAGTCGTAATACGACGAAGCAGCTGTCTGCAGATGACTATATATATGTATACATACATGCATACATACATACATACATACATATATATATATATATATATATAGAAAGAGAGAGAGAGAGAGAGAGAGAGAGAGAGAGAGAGAGAGAGAGAGATAGCCAACCACACTGAAGAGTCGTAATACGATGAAACAGCTCTCTTTGGATGACACTATATATATATATATATATATATATATATATATATATATACGTATGAATCACTTGGGCGAATCATCCTATTCAACTTCGCTTTGTTCATCAATTGAATACAAAAAAATACATTATTGGGGCAAAGTGATGAGTAAAACTGTTTGCCACATTTTTATGAGACACGAACGCCGTGGCAAATCATAGATTCGTCCATTGCCGACATATTTTATTCATATATTCTCAACAATCTCGACTCGTTTACACAAATGGATGGTAGGATTCTTCAGTGGAAATAAATACCTACACATCAATATAAGTATCGAAGGCATTTACTCATTGTCCCATGGGTATGAGATGTGTGACAAGACCTTTTTAGATGCGCTAGCATCTCTAGCACCGATCGTTATCACTGACCGACTGGCATACAGAAATGTGAGTTATATCTCGTGTTCTCTATCGCCAAGTCAGACGTTTTCCATCTGATATTGGATGTTTTTGGTTCCGTCTACGTGTAAGAAAATGCCATTTAGATGATTTGAGAAAAGTAAATGACATTTTTATTTAGTTCATTGTAATAAAATAAACTTTTGCTTAGAGGAGACTGTTTAGCTCCATGATAAGGGCATCGTTACGTTGAAGCGGCTCCCCAATCGTTGGCAGGTTCGTTTCTTGCAGCAGTGTCATTTCTGTTAATTGTTTATTCCCTTTACATTGTCCAGAGCACGTAATATATTGACCGTGTAATAGCGGTAGATAATCTCAAATAAGTTCTATATAATATTACGCATAATTACATGAATAAGTCCACAGTTTTATGAAGATGAAACATTTATTTTGTTAAAAAAATACATAACATTTAATTCAACCTCACAACTTCGCATAAATGAATCACCGTAGCCCATCATCTGAAATTACCTAAAAGAAGAAGATCTTTTACATAAAATTGCTTAAAAAATGCCAACATAAGAATTGGGGATTGTTGGTCAAAAATGACTATCGGGACTCCATTTTTTTTCTTATAAAACAAAAGAAAAATATCGTAGAGGTGACTTAGTGATGTGTTCGAGTAGGTTTTCAAAGTTAAAGCTCCCGAAACATGCTTTGGATTTACCAGAGATACATACGCGCGCACACGCACTCAAAGACTCACTGATGCTCAAAGAGAGAAGAATCTGTTGCCTGCTTGGCTGGTTGGTTGGGTAGGCCATTTGTGGGGCTACAGTGATTCGATCTCGTTCGTTTTCAGTTCTTTTTTCGGTGGTAAATATTAATCACACAGTGAGGATTTCACATAAGAATTGAGCTTATAACTACGTAACAGGCCAAGGTGTTATTCCCCGTCCCTCATATATTCTGTATTTGTGCGCATGTTAGAAATAGGTTTCTTCAGTTTTTAAGCAGGTCTGACTGGCTGGCTGGCTGGCTGGTTATCTATGCACGTGTCTCGCGTAACGGCGTCACCAATAGATCTAAAAATATCAACATTTAAGCCTCGTAATATTAGGAAAACAATTTTTTTTTTTTGCTTTTTAAAAAATTCCTTCCCCTAAAATACTTTTTCACCATGTACGTTTATGCTTAACCGGCTCCCTAGTTTTTGTTCGGCAGTATTCAAGCTCGTTTTCATTCAAAATTCGAATCACTGCTTCCGAAAAGCGAGAGAGATAATTTTTCCAAGTTTTAATTGATCACCCCTACCCGGCATGTGACCAAAAGATTTTGATCGCGTGAATGTTTCTAGTGAGTGACTAAACAAACCAGTTATAAATTTCTATTGGATTTCTTGGAATTGCTTTTCCATATCAACATCTAATGGTTATTGATTAAGATTGGGTGACAGCAAGTCTCTTCAGACTTCCTCCACATTTATCAGTATCCTCACAAGTCCCAGCAACGTCATGGTCTGAACAGTTTATTATTGTTGTCACATCTCATAAGATTTAATGTCTAAAAGATTCGCCTCACCTCTTAATCGTGGGCGTCGCGGTGTTAATTGCTCCTAAACTTGTCTAAATCTAAATCGTCATACCATGGTATAATTTGTCGGACACCGTTTTGCATATGATCTCTTTGGATCCACCTTGTAAGTCATGATGTCCAGCTGATGTCTGAATTCTTGCAACATGGTCTGCCCATTGCCATTTGGGTTCTCTAATGGAATCAATGATATTTCTAACTCTAGTTTTTTTCTCTTATATACTATGATGCCTTGTGATCTGTCTCGGTGATGTTGAGCATCTATTCATTCACTCTTCCACCAGAGCAAAATGTGACACTAAGTCAGGGCTTAACGTTGGGAAATAGGAGCAACCCATCAAAAATAACTCCAGCCGACGCGACTTTGGTTGTTAAGCTACTGCAGTCACGAAAGCATCAGGACGAGCCCAACCTGTCCCTTTAAGTACAATGGGACAGTGCTGACCCGAGGCCAATTCACCCCCCCCTGCAGTAGGGTCGAGTAATTGTGGGAGAATCTAAGGATGACTCCAAAGGCTCCCAATGCGCATAGCAATGCTCAACCTCAGTATAACCTCATTGGCTGACGCATTGCACCTGTGTACTCGGGCTTTGATGCTCACCACAATCTCCAGCCCATTCGGCAGACAAGTGTCAGTACCGGCGCCTCGGTCTATACCGTGGAACAGATACTACACTTCCCGAAAAGGCTAGAAAAGTGGAAATTCCATAGTTCAAAATTATCAAAACTCGATAAAAAAAATCAAACTTAAGTACTGTCCTTGAAACAATAAAAAAAAATCCATTCCGATCCCACCGAATGTTGCCAAGAATTGTTTATTGCTAAAACTGTCATTGGCGATGACTAAAAACAAATATTTCAATTTCTACCTAACTTATCACTGAAAAAAAAACTATATATTAACACTCTAAAACAAATTATTCATGAACCTTGTACAGTACATTAATTGAAAAAAATCGGCTAGATCCAACCGAAAAACCCCACGTTTTTCTTCTTCCTTTCCTTTGTTTTTGCTTTGAAAGCAGCCACTTCTTTCTTTTGCCCCTCTCTTATGAAAGAAAGTACCTTAGCAATGTGATGATATTTCATTAGAGAAAATCGGTTACACTCTTTTGTTATTGTGATCACTGGCATTATAAATATGTATATCTCAGTCAAAAAAGAAACTATCACCAACTTTCCTAGTAGGTTTCTCCACTTTTCAAGTTGGTCCAACTGGCTGGTTATGTTTGTATGTACAAATTTATGTATGTATTACTCGTAGTGGCCGTACCAATGGAGCTAGAGCGCTGAAAATTCAAACATTTTCTTTCTATTATGTTTAGGAAAAAAACGAGTTTTTTTTTCTTTTGAAAATCTATCTCCTGTACAGGTTTTCAGTGGAGGGTTTCATTAACAATGTTAGTTCATGCAAAATGAAAACTCTACTTTGTGCCCATTTATTTTTCGAAAACTACCCAACTAAAGACAAGGAAAGTAACTTATTTATTGGTCATCAACAAGAGGTCGGAGAGGTAACGTGTTTATTGATCAACCCTTCTTCCAATGTTTTCATTGATCACGCCCAACACAGCCTGCTGTTAAAAGTCATTGGTCATATGACAGTTTCTATTGAGTGATCAACCAGACCTCTCCATTTATCTCATATGTTCATATCTGACCCTAATACTATCTATCCTCGTCTGTTCAATCAGCTCGGAACTAATTTTTCAATTTCAATCTGTTCATTTCATTTCGTCGCTGTGACTCTCCTTCGGCTTCGAGAATCATAGTCAACGTTACACGGAACAGAGATTCTTGCACATCTGTTAGACATGTATTCTTTCAACTCCATGAAGGACACAATGCATCTACGGCTGGATTAGGTTAAGAATGGGCCCTACGCCACCCATAAGTTTGGAGCTCTCCATCTTGAAATTATATGAGATCTTAATAGTTTGTTCAAGTTTGTTTTTAAACATAAAGACAGTAAAAATACTTTATTGATAAATGAATTTATATTGGAACATAAGCAGGCATTTTCAGAAATGAAAAAGAAAAAGATGGACCAGAATATTTTTTAAAGATTCAAAAGTTTATAATAATACAAGATCAAAGAAAAATGAGCCATAGATTATAAAGATAGTATTATCAGTAATTTACAACTGTTAAAATAAGGAGTTTAAACTAATAATCACGACGATTGGTTCTGAGTTCTCCAGAATCTAGATCGTTTTTAGTTGTAATTCTCTCTCGATTTTAGATGTTTTCCGATAGAAAATGCCAGTGATGTCATAAATAGAATTTATTATGATCATATCTATTTTTCGATAGATTTTTTCTTATTTTGACGCTACGGTTGTTAAATTATTGACTGTGATGGGAAGTTCCTTGAACGAGAGATATTTATACCTGCTTTTTCAATTCTATCTTTTTCTCTTTTTCTCTCTTTCTTTCGGATAATTTTTAGATACATCCAGTACCGATGACCATCACTGACTGACTGACTGACAGGTTGAAGTACCAGAAGTCTCCCATCACC
>OY735239.1:25968013-26010513 GCA_963457665.1 Thysanoteuthis rhombus
TGGAGAAAAAGAGTTATAAAGACTTGGCAATGAGTCACTAAAAGTTCTGATAATGATGCCAGCACGTATCTCTAGCTTTAAAACTATTATCAATCGTCGCCAAGTTCTTCCATCATAGTTTTTTTTCACACCAAGCTATTTCGTGGCTGGCTGTTTCTGGCTAGCTGTTCCTTATTCTTACATCTTTTATCACAGCTTTTCTGAACCTAGCCCCTCCGTGGCGAGCTCTTCTGTGGTTTGGTCTTTCAGGTTCTTTGCTCTTTTGTCATAGCATTTTTGTAGGTAGCTCATCTAGGGTTGGGTCTTTCCCGGCTGGCTTTTTGAATCTTAGATCTTTTGTTGCAGCTTTTTTGTACCCATCTCTTCTGTGTCTAGCTCTTAGTGGGTGCACCAAATAAAAAATTTAATATATTTTTTATTGTTTAAACAGTGTAATAAAATAGGTAGATATGGCTAGCTTTTTCAATGTGTAATAACCATTTGAGATACCTTGTATATATACATGTGTGTTTGTGTATATTCATAAAAGATCCTAAGTTGTTAATGAGCAAGTATCTGTGTTGAATTATGACGCTGAATCCCTTTGTCTCTAACAGCTCATAACAACCTACGACGGTGTTGATCTTGACACTAGTGTCACATCTGAAACATTTCGCCGGAGCATTTCAATAAATTATTCATTCTTAACCTTCCTCTCCCAAATGATCAGCCTTGCTCTCCATCTCCGGTGCAGTTACAACATCGACTCCCAAAGTGGGTGCTACCGCCCCCCTTGGCACTGGAAGACTCAAATGGGGGCACTGGTAGGCGGATGGGTGGAAAGGGGAACTGGAAAACAAAGGGGTGGTAAAAAGACAAGGGAAAATAAGGCTAATCTATACCAACAGCCCATAAAGACTTACGTCTGGAAGTTGGTTGTACATCATCAGTCATCGTTGAAAATAGACCTTCCCCATGATTTGCCAGACTTTCTATCATGGACGTCACAGAGCTAATACCAGCTGAACTTGTCTATTTTGTCACATCATCTTAAATTCTTCCGGTCCCAATTACAGATATGATATCTGGGGATCCACGTTGTGAGTTGTTATGTCCATCGGTTGTCTGACATTCTTGCAACATGACCAGCCCGTTGCCATTAGAGTTTTTCAGTGGATTCTATGATATCCCAGACTCCCGTTCTCCCTCAAATATACTGCGCTGTTTTGTGATCCCTCCATATGATGCTGAGAATGATTCTTTCACGTATACGTTGCATGATTCTCAGTTTCTTTTGGTTAGGTGCCATGTTTCAGCTCCATAGGTGACTATCCGAAGGATGCATTGGCTGCAAAACTTTCTTTTTTGAACTAATGGGATTTTCTTGATCTTGTTCTACCGAAAGCTTGTCATCCTTGCGTGATTCTTCGCTTATTTTCTTCTTGAATGAATGCTTCTATTCTTAAAAGATTTTATCAGTAACCGTAAACGAAAACTGTCACCAAAACTGTCTGATTTGATTTCTTCAGTTTCCAGGTTGGTCTGGCTAGTATGTATGTATGTATGTATATCAAGCGTGTAGGCTGCACCAATGGTGCTAGAGGGCTGAACATCTAAAACTTTACACCTTATTCTGTCTACTAAAGGCGTTTTTTAAATATTTCCCATAACTTTTCTAGCGTGTGGCTGGATCAGTTTACATTGTAAGTTTATGCTAAACTGGTTCCTATTTGTGCCTGTTTGTTCTCTTGAAAAAATCAGACATTTTAGTGATTACTGCCAAACAAGAGGCTGGGGAAGTAACTTATTTATTGATAAATCCTTCTCCCAATGTTTCAATTGATCATCCCCAACACAGCATGCTGCCAAAAAACGCTACTGACGTGACAGTTTCAATTGAAAGACTAACCATACCTATTTCAATTTGATTCTCTACGTATCATTTGTTACCGGAATTTCAGGGCGCTGATGAAGTATATGCTTTCAAAGAGGGGAGTTGACGGAGAAGATTTGGAAAACATTGAGTTACACTAAGAAGAGTCTACAACCAATGTATCATCCTGATGGTCACCTATGGAGCAGTAACATGGAACCTAACCAAGAGACTGGCACTCTAACTGAGAACCATACAACATACACAAGAAAGAATCATGCTTAACATCACATGGAGAAATATCAAGATAACTCACTATCGGGGAGATCAGGGCTAGTTGGTATATTTTTCACTTGGACAGCTGTAACTTCTTAGGGGATTAATTCATTAAAATGCAAATATAAGCGAAGTTATGATGGAAAAGAGACTTCCTTTGGATGGGTCTTTAGGCCATATGTTGAGGAAAGTGTACCTACCAACTCCAACAGCGGGTATAGTTGGTACATTCTGAATGGGCAAGTTAGTTCTCTTGCCAATAGGTACAGATGTGATGAATATATTGTTATAATTGAGAAATATATAATTTTCAACTAGACGGGAGGAAATGTATTTGATTTAAATAAAAGATAATAGGAATACAATGGTCGTATGGATTTGTTAGTGGTATTATTATTTTCTTTTACTTTTGTTACCGGTCATTTTCCCACTTATCCTTCTTTCTCTGAATACTTTTTGAATTATTAGTGTTGTTATTTTGCATTTTTTCTGTTTTTCCCTCTATCCCAATTGCATACAATCAAAACGTACCAACTTGCCCCAAACACATGTTTTTTTTCACATTTTATTCTATGAGCAAACTGTGACAAAAACTGTTTGAAATGTAGTGTGTGTACTATTCATCGCCACTTCTCCCAAACATAGACGACGCTATCATCAACCCCACAATACTCGTTTGTCAAAGTGAAAAAAATTACTTACCCGGAGAAAATTGTTTTGGGGGATAAAATGTCCTTGCTTACAACAAATATAACCCAAACTTAGCCGGAAAATTCTTCTGCTAAATTTGAAGTTAACAGTTGTGCCATTAAGTGGTGGAACCAAAAATTAAATTGAGTGATTCAATTTGCCCCTAGTCCTAACTACAAATATTGAAAAAATTCAGAAAAGTCAAATGGCAATGGGCTTGCCATGTAGCAACTATGTCATACAACCATTAGATATCACGACTCATAACGATGATCTCCGGAGATCATACGCGAAATTTGGGCAGCAAAAGATAAGTTTGTGTGACCATGTTGACAAATTCAGAAAATATAGGCTTTGCGTTGCCCACACCAAATAAGTCTGGTGAATTTAGGGGAAAGTCTTTGTTCAACGACGGGTATTAAAAGGTTGAGAATGGTGTCAACATAATGAATACCTCTGTTGGAAAAAAAAATTAAAAATGAAAAATTTTTTCACACTGTTTTTGTTTGTGTTTCCTCCTTTCCTCATTCTCTTTTTATCCTTTCAATTCTTAGATGTGTTTATATATCTCTATAATCTTTTTTCCAAGTTAGCTGAGCACGATTATTGATAAAAATTGATTTTTTTAGAATAATTTGTATGATTTATATTTTAACTCCTAGCGACCCCCTTATCTACGGTTCCTCTTTTAGTGACCCTTCATCCGTGAGTTCCCTTCCAGTGGTCCTTCATCCACATTTTCCATTCCAGTGGTGCCCCCTATCTGCAATCCTCCCTTCAATGTGAACACATCATTAGAATTTTGTTATTGTTAATCCTATTATTCATTCGTTACATCAATTTCATTCACAAAGTTTCATTCACTCAAAACGTCAGTTTTCGAAGTACTCCTGTTGGGACTTCACATACCTAAATCAGCGTCCCTTTTACTTTTCAAAACGGTCCGCAGAATACGTTTATTAGCATCACCATCAGCTACATCATCGGGTTCTCCAGATTCTCGTCCACAGTCTGAAAACTTCTCCCTTTCAACAAGAAGCCAAATTAGATACGGAGGATGGTGTGTCTGGCCATAAAATACTGCTGAAGACGTCAAGAATGAGCAGACTCGGTCACTGTGAATACGACCGCCATGTAATACACTTTCACTCAATGGCGTCTCACTGTCGACTGAATAACCCCACGGGAGAGTGTCTGATAACGCAGAGGCAGTAAACTCCCGTCTTATAAGATGCCAAGTCAGATCAAAAGTACACAAATGCTTCTCACGATATTCAGAATAGCTGGGTCCTTTTCAGACAGACATCGTTTATTAAAAGGTATTCAAGATACAGACCCGTAAATTGAGGACCATGTAACGTGCACATGAAAGAATGATGCTGGGCCTCACATGGAGAGACCACGGACAGCACAGTACATCCAGGAAAAGACAAGAGTCAGGGACATCATAGAATCCATTAAAAATCTCAAATGGCGGTGGGCTGGCCATGTTGCAAGAATGGCTGACAACCGATGGACATCATGACTCACGACATGGATCCCCCGAGATCACATGCACAACCGAGGCAGGCAGAATATTAGATGGCGAGACGAGCTAGACAAGTTCAGGAAGTACTGGCTCTGCAACGCCCATGATAGAGAAATGTGGCAAATCCTGGGGAAGGTCTATGTCCAACGACGGACGTTAAAAGACTGATGATGATGATGATGATGATGAAAGTTTCGGTTCTGGCACAAAGCCAAAACGTTGGGATATGAAATGTGAAGCACAGTATTTATGATTTACAAGACGAACTTTTATAACTATCGCTTAATGACAGTGTGTATGAGTGTGTAGGCGCATGCGCGGGCATGTGTATAAATATTTTGCAGTTCTATGCTCTCTCACTTCCTGCCATGCTCCAAAACTAATCTCCCGAATCTATAACTGTTTAAAATTCTTAAACGCTCGTCTTTAAATTTAAACCCCTTTAAAAGGCGAAGAACTTACAATCTTAAAAACGGCCTTCTTGATTCGGCCCAATCGAGGCTGATACCGTTTAACTAATTCCCAACAAACATCAAGTTTATGCTTAATCGGGCGGGAAATCTCTAAGTTGACTGGTAAATGCTTTCTCTTCTTTTAGCGATGATAGCAAACAGCTTGTATTTAGTAAACCAGGAAATAGGGACAAGAAGAAGAAGAAGAAGAAGAAGAAGAAGAAGAAGAAGAAAAAGAAGAAGAAGAAGAAGAAGAAGAAGAAGAAGAAGAAGAAGAAGAAGAAGAAGAAGAAGAAGAAGAAGAAGAAAGATACAGAAGAGATGGACGAGAGAAGAAGGAGTCGGAAGAAATAAACAAAAGAGGAAAGAGACTGAAGAAATGGACAAAAAAAGAAGAAGAAAGAGACAGGACAAATAGACGAAAGAAGAGAGAGACTGAAGAAAGAGACAAAAGAAGAAAGAGACAAAAGAAATGGACAAAGAAGAAGAAAGAGAAGAAATAGACGAAAGGAGAAGAAAGAGACCGAAGAAATAGACAAAAGAAATAGACGAAAGAAAAAGAAAGAGGCAGAAGAAATGGACAAAAGAAGAAGAAAGAGAATGGACAAATAGACCAAAGAAGAAGAAAGAGACAGAAGAAATAGGAGAAAAAAAGAAGAAATGGACCAAAGAAGTAGAAAGAGACAGAAGGAAAATCAGAGTTGAAGATAACAGAAGTATCAACATTTCATTGAGACCTCCATGAGTGACCTCCATTGCAAACCAAATCAAACGGGACTCCATGTCTACACATAATATGAATTTGTCAGCAAACACATTCCGATGGCGTGGACGCCGGCGGTCTGGGCCGCCGGCTGTCGTCTTCAACAGTTTTTTTGTTTTTTTTATTTAATTTTATTTATTTAAAAAGTTCTCTCACAATTTCCGCTCGCTGCCATAAACAGACATCGTCCTGTGCTGATTGATAAAGTTAGCCATCATAGGATCTGTCTGTTTGTATCCTTCGTGTTGTTTTACTGTACAATTTCTACTTCAAGACAAATTCTTTCCCTTTCCTTTTTAATACAAGACTTCATTATTATTATTATTATTATTATTATTATTATTATTATTATTATTATTATTATTATTATAATTATTATTGTTGTTGTTGTTGTTGTTGTTGTTGTTGTTGTTGTTGTTGTTGCTTGAAACCGTGAGCGAAAAACTGTCATACGAACATAGGCATCTTCGGATTAAAAGTTGGTCCGGCTGGCTGGCTATGAATGTATCGCGCGTACATCCACACCAATGTAGAGAGAGGGTTGAAATTATCAACATCCACTCCTTATTATGCCTAGGAATTTTTTTTTTTGCTTCTTCCAAAATCACCCCCAAAACGTTTACAATGTAAGTTTATACTAAATTGGTTACTAGTTTGGGCCCGTTTTTTTTCTAATCCAAGCTTTTCAGTGATTCGGCAAAAGGCAGAAGTAAATAAATCACCCTTCATTCCATTTTTTGATGGATCACCCCCAACACAGTATGCTGCCAAAAGACACTGGTCGCGTGATGGTTTCTATTGAGCTACTAACCAGACCTCGTAGTAGTATAAGAGAAATGATGGCATATGCGTATATGCAATTGGCATTTCGTTACATCGTTATTAGAAGCAAGAAAAGGGTGACGGGCGGCCGATGAAAGAAAGGATTAGGGTGAGAAATCCCACTGTCACTGTCCCCGAGGTTATCCATCATCGTCAAAATGTTGCACGACACCGTTATCCTACACTTCATTGAAATCTAAAAGGTAAACAAAATGTAATTCATTTATCCATACAATATGATTCTCAAACTACGCGATCCAAATTAACTCCTTTATTTGTAGTTCCTGGGATTTGGATACTGTAAAACAATTCGACCTGAGTTGGGCTTTAGAAGTGGAAAATCAACCAATTATTTTTAGCGTAGGTCATTATATTCCTATTCTTTATGCATAACGTCATTAGTCATTGTCTTTCTTTATTCATCATTGCTGTTAGATACGAAAATAAAGTCAAAACTCAGTAGAATGAACGGAAAGAAAAAGAGACAATGTTTACTTAGCCTAATGGTTAATCCACTCCAGACTTTAAAACAAAGAAGGCAGAAAGACAGAAAAAGTGTACTCACCCAAATGGTTAATCCGCCATCAGCTTCGAAAGCAAGGAAGAGAGAAAGAAAGGAAAATCCTACTCAGTAAGATGGTTAATCAACCAGTGACTTCTGAAATAAAGAAAAAAAAAGTGTCACTCCCAGGTAGATATGATCCCCAAATCTATTGCTTATTACCCAATGCCTCTCACCATTCTGCAACTGATGTGTTGATGAAAGATAAAACTTATTTTTATTTATAAATGATATTATGGTTGGGTCATGTGCAGTTTTGGCGACATATTTATACAAGAAAGTGAAACTCAAAAGAAGTGTTAATGCCGTAGATAACTTTCTTTAAATCTTTCTAAAGCAAACGAAAGAAAACAGCGGCCATTCAAATAAAAATAAAACGTATGTATCGAATAAACAATGATCTACTTCTGGCCAATTGCAATAGATTTGACGTCATCCGTTTTTTCTGTCCCCCCACTTACTTTGTTTGAATTCTGCGCTGAAATCTCAGCATCTTAAATTTCAATATCTGACCAATAGTGATGATAAAATCCACTTGATTGGAGGTGGACAATAATTATGTGCAGATTTAAATATTTCTATTGGTCGTGTAAAAAAGAATCGATCAAGGACAGAGATTACCCTCTTTTTGTCAACTGAATAACCACTAGGTTCGTTGCTTGCACATCCCATCTTTCAAATAAGCTCCTCTGAAGGATTTTGACATGTGTACGTACATATATATATATATATATATATATATATATATATATATATGTGTGTGTGTGTGTGTGTGCGTGTGTGTGTGTGTTTATATATATATATATGTGTGTGTGCGTGTGTGCGTGTGTGAGTGTGTGTGTGTGTTTGAGTAGGGGGGCGTAGTTGAACGGTCATCAACGTGGAAAACAGAAAGTGTATACCGGAGCTATTATCAAGCTGAATATATGCAATGAATACTGAAGCAGAATTTACTTGATTTTTACGAAGTCAAAATTCGTTTGACGCAAGGCCACAATAGTGAAGTAACTAGTGAGGACTGAACTCATTACAGTAGTAATAGTCAGCATCACTAGCTTGTTAACCATTACTGAAATAATTGGTAAAGCAGGGAATTTCACTATCTAAGTGTAACATATACTCTGAACTCTTCGAAATAAGATACTTGAAGTGAGGTAAAAAAAAAAAAACTTTAAGGTGAGAAAGCTTGAAATCATGTTTATGTAGCTGAAAAATGCCTTTACAAGAATCTCAAAAGACAAGAGAAAGAAACAATGTCAAATATTTACAACGTTATCTTTTATTTTACTGATAAGAAGCGACAAAAAGTGTTCATTTTTTTGTTATTTAAATCTCTTTGAGATTCGGTCTCACCCGCTTCCTTTGTGACTGGAATAATTTTTTAATAAGGCTGTCAGGTTGAGGTTTTGAAGTTATGACGACCACAGATTATTACTTCTTTACGGCTTCTCCGACATTGTAAGTATTTAGCGCATGCACACATACTCGTATTTACAGAGATATTTACTAACCTCATCCTTACTATAATCTGAGAAATATCTGACAGCACTGAGATAACTCAAAATAGCAACTGGCTATTGTACGTTGTTCAGACAGGAAGAGAAGGACAGGGAAAAAGAGAGAGAGTAAGGAGAGAAGAAGTGAGAGAAAGAATTAGTTTTGTTTTTCCTTTTTTCCTGTAGAATTCCTCTATTGAGCAATATTACATTAGATTATAGTTAGATGGCGTAAAGGCATTTAAAATAGTAAGGAGAGAATCGTGCTCAAAATCACTTGGAGAAATTACAAGACAGCACCGTATCTAAGAAAAAAATGGCAGTCAGAGATATCATACGAACCATTAGAAAACTCTGGTAGCAACTTGCTGGTCATGTTGCAAGAGTGTGAGACAACTGTCGGGCATCACGACTCACAACGTGGATCCCCAGAGATCATATGCAAAACAGTGACCGGCAAAATATAAGAGGGTGTGACGAACTGAAGAAATTCAGAAAGTATTGGCTCAGCGATGCACGTGGATCTTGGGGACGGTCTATGTCCAACGGCAGACGCTGAAAGGCAATGACGACTTTTAATGACGATATTTCCGTTTCGGTTGTTGCTATAAATATTTTGGATAGGCATGCCCTGGTATTTATCAACATCGTAAAATGACAGCCTGAGTAGTTGTGATGAGAAGGAATTGAAATCAAGATGAAAGGAGCACTAATCAAAAATTGATGATGCTTTTAAAACATGAGGTGTGTCTGAATTTACCAAGTATAACTCGCAACATCCTTCTCTAAATGGTCAACCGACCAGCCCAGTGGACTAGTTTCTTATCTCTTCGAGTGTCCGTGTCTATGCGTATGTCTGTGTGTGTGTGTATCTATGTCAGGGTGCTGCTGGTCACATTTTGGGGGTTACTCTTGGAAATTTGCATCACCACCACAAGACAACATCTGAGAATTTTGTTTGTATTTTTCAAAAATGCTTTTGGGATCTCTATGGTTATTTGAGAAGCAACAACACTCAAATTTTGTGTTGGTATCTATTTTTTTTCAGATAATTACTGATAATTTTCAAGATGATTAGTTCTAGTACATGTGCCGGCTACGGTGATTCATTGATACTAAGTACGGATATTGACTAAGAATTCTACCATAGATTTCACAATAAATAATGCTCAACTCTTTGAATCTGTAAGGTATAAAGGCGATAAGTTAAGGGCGTTGCTGTTCCAAATTTTATCACGATAAAGAAATCATGACAATATTAGTAACAAGTTGAGTTACGCAGCGTTGCCTGAAAAAAAAAAACTCTAAACATGACAACACTGGGAAGCAAATGGTATTTTATAGAGATTTCATGAAACGCTGGTCTGGAATGCACAGCTCCTCTTTGAACCTTGAAGATTAATTTTTCTGAAAACTGAGAATTCATTTGATCACTTTTGGCGTGAGTAGTCCGCATGTCAAAGCGAGCTACGGGGTTTTAATTGAGCCCATATTTTATAGTTACGTTTGGATTTGGATTAAGATCAGATTAAGGTTGTTTTCTTTACATGTACAGCACAAAGTTTGCAGTTATCATCTCCAGTCGGATAGAAAAGATGATGAATTGTATCCAGACATCGTCTCGTAACATCAAACCCTGGTCTTGCTTTACTTGGATGGCTCATAATTTATAGCAGTGAAATATGTAATTACTTTCCGAACACGAAAATACGTAATTACTTTTCAAACATCTTAATTGTGAGGGGGGCATAAATTATATTTAGCTGTCGAAGTGGGGCAGGGAGCAAAAAAAGTCAAAAACCACTGGACTAGAATGTCTTTTAGGAAGGCAACATTTTTCAAGAGAATAATGAGTGACTGCAATTGACGATTGGACTTTAAATAAAATAATTATATATTCATTAAGTTTTTCGTAATTAATTAGTGTTGTGTTATATTGGGAAGTTTTTCAAAGCTAAATAAAGGAATTTTTAATTCGCGTTTTCAACGAAAAAACAATCAGCTGGGAAGTCAGGGAAGAATTATTTTTTAATTTTCAATTTGGAAAGTATATATCCATACCTCACATAAATGAATCACCGTAGCCAGCTCGCGTCTCAGAACTAATTATCTAAAAAAAAACCTTCGAGGAATAGATCTTTTATCTAGAGCATTTTTTGGAAAGAAACAAAAACACTATTTTTAGGCGGTGCATAGTGGTGTATACATGCCACTTTTCAAGGTTGTTGACACCAAAATGCTACCAAGAGTCACATAGTCACAAAACGAGCAAAGAGACAAGACTTAGTAACCCATTGGTTGATTAGTTGGGCAGGGCATTTATTGGTCTACGATAATTCGATAAGATTAGAAAATGGCTCATATTTTGAACAGAAAAAAATTGTTGCATAGTCGTGCTGAAAGTGATTTCCCAGATAAACAAGTCAAACCAGGATGCTGGGAGATGTAGACAGAGCCAGTCTTAGGACTTCAGGTGATCATGGCAAGCTGAATTTTGGTACCCCTACATAACAACTACGAAGGCAGTGGTATCTTTCAGTAGAATAACGTGCCAAAATTCACGAGTTTTTTGGGACTTGTTCCAGGAACATTAAGATTTCACTATATTGTCCTGGCCACCAATATCCCCGAATCCTAACCCTATTTACCACTTACAGGATATGCAGCACCAACAGATTCATTCTGCAGAACCTCCACCACGTAATTTCTTGCAGGATCTGATGTTAATGTATTAACACCAGATCCGAGAGCATCAAGTATCAAAATATCTTAATTCAAAAAATTCAATTACACACAAGACATTTTTATATTAAACAACCAAATACATCACAATAAATCTAAGATACACAAAATATAAACTACATCAAAAATCGAAAAAACACTTTACATCGACATTTACTACATCAAACAAAACAATTGTATCAAAAGAATTTAAGAATTGAGGAGGAACTCTAAAGATTGGTTGAGAGAGAGAGAGAGAGAGAGAGAGAGAGAGAGAGAGAGAGAGAGAGAGAGAGAGTCCCCCCCCACATTTAGAGTTGTTAATTTAGAGTCACTTTTGGAGCTGAAATATAGAATCTAACCAAGAGACAGATCCGCAAACTGAGAAGCATACAACGTGTGCATGAGAGAATCGTGCTCAACCTTACACGGAGAGATCACAAGTCTGCACAGTTTATCAGGAAGAAAACGGGCGCCCAAGACATCATAGAATCTATTAGAACACTTAACTGGCAATGGTCTGGACATGTTAGATGAAAGACAACCGATGGACATCACGACTCCCCAGAGATCACATGAGAAACTGAGTCCAACAGAATACAAGATGCAGACAAATTTGAAAAAATGACTCCACGACGCCCATGATAGAGAGGTGTGGTGGATATATCCAATGACAGGCGATAAAAGAATGATGATGATGATGATGATGAATCTAAAAGAATAATACTGTAAAATGAACTGAACTAAAAAAAAATCATGCAGAGAATCCAGATTTAAAACCTCATCAAAAAGCTATTAGTATTGTTTATGAAAGTATGTTTTCAGTTTTAACATATATAAAGCAAATGTATCTGCAAGCCGTTCGTGAATTATTAATAAATTCCAAAGCGATGAACATCACAACTCGCAACGTGGATCCCCAGAGATCATCGTTGCTGATAGAAAATAAGATGGCGTTACGAACTGGACAGGTTCAGAAAGTACTGGCTTCGCAACGCCAAAGATAGAGAGGTCTGTCGAATCTTGTAGATGGTTTATGTCCAACAACGAACGTAACAGTTTCAAAAATATCACCCTTAGCACCTGGTGAGTAACATGAGAGAAATCTTTAGAGATCTTCTAGAGTTCATGCCTAATCAGGGTAAGAGTTGCACATGGAGCATTGTTACTGTATCAGACTGATGGTCATAGTGTTTTGGCTCGTCACTGTGAAGTAATGGCTGCTAAATAGTGTCTATAAATTTGAGGAAAGACGTAACCAATCCAAGATTCGGAGCGAAAATCGAAACCGTTCTAGTTTTACTCATACTTTTGCAACAAACTTTCGGCTGTTCCATTCTACAACCTTGCTGTCGTGTTATCTATCCGAAAGATAAATCCCCCTTTTGTGTCCGGCAGCATTCACGGTTATTTTTTATTTCGAAAATTCGATTTTTTGTTAATCACGGCCCAACAAAAAGCAAGAGAAGTGATTTGGCCATCCCTTTTTCGTTTGTTTTAATTGATCATTCTCATCACAGCATGCTGCCAAAATGGTTTCGTTTAAATAACCAATCGGACCTGTCTCTCTACATCGCTGCCTTTTCTTTCTTATCTCTGCCGTCTTCCCTCTGTTCCTCCATTCACCACTCCTTCCCTACTCCCATCCTTCTATGATTCCGTGTATCATTTGTCAAGTGATTGATAAGATGTTTTATTAAGTAAAACATTGATCGAATATACTTGCAGGAAAGGTCATACAATTATGTCGTTGCAACGTATCAAAGCTCCCGTACACACGCACGCACACGCATAAATACAAATACATTTATGTGTATATATATATATAAATATATTAAATGTTTGCTTGACCGTTTCTTCTTACACTCTACAAGAAAATCACTAGCTTCAGTACGAAAGAGTTCAATTAATTATTGGATTGATGCAAAGATAATCTCAATTCTTCACCAGCTTTACAGCTGTATATCACAGCTTTGAATAAAAGTTATAAATCGAAATAAGAACCTTCAATATCAACATATTTTTGTCAACTAAAAACAAATCCATTTATTCCGGAAGTATAGAATTCTTGCGTCTTGTGTCCAATGAATTCTCCAATGTTATTTTGAGCTGCTGCTTGGTTGTTAAAGACATCCCAATACTGGAAGTGGTCGAAATGCCTGATAAAGTGATAGCTGTTTGGAGAGAGGTCTGGTGAGTAGCCTCGTCTGGTCTTTTTCTTCGGTGTCATTTGCGAAGCACACGGTCGGGCATTGTCAGGGACAATAGTTGGTCCTTTTTGACTGACCAATATTGAACGTAAACGATGCAGTTCTGTGATGATATTATGTGCTTCTTCGCTGTGATGATTTCGTCAGGATTCAAGAGGTTGAAGTGGATGATTCCATTTGCCTGCCACTAAACAGTGACCATAATCTTCTTTTGATGTAGATTTGGTTTAGGGAAAGGTATTGATGGTCCAATCGTGTCCAGTCACTGCGCGAAATACAGAAGATTGTCATACGGAATGCATTTTTTGTCACATGTCACAATGCTACCAAGAAATGGATCGTTTTTGTTGTGCAGAAGAACAAGGCAGTCTTTGTGACAGCGAATCTTCTGACTTTCGTTTAGTTCGTACGGCATCCATTTGTCGAACATTTTTGCTTTTCCAATTTTGTGTATACGGTAAACAACGGTTTAGTTCCTGTGCAACCTCTCGAGTTGTTCTGCTCGGGTCCGTCTCAGAAATGGCTCTTAGTTGAATGTTGCTAATCATAGAAAGACGTCCACATCGCACGGCTCTTGTCTTCGTTTCCACAGCATTACCTCCAAGTTTGAATTCCTACCACTGAATTACTCTAACTTGCTTTTTTCTCTTTTTAATTTGACAGCCTCGAATAAATCAGAATAGATAGTGAAAAGAAAACGTTTAGATTAAATAAATGAAGTGGAAGTCATACCTCAATATGGTATAATCTATGAACATGGTTTGATACAATTTATTCCAAAATAAGCATCAAAGTTTAGAATCATAATTTTTAAAAAGTTGATTTTTTTTTACATCAACCTAATAAGTAAATAATCACTTGTTACAATATCTATAGTAGCAGCGGTCGTAGTGGTAATGGCACACACGCTTAGGAATAAAATATACACTTACATACATATCAGTGATGTATGCTGCTTTGTATTTTGGGTGTGCAGTGTGCTGCAGATACATAAAAACATTAAAAAGATATCTTAGAGTCTGAAAAAAGTAATCGACAGTTGAAGCCTTTTTGGCATAATTCAAGGAAGGTGGTTCCGATAGTAGAATTTTGGAAATAAGTTGAAAATAGAATTTCAATTAGACACTATTAGCAGCAGATAAAATTGTTCACTACAAATCTTTCTTTCATTAATTCTCTTATTTCTTTTTATTTGCTTGCAGTTGGTAACATCGAATAAGAAGCAGAACCACCTTCTCTAAATTTTACCAAAAAGGTATTCACCGTCCGTTATTTTTACCAGACTCTAAAATATCATTCGTTTTTGTTCATCCATAACACACAGCACACCCAATATACAAACCACCATACGCCATACAGAAATAAGTATAAAAAATGAAGGTATTATAAAGTTTTGGATGTGGTTTATCTTTATATTGAGATAAATACCATGCCCTCTGTACAAAAGTCCTTTTTATTCCACCTTTTCGCGTTAACGAAAGAGAAAAGCAAAAATAGCGTTCAACGCTTATTTTTGCATCGAGCCCTCACAAATGCAGCATATAACCTCTTCCACTCTCCTATATACCCCAGTCTTCTGTATTCCCCACACCTAAATCTCTGATTAGTCAGTCTAACGTACCATCATCACCATATTTTTAAATTTTCGACGCTCACAAGCTTTTCAACGCAAGAAAAATGATGATTCCTTCTCCCCTTTGCGCCATTTTAGCTTACGAAAGGTTTTCTTTTATAGGAGTCTATATTAAAATTGTGGGGGAATGTGTTAAAAGAATCAAAGGATTGCTTCGGGATTTCACAGCAAAAATGTGCCACTCGGTAAGAGAAAAGTAGATTTTTGTCCCAAAGTTCATAGGTGCTTTGGCATAAAACAAACTAAAGCACAAATTCAAAGACAAACAATAATTTTTGATAAGGGGGTGAGGGACTGTTTTAAACTGGCCAGTGATCAGTTTTTTTCTTAATTCAATTAAAAATCTTTGGAGAGAGCTGAAATCAGGAGACATGGTTCCAACACATACCTGCAATCGATCGAGAACTTTAAAATGTCGCAAAAGAAGAGCGAGAGAAACTACCAGCTAACAGGTATAAGACGCTTATAGATGACAACAAGAAACATTCAGAGGCAGTAATTGTTGTAAAAGGGTGTACAACGATATATCGACGAAGGGCGCCAATAACATAGTCTTGGTCATATTAGAAACCGTCAACCAAGACTGTCAAAATAGGTTTCTTCAGTTTTTAAATTGGTACAGTTGGCTGGCTGACTTCCAATGCAGCAAGAGGGCTGAAAATCTAAACATTTTACAACTAAATGTGTGTACGTTTTTTTTAAAAATCCCCTCTGAATAGGTTTTTTTAGTAGAGTTTCAATTTACAATGTTAGTTTATGCCAAATTGACCACTTTCTATTCCCGCTTGTTTTAGAAAATTCAGACTTTCAAGTTATCACTGCCTAAACAGAAGGCGAGAGAAGTAACAATTCATTGATCATCCCTTTTTCCAACGAGACAGACATGCTGTCATAAGATGTAGGTCACGCGATGGTTTCTAATGAGCGACTAACCAGATTTGTTTCTATTTCTTCCTCGAAAAGTACGCTGAAAAAGACGTTTGTTTTTTCTTTTTGTTAAAACACATTAGGTATCTTTTTAAAATATTCTGATGATACAAATTTTGTGTATTTTTATTTATTTCTGAAGATATTCCACGGTTTATTCACAAAATATAAAGGTGCTTATAATCGTGGTCAGCCTTTTATTTAAGAGTCAACCCATTTCAATCCCCTGTGTAAATACTAAGGGAATCGTTCGCCAAAGAAGTTTTATTCGGGTTTAGACACATGGAACTACATGGTGGTCTTCAGGATCTTCTCTGATCCCCGATAACATTTATCCCTGTTTATATTTCTTGGACACAAGGGACATTGCAGATATCAGATCTTCAACTAAAGACAGTGGTGTAACCGTAAGGTTATCTTTAAATGGAGGAATAATTATGAAATGGAAGAACTAGCAGGCCTCTCAAGGTCAGAAGCTTGGAACATAAAAAAAGCCAAAATCAAAGTTTGGATAGAAAAAATCTTGGATGGTCTACCACATCTGAAGAGAGAAGGACAGACAGTATACTCTCTAGGAAGAATCCTGCTTGAAGTGAGGGAAAAGCCGTTGGAAAGGGGCATAAATCAAAGAAGCAGCTTACATCAACAAGTCGAATGAGTGTATATCAGACAAGTGAGTCTTCCGCTTCTCAACAGGGACAAGGTATGGAAATCCAGACCCGATAAGGGAAGGAAATGAAAACATCCGAATCTCACATTATAAGCATTGCTACCATTAGAAGATAGAATTCTGTTTACCACCTCCGTATTTGGATAGTATACCTGAAGAAGCCCAAAGAATGAATTGGCCGAAACTTTTCATTTGCAACACAGGCAACAAGGAGTTCAATCGACCGAAATCTCTTTGAATTGTGTACTTTTAAAAAAACTGTATCTTCCTAGTTTTTATATTTTTATTTTACATACAAATTAAAAACGTACAACGGATTTAAAGATATTTTCATATGCTCGCACCCCCGCTAATTTCTGAACCATGGTATGTCTCTAACACCAGAGCATTTATTTTAGATGTGTTCACACATCTCTATAAAACGCTTTTTGGTGATGTGGTTGGTCTGTCAGTTGGTCTCAGTTATATCAAACAACAGAAATAGAGAGGAAGGCTGGAAGATGTGCAATGTTATTACAAGGTACATTAGAAGGCATGAGGTTATTAAAAGATGTAATATCTATTCCAATCATTTTTTACTACATGCTAATGATTCTCTAATATTTTTTGAAAATAATTGAAAATGATACGCGTAGAATATTTCATATCTCAGTATTTTACAAGTATGAGAATCAGTTGCCACAAAAAAAACTGCTTGTTCTCTTTCTATTATGATAGGCACTAAATCTAATTTTGCCAATAATATTGAGTGCAAATATTGGAAATTGCAAAATAAGTAAATTTTTTAAAAATACCCAAGATGCTATTATTTTTTAATACTCATATTTTAAGTCACTGGAAATTGCAGAATCAATAAAATATTTTTTCAAATACGCAGTGAGAATAATTTTCTTAATTCTTATAATTTTAGAACACTGTTATTATACAAGGACAATGAGATTATTTTAGCGTTAAAACCTTCAGGTCAGAAATAACGACTGAAGTGTGTTTGTTGTGAAGCACCAGAAAATAATTCAAACCAACTTTTCAAATCTGAGTTTGTGAAGTTTATTGACAAGTAATTTCAATGGTTAAAGTTTAGATCATTTGATAAACATTTATCTAAAATCAATCATCTCAAGTTCATCCACATGAAACGCGAGAAGGTCTAAATGTCTACCTATGCCGTTTTTAACAACAAACTATTAGCAAAAAGATGCATTTACCAACTGACCAACGGCAACAAATTCTCTCCATACTTATAGTTTTAGTTTTTATTTCCAATTTATTAAAACACCAGTTAGTGTTACAAATGCATTTTCCTCACAATTTTTTGACATTATCATCATCAGTCTTTTAACGTCCATCGTTGGACATAGACCTTCCCCAGGATTCGCCACACTTATCTATTACGAGCGTTGCAGAGCCAGTACTTTTTAAATTTGTCTAGCTTGTCTCTCCATCTAGTTCTCTGCCAGCTTCAGTTGTGCATGTGATCCCTGGGGATCTATGTTGTGAGTCATGATGTCCATCTTGCGACATGGCCAGCCCATTGCCATTTGAGATTTTTTATTTGATTCTTGTGTCTCTGACTCATGTCTTCTCTCGGATATATTGTGCTGACTTAAGGTCTCCCCATGTGAGGTTGAGCATAATTCTTTCATGCGCATGTTGCATGGTTCTCAGTTAGTGGATCTTCCACTTGGTTAGGTTTAATGTTTAAGTGAGTGATTTAAAGAATAGACATAATTCGAAAAGGTTTGTTCACAGCTTCAATTACAAGTTTCCGTTGGGTTAATTTACGAGATGCCTATAAACTTCAATCGACACCCGAACAAAGGAAGCCTCAAACATGGTTATTCTCATAGTCAGTTAAGCTCGGTTTTGATGCACAGGTATTTTTTTTTGTTTTTTGTTTTTTTTTGTTTGTTTTTTTTTGGCTCTACACCCCGAATACTAAATTACCACAATACCACTAAACTAACACAATAAGATTGTCCCATTGTGGGGCGTACACCCCACGTTCAGAATCACTGATCTTGATATTAAAAAAAAAAATAATTATACAATGACCAGGCAGGTTGGACTCTTCGGGACGGCCCCCAACTTTTGGATCCGCGTCTGATATATATACTTTTCACTTAGATGACAGAAACAATGAATCCGATCTTCCAACTTAAACAAAGTGTTGACAAGGCACAAACCCGAGTTTCTCATTCAAGTAATTGGTCTGTCAGTAGATACATTCACACTTGGGAAATTTTCCCAAGCTGTAACTCTTTGTCTGCAGGGACTTGGGTGGAGGCAACTGCGCTCTTTATCCACGGCTCTCTCCCCCGTACGATTTGGTGTGGTCGAGGCGAGGCCCCAATTTTTCACCTCGTCACTAAACCCCGGTAAACAATTTACATGACAAATATTCAACATACATTAACAGACAATTAATTTGTACCGGGTTGTGGTGAGATAAAACTCAGTATATATTTACAAATCCTTGTTCGTAGTCAGGCACAAGATCAGAGAGTTAGAAATACAGAGTTATGATTAAATTCTTAGTAGCCTTACCTGATTTCAAGAATCCGGGTCAAAAGGTATCAAGACAAAGGCATAAGTCATAAGGACAATAATGTAGTAACTACTAGTGCAAGTTACAATTGCATTCAGTCAAAAGGCATCAGTCTTAGTATTTCTTTGTAAATTCAAATGAATAAAAGTTTTATCTTGATTTTAATTTTTTATTTCGCTCAATATGTCTCAGGAAGGATGAAATAATTATTATTTTATCTAAAAAATCATACTCTTATTATAAAAATACTAAATTGAATTACTGAGTACACGTTCAGTTGAAATATTCGCATGTTGACATTATTGATTGATGATTTTGATCGAACATGATTGTATCTTCCACTAGTCCGTACTACACTGTTGTCTTTTTGACTGATCACCGTCAGCCGTCGGAGAGTTTACCCTGTCTTGAAAGACAATTTTCGAAATCCTTGTTTCCATCTTCGTTCGGAATATGATCAGTACCCTTTGTATTTTATGTCTAAAGTTTGATTATTGTATGAAATTTGTTTGGATGAATTGACTCGTTTTTTTCTGTTTTTTGGATTTTTTTTTAAAGCTTTTGTTCTTGTACTCCCCGATCATCCTTGGGGTGAGTTATCAAATGTTGCCTAATTTTGTTCGAGAAGCGGTGGCATCTCTCAGTAACGGAATCCCAACCTCATTGCATGTTCTCTCATAGGTATTTAGTCAGGCACAAGGATACAAAATAATTTGTCATATCAGTGTTTCACATATTTTATCGCATTACTTTGGGGGCAAACCACGGTGGGATACATCCTACAAATAATTAAGCGAAAAAATGGAGATGGACTGAACACTTAGCAATAAGAAAGGAAATAAATGGAGCAAAAAGTTACCAACTGGTGCCCATTGCATTGTCAAGTGAAATTTTATCATTAGAAACTGTCATCAAAAATGTCACCAGAACTGTCAACATGGGTTTCTCTCAGTTTTTAAATTGGTCTGGCTGGTTGGTTCGCTTGAAATGTATCTACCACACCTACACTCTGCACTAATGATGGCCTCACAAAATGCAAGAGAAGAAATTTATTCCTTGATCAACCCTTCCTCTAACGTTTTAACTGATCACCCCAACAAAGCATACCACCAAAAGTGGTTGGCCACGTGACGTTACTATTATTTTTATTGAGACTGATATGATTTTTTGAAAGTATTAAACAATATTAAAAAAAAACTGGATATTTTCGTGTTATTGAATATCTTCGTCAGTCAAAAGTCAAATGTAAAAAATTTGGAGACCGTTAATGGTACGTTCTGGGAAGGAAAATGGAATAGAATTCAAACATCACACATTAACAGCGCCTTTAACGTTTTCAAAATTGTTTTACCTTCGAATTTTGACTGACGAAAATACACAATATAACGAAAATTTCCAGTTTCGTTATAAGAACTAGTGACAGCAGATTCAAATATGAGGGACCCAGTGCTGCTGAATGAGCGCTTTTAGCGCCAAATTCAACGCGTTTCCAGTTTTGGCAGTGCGAAAAGGGGCTGAATTAGAGCAGGTGTGCTTAAACATTTTAGACATTCTTGTCGCGTTTTCGATCATTTTAGCATTTTTTCAGTGTGTTTTGGCCATTTAAGCATTTTTCGTCTAATTTTTTATTAGAGAGGTGAATCTGTGCTAATCAAAGATGCTCTCATGGATCTAGGCTCCTATGTACAGGTCATTTAGTGCCAAGAAGATTCCAAATATTGATAGTTAATATCAGAGATTCATTTAGTTGTTCCGAGAGATAACTCAGGCTCATACCCTTCTTCATTAGGACTGATGGAATCTTCTTGTTTTAGAAGGTTGAGCTTGCTTTGCCGAAGGTTTGCCATCCTAGAGTGATCCTTCGTTTGATTTCCCCATTTTTAGAAGCTCTGAACGAGAATATTCTTGACAAAAATCCAAGCGTAGCTCCATGAAGCATCGGGAGCTAAATATCATCCCATTTTTTTCAGTTTTGATATTTTTTCAGTGAATCATTTTTAGTGGCAACGTTGTATCTTCGTATTACTTTCTGACATCTACGACGCCATCACTACGATTGAACATTATACACTTTTCTATGCCTGACATCAACAACAGCAGTTGACGATTAAAGTTTTCAGCAACAGATGTCGTTGTTGACGATTTATATCATTTGATAAATAATGAATTGATAAGGATTCAAATAGAAATAAAGCCAGTTTCTCTTGGCTCAGACCAGAAAATTGAACTATTGTAGCTACCAAAGGTGGCAAAGGGTTCTATCCTTTTTCAAATGTGCGTGTGTTTGTGTCTTTGTCCATGTGTGTGTGTGTGTGTGTGTGTGTGTGTGTGTGTTCTAGCACTCATTGCCATACTGTTTTGTCTACAAAACTTGAAAACTGGCTTTATATTAGCAGTACTCCTCTCGACCCCTTGTAAAAACGCTGTTTTGATTCGGAGAAAAAAAAAACCTTTTTTGACTTTTGTGGTATTATTTTGATGGGTGTATTAATAACATCCGGATTCCCCAGAATCTCGATGTTTTCCACAGGGCAACTCCGGTCACATCATAAGTAGTTTTAATTATAGTTAGCACATTTATGATTATCAGAGCAGTTTCATGGTTCAATGTCTCTTCTACAAGGGCCATGTACTTGAAAAAATTCTTATAAAGATATTCTCATAAAGATACTTCACATCAGTATTAAAATCCATGGTTTGGGATGCGTTTTATGGCAAATCGAATCTTCCATAATTCTATAATACAACATCATAATATGATATTATATAATCATATGGGATTTATTCTATTAGGCATATTTATCCCCCTCTCTTGAACTAGTCTACCATCTGTTGATTAGTCTAGGTACTTAACAAAATGTTTGGACATCATTTAAACGTTTGTGCTTCTAGATGTATGGAGACACAACCTTGACTCAAAAAATGATTCACTGCTAGAATATCAAAACTGAAAAAGTTGGATGAAATTTAACCCCTAATGCTTCGTAGAGCTACGCTTAGATTTTTGTCAAAAATCTTCTCGTTCAGAGTTTCTAAAAATAGGGAAATCAAACGAAGGATCACTTTAAGATGGCAAACCTTTAGCAGAGCAAGCTCAACCTTTAAAAACAAGACGATGCCAATAATCCTGAAAAGATGGGTAAACAATCAATGCATCCTCCCAATAGTCACCTATAGAGTTGAAACATGGAACCAAACCAAAAGACTGACCTGCAAACTGAGAAGCATGCAACGTACGCATGAAAGAATGCCCATCATCACACGGAGAGATCATAAGACAGCACAATATATCAAGGAAAAAACGGGAGTCCGAGACATCATAAGATCTATTAGAAAACTCAAATGGCAATGGGCTGGCCACGTTGCAAGAATGGAAGACGACCGATGGACATCCCGACTCACAACATGGATCCTCAGAGATCACATGCGTAAGATGGAAAGACAAACTGGACAAATTCAGAATGTATTGGCTCCTCGACGCCCACGATAGAGTAGTGTGGCGAATCCTGGGGTAGGTCTGTGTCAAACAACGGACATTGAAAGATTGATAACAATGATGAGATGACAACAAAAACTATCAGCAATGAGTCACGAAAGACTTTGCTTCATCAAAGAGGGTCACAAAGATTGACTCGTTAAGAGAGGTCACCGATAAAAAAAAAATCGTTAAGACCTGTTCCAGATAATAACTGCATATCAAACGTTCTGATACTGTCCATGAATGAATCTGCTGGCGCATCGATTCCTCTATAGTGGTCATGCAGTGCTACAGAAATGTTTTCGCAGTTTCCGCAGCGTTTAACGTCCTGATCCTACTCTATCAACAGATACTTAAACATTTCATCGTCTCCACGAATCAAAATTCCTTTCGCAGAGTGGGGCAGAGGGAGGCGTCCTTTCCTACCCAAACATCCCAAAACCGATTCGCCGAGTGAGGTGTGTTGCTCGGGTCTGGCCTGGGGAATTGAAACATAATAAACAATTTACAAGCCCAAGTGTGATTTTTCATGTATGCTGGGTGAATGTATGCGATATATATATATTTGTATATATATATAGTTGAATAGAACCTACTATATTTCCAGCTCTACCCTAAACCAACCTAACATTTGAAGTTGAATGTATCGAGCATTCTATGAAATAAAGCCATCATACATCGGACATCGACTTATATTATATCATATTACATTATGTTATATTACATTCTTGATTTGCACTATATATATATATATATATATATATATATATATATATATATATATATATATATATATATATATATATTGTGTCATCCACGGACAGCTGTTTCGTTGTATTATAACTCTTCAGTGTCGCTATATACTTCCCATTATCCCATCCAGTACCACGAGGCAGGATTGAAACATTCACCTCAGACGGAGGCCAGTATCCTACCACTGAAGCACGGAACTGGACGGTTAGTAAGGCTGAATTTAATCAATATATTTATTTAGTTTAAATTCCCTATCCACCAGAGTGCCCTATTCCTATGGGAGAGCATTGCGTAAGCTTGCAATGAACGAATTACCTCACTTAAAGAGTGCTCAGAAACGTCATGTGATCAATATCTTTTGGCAACATGCCGTGTCGGTGGTGTTTAATTAAAAAAAAAGTGGGATAGGAGTCACCTAACAAAGGTCTTAATTTGATTATTATTATTATTTTAAAAA
Source organism: Thysanoteuthis rhombus (assembly GCA_963457665.1). Lineage (NCBI taxonomy): Eukaryota > Metazoa > Mollusca > Cephalopoda > Oegopsida > Thysanoteuthidae > Thysanoteuthis > Thysanoteuthis major. The sequence continues at coordinate 25,991,849 of OY735239.1, forward strand.
ATTGTAGGATCTGCTGAGCATAAAACTACAGAGCAAATTGAACAACCAAAAATACGTTCTTTGGAGGGTGAGAAATTTTTTCTAGATATAAGAAGGAGTGAATTTTGCAGCCTTTTAGCTCCATTATTGCGGCCTGTATGAATTCATGCACAGACAGACAGACAGACAGACAAGCATAAAAATTGAGGGAAACCTATATTGACAGTGTTGATTGATAGTTTCTAATATATATATATATATATATATATATATATATATATATATATATAATGCTCTCCCAACATGGAATGGAACACTCTGGAGGACGGGGAATATACATGCATAAATAAACACATCGCTTATATTCAACCTTACTGGCCGTCCAGTTCCATGGAGTAGAGGGAGAATACCAGCATCTTGGTCTGAAGCTAAGATTTTGATCCTACCTCATGCTACTGGATGGGATAATGGGTAGTCTATAGCCACACTGAAGAGTTGTAATACCGTGGATGACACAATAATATATATATATATATATATATATATATATATATATATATATATATATATATATATATATATATATATATATATATATATATATATAACAAGTATTCCCTGTTTTTAAAAGTTTGCATGTATCGATTTTGTTCTTAACGAATGGCTTACAATAATACAGGTCTCCCTACAATTCGAAATGGCCTAAAGCGAAGAAGCAATTTCTATTAATTTATATGGGAGTGTTCCCATACCTCCAAATAAGACAGTATGCTTAGTCTCACGCATTTGTCTATCGGACAATCTTTTGTAGGCCCGTGAGGCATAATGGTGTGGATTCTTTTTTGTACAATCTATTTTTCTCGCTTATCTGTCAATTTGTGGTTGATTTTTATTAACTTCAACTGGTCAAGACATGCAGACAATTGCCGCTAGAATGAGTTCGATTTCACCATCTTGACCTTATAATAGATAAGTCAAGTCAAGTCAATATCTATATTGATCGTGGTTTGTTGAGTGAAGATTATCAGACTAGTTCGTCAGTTTCTAGTATATATATATATATATATATATATATACACACACACACAGACATGTATACATACACACACACACACACACACACACACACACATATATATATATACATATACATACATATATATATATATATATGAATATATATATATATAGTATGTTCGATCATTATTAGGAACCCTAGTAATGTCTAAAGCCTCATTATAGAAAAGCTTTCGTTTTAAACAACAAATCATTTTTTTTTCACATAATCGCCTTCCTTGTCAATGAATACAACTTGATGGAGAATATCAATCAAATAAATCAAACATTATCTATTTAATATATGTATATGTATAGTTTTATTGTTACTGATTGGTTCCAAGCCATTGTGATTAACAGACAACTGTTTCTTTTGACGAAGTAAATTATATATATATATATATATATATATATATATATATATATATATATATATATATATATATATATGTATATACATATATATATATAATATATATATATATACTTTAAGAGAAAAAAACAGTTGTCTGTTAATTGGGATGATTTGAAACCAATCAAAAAGAATAAAACTAATAATTTGATATCAATTTCTCTATTCTTAACTTGATATTATCACCCGCTTATTGATATCTTCAAGACTATCGGTATATAGTTGTATTGTATATAGTTGTAATATGACATAGCAATGAATTCACTGTACAATATTCACCCCTCTTTTGCCCCTCAAAATGGAAAATGTTTCCCCTCATTCTTCACTACCATTTCAATGAAAAGTGTCATCAAAATATGAGACCTGGTTAAAAAAAAAAAACTCGTGTTGAGAGAACCGTGTGATCGGTAAATGAGTGAAGGTAAAAAAAAAAAAAGTTCACAAAAAAGTGTGATGAAATAAATTCTATGTCATCTTTGCATTCTATCACGATGTAAGGAAAAAAAGGTCAGGAATATTAACATTGTAAATCACTCTCTCTCTCTCTCTCTCTCTCTCTCTCTCTCTCTCTCTCTCTCTCTCTCTCTCTCTCTCTCTGTAGATGCATCCAACCTTTTTCAAATTTGGTCAGAAAGTGTGTGAATTCGTCTCTCATTGACCTCGCAACGTTCATCGTCTGTAAAAAAAATCAACAGAGACTCGAGAGAAGAGTGAAATAAAAGATATCATTGAAGTAATTATTTTTTCCAAAATGGAGACGGGTTTAGCACATAGCAAGAAGGGGGGATAACAAATGATGCAAAAGGTCAGTTGATGGGTACAAGAGTACATAAAATGTCGTAGGTGAAGACCAGACACAAGATTAACACAATTGTGATCGTCATGGAAGGAGCTGGGAAAGCAGTGAACTTATACTGGGTGATGGTAATGATGATGGTGATGATTATATGTTTTTGAATGAATTCAGTTTACAGATTTGATAAATGTTTATTACAAACAGTCCTCCAGATCATCCTACGATCTCATGTTGTACAAGTCAATTACTTTCCAATCCTTGTTGAGGTACTGTGTTCAGATATTTGCGTTTTGAAACAAGACAGTGCAAACAGTGCAGTTATATGGATTCATGCCTTCACGTAGGGCTGTTTAGATCAATGGTTAGAGCAACGTTATACACATAATACTAAGTTTTATTATTGCTTTTAATGTTTGGATTTGGATTCCTATGTTGTATGTTAAATCGTAGCGGGGACATCAGCTGTTTAATCACGTACCTACTTCGGGGATTATATATATATATATATATATATATATATATATATATATATATATATATATATATATATATATATATATATATATATGATGGCTTGGCTTCAAAAGTGAAAAAAAGACACACACACACACACACACACATATGTACACATAGCTTTGCTTCGCAAATGTTGACCAAAGACAAATATATATATACATATATATGGCTTTGCTTTGAAAAATGATGACCAAAGACACACATATATATATATATATATATATATATATAGAGAGAGAGAGAGAGAGAGAGAGAGAGGGGAGGGATATAGAGAGATAGACAGACAGATGGATGTCAATATAAATATACATATATTGATGAATGTCTATTTGTGTGTTTATTCTCTCATATCATTCTTACCTATCAATTAATCTTCCTGTCACTCGTCCTCATTATCTATGTTTGTATACGAAGCTTCATCCCTCAGTCAGTAAATTGTATATGAAGACCTATCAAAGCCCTACATATGCTCACGAATTGATATTTCACGTAAGGGGGCATCCCAAATGCGTTCGTGACAGCGTTATAAGCACAAGTTTGTGCTTTCGTTTAAGCGCACATAGGATTACCCTCTCCCATCCGATCTGTGTATCTCTGGGGTGATACAGCGTGGTTGTTTGTATTCGCCAGTGTCCTCGCTCGTATTTATTTAAATCTTGTCAAAATCCGGGTGGCATTGTCTCATGATACGCACAGAGACACAGACACTCGTAGATATACACACATGCGAGCACGCTCACACGTAGGATCTCATACGGGCATGCACACACACACATACACACACATATACAGACACGTACACACATACACACACACACACACACACACACATATATATATATATATATATATATATATATATATATGTGTGTGTGTGTGTATATATATCCCCGGACACAAATACACATGTGCACACACACACACACACACACACACATATATATATATATATATATATATATATATATATATATATATATATATATATATATATATATATATATATATATATAATTGAATATAAATTTGCTCACACACAATCTCACGCATACGCACATACACTTTGGCACTGAGGATGAGGCTATATATATATATATATACATATATATATATATAATCGGTTGCCCACTGCTGAATAAAGGCCCTTTCTATCTCCTTCCGTGATGACCATAATTGCGCTAATCTCTACCTTGTCTTACTGGCAAGACTTCCAGTCTCATCTGCCTGACTTGCATCTGGTTTTCTTCTACTAAGTTTACTGTTACCAATCGATTAGTTTTTTGCTTCAACTGATGCCCTTTCTTGTCGCTGTGTGACCAACCCATTCCTATTTTCTCGTTTAATTACTTGTACAATGTCCTCCACCTTGATTTTATGCCAGGAATAATTCTTAGTGACAGAATATATACATATATAGTCAAGAAATCTTTACTGCTTCAAAAACTAAAAATCTAAAAAAATTAAATTATATATGTATATCTCAAAGTACAAATCTGTATATCCATATCCATATATGGTGTGTGATGGGTATATTCCATAAAAGTATTCGATGTTTAATCATTTAGTTAGAATAGAACTTGAAATATGGGGGTAATAATGGCTTTGCTATACAAACTCGTTTATGTTTCTGCTCTTCGGGCTCCTTCAGGCAGATTATTCGATTTATTCAGATCCCAAGACAACTGTAGTCGAGCGTGAACAAGTTTAAGAAAGTTTTTTTTTCCTTTTTAAATCCAGAATCGATTTTTTAAGACGTGTATTCCTTTATTTGTAGATTTATTTGTGAAGAAGTTATTTTGGAAGAAAATCCGTGGAAATATTTTACGTAAAAGTACTCATTGATTTTATGGTATCTCAATGAATATGGAACCGAATATTTGGTCTTGTTTCTATAAAATATCAGATTTTTATCTATTCATAATCATAACTCAAACCCCCTTTATGCAATCTAATGATGATAAAGACGAAGGCTAATCAGTGAAGGTTTAATCTTTTTAGTTATTTAATACAAAATAAATACAAGGATTTTAGTTATAAATACCTTACGTTTGCCTTTCAAATTACCGTATACACATGATGACATACTCACGCATATTTAGGTATATTGCTTACTAGTAAAATAAATTCTTAAACAGTCTTTACCTGAATTCGTTGGACGGGTATGTCGTTGTATACTTAGTCGAAATTCAAAAGACATCAAGACAAAAGGCGTCATTAAAAAAGACAACAGTCTAGTATTGACTAGTGTAAGTTACAATCGCGTTCACCCAAGAAACAGTAGTCTGATGGGCAACAGAGTATTACGAATATTTTGACTGAATTTGAACTAATGAAGGCATTTCATGCACTATTTTTCGTAAATTTAATTGAATAAAAGTTTCGAATAAAAAAAAGAAATCCCAATAACGCTTTTATTGGTTTAAATTTACAAAAAAATTATGGTAAATGAAATTAGGTAGTTTCACATTCCAGAACAAAGATAACTGAGGAAGACCCAAAGGTACACAGCCGAAATGTTGTAAAAAATGAATAACAGAGACAAATGGAATAGTTCAAGTGTGCTATATACAATGCTTAAACCGACTAGACTGGCTATTTTTGCCAGTGTCAGAATAATCCGCTTATTTGTTAAGGTGATATTCTAGACATCTCAAAGACTCAGGTGGTTTTTGAAATTGACGTTTCATTGACGCAAAGTTTATTTACCTGATGCCAAGATTCAATTAATTACGCAGTCAAAACATTGGAGCAAAAACTTTTCATTAACACTAATTAATCATGTGAAACTGTGTTTGGTTAAGACTGGTACGGAAAACAGACAAAAGTTGAGTGAACCATGTGTCAGATGAGATATAATCTCAGGTTACACCTAAACAACGCTTAAAACACCACTGTTGTCTCTTCGTAAATACGCACGGTGCACCCACACAGCTTGCATTTTAACAAGGACCAAATTTTCTTGACATATATGGTCCAAAATGCATTGCTTCTTTAAACCATTAACACACTGAAAAATAAACTGTGCCCAAACATTTTTGTGTTACATCAATCACTTATTTCCTAATATCTGTTAATGCACTTAATGTCAGTTGCTTTTGTTGTGTTTCTGTTTTATATAGAAAGGATGCTGGGCTTGTGGGTAGTTACAAATTATAAATTAGATGGGCATTTCAGTTATCAGTATGTAGTTAATGCAGCAGTTTTTTTTCATATGTTTCCTCTCCGAGAGTATTTCATCGTCACTTGAGTGTTTCCCAATGTTGTTAATTTAATCATTGTTTCTTATGTTTCAGACAGAATTTGATAATATGGTATTATGTGTGCATTTTCTCTCTCTCTGTCTCTCTCTATACATATATACATGTTCACATATAGTACTATGATATCTAAATTAGTGTAAAAAAGAAATCTTTGAAAACCTTCCTCTGATTAGCCGACCATCTATCATTATTTAGAAGCGAAAATATGTATATAAAAAAGCAGTGCATTACTGTCGACATATTATTGGACGCTGACTGATAGCAAACTCAAACCCACAGTAAAACGGAAAATATTAAAATAAACATACAAATGCCAGAATATTGAAACCCCATCTTACTTATGCCTAGACGAAAAATTTTAGATCCTCACTTTTGCCAATAGAACAGAAAAACAAAAAATAGAATTATAACACCGAAAAAAAAATGAAGTGACGTTAAAATGGCGGTATAGCTCAAAATTTCTTTTAACGAACATAACTTAATAACCGACGCATAGATATAGTAAAATTTACCCCCATAGATATCTTACTCCCCGAGCCACTTTAAAGAACAACCCAATCGCCATAATTATCTTAGGCATATGGAAATCGACCAAAGTCAAAATGATTAAATTAACAACATTGGGAAACACTCAAGTGACGATAAAATACTCTCAGAGAGGAAACATATGAAAAAAAAACTGCTGGATTAACTACATACTGATAACTGAAATGCCCATCTAATTTATAATTTGTAACTACCCACAAGCCCAGCATCCCTTCTATATAAAACAGAAACACAACAAAAGCAACGACAAACCGTTAAACCAGTATATATATATATATATATATATATATATATATATAGAGAGAGAGAGAGAGAGAGAGAGAGAGAGACAGAGACAGAGAGACAGAGACAGAGAGAGAGAGAGAATAAAGGAAAATCCTACCAACTAGGAAAATGGACATTCCTCCTAAAATGTCCTAAATAGGAATCCTAAATAAACCGAATCATTCGCCTGAAGAAGCCCAAACAGGGTAGAAACACAAACATGTTTGTGTAGCAAATCCTTTCTTCATTATATTTTAAGATCTGCTCTTAATCAACTTAATGGTTAATACTGAATATATCGAGAAATTCATGAAATAAACCCATCACATTGGATTTCATATATTTCATTGTATTCCTGACTTTTGTTGTGTTTATCTATATGTGTGGGTGTTTATCGGTGAAATACCATAAGACGTACTAATTATTCCGAAAATTCTTCAATCCAACAGTGCTTAATGATTATTGTATAGACAATATATCGATTAGATTCATAAATTTTGTCTACGACAATAGTACAACCTTGTTCCGCTTAATTCAGCTCAGCAAATGGACAATGTGACTGGACCTTTCAGTTTGTCAGATAATTTCCGCTACGTCTTGAAATGTGACAGCTGGAATGAGTTGTAATTAAGTACCTTGCAAGCATTACATGATATTGTTTTATCAAGATTTGTTAACTCAGGTTAAATTACAAATAACTGCTTTTGTTTTCAATTGTTTTCTGATGTTTTTTTTTTCGTTTTTGTGAATACAAATTTTTATTCGTTTGTTAGATTAAAAGTGATTATTTCTTTAATTGATTTTTTATCTTCAATTCATAATATTTACTTATTTGAAAGCATGCTTCTATTTTTTTTATTATTTCGTCTTTTTTTCGCGAAAAGAGAATTCTTTCTCCAAATGTTTTTGTTTGCTCCGACTTTATCAAGGTTTCTCACCTCATCGTATTATGATATTTCATTTTAATCCACTTTAAGCTTTTTCTTTATCGTTTTTGAGCAAAATTTATTATCTATTTGTCTCACTTTGTTTTCAATTCCTATAACCGGTTATTTTCTAATCTCTTTAATCGATATCATTTCGTTTTTATTTTGATGATTTAATAGATTTCTTTCTGTAAGCTGTACTTGGATGTTTATTGAATTATTCTCATTTTTAGAGGTTTGTAGAGAAAATTTTTCTCCCATGACGACATTTGATCCCGATCTCTGGCCTCGAATAAAGAATTTTTTTTTATCCTCAAAATCTAAAAGTACAGATTGCTCCTTAAATTAAGGTTTGTACACACGTTGTTTTTAAAAGAAATATTTTCCATTCTATTGTTGGATTTTTTCTCGATCCCTACGTGTCCTGAATTTAACAGATAGTGAGGTGTCATTTTTCGACTTTCGAAGATTGAAAGTTATTATAGTAAATTAATCTGCACTTGAAATTTAATTTTACAGATTTCTATATAGACTGTAGAATAACTTTTATTTGTCTGTGTATATATTTGGGCTCTATATACAATTTCTGGTGTTAGGCAATTGTTTAGTAGCACACGTTTTTCAGATTTTCTATAATTACATTTTTCATCTTGATTTCTTTTCAGTATTCCATTATTTATTTGATTTGAAATGTTATCCTCGTAGTTACAGATGATTCTTTCCATATCATTCATGCAGCTGTATGACAGTTTTAATGTGTTTTAGTTGAAAATCTGGTGTAATATGTTGTTTTTTTTGTTGTTATTTTAAAATCTTTTTGTGTCCATTCAGTCACTTACTTCCCAATATTTTTCCATAAAATTTATGGAATTTTCTTCATTGCTTTTCCCCCTGGTTTTTCACAAACTTTGTTATTATGGTACTACTGTAATTTTTTTCTTGTTGGGATCATCAATTGTTTACCATGAAACCGTTTTAGGGATTTTTCATACAAAATAGTTATGTAAACATGGCACTGTAGCAGTGTTGATGAAGCCCCTATAAGGTATGATTTTAATACGTAGCATATGACATACATGGTGTTTCTTATTTTATATAGAGTATTATCATGATGTACTGTATATGGATGTCATGATATCAAATATCATTATTTTTTCAAAACAATACTTACATACATAAATTATTCCCAAAACGTATTTAACGATGAAGGACCAGAAAGTATGACAGCAGATATGAGTCGTTGTTCATGTTACTTCTATTGAGTGTTCACCCATGCGAATATTTAATCTGCTGTGTCGATTTTAATCGGAGAATGCATGCAAAACACCTTTAAGAATATTAATTACCCAAAAGTTTCTTCTAGTTGATTCTCTACCAACATATTCAACCCAAGATTTTGACATTTTTTCCCCACTAAACTAATAGAAATATATTAGGAAATGGCTATGTGACCCGACTTAATTTCTTCATCCCCATATTATCAGCGTGGATAGACTAAACACTTTTCTTTGATATAGACATTGAATGAAGATGAGAACGTTGCTATAAGGTAATTATTTGAGCCTCCGCTCATCCACCGGACGTTTTAGCTCTATGAAAAGAGTGACGCTACGTTGAAGCAGCTATCAAACGGCCGCGGATTCGATTCCAGCAGCAGCCCCAAACTGCCAATTCTGTTCATGCTGACTAGGTCAAACGATACACTCACAGTGTATTAACAGAAATTAAATTCAAATAGTTCCAACATGATATGATATATATATATATATATATATATATATATATATATATATATATAATGACAATTATTAAGCATACAATAGTTTGATGCAAAGCCACAACTCATAACAATAGTAATGATCAGCATCAGATGCTTGTTAACCATAACAACGTTAACTGTCGAATTAGGGAAATCATGAAATTACTGATATATTCCTATTCCACTTGAAAACTCAGGAATTTCACAAATCCCTGCGTATTTCACGAAATCACTAGTATCTTGAACTTACTGTGACACACTCACATACACACACACACATGTATATATAAACCATGTCAAATATTGAGGGATGAAGGATATTCTAACAGAGACAAAATAGGTCAACTACATGGACAGAGTGCAAAACGGTCACGCGTACGGACAGTGACCAATGATATTGCTTGCTCCAAACAAGCTCTGAGATAACAAACAGATAAATAAACAAGGACCTGCCAACGATCATCTTAAAGGCGAAATGGTCAGGTACGGTGTGGCAGAAGGCATTAATATTTGGGTTCAGGAATTTCGTTTCCTTACGTCTTTCATCCACATTTCCTTCTTCGATTCAGTTTTTTTACGTTATCTTTGTAACTGAACATAGCGCCACACGCAGTGAACGAAGATCATATATATATATATATATATATATATATATATATATATATATATATATATATATATATATATATGTAATAAAACGATACATACATATATAATAAAATTATATATATATATATATATATATGATGAAACGATATATATATATATATATACATTGAAACGATATATATATATATATGATAAAATTATATATGTATAAATGATTTATATATATGTGTGTGTGTATGTGCGTGTGTGTTTGAAACGCTCGGAAACAGCATTACTATGTGTGGGAACAACGAAAAGAAATTTGCATGTATATATATAGATAGAGTGAAGAGGGAGAGAAATAAGAAGAGAATATATATATATATATATATATATATATATATATATATATATATATATATATATATATATATATAGATAGATAGATAGATAGATAGATTGATAAATATCTATAACTTTAGATTTAGACACAAGCGAGTTAGTCTCTCGATAGAAACTGTCACTGAACGTCATTTGGCCGTATGCTTTGTTAGAGCTGGTTAATCGAGAAAATGGGTGATCGATGAGTAAGTTACGTCGGTCCAACACTGGCATACTGACCAGGGGGTCTGGGCCAACCCCAAAGCGGGCGTAACCATTATGTTTTGGCAGCACGAAAATAGAACATTTTCACAGGAATTTCAGAAAATCTTTAGCTATTTTCTAGCCATTTGAGACGAAACTAAGCATTTCCGACAACTAAAATTGGCCACTAAAAGGATAACAGCGTTTTTAGTGTGTTTAGGCGTTTTTGTTATTTTTCAAATTTTAGGTCGATTGAGCGCGAAAAAAATGTTGAATCGGCAACACTGTGGGTAACACTGTGAGTTTTCGCCCCGGGTGACACCAATCCTGGAACGTTAAATTTCGGACATATTTAAAAATTGAAATATATATATATATATAAATATATATACACATAAATCGACTGATTAATTACAAATGTGTTATATTTTTTAAAACTATTATGGTTTAAACTATTATTCAATTTACGCTGTTTAGGGTGAGTGACTCATTCTTTGTGTATCGACGGGAGATCATTTCAAATAGTGTTTCAAATGATATAACGCATTCATAAATGTACAAACGTTGGTATATGAATGAAACCAAAGCCTAAAATTAGTGAACATAACTTCCTTCCTTGTCAATGCCCTTGAAAAGTTTAATCCCATAGATCGAACATAATACAGCAAAGATTTCATATCAAAGTTCAGATAAATACATCATGTCGAGCTACTGCCTCGTATAACCCTACCCTGCTTTGTATAAATGATATGAAACTGGGGACGGTTAAATACCATTGCGTACTAAGTCATAGTCTCCTTGTATGCTTCAAGTTTCAAACCGAAATTCATTGTGCAATATATACTACTAAGCATTAAAAGGATAGTTTTTCTTAATTTGATTCTTCTTCTTCTTCTTCTTTTTCTTCTTCTTTTTCTTCTTCTTCTTCTTCTTCTTCTTCTTCTTCTTCTTCTTCTTCTTCTTCTTGAATTAAAAGCCACCTGGTCTATTATAAAAGAAAAAACAAATACTTATATAGATCGTATTTGTCAATGTCTAGAAAATGATATTAATTGTATTTTATACACGCACACACTCACACACAAACACACACACACATGCACACACTCACACACATGCACACACTCACACACACACACACACACACACACATATATATATATATAGAGAGAGAGAGAGACAGACAGACAGAGACAGAGACAGAGGAAGAGAGAGATTGACTGATAGATAAAACATGGTGAGATATATCCCCTAAACGAACTATGAAATAGATTTGTTTTGGAAATACTTATTTATTTATATAGTCACCTTTTTTTAGCAATATATATATATATATATATATATGTATATACATATATATATATATATATATATATATATATATATATATATATAACACGTGAGAAAGTTTTTATTGATTCTACGAAAGTTTTTTCTGATTGTAATTTGATTGAATGGTTAATCTCTACCTCAATTTATTTTCCTCTTTCATTAAAGAGTCCCACTTAAATGGCCGCTTATTGCTTTTTTGGTTTCAAATCATTCATTTCCAATTTTGCCCTTTCCGACATTTTCTTTCTCTCAATTATCGTCCCTCGTTATTTATTTCAATTTAGTGATTTTCAGGAGCTTTTGTATCTCATTAGTTTATCTTAAATATTCACATTAATTATTTCATTTATTCACTATTTTTTTTTCTTTTCTTTCAAACTTTTGTGAGAATATTTCTTAAACCCTTTTTTTTTTCTTTAATATATTGTTTTGGATTGATTCATTTCAATCGTTTTCCCTTCACATTTTGTTTCATTCCTTTTACTTCATTTTCGTTCTTAATTCAATTCCAAACTCTTTCTCTCTTCAACATTAGAAAAATTTCTCTCTATTACCGAATCATTCTTTTTCCTTGTTTATTTTCATATTAACCGCCAAATGACAAGATTATTTGCATGTGGATCTACACGGGCCAATGTCCAGAACATAGACCAGAGTATCTGTGCAATCTGACTAGAATCAAATGTCGCTTTCTGCCCTGCTTCCAACGATCAGGTTATAATATCTATATGCTTATTGGAACGTTTGTAACATGCGATAAATATATATACATATGTTTTGTAAAATTGGATGAAAAGACGAACACCTTAGTTAAACATAGAAACACACAATAATTTCAACATCAACAAAACCCATCACATAAAAAATATACATGAGTCCGCGACACGCAGATGTATCGAAGCAGCCCTCATATCCTGATGCAATGCGATTACACTAAGGCACGGACATTTCCAGATTGCAAACCTTCTAAATTGATTTTGAAAAAGAATCACTTGTTTAAAACATATTACAACTTTAAAATAGGAGGGATTAGTTAATACCCAACGATCCATTCAAGAAATAGTATAAGCACACACATACCACTCCTTCAAGAAAAGAAAAAGAAGTGTCATCCTCAATCAACCCAAAAGATTGAGAACAGCACATACAACATCCGTCTTAGCTCATATGTGTCAACACTTATCCATTAAATGCTAGACACCATCTCTCCATTTAAAAAAAAAACACAGCCAAGCAAAGTCACTCTCCTCTCACTACCACTTCTTATCGAAAACATGCACAGATATGAACACCTCTGACCTTATCCCTCACAGAACCTTCTTATTTCAAACCAAACTTGACTATTACCTTCATCGATACAAACACCTTCCATCCCACTCCTAAACAACCTACAACACTGAAATATCCGTTTTTTTCCTCGACTTCAAACATGTAAACAGAATCAAATTTTCTCTGCACCACTGCAGGTGTCTCTGAAAAAGATGGCTGGCACCGATTGAAATGCATCAAAATATACCCACGTGATAATGAACGTTTTTGAGATGTAACACCTGTTTTATCTCTTAATTTCTTCTCTATCCACCTTCCAATTGTCAGTATCGTCAACATTTTCTCCGATCACCTCACATCGATACAACAAACATATATATTTTTACAATTCAGTAATTACATTTAATAGACTGAGTTTGTTATTTTAAAAAATGTATGCTTAAATGATGGATTGCTGCCTCTTTATACTCTTTATATATAGAGAGATAGATTGATATAGATGTAGATGTAAGTATATATGTTGGTATTGATTTGACAATGTCGGAGTGAAAGATTTAAGAAGTATAATACATTTCAATTTTCTTATTATCAGTAAAGATTAGCTTGATGCATTTCACTGAGCTTACATCAGCATTTTCAAAAGCACTTACCGATGCAGAAAACTGTGACAAAATAAAAATGGTGGCTGTGCACATGTGTAGTAGTGAACTGGAGAAAATTTCTGCATCAATTTTTTTAGGAGAGGAGGGGGAAGAGTTGATAAACCATTTGAACTCTAATGACACTTTCTTTCTTTCCATTTCTTTTCTCTTTTTCTTAAACCCATGTCTTTTTCTTTTCTCTTTTCTTTTCTCTTTCTTTTTTCTTTTCTTTCTTTTTCCTTCCTCTCATTCCAGTATTTCATTTCTCACTTTCCCACCCCTCAACATACTCTCTTTGTTTTATTTTCTTCTACCCGATTCTCTTTCCTCTTTCCTTTTCTGCCACTCAAGATTCTCTCCGTTCTTCCTCTGTGCTATCTTTCCTTCCTCGTTGAAATCTTCGTTTGTTTGTTTGTTTGTTTGTTTGTTTGGGATTTTTTTGCTTATCACCTTCCATACTTCCCTTTTTTTCCCAATCCAGGATAGAATTATTCCACCCTGTCTTCCACCAGGCCCTTCCTCTACCTGTCCAAATTCCTATCAAAACCAGCTACGATCTTCTTAATCAACCAAAATCTTCCCGCCTTAATTTGATGGCGTCTTCACTTAACCGCCTCCGCACATTTAACTGGAATGCCATTTTTATAGCTTCGTATTTTTTTCAAGTAGAGTTTTCTTTTCTTTTTTTCCTCCACTTCATTCATCATCTGGAGGTTCAAACTGGCCGAGAGGTTAATGGCACAAAGAATGGACCCAGCGAACCGAGTTCAATATTCGACTGAGATTCTATTCATTTCGCATAAATGCTCTTTACAAAGGCATGAATCCACCTTTCCCTAAGTTATGATAAAAATGACGCTGAGTAGGATGAGCGACGCCACATCATGTTCTTGTCACTTCTGTCGATTTCACATAAACTGAAAGCTTATTAATAAATAATGAAAAGGAAACGTTTGAGCTAAATAAATAAAGCCTAATACGCGCTCCGAAATGGCATATTTCATAAACATAGTTGAATTATACTCTATTCCAAAACAAGCATCAAAGTTTGAAATAACGAAAAAAAAAACTGCGATTATTTTTGCGCCGACCTAATAGTAATTTGATATGTGGCGCCCAGGCAGGGACGACTGGAGCCGTAGTCAGCGTAAGGGGACCGCTTGATCATTAATCGCTTTTTGTTGTACGTTTGATTCTTTCTATTCTTTGTGTACCCACTTGCAACGTCCGTTCCAAGTCGTGCGCAAAGCACGCATCTCTAATAGAATACTAATTGTAACTTGGACACTCAATAGGCGGTCCTTATACAGAGACAAGTGTCTAGATTGATTTCGACAAAGCAAATCAATATGCACTACTTGGCCTTGCGGTATCGTATATAAATTACTTTAAAACCTCCCCGTAGGTCCATTGAGTATGCATACCAAATTGGTTTAAGTAGATCAAACTTAAAGTATTACGTAAAAGTATAGTAAAATTAGATCATTATAGGAGTGAGATCGAATGCAGACCCCACTGGATGAAACAATTATATATATATATATATATATATATATATATATATATATATATATATATATATATATATACATATATATATATATAATTGTTTCATCCACAGAGAGCTGTTTCTTTGTATTACAACTCTACAGTGTGGCTATAGACTTGATGTCCCTCTCAGTACCGATACGTGGGGTCGAAGCCTTCGCTCTGGACACAGAGGCAGATGTTTGTTTCAGCGCTAATCTGCGCAGAACCGGACGATCAGAAGAACCGAATTAAGCAATAAATATATTCACTTATGCATGATTCTCTATTTACCGGAGTGCTCAATTCCAGAGTTAGAAGAGCATTGCATAGTTGCTTATAGCAGATGAGTTCCCTATCTAAATGCATTCATCCTTGAAGAAGGGTGCGTAAATTAGGATTAATGATTGTGTCATCCGGAGACAGCTATTTCGTTACACACACACACACACGCACACACACACACACACACATATATACATATATATATATAGATGACCTTCTTGGTCCTTTTTAAGCAATGACTAGAATCAAAATCTAAAAATTAGTGATTCAACCGAAAATGGACCATTGTGAAATGATAACGATTATCCGCAATCATCTAAAAAATAAATCTTCATTTAAAATCATTTGAAATGAATGGATATTTTACCTATAATAATCTGAAACAAATAGCTCAAGATTTTAGCTTTGTTGGTTATCAAAATGACCATAGAGACCCCAACACTTTTTTGTAAAAAAAAACAAAAAACTCACTATAATGTGCTTAGTAATGTATTTATGCAAATTTCAAGGTTGTCCCTCCCAAAATGTGACCAATGGCGCCGAGAGACACATGCACTCCAACCACAGACACACGGACACTCAAAGAGAGGAGAATTTTGAGCCCACTTGGTTGATTGGTTATTCGGGTAGGCGGGGCCATTTCTGGGGCTACTGCAATTCCATATTAAAGTTTAAACAACATTAAATTGTGTACTATTTATCCATGGCAATACAAGTGAGATTTCTTGATTCTGAGTAGACTATAAACTCTTTTAGTATGAGACTACATTTTTCTATATTGACAAGGGATTATCTATATATGGCACTATTCTGTCAGTCTCTTGTAATGATTCTGTACTATTGACAATGATTATATTTCTGATTTTCAACGCATTTCTGTAGCAAAATCAATGTCAATAATAGAGAAGTTTGGCGACTCTTGGAGGAAGGCTATGTCCAATGACAGACGCTGAAAGACTGCTGCTGCTGCTGATGATGATGTTGAACTTCTAAGGTTCATTTGCCACTTCCAGAGCACCATATGTTCACTTCTCTCCTTTCTTTCTCTGTTTGATGCATTCCTTTCTTTCTTTCTTTTTTTTCTTTCTTTCCTTCTTTCTTTCTTCCTTTCTTTCTTCCTTTCTGTCTTTCTTTCTTTCCATTTTCCTTTCTTTCTTTTATTTTGATGCAATTTCTAGCTTCTGAGCCTTTTACTCGAACATGACTTTGCCCCTCATACTTCCACATCGCTCTCTCTCTCTCTCTCCCTCTTTTCAAATAACTTTCTCTATTTCCTTCTTTCTTTCCCTTGTCTTTCTTTCCTTGAGAGTTCAAACGCATTCCCAACGTATATGCGAATCTCTCTCTCTCTGATTTACTTTCTCTCTCTCTCTCTCGTTCTCTTGCTTAAGCACCCATGACCCCCTCTCTTCCACCCAACCAGGTCTGATTGTTTGTTTTGTCAAAATTAATAGGATTTGTCGTTAAATCCACTCAACAAAATGAAAACCACTAACTATTAGGTGGGTAAGATGTGGGTGGTGCTGGGCCGGTGATGTTGGGTGTCAGGCGGAGCGGCAACAAAAAGACACTAAAAAGGGCGAGGCGGCGACTGAACAATCGTTTTGCGTCTGTATTCACCGAATTCATTACGGAAAATAGGCAGGCCGACCCCCCTCCGCGACTGCTTACTCTCCAACCTCTAAACGCATCGACCCACCCCACACCACTTACCAACCTCACCATCTTCAGAACGTTTAACGGTAATAAGATGCTGACCCCGGCCGTCAGTCAGTCAGAGTGCAGTTCTTTTCGGGATGTGTATATGTGTGTTGTGCTCATATTTATACATGTGTGTGAGCGTATGTGTGTGTATATATGTTGAGTGTGTGCGTGTATTATTCTCTGTGTGTTTGTATAAGATATCCATGTATGTGTCTACTTTGAGGGTGTATTTGGATGTTTGTGTGTACGTATGTGTATGTGTTGAGTTTGAGCATGTGTATCTCTGTGTTTATGCATATGTATGTGCGAATATGTTATGCGTGGACATGTGTACATGCCGAGTATGCGCATGTACGTCTTTGTATCTATATAAATATTTCACTTATTTATGTTGTGTGCATTTGTTGTATGTATGTATGTATGTGTTGTATATGTATTAGTGTTTATTTTGAATGAGTACATGTATGTTTGTGTGTTGTGTGTGTATTTTGAGTGTGTGCATGTGTGTTTGTATGTGTATGCATTTGCATGTATGTGTGCTTGAGTTGAGTTTATACGTGTATATGTTGAGTGTATGCGTGTAAGTTATACGTGTATATACGTATGTATGTGTATGTTTAAGTGTGATGCAGGTGTATGTGTATACATGTTGAGTGTGTGCACGAATGTTTGAGTGTATACGTAGGTGTATGTGTGAATGTTTGCATATGTTAAAATTATAGCTTGATTGATAAACCACTTCCACCCCGGTTGTGTTTGATCAACAGGGCTAGAGGGTCATGTTAATATAACTGTTTTGTTTTGGAATCCTCGAAACGGTAAATCGGTAAGATCCAAACTAAAGGAATTCACTCATAGTAGCATAACAATAAATTCTGTGTAAAACATGAAACGAAAATTTTATATAAATTGCAATGACCGATTTTTGAAAATGATTAACTAAATTGATGTTGATATTGAAATATTTTCTCACCTCTCAAGTATTTACAACTGTGAAGCTATATATATATATATATATATATATATATATATATATATATATATATATCAATTATCATAATATATATATATATATATATATATATATATATATATATATATATATATATATATATATTCTCCAAGTAATGATTGTATTGTTTCCTGACTATTGACTATCCGTTTCTTCCTGATTTACAATGCAATTCTATCGTAAGATAATTAGCCATCCAATTACATTT
>OY735239.1:26015513-26030513 GCA_963457665.1 Thysanoteuthis rhombus
AACTATACATAGAGCAGTATTTAGATTAAAAGAAAATAGATTATAGATGCTGCATCCTAACGGGAATTTTAAAATTGACAAATGGTTGAACCAATAAACACGTGGCTGATTTCTCTCCTAAATCCTTCGTAAATATTGCTTTATACTATATGATTAATTGAACAATTTTGATTTAATAAAAAAATAAATTCCAAAATTCAAAACAGTTGCTATAATTCCAAACTCTCATTTTGTTCATTCACTGACTATACTTGCTCTATTTGTTTCTCAACGCTGACAATCGTGTTATAAAAAATGATCTATATATGAGATATAAATATGAATGCGTTATATTACTTTGAAACTGTATTTGAAAAAGGTGAATGTATCATTTGGCCTAGACTGAGTAAATTGAATAAAGCAGTTGAACCAGCTATTTGAGCCTGTGCTGTTTAGAATCGATCCTGAGACAGCTACCTTATCGGCGACAGGTTCGATTCCTGCATTGGCCCCATTTTCATTAATTGCTCATCCTATTTACGCTTTCCAGGCCGAATGATACATTCACCGTGTTATAACGGGGGATCATTTTGAATAGCGTTCCAACGCAATGTAACGCATTTATAATGTATGTACGTATTCATTTATTTACATTACGCGAGCTTCCTTCAGTGTGAAGTGACGTGTCACTTTCTCATTGGTAATTAATGAGAGAGGCCTCTCTTTAACGCCTTGTCCAATCAGGTAAATCAGGTAAATTACAATATCAACCAAAAGAAGGCAGGATTTAAGCAACAAAAGATTCGGAACGGAAAATAATGAAGACATAGCGTGGAAAAAAGAATCTAAAAGGATGAAAAACAAGAAGGGGTTAAAAAAAAATTTGTGGGTGTTACATCAAAGAAAGTGTGGAGAAGAGAACTAAATCAATGAATCTATAACAGATCAGAAGCAATAAAGAATAGGTCTGGTTAGTCACCCAATAGAAACTGTCATGCAACTAATGTCTTTTGGCATCAGGCCCTCAAACTTAACAACAACTGAAAACCTACCATGAGGCGATTTGAAGAAGAAAAAATTCCAAAGCATTATGAGTAGTTGTTGTCTAAATCTTTAGCCCTCTAGCTCCATTACATAGGAATTTGGTCTGTCTTAGATCAAAAATGCAGAGAAGGGGTAGAATGGTCATTTCTCAGGGAAAAGTGGATTTTATTACTTTTATTATAGGATGAATATATATATATATATATATATATATATATATATATATATATATATATATATATATATATATATATATATATACCACCCCTCCAAAAAATTTTTAAAGAGTTTCAAAAAGGTATCGCTCACCATCAACCTGACAGACAGACCAGCTTAAAAACTGAGAGAAATCTCGTGTCATATGTCACAGTAAGAATAGAATAATTAATAATTCAAATCTTTACAAATCATATTTCTATATTGTTGTCCTTTTGACTGATACCTTTCCTCTTTGTGCCTTTTGACCAGTCATCAAATTTCCAAGGGAGAAATATGCAAGTTGTCTGACTCTCCATAGAGCAATGATCAGCAAGCTAGTCTTGCAGATAATTTCAACTGAAGTAGGACCCCGAAGATTAAACTAAGCTTAGTAAATATTCATTAATTCATTGGAGGTGAGACTGTAAACGTATTTTATACAACGGTCATCGTACGTCCATCGAAGTTGAGTAATGTCAAGCCTGGCCAGTACCTTGATGGGTGACAGTCTTAGAATATCGCTTGCCGTGATCAGTTCAAATGTTTCTTTCCTTCAGTATGGTCTTGAAGAAGGAAATGGAACCTGGACACAGAAAGTCCTCCACGCTTAGCGCTTAGGTACAGAAATTCAAAGCCCTCAAGCTACGAAGACTGTCGACTAAAACAGCAAGAGTCATGCAGTAAATATTCATTAAGTGAAAGGAGAACGACAAGGCGTGTGTGTGTGTATGTGTGAGTGTGTGTGTGAGAGAGAGAGAGAGAGAGAAAATGAATGGAGAATAAAAGAATGTCGACGTTGGAAGAGAAATAATCGTGCAAATGAACAGAACAACCTTTATTGTCTGTGAGACCAATGAGACCGTTTTGTGATATGTTAGCATTATTGTTGAGAACAGGAAAAAACACAACAGAAGAATGAAAATGAAAGCAAAGCTATAAAAACAAAAAGAATAAGAGATGTGAAACGAATGGAAAAAAAATGGCAAAGACAATCATATGAGTAAGAAAAAGAAAATGTAACAATATATTAAACATGGTTCATTGTAAAACATGGTGTCAGCAGAATGACGACAAAAAAGAAGCCGGCGAAAAAAAAGACAAGGAACGACAGAAGAATATTAAATGTGACGTTTAATCAAAGGTTGTAGGCCGCCATGTTTTTGTGGAGTATTATAGGTTCGAATTCTGAGGAACAAGAAAACATTGTAGCAGTCGTGGGGATAAGTGGATTGGTAATATCGTCTGACAGGATTCAAATAGTTCTATGAATGATGAAGTAGCAACGCATTATGTTTGTACGCAAATTTATTATTGTTATTATCAATATTTATCTCTTTTGTTGCTTAGTACATTTTTCTTGACTTGTTCTAATGCTATGTATCAAATCACATCAAAGACTTTTGACAAATAGTATCCTGTTTAGTATGCTTGCTGTACCAAAAAGAGCTGACTTTTGCAGGACATGAAGGTCGTATTAGACTCCTGATTCGTCTAATTTCAATAAAGAAAGAAAACATGTAAATAAATAACGAATTGCCAATTAGATTTTGCATTAATCTGAAATAAATACTGCTTTCGTTAGACAGTTGAATAACTGACCTTCTAACAATCGTAGTTTGCAAAAGAAAACAAAACTTATTTTGTTAAATACAGAGGCTGGTTGATTCTGACCAACCAGAATCTGAATATTACTTTTTTCACGAGATTGTCATGAGTATGTATGTTATCTCACCCCTTTAAAATTATCGACATTTTAGATGAGGAAGATGGGTGCTATAGGCAGTTTTACGTTAAAAATTACATTTTTCTTTAATTTAATACTATAAACGTCAACAGGCATGGAATCTGTCAATTACTAAGTGACTAATACCTGTAATTCATATCTAAATACTACAAGATGTACCTCTGAATTTTAGCATCGAAGGAAGACACGTAAATAAATAACGATTTATCATTCGACTTCGGCATTAATCTGAAATGAATATTGCTTCCGTCTGACGATTGTAGGAATCGATCTTCCAACAGTTGTAGGGTATATAACCAATGCATCCCTCCGATAGTCACCTATGGAGCTGAAACATTGAACCTAACCAAAAGATTGACCCTCAAACTGAGAACCATGCTATGTGCACTTGAGAGTCATGATCAACCTTACATGAGGATATCATAAGACAATACAGTGTGATAGAGAAAAGACAGGAATCCGAGATATCACAGAATCCATTTGAAAGCTCAAATGGCAAGGGGATGGACATATTGTGAGAATGTCAGACAACTGATAGACATCACGAATCACAACGTCACACAGAAAACAAGATGGCGTGTCAAGCTAGACAAATTCAGAAATAACTGGCTCTGTGATGAAGATGTGTGGTGTATCTTGTAGAAAGTCTCTTCCAACAACGAAAGTCTGCTGCTGCAGCTGCTGCTGCTGCTGCTGCAGCTGCTGCTGCTGCTGCTGCTGCTGCTGCTGATGATGATGATGATGATGATGGATTGGTCAGAAGAACTCTTCAGCGGAATGGAAGTCATCCCTGGGATAACCAGACGGAGCCTAGAATCTCGCTCGTTCAGACACCATCTAAAAACATTTTTCAAAGACTGCTTTTTAAGGTTTCCGTGGTTATTTTGGACCAGCAATGCCAAAATCTAGTGCTGGTATTTTTCGGATGATTTTAGATAAAAGATCTCTTTCTTTCTTTTTTTTTTTTGATGATTTCTGATGATATTTTAGATAATTATTTCTGGTATATGACCGGGCTATGGTGATGCATTTAAGCAAGGTAAGGATATTATTATCATTATCATTATTATTATTATTATTATTATTATTATTATTATTATTGATAATAATAATAATAATAATAATAATAATAATAATAATAATAATGATAATAATAATAATAATAATTTATTATTATTATCATTACCAATTTCGCACCAGTTGCCTGGTGGTTACCGCTGGAGATTGAGTGACAGCAAGTCTCCTCAGGTCTCCAGCCCCCCTCTCAACACTCTCATAGTCCACAGCAGTACTGCCCAGTGGTTATCACTGATGGCTGTGTGAGAGTAAGTTTCATCAGGTCTCCAGCTCTCATTTCATCCCATCTCATCCTTCTCTCACCTATCACAGCAGTGCTGTGGTTCGTACCTCAACCACCATTTTTGTGTGTGTGTGTGTTTTGTTGTTTTATCCCTCCACCTCTGTTAAGACATTTAGAAAAAGTTTTCATTATTATTTTTATTGTTGTCGTTATTGTTTTTGTTGTTGCTGTTGTTGTTGTCATAGTGCCTTCGTAATACGGAGATTTGATGATCTAAATGGTTTTTAATGAGTTGTCCTCTAAAATGCGCTTAAATTTAAGCGAGTTTTCATCACAAAAGGGCAAGTACAATGAGTAGACAGTGAAAGGTAGTCAAGAATTCTCAGTAGAATATTAAATGTGACATTTAATCAAAGATAGTAAGACGCAGTTTTTAAATAAGTATTATGGGTCGGAACGCCGTGGAACACGGAAACATGGTGACAGGCAAGTTGATTAGAAACAGGCTTGGTTAATCACTCAATAGAAACCGTTACATGTTGGGGTGATCAATTAAAAAATTGGAAAACGGGATGATCAATGAATGAATTACTTCTCTCACCTTCGTTGGGACATGCTCAATGAAAAGAAGTCTTATTTTTAAAAACGCAAGTAGGGACGCAAACTAAGTGATCAATTTAGCATGAACTTACATTTGAAACTGAACACGACACTAGAAACAATTTTGTGTGCGTCGGGGTGGGGGGATTAAACCCTAAAAACTGTTTTTCCCAGACATAACATGGAGTAAATATTTAAATTTCCAGCCCTCTAGATTCGTTGGCCTATTCGCGTAATACATACATAGTTAGTCAGCGGGACCAACTTGAAAACTGAAGAAACTTGTGTTGACAGTTTTGGTTCACGTTTCTAACATCGTCTGACAGGATTCAGAGAGTTCGTTGAATGATTAGTCACTGTCACTTTTTAAAGGACTTCATTACTATCTGGACCTGAGGGAATTCCAGGGGTGTTGGCAACTAAGATGTTATTATCTCATCGTAACTTGTCGTATCTTTTAAATTGCATGGCGTATTTTTAACATTTATATTGCTTGCCGTATTTTGTAATTTGCTTTACTTGTTTTTGAATTTGCTTGCCGTAGTTTTTAACTTGGTTGTCTCGTATATCTCAATTGCTTCCCTTTCTTTTTAATTTACTCAAGAAAAGGCATAGATATACTACGCTGCGTGTATATAAACACACTCTCATACACACACAAACGTATAAAACTACATACGTATATATCAGTGTGTGTGTATATGACTGAATATATGTGAGTGTTTGTTGACATAGTTAGTTATAAGTATGATAACATGGAATCCTGATATTCCCTAAATCGTGTATATATATATATATATATATATATATATATATATATATATATATATATATCAGGAAATATCACATACACGCACACATACGCACACACACGTGCACACACACACATATATATGTGTGTGTGTATATATATATATATATATATATATATATATATATATATATATATATGAGAATATCAACGACGTCAATTGATACTTACAACTAGATATGTATATGTATATACACTCAAAATGCCAAGATTATATATATATTTGTATATATATGTGTGTGTGTGTGTGTGTGTGTGTGTGATTTAGGGAATATCAACATCCTCGTTTCCAAACCTATAATTAAATATATGCACACACCTATATACATGCATGCACACACACGCACATGCACACATACATATGCGTATAGATAATAAATGTTTGTGTATGTGTATGTGTAAGTGTGTTTTAGACTGATTTAAAAGCTTCCATCAATTTTCCCATTCGTATATATACACAAACATATATATATGTATATATATATATATACATATATATATATATATATATATATATATATATATATATATATATATTCACACACACACACACACACACACACATATTTACATATAAATTTGGATTTCAATCTCTGTCCCTATCTCCTCTTATATCTCCATCTGTCTCTCTCGCTCTCTTTCACTACACACACACACACACACACACACACACACATATGTATATATATATATATATATATATATAACCCAATATCCATATTAATGCACGTGTGTATAAATGTATGAGCCATCTCTTATTCAAAATTCAGCGAAACCACACTAACAGCCGGCCAATTATAAATATGTTCCCTTATCTAAACTCACTATCATTGTTAGTTGATGGGTCACACCTGTCCATCGCCTGAGAGTGTGTCAGATTGCCCGGGGCCAAGATAGGACCACGCTGACAACACTGTTGACCTTTACGCACAACTTAAATATACACAGTCATTTTTTTTCCGCCGAGTCAAAGACCAATGAGATCCTGACACGTTCAGCTGCTGGATTGGGTGAAAGCATCCCTTATTTCACAGTCACCTTATCGGATGCCATGCGCATTAACCCGGCCCCAGGCCCGCTTTCTGAAGTATTCCTCTTTAATTTATTTCAAACATAAACTTGACAAGTTAGAATCATTAAAAACTATCATTCCGAGGGAAATTATGAATCACCATCACACTGCTTTTTACTTGGCAAATCGTGCAGTGTTGATGGTAAAATTGAGTTACCTTGATGGAAATACCACCAGAATGGTTGGAATCTTGAATTTATGATTAAAATATCCACGTCTGGTTATTATCACCAGATAGGGTGATCAATTGAAAGATTGGAGAAATGGCAGTCAATGAATAAGTCAATTCTGTTGCCTTTTTAGGCTGTTATCACTATTAAGTACAAGTTTGAAAAAACAGGCGAGAATGATGCTGGACACAAAGTGAGGGATCAACTTTTGTAGCAAACTGAACCCAACAATAAAAATTATTCGGGGATGGGGTTAAAAAAACATTTTTCTGCTCATCGAGGTCAGTGTCTCTGCAAAATTTCAAGTTTCTCCTATGAAAGGTTAAGGTTGGCAAGATCTAGAACACCCTGAGGCGGAACTCATACCTTATTGATCTCTTTGTCCTAGTTACCGGTAATTTTCACGTTTGTTTTCATCGTGTTTGATTGTCTTAAAAAACAATTTTATTAATTTGGGTGTAATTTCTTTTAAGTTTTTGTTCGAATCTTTGAGTGGGCATATCCGGACCTTTTGTAAATGATAGAGAATTTAAATTTGAATGTATCATTTAGACATATACGTAGATCATCTTTCAAAGGATATCTTTTTCGAGAAAGAAAAAATGGCGGTTGTGGACACTTTCCTGCAAAAAATGAATTAGACACGAACATGTAGAATTTTCCAAGATCATTTTTTGAAATTGAAAATTCAGAAAAGCACTTTTATAAACGTCTTGCCGACACGTTCCTCTACAAAATGACGTTTGTTTCATGAAAATCAATCGATAATTAATGGGAGAAAGCTCACCTGAATTTGAACAATGTCGTCTTGAGAAAAATCAATGTTGAAGTTTTTATAAGCAAAAAAAAAAAAATCTTCATATATACTACACAAATCTATTCTACATCATAAAAATATTTCCCTTATCAATATCTTACATATGATATTTACCTCATATATTTATACAATATACAATAATATAAACATTTTTTAATATAAAACATATATAAAATATTACTGCTGCTGGTGTCTGCCGGAGACTCATTGTATATTATACCCTATTTATAGATGACGCCAGGCATAAGATATCTTTCTCAGTTGTCTTTTCATCATATACGATGTGAAAGTAATAATTTGACGTAAAAACAAGAAAAGTTAAAATTTGACCAAAGTAGGTGTAAATGCCTCCTTAACCTTAAATGAATCTGCTTGAGTTTGTTGGTTTGAAAAGGAATTCTTTATTACAATATACTGTAACCTAGACAAAGTGTTACCGAGTAAAACTCCAGTGAGCAACTGGGTCGTTTGAATGGCATATTAGAAGGGAAAAGTCTTGGTCTCAGTTCATAGGAAACCAGGGAAATATTTCGGTGACAGGAGAATGCACCCATGAAATTACACGAATAATTGATAACGTGAAATTAATGATAGCAATGTCTACATCAACTAAATGAATTATTATCTTATATCGGTGCACTAATTATGAATCGATGACTCCCAACTTTCCTGTTTATGTTTGCATGTAATAAGTTGCTACAAAAATGTCATTTTTGAAAATAGTAAGATGGAAATTGATGTAAACAATACTGCAAAATGGTAAATATTTAATATTTAATCAAAAGCTGACACAATATCCTTGAATAATAACATTCAATCTCTATAAAAATTATTTAGTTTTACTTCCAAAGAGTTTTTCGGACGATTAAACTCCTTATTGATGGTGTTATAAATACGAAGTTTCCAGTCGATTAATTCTACGGCCTTCTTTAAGTACAATTTCCAAATGCGATGGTAGCAAACAGAATTTTTCCGATTGAGACAGTATCTTAGCGGTAAAATATTTAGCTTAAGCACAGAGTTTTATTGAAAGTTTTCATTTCGGACAAGAAGTCCAAAATGCGTGAGTAGATTATCATAAGCATTACGGATGTCAAATGATGTAGAGAATCCTAATTTCTCTATGTTTAGACACATTCAGGTGAGAAGTACTGGATCTGCCACTCACATGGAGCATTTCATGCAGTTCATGTGGAACCATTTTTTATAACTTTCCTACCGTCTTGAGATAACGTGATACGGTCGCTGATGAAGTCCTCATAATTCCTGAAAGTACTGGCGCCGTTGTTCGTGGGTGGTTGGAAATAGCTCTCAATAATTCTTCATCACTAGAAACACGTTTGGACCTAATCAGAGATTAATCACTGATATCGATAATTACGGACCAAAACCTTTTTAACCAATGCTGAACAGTTTGCACTGTAGTAGTGTTCGCACCGACTGCTTCGTTGATGTTATCATCAACTTGGGCAGCATTATGTCTTTATTTAAAATCGTACTCCGAAATTAGTAAAACTTCTTGATGTTAAAGACTCCGAGATCTCTAATAACAAATTATTCAAATTATTTACAGTCGACTCAGCGACAGATGAGTTCGTAAAACTAACTCTCACATCCACGACGTCACCACTTTAAATGAAAACTACACATGACACAGTCCTTGAATAATAATATTCCATCTCTATAACAATATTATTTAGTTTTAATAGTAACATTCAAAGAGCAGTTATCGAAGCTGACAAATTGAATTTTCGCACGAAAACGCGTTAGCTAGATATGAGTTTAAGCTGTCGTAGTTTATGATTTAATTTTTCGACGATTTATTTTTACTATATTTCTGATTTAATGATAAAGATCTTTGAACAAATTGACAAAAAATATCCATTAAAGATACGATGAAGTGATGAAAAATACTGGAAAATTGTACAAGAATCTACATAGATAGCCAGTTTTGCTCCGCTTAGACCAGTAAGTTATGATATATTTATTTAGATTGAAGCTGGATATTAGTATTTCTCCCTTTCAGCATTATTCTCTACAGCTGAAAAGCGACGATTCATTTGCAACAACTTATTGGATACTGGGTTGCTGTGATGGAAACTTACTTTTTTTCCTTTCGCGAGTTTTCGAGCAGTAAATGAAGGTCATGTTTGTTTACACCAATCATAGTCGAAAGATATTTTGTACGAAGCACGTTAGACGTTTTTAAACAGATGTCAACATTGCCGGACATATCCTTAAAGCGATTGCGTTTGTTTAATTTCCTTCTCTTTCACCTCCCCTCTCTCACTCTCTCTCTCGCCCCTCTCTCTCTCGTTTCCTTTTTTTCCCATCTATTTCTCTCTTCTTGCTCTTTATTTTTCTCCCCCCTTTTTTTTTATTCCTCACAAATCTTCATACTTTTTGTTGCTCTTTTTTCTCTTCAGTCTCTTGTTTACTTACCGGACTTTTCCGTATTAAATAAATCTCGTATATAGGGCGACCATTACATTTAGGTCAAAAATATTCAAGACATTTCTGTAGAAAAAGTGTTTTGCAATGCTTTTTCTACAGTAAAATCATTAGCAACGCATTACGATTATAATCATAGCTCGACATCACAGTCAATAAATTAAAAACCGTAGCATCAACATTCTAAGTTTTGAAAAAATATCATCGAGGAATAAATATGGTCAGAATGAATTCTTTATCATTTGAATTCATAGCAACACTGGAAAAGATTCAAAATACAGTAAAAACATCTAGAAACATGCACATTCTGCAGAATATAAATTCTATTGACAAAATCGTCAAAATGGGTCCCAAAAAGGCCAAAGAAGATTATTTTCCACGAATATAAGAAAGATGGGAACTAATAGAGTAATGATGTCGATTTTCAAGTTTATCAACAAAATGGTATGGCCAGGAGCACTGGAATACACAAGCACATGAACAAACCAACAAACATACGCACCTTTAGTGGCTACATTTGTTCAATAACCTCAGTATTGCTTGAATTAATCCCTAACCATTGACCATTCCTGCCTTTCTGATCTTCAATGCATTTCTACGATAAAATCATTAGCGATGCATTTAGATTATACATATTGTAGCCCTATTCTCTCAGTAATGCTTGCAGTGATTCCCAACCACTGACAATCCCCCCTTCTTGGTTTTGGATCCATATTCTATAATAAACTTATTACCAATGTACTTACTTTATTCATATAACAACTGTATTCTTACAGTGATATTTGCATCAATTTCTGACCACTGACTATCGCCTTTTTTCATAATTTTCAATGCATTTTAACAGTAAAATCCCGAACATTATATATATATACATATATATTGCAAGATCTAGGCTGGACAGAGGCTGGTTTTCTATGATAACCTACATCTTAGACCTCTGATTCTAAGAAACACTAGTCAGTTGAGTGTCAGAGTCACAAACACACAAGAAATCATAATACATACACCCAACGTTTATAACCTTACATGACAGCCTTGATATCGGCAAAACTTCACATATTTGTGCCTGTACCTTCTAACAGTGTTGACTTATAACCACTGACGATGGAATTGAGTTTCAAAAGATTACACAATTGTAATAAAGATCCTAGATATTGCACAATTATCATAGAGATTTTAAACATATATACTCCTGTTCTGTCATGACTTGAATAGTACATCTCTCTCTCTCTCTCTCTCTCTCTCTCTCTATCTATCTATCTCTCTCTCTCACGCACATACACACACACACTCTCTCTCTCTCTCTCTCACTCTGTCTCTCTCTGTCTCTCTCTCTCTGGCTGTTCAGCTCAATGGTAAGAACAACGCTACATCGATGTGGCTACCCTATCGGTAGCAAGGTCGATTCCTGCTGCAGCCCCATTTTCTTTATATATATATATATATATATATATATATATATATATATATGTTTGAGAATTACAAGAATATGTACCCAGTGAATGTTAACATTTCGTGCCTAACGCACTCACCAGTAACCGGTAATATGTTACGTTCTTGTAAATACGAAAACTAAAAGCTAACTTACATTTGATAATTATGATCTATATATGTATATCTAAAGTTTTTAAATCCCCTAAACGGTTACATGTTAAACTTGATGATCCCAAGAAGAGAAAATTTACACTTAGCACCTTAATATCAAAGTATGTGTTAAAAAAAAACAAAGAAAAAATAACGCGAAATACATTAATAGATGTTGGAAAATAAGTCACTTGAGTGCCTCAAAATATTTTTGAAAAAATGTTTTCGTAATATGATTAGTATTGGAAGCTGTAAAAGCTTTGCAGACTATTTATATATGTTTTTGAAGTGATCCGACGGAATGAATATGGATGAAAATGACGTAGGCGAAGATAAAAACTCAGCAAAAAGGTGTTACATATAGAATTTCTTTATAATTCTGTGGGCGTATTTCGATGCATTTCGACGCTGGCCAACCATCTCATTCAGAGGAAAATATTTTCGGCAGTTCATGGAGAAAAAAAATTTTTGCCTTTTCCATGCTCGATGCTTAAGAAGAGAAAATAGTTCTGTGTTTGGTTGTTTCGGAGAACCAGGAGGGCAGGTTATCGCTGCAAATATTTTTTATCTGAAAAAGATAGCTAGATGCATCGAAATACGTCCACGGAATGATAAAAAAAAAATTAAGATGTAACACCTATCTCTTGATTTTTTCTCTTCACCTTCCAATTGTCATTTCATCTCTCTCTATCATTCTCTGTCTCTGTCTCTCTCTGTCTCTGCGTCTCTGTCTGTCTGTCTCTGTCTCTGTCTCTCTCTCTCTCTATATATATATATATACGTATATCTATATATCCCTCTTCTATCAGTAACACCATCTTGTATTTCAGGTTACTTACAATGCCTTTCTTCTTGATTCTCAATTCATA
This sequence comes from Thysanoteuthis rhombus, assembly GCA_963457665.1. Classification (NCBI taxonomy): domain Eukaryota; kingdom Metazoa; phylum Mollusca; class Cephalopoda; order Oegopsida; family Thysanoteuthidae; genus Thysanoteuthis; species Thysanoteuthis major. The sequence goes on from OY735239.1 coordinate 26,028,153, forward strand.
TTAGAAATGGTCAACCAAAACTGTTACTAGAACTGTCAATATAGATTTCTTTTCAGTTTCCAAGCTGGTTTAGCTAGCTGGCGATGACCGTAGCACGCGTATAGGCCGTGCCAATGGAGCTAAAGTGTAGAAATTTTCAGCTTTCTCTCCTTATGTATAGAGACAATAAAAAAATCTTTCAAAATTCCCTTCTTGATATTTTTTTCAATGGGGAGGGGATCATTTTCCGGTATAAGTTTATGCTTAATAGTCTCTTGTCAGCATCTGCTTGTTTTTAGAAAATTCAAATTTGTCATTGTTCCAGCGAGAGGCGTGAGAAGTAGCTTATTCATCGATCATACCTTTTTCAAATATTCCAATTGATCAGCCCCAACACAGCATGCTGCCAGATGATATTGGTTGTATGTCAGTTCGTAGTGAGTGACTAACTAGACCAATTTTACATTAATCCATGTTATATTATACGTAGATTAACGACATTGCCGAAGCGCTACTTGTGACCATAGGCCAAGAACGCAACCCTATTTTGCCTTTTTTGCACTCTTACAACAGATATGACTTGATGTTTCATTTTCTTTCCTCTCTTTCTTTGTTTCTTTCAACGATAATATTCATTCCCCACATTCTTTCTCTTTCTCTCTTTACCCTCTTCTATATATCTCCTTTCTTTTTTTCTCTCTTTCAACTTTGGCTAATAATTATTCCTTATTCCATTTACCCTTTCTCCATGTCCTCTTTCTTTCTTTCTTTCTTTCTTTTTTACTTTCTTCCTCCCTTCCTTTGTTTATTTCTCCCTTTCTTTCTTTCTTTCTTTCTTTCTTTCTTTCTTTCTTTCTTTCTTCACTTTTCTTTTTTCTTTCTTTCTATTTAGCTTGATTTCCAATCCTTTCTCTCTTTACCGTATTCTTTCTGTCTTCTTTCTTTCTTTCTCTCTTCCTTCCTTTCTTCCTTTATCTATTTCTTCCTTCATTTCTTTTCGTCAGCCTTTTTTCCTTTATTCGTCGCTTCTATCTTTCATCTTTTCCTTTACTTCTCTTTTCCCATCTTCGAGCCTTTTCTTTCTTTCTTTCTTTCTTTCTTTCTTTCTTTCTTTCTTTCTTTCAGCGCTTGTATTAACTCCTCTTTTCTGTGACTTTCTTCTTTTCAATCTTCCTTCCTTCTTCCCTTTCTTCCTTGTTCTCTTTCTTTGTTTCTTTTAACCTTAATATTCACCCATTCTCTCACTTCCCTTTTCTTTCTGTCCCCTTTTTCCTCTCTCTCTTTTTTCTTTCTTTCTATTTCTTGCTAATATTCATACGTATTTCTCTTTACTCCTTTTCTCCATATCCTCTTTCTTTATTTCAATCTTCCTTCCCTCCTCCCATTCTTTCTCCATTTCTTTGTCTTTCTGTCTACTTATCTTGATATTCAATCCCCTTTCTCTTTACTATTTTCTTTCTGTCTTCTTTCTTTCTTTCTTTCTCTCCTTACTTTTTTTTCCTTTCTTTCTCTCTTTCTTTTTTCTTTACTTCTTTTCTTCCTTTCTCAATTCCTCCTTATTACTCTAACTTTCTTTCCTTGTCTCCTTCTTTCTTTCTTCTTTCCTTCTTTTATTTCTTTTTTCTTTCTTTTTTCTTTCTTTCTTTTCCTCTCTTCCCTCTCCTCCTTCTCTATCCACCTTCTATTCCCCCCTTTCACCCCATCATTGAGCCGAAGAGGCAAACAACAACCGGTGTGACGTCATAACACGATGTATACATAACAAGGTCACGGGGTCAAGGGTCAACCATCCGGGGCGTACGTTGGCAGACTGCCGAAATATTAATGACTACTGATGTATATGATCCTGATGTCGACCGGATGCCTAACAAAATGTCAGCCGATGAGTTTGAATCAGGCATGAGTCAAGAAAGGGAAGATGGAGGTGTATTACCCCCTAAAATTCTCAAAACATTTGGGATCGGACGGACTGAGGGAGAGGATTTGGGAGAAAAAGTAAACCTCTTTAGTCGACTTCACTCTACCGTAGTAAGGGAGGCGCTGATCCAGGTGGAAAGAGTCCAGAGGTCTGGACCCCGACTAGCCGATGAAAATAATTCCTTTTTTTCTTTCGAAATATATCGTGAAGAAATTTTTATAAACAAAAAACTTAGATAATACTGAGTTATCATAAGTTAACCTTGAAATCCCAAAATATTTTTTTCCCTTTCGTCAAACATACAGTGAGTGCTAGATGAATCCGATACATTCCAAAAGGTTTATTATAACATCTTTATACAGATTCCAAATGGAGAGAATTTGGACCAATGATCAAAAAATACGATGTTAAAAGGAATTTGAACATCGGCAAGTTATGTACACTAATAAAAATATTTGGTCCAA
>OY735239.1:26035513-26038013 GCA_963457665.1 Thysanoteuthis rhombus
AAAAAAAATTTCCCAGAAATTTTCTTCTCCTCAGACTAAGCACTCTTGGAACATACCCTGACTACGGTCCTTCAACCCATGGAAAATTTTGATCTGATCACCCTAATGATAGCGCAATCGGAAATAAAGGGTAATCTTTCGCCGAATATATGCTTTTGTGCCCACCTAAGAAATATATCCTTTTTTTCAACCCCTTAAAAAGTGGCTGTGGATGCCCATGGTAGAACCTGATTACAAATGCTCTTAGAAGAGCGAACGCTATTTTATATGTAGAGCATTACACGTGTTTAAAAAAAAATACAGGAGAGAGAGAGAGAGAGAGAGAGAGAGAGAGAGAAGGAGAGAATTAGAGTGAGAGAGAGAGAGAGAGAATCTCGTCTACAGTATCAAACCTTCTCATTTTCACCTCTGATTTTAACTTTGGGAAAAGTCAGAAGTCACAAGAGGTCACAAGAATGTTTTGACAATAAACCTTCAGTGCATATTCTCTGATCTACTCAGTCTGTCTTTGTGAATGTGACTCTTGCACAGTATAAGAGTTCACCCAATGGAATCTCACATTCAACAGAGTAAGCCCACTGGATGCTTCCTGTTCAAGCTTGTGCAGTAGAGTTCCCTCTACTCGTAAGCGATTATTGGGATATTCAAAACGGCTGGATTATTTCCGACAGACCCCTCATATCTTCTTTGAGCGCTATCGTGGAATACCTTGAATACAGTACATTAATAATGATCGGGAAAGAACTCACTTGCAAAACATAACATTAATTAATTGGGTCCGTATAAAATCAATGAAATTCCTCGCAGAAAAATCATTTTTCAGCGGAAAAGTGCTAAGTTTCTAAAACTATACATGCATGTTATCAAGAAATGGATATTTGATCCGACAGAATAATTATAAATTACGTTATATACTATTGAAACTATTTTTACTAATGATTGCCCGTTATTGCATGGTTAATGTATCATTTGGCTTAGATAACGTAGATAGAATAAACAATTGAAGAAAATGGGATTGCTGCAGGGCTCGATCCCATGACCGATAGGGTAATCGCTTCGACATATCGTTGCTTTAACTATTGAGCTAAACAGCTATCGGTCATGCAAAGCCCCAGATGACTGTTTAAATCTCAACTTCACATTTTTATTTATTCATGGTTTGTATCTGCTCAATTTGTTTCTATAACACGACAAATATGTTATTAAGAAATGGATATATGATCATAAATAATATTATGATATAATATAACGCAATTCATATTCATCTCTCTCTCTCTCTCTCTCTCTCTCTATATATATATATATATATATATATATATATATATATATATATATAGTAAGAGCAATAAAGTAATAAAATAGGGAAATAAAAAAATTATAAAGGACATAGTACGTCGTAGTTCAAATAAGGATTAGCTGTCTAATGTGCCAACAAAACGTGAACCACTTTTCTTAAGTAGAAAATGTTAGCCAAATTCATTCCATTACTTTCCATCTGTAGAGACGCTGGTTTTCAATTGTTTCCCTCTCATCAAATACCTTTTAAAGGGAATGGAAAAATATAGGATGGAACTCAACCAAAAGCGATTACCCATCATGCACTATTGCCTGTCAAAACTCTCAACTTCCGCTTTTGTTTTCCTCCATTTTGTTTTCCTATTCTTCTGATCAATCTCCTTATTGTACGTGGCTATTTTACACCATTCAGTCAATCAAAAACGTTTTCTTCATTCTCGCTACCCCTTCCTTCCTTTTGTCCTTTCTTTTCTTTCTTTGTCTCTTCTTCTCTTTCTCTTTTTAGCAACCGTCAACAAAAACTGTCACCAAAGCTATCAACACAGGTTTCTCTTAGTGTTTGAATTGGTCTGACTGGCTTGCTGGCTGTGTGCGTATCACGGGTACAGGCTGCACCAGTGTAGCTAAAGGGCTGAAAATTCAAACATTTGCTCCTTATTATGTAAACACTAAACCTTTCTTTAAGTCTCCTTTAAATATGTTTTCAGGGGGAGGTGAGTAAATTTGCAATCTTTATGCTCAATTGATAACTGAGTTTTTTGCCTATTTATTTTAGAAAGTTCAGACTTTTCAGTGATCACGGCCCAAACAAAGGTGACCAAAGTAATCTTCATTCATCCCCTTTTTTCAATTTTTTAACTGATCATCCTCAACAAATAAAGCTGCGAAAAGATGTTGGTCAAGTGATGGTTTCAATTTAGTGACTAACCATATTTGCCTCTTTTTTCCTTTTTTTTGATCCCTCTCTCCATCTTTCTTTCTCCTTTCTTTATCTTTTTCTTTCCTTTTTTCTTTTCTTCATATTTCACTTTTATTTCTTTCTATTCATCTTTCTTTACCCCTTTGTATTTCTTCTTTCTTTTTTCTTTGTGTTTTTTTTTCTCCCTTCCCCCTTTTCCTCTTTCTTCTTTTCTCATTTTCTTTTCCGTTCAAACTATCTTTCTTTCATTCTTCATCCTTCTAATATCTTTTGATTCGTCTCTTC
>OY735239.1:26043013-26055513 GCA_963457665.1 Thysanoteuthis rhombus
TCAGCCCTCTACCTCCATTGGTACTGTCCGTATGCATGATACATATAAAGCCAGCCAAATAGCTAGACCATCTTGAAAACTGAAGAAACCTGTGTTGACAGTTTCGGTAGACAATTTTTGTTTGGTATTTTCTAATTTGCATATAAACAACAGTAGCAGTTGTAGTAGTTGCAGTAATATTATCAGCAACACACAGCCGAACACAGGTTCATGTCCGCAGCAGAACGCTAATCTTGTGTTCGTGTGCTCGCATTGCCCCTTCCTCTGTTTTATTTGCCATATCACAGACGGACTAGAAACTTGCACAAAGTATAAAAAAAGGATGTTTTTATTTTCTTTTTGCATTAAAGTTTCCGATTATTTTCCCGATTCGCCTCAACAAAATAAATTATTCAAGGTATCATCCTGTGTTAGATTGGAGGAGAAACAGCCAACCAAGTTCAAATCCTTAGAAAAGGCATGAGTCCACCTCCCCGAAGTTTAGAACCTCTATTACACCTACCCAAGTAAACCAATACAACCTGTCGCACAATACTGGATTGGGGTGACAAATGTTTAATAACTCCGAGAAACGTCATGGAGGGGCTTGTATATCACTCCGGCAATATGTCAGGTCATGGGAAATTCTTTTTTTGTTTTTAAATATATGATACCAAACACACACACAAGCACACACATGCACACACACACACACACACACATATATATATATAGTGAAATAATGAACTTCAACTCAAATTAGATGTTTGTGTACGGAACACTTAATGAAATAAACCAATCACACATCGAATATTGAATTACTGATCTGTCCTTTGATATATATATATATATATATATATATATATATATATATATATATATATATATACATATATATATATATATATATATATAGAGAGAGAGAGAGAGAGAGAGAGAAACTGAACAGTTCATGTCCTAAAGAATTTTACTAATAAACAAGCCTCGTCCGGCACCGGAATTAATCGATTTGCAAATCGAGCAGCTGACCAAGAGCGCCATAAAACTCGAACCCACGTCTACCAGGAAATAGTCTTACTGCAATTCTGCTCTCCCGACTCCTTCATGAGATGCTTCCGTCACTTAGGGTCACGTATCTGGTACTGCTTGAGTTTAAAACATGTTATAAATCGATGAAAATCGATTTCCACGTCTGTTTCAAGTCAGATTTACTTGAATCTCGATAGAAATGTGTCCCTTGATCAGATCGTTCTCACTTGCAAGTATCTCCTATTCAGTGACATGTTTTCAGTCAAAAATGGCGCTTAAACTCTATAGTGGACGCCTCATTGAACTTTTGGTTCTTGTTTCCTACGTTATTCTCTCCATAATCACTTAATTTTCTTTTTATGCATCCTTCGAAATTTCTCTTTAATTTCCGTCTTACTTTATTTTCTAAGTTCATCTACTTTGCATCGAATGCTTCAATTCATTCTCCGTTCAAACCATTCCACCCTTTCCCATCAATTTATGGGGGGAAAAAAATAAAAAAAACGACCCAAAGCAATAAGCCTAATGAAAACCATTCCTTCTTCGCGACTTACCAATAATTTCAATCAAGAACCGTTTTCAAAATGTTCTTTAAGGAATGAGTTCTAATCGCTTCAATTTAGTTAAACATCTGATTTTTTTTCTTCTCATTGTTTTCAAATCAATCATTCAATCAATTATCGATTTTCTTTACATTTGATTGATCTTCTTATTTCAAAAGTGTTTTTACTAATAGTCAATCGCTTTTTATTTGTATTTGTTTTCGCAACGGCCCGTCCTGGTTGCTATTGGGAGGGAACAAGTGACAACCTGGAGTGCCTATTATATTTGAAATACAGAAAATAGCTTCTACCTTCACTCCATCATTAGAAAACGTTTGTTCATATGAATGAATATACTACTCTTTCATCATTTTATGTATATATCGATGAATGTTTCTGAAAGTGTTGCATCTTATATATATATATATATAAGCCATGTCCCCTTTTTTCATATTGAGCAGACATAACTTATATAGCTAGGTTGCCCGCCTTAAATCTCTGGGTGAGAACCGGTTGGTGATTCTAATAAACTGGAATCAAAGCAAACAACAAAAACAACGAGATTATATAACATATAGATTTTTTCAGTGAGTATGTCCCAACAAAGGTGGGAGAAGTAAGTAATTCGTCGATCATCCCGTTTTCCAATTTTTTAATTGATCACCCCAACATGTAACGGTTTCTATTGTGTAACTAACCAAACCTGTTTCTAATCAACTTTCCCACCACCATGTTTCCGTGTTCCATGGCATTTCAACCCATAATACCCCATAAAAAATTGCGTTTTACTGCCTTTGATTAAACGTCACAATCAATATTCTTCTGAAAATTCTTGACTTTCTTTCACTCTCTTCTCACTCTACTTGCCCTTTTGTGATGAAAACTCGCTTAAATTTTGGTACATTTTGGAGGACAACTCATCAAAAATCATTTAAATCATTAAATCGTCATATTACGGGAACACAACAACAACAGCAAAAACAAAAACACAAATAATAATAATAATAACAATAATATTAATGATAATGATAACAATAATGATAGTAATAATAATAATAATAATAATAATAATAATAATAATAATAATAATAATAATAATAATGAGGAGAGTGCTAGAAATATGAGATCTATGACCTCTGGCTGTTAGCAATGGCCTAACGAGGAGAAGAGAAGAGGGGAGGAAAGAGAAGAAAAAATGTGTTGGGGTACGACCCACAGTGCTGCTGTGACAGATGAGATATGAGAGGAGCACTGGAGACCTGGGGAGACTTGCTGTCACTCAGCCTTCAGTGATGACCACAGAATAACTGGCGTAAAACAGTAAACAACAACATTGCCGTGGACTATGAGAGTGTGGAGAGTAGGGCTAGAGACCCTGGGAGACATACTGTCACTCAGTCTCCAGCCGTGACCATCATGCAATTGGTGAGAAAATGCAATACTATTAATGATAACCTTGTTGTAAGACGTTCAAATTCTATTTCAGTTTTCATTGCAGAACGCACCATTAAGGTTTTTGTAAGTTTTTCTTTACATTTGAATTTTTACTAACGAAAATGTAGAATAAATCGAAAATTTTCAGATTTATTGTATTACACTGTTAACATTTAAAACACTCTTCTTCTTCTTCTTCTTCTTCTTCTTCTTCTTCTTCTTCTTCTTCTTCTTCTTCTTCTTCTTCTTCTTCTTCTTTGTACAACTGAGTGGGGAGTAGGAACAATGCAAGCGACTGAATTTCGACCATACGAAACAATGATGCATTCGTGTACCTGAATGTGTGAGAAACAGAACATAAATTCTCTGAAACTTTGAGATTCAAACGGCTCACCCGATCCAAACCAGAAAACCGGACATTGTACTCATGATTCAGGGGAAAAGAACATGTCAGGTTGTGAATATCGCTGTCCCAGCAGACCATGCAGTTGAGTCGAAAGGAAGTAAAAAGCTGGAAGAGGATCTTGATCTTACCAGGGGGTTTGAAAAATTATGGAACATGAAGGCCAAGGTAAATGCTATAGTGGTTGGAGCCCTGGGGACAGTTCCCTGAGAAACTTAAATTTATGATGGGTGCTACAAATTATATTTATGCAAATCAGTTGACTTCCTCTCTTTGAAATAAAAAGAAGTTTCTTCTAACCGATTTTCATCTCATCAAACGTTCGTTCTGTGCCGTAAGTTAAATTCATAAAACACACTTTCATTTGCTCAATGAGCCCCAGGGCTGCACCTTTCAATTGCACTGATAGTGAATAATGTATCAGCGCTTTGGCAACACAAGTTGCGTAGACTTTAGCTATTTATGGCCAACTATAGGTATGTATGGCCAACTGACCCACACGTACGCGTGTGGGCCCTTGAATTACATCCTGTCCCCGTGAGAAGGCAAGATAAATAATGATCATCTATTTTAGATTTTGTCCTGCACCATGGGTTAACTTAATAAAATGTGCTCCACCTGACGAAGGCCCGGGGGAAGAGAAATCTCCTGGGATGTACCTGCCTATAAGACTAAAAGGGGTGGTCAGGTAGTTGTATAAGCGCCTTCGTGACACTAGTTGCGGAGACAAGAGCTATTTTTTAACTACCCATCTTAAACAGACCTTGTGTCAAACCTCTCCTCGTAAGAAAAAGGTATATACAAGTTTTAGCCTGTTTACGCCAGCTGCGATACTACCACAGGGTGAAGTTGAAATTGCGGGCGCTTAGTATTTGCATGTTCACGTCAGATATCTGCTATTTATCGCTGGAGAATGAGTTACAGCAAGTCAAGTTTCTTTATCCTCACCCTTGATTTTTTTAATAACCACTATTCTATTCTATTCCCCCTCTTTTCCTTTTTGAATCTTTATATTAAGGTGTTCGGAAATTAATTAGGTATTTTTGGGTTCTGAAAGTAATTATGTATTATCGAATCGCTCTCTGCGACGCCCATGATAGAGAATTGTGGTAAATCCCGGGGAAGGTCTATGTCCAACGATGGACGCTAAAAGACATGATGATGATGATGAATCACTACCGAAGTCTTTAAATGTTTTAAACCATAGGTAGTATTTTCAAGCCTTCACTGCATCAGGATACACTTCACCAAATGTTTCCCATTGCCTGTATAACAGTACTGCCCTTTCGAAATCCATACAGTAAGCAATGACAATTATGTTTGTCCTCAAAGTCTCCTTCCTCCGTGGGGTTAAACTTTGAAAACTTAACTAACCGCCGGATAGAAGAGATGATGAACTAAAACAGACATCGTTTTGTACCATTTAAACCTGGCCTCTGTTGGTTGGTTCATGATTTATAGTAGTGAAATATGCGATCTCTTTCCCAACACCCCGGTATTATGTCGCTGATCTTTCATCATAGCAGACGAGAATATGCCCGTCCAAAATGAAAGAGTTATTCATGTATGGATCAGCACTACCGCTATTTCATAAGTCAATATATTTTTGATGGATCAAGTATCCTAATTCCAATTCTTTTAAGTTTAAACTCAAGCTGTTAATATGTGATCAGATATGAAGTGTTAAGAGTTTCTCTGACGTAATTTTCATTGGGTCATAATAGGAAGGTAAATCAACCAATGAGATCAGCCCATTTGAGCGCAAACAAACAAACATACCAATAAACAGAAAAATATACAAGCTCTTCATTATGACCGATTATTCTAATTTTACTTTTTTTCGTTTCATTGGAAGTGTTTACAATGTTTGCCTTTTTTGCTATTCTTGAAACACTCTTTCATTAATCAAAAACGTAAACACGGACACTGAACACTGTACTTTCCGTCTGCACATGCATATAGTGCCTACAAGAAGAGGTTGTAATAGAAACCCTCAACAAAAACTGTCAACGTGGGGTTCTGTCAGTTTTTAAGTGGGTCACGGTTGCAGGATTCACCAAAGTAGGTAGAAGGCTGAAAATTTCATCTTCCAATTTTTATTATTTCTAGAAGAAGAAAAAAAGACTTTTTTTTTTTTTATCTCTCCGAGTAGATTTTCAGCAAGGGTTCAATTTGCAATGTACGTTTATACTAAATTGATCCCTCAGTGTGTGTAGTAAATTTCAAACTTTTAATCATTATCATTTCTAGAAGATGAAAAAGAGACTTTTTGTCTTTTTAACTCTCCGAGTGGATTTTCAGCAGGTGTTCAGTTTTTTTGCAATGTACATTTATGCTAAATTGATCCCTCAGGATGTGTAGTAAATTTCAGACTTTTCCAGTGATCACTGTCGAAAACAGACGAGAGATATAATTTATTGAATGATCACCTTTTTTCTGATTTTTAAATTGATCATCCCCAACACGGTATGCTGCCAAGGGACATTGATTGTATGACGGTTTCTATTGACTAACAAGACCTGTTTTTCTTGTTTTCTAATTCATTAATTTCAATCTCTTCCAATTTCCATTATAGAAGTTCAGCATTCTTTATTTCAAATCACTTCAAATTACTCTTATCGTTCTGGGATGGAGAAGTGGGTTGTCTGGGTGAATAACAGCAAGGAAGAATGGACTCGACTCAGAAGAATACCTAATGATCTTTATGTCAAGGGATGGGTGGGTTCATGCCTCTAATTTTCCAACAAAGTGAGCGTGCAAGGGAAACTGAGAAAGCCCCGTTTTGGTACCGCCCTGACGCCAGCTGAATCTGAACTCCATCTGTGAGACTTTGAGTTCATTCTACATTAAAGCCGTTGGGAAAGGCATGAATCTATCTGTTCTAGCTATGCGTCAATTAGTGCAGGATTAAATGAGTGATACCTCCTCGGGTGCTTGTTGCCCCTAAATCTAATTTGCATATCGAAAATGGAGCGAGTAAGTATTTAGGTGATACCGCCCATACAGGGACCACTGAAGCAAGATTATGGGCACTAATTACTTATATAAAATATGACCGCTTCCTCTCTTACTGATTTAAATAAAACTTGTACAGGTATATTAATCATATAAATGAATACAGTACTTTACTTAAAAATACTGATGTAGTTAAAACCGATACGGGTATATTAATTATATAAATAAATACAGTACTTTACTTAAAAATACTGATGTAGTTAAAACCGATACAGGTATATTAATTATATAAATAAATACAGTGCTGTACTAAGAAAAAACTTTAAAATACAATCACTCCCACCGTGACGGATTGCGCAATCTTTTGTGAATTGTACAATTGATCAGAAAGAACTGGAAGAGGAAAATCGATGGTGTAGCTGAATAGTCTTTTTTTTCCGCGATTCATTGCCATCATTCATGCCTGTTTTGTTATTTCTTTAAAAATCAATCTATTCTCTTTTGAAATACACACAAACAGCTGTATAATGTATCTTTTGACCACACCCTTCTTTTCTGCCCTCAGTTTTTGTTTGTTTTGTTTTTTTTGCTGTCAATCAATTTATTTTAATAGATTACTTCCTAATTTATTTGATAACGTAAAGACCTGATGTTTAAAAGCTTTTTGTAACTGGCTCTGCGAATTGTGTTAATTGCATTTTCAATGGATTTTTCTCCTTTTCCACCTCCCTTACGAGCCAACCTTTCTTCCTCCGACCCACCAAGAGCACCATTCCAAATACGTGTACTAGACATCATACATGGAGTGTGCTTAGCCGTGGAGCAATATTTAACGATGCTCATCTTGTATGTTCATGCAGTGACTATCATTAGCGTGATAAGTTCGATCCTTACTGGTTTTCACACATTTCTTCTTTATCATCAAATCATACCCTTTTTAATTCTTCTTCTTTTGATTTTCTTCTTCTTTTTCTTCTTCTTGATCTTTGTTTCTAATACCCCCAACTTTTCTTTTTCTTGCTTCATTTTTCAAACTTTTCTTCTTTATTTCTATACTTCTAATTTTTGTCTTCTTCCCTTCCTTCGTCATTCAAATATCTTTTTCCTCTAATTTCTTTTTTCTTCTTAATTTCTGATTCTACAGTCTGTTTCTTTTACTTTCTGATTCTATAGAAGAAGAAGAAGAAGAAGAAGAAGAAGAAGAAGAAGAAGAAGAAGAAGAAGAAGAAGAAGAATGATAATCTGAAACCAGAAATGAAAGTGATGATCGTTTTCAATGAAGTTGAGGCAAAAACAATTTCAACAACCATTACTTCTCACCCCCTTACAGTGTGAGCCACCCGTCGCGCTGTCCCTATCCCATTTTTATCGCTCCTTTCATCTGTACCACGCCTACTTTTAGCGTCGACAACGGCAACTGCTTTACTCACACGACAGTCACCAGCATTGAGCTTCCTTCCCTAACCGTTTTTCGACCCATTACCTTGTCTATTAGCACAGCTTGTTCTTCTTGTTCTTCTTGTTCTTGTTCTTGTTCTTGTTCTTCTTCTTCTTCTTCTTATCATTATTATTATTATTATTATTATTATTATTATTATTATTATTATTATTATTATTATTATTCCTTCTTCGTCATTCCTCTGCTTTCCGTTTCTCTCTTTCTCTCTCTCTCTCTTTCTTTCTTTCTTTCTTTTTTGTTCTTCTTGTTCTTCTTGTTCTTCTTCATCTTCATTTCGCCGTATTGATTGTCGCTTTTTCTTCTGACAATCTTTCCCGAGTTCTCATTTAATCATCATCATCATCAGTTTTTTCATCGTCCGTCATCGGGCATAAACCTTCCCCACAAATGCCTCACCTTTCTATCGTTGGCGTTGCAGAGCCAATATTTTCTGATCTTTTCCATTTCATCTTGCCATGTCATATTCTACCAGTCTCGGTTCCGCATTTGATCTCTGTGGATCCACGATGTGAATAGTGATGTCCATCTGTTGTTTGCCATTCTTGCAACATGACCTGTCCATTGCCATTTGAGTTTCCAAATGCTTTTTATGATGTCTCAGACTCCCGTTTTCTCCCAAATGTACTACGCTGCCATGTGGTCTTTCCATGAGATGTAGAGCGTAATTCTCTCAAGTGCACGTTGTATGGTTCTCAATTTGGTTATATTCTACGTTTCAGCATCACCTGGATGATCTTCTACTTTCTCTTCTCGTTTCCATTGCTGTGATCGGGATGGATGGTTTTAATTCAATCTAGGGTTTCTCCACTGTTATGCTCCATACCTCGCCATGGCAGCTCAGAGAATTGAACATCACCATTACAGTGAGAGAAATTCGATAATATGTAGCTGATACCGTAAAAAAATATCTATTACAAAGCCTTGGTCACTCTCACTTCGCGTGAAATTCAGTGATTTTTTTTTTTTCATTACGTTTCTCCCTTCAAGAGGAGCCCTCGCCTCTCTTTAAGAGACTTTGTCCGTCCGTCGGTCGGCAGGTCTGTCTGTGTGTCGGTTGGTAGGTCTGTCCCCATATTGATTCTCAGAAGTTTCAAGTCAGATTTAGTTAGAATTTGGCAGAAAGGCGTCTTTTGGCGATTTCTAGAAAAAAAATTCCCGCTGAAAGTCACATGACCTGGCCCGAATGGCGTTTAAATTTCATGTTATAAAATCAATTTTTCAGCTTTTTCGTGTCCGACTTACTTGAAACTTGATAGAGAAGTGTTCCTTGATAAGATGCCTCTCTCCTGAAATCATCTTTTCCTCATGTGTTGAGGCAGTAATGGCGTTTAAACTTTACAGTGGACGCCTCATTGAAGTTCCGGTTTTTTGTTACCTTAGCATTTAATATGCTTTAATATTGAGGTTCTCTTTGGATTCTTGTCAGATTTTGTTGGATTAGATCCATGAAATCTGTCTTTTCCATCATCCTTCTTATCTTCGTAACCAATCCAAATCCAATCCACGAATTATTTCATCTACTTACCCATCAAAACTGTTAACTAATCCAAATCTGATCCACAAGTTTTTCATTTTCCTTTAAACTTTTAATCTTACCAACCGATCCAAGTATTATCCATGCGTCCTCCCATTATGTTTCTAATCTTCTCAACCGATTCAAAGTTGATCCACGAATTCTTCCTTTTGGATCATCTTCCTAATCGTTCCAACCGATCAGGAGATGATCCATCAATTTTCTTTCTTGAAGATCTTTTTAATCTTTCCAAATGATCCAAATTTGATCTACAAAATCTTCATTTTCAATGATCAATCTAATCTTTTTGACCATTCCAAACTTGATCCATCATTTTCCATGTACTTCTAATTTTTCGACCGTTCCATTATTTGATCCGATGTTTTCCATGATCCTACTTTTTTGTACCATTCCTAATTCGATTCAAAATTTTCAATGATCACTCTTTTATCACCCAAGCAACAGATGATCCACTATTTTTTTTTCCGTGATCTTTCTAATCTTTCCAGCCAATCCGAATATTATCCATGAATTGTTTCCATTATCCTTCTAAACATTCTGATTCAAATTTGATCCATGGAATCTTCCTTTTCCACGATCTTTCTACGTTTTTTAAACCGAACCTTTATACATTAATTCTTCTCATTCTTATGCACGTTTGATCCACGAATTTCCAATGATTGTTCAAATCTTTTGAATCGACCAAAATTCTACTGTTGTCTCCCTCCATCTGCAGAACCCTTCTTATGTTTCTATCCTATTTTATCAATTGCTTCCTTGATCTTACTGAACTTTTATAACCCAACTGAAATCCTCCTTTTTCATGATTCTTCCAATCTTTTCAGCTGATCCATATTTGTTTGACTGGTTCTTCCATTTCCACGATACTTCTAAATTTTTCAACCAATCAACATTTGATCCATCGATTTTTCTTTCGTTACAACACTTTTTATCGTTTAACCAAACTACATTTGATCCAATATTCGATCGTTTCGCAAAATCCTTTTGATAATCTTTACCAAACCAAATTTGATCCAACTATTCTTCTTTTTCCATGATCCTTCAAATCTTTTTAACTAATCCAATTTTGATCCGTCATTTATTCCATTCAAATCACCCTTCTGATCTTTTAACTGATCCAAATGTGATCCACAAATCCTTACTTTTCCGTGATCTTTCTAGTCTTTTGGATCTATCCACAATCGATCCAATAATCTTTCCTTCACGTTGATCTTTGTAATCTTTTTATGAAACACGGTTTTGATCCGCCAATTCTTCCATTTCCATGATCCTACTATTGAAAAAAAAAATTATCCAAATCTGATTCAAATTTTTCATTTCCTTTATTCATCTAATCTTTCCAGTCGCTCCAAATTTGATCCAATAACTCTTTCTTTATCATGATGAGTCTAATCTTTTTCACGAACCCAAGTTTTGATCCATCGATTCTTCCTTCCCCGTGATCCCTCCAATCTTTCCAACTGATTCAATTATGATCCACTAATTCTCCCTTCATGATCTCAATCATGCTTTTAACCAATCCATGTTTGATCCACAACTTCTTCATTTTCTACAATACTTTTTACAACCAACCATCTATTAATCCTTTCTTCTCTATTAACTTTTCAAATCCTTACAACCAATCTTTCTCTTCCTTCATTCCTTCGCCTCTACCATTCCACCCTCAAAGTCTTGACCCCCCATCTTTTGTTGCAATATACCTTTCCTTCCTCCTCTAGACAGAATCCCCCTTTCACTCGTCTAAATCTAGCTTTAATTACTCTGATGAGATCCTGAATGAAGAGATGTCGACGTGTATCTAACCGCTGTTGGCTGTGTTGCAAGGTCAACTGATATCGCCTCGGGCACCAACGGATTGTTACGACGTTTTAGCTCACCCTAAGTCTAACTCCCCTGCACCTTTTCGTCTGCATGCTTACAAAAACATTCACTATGGGTGTGTCAGGGTCCGGTGACATTATTTTTCTCATCATTGTCAACGAAGACGACAAGAACATCCGAGGAGTTTGTGAGGTTGGGATTAGGATGTGGGTGGGTCGTATTGTCGATGTCAAAATATTTCTATCATGTTCTTTGTACTCAGCACAGACGCCTTTACTTGCCATCATCCAACGCCAGACCCTTTTGACTTCCGCCTTGTTTAACCCTTTCCATTCTTTCGTTATTTGCCACTACACCCTGTCACACCCATTTTAAGCGAGATTTCTCATCATCTTTTACAGAATTTATTCATCTTCTATGCAGTCTCCATTTCATTCTTCTTCTTGTTATTGTTTTCCCTTTATTCTTTCTTATTATTCTCCTTCTCTTTCTTCTTCTTTCTTTCTCCTTCCTTCTTCCTTCCTTCCTTCCTTCCTTCCTTTCTTCTCCCTTCCTTTCTTCTCCCTTCCTTTCTTCTCCCTTCCATTCCTCCTTTCTTCTTCTTCTTCTTCTTCTTCTTCTTCTTCTTCTTCTTCTTCTTCTTCTTCTTCTTCTTCTTCTTCTTCTTCTTCTTCTTCTTCTTCTTCTTCTTCTTCTTCTTCTTTAATCTCAGTTTCTTCACGTCTTGTTATTGTCTCCCTACTATATCGTCATCATTTAGTCTTTATTTCTTTTTTATCAGTTTTTTCTTCAAAAGAAGTTTTTTTTCCAATTTTTCCTTCTGTTTTCTTCTTCTATATCTTCATTTTTTAATTTCTCATTTCTTCTTTCAGTTTCTGCAAAAGGATTTGAAAAAAAAACCTCTTCATTCTGTTTCTCTTTTTTCTCTCCTTATTTCTTCCTCTTTTTCTTCATCTTCTCCTTCATTTTTCTTTCCTCTTTCTCTTTATTTTCTTTGGTTTCCCTTCCTTCAATTTATCATCTTTTTCTTACCCCTCCATTCCCTTCCCTTTTTTTCCCCTCCTTCCTCATACCTCTCTTCACCGTCATCACCCTTCTTCCTTCATGTTACGATCTCACATGCATCTTGTCAAGCCCAGCAAGGACAGATGGTTATGCCCCCCAGATCCAAGACACGACATTTATCGCCGTTCTTGGGGTTCACCAAGACTAATTATATTTCAGATGCATAAAACAGTTTCATTTGTTAATAGGTTCCAATAAACAATTATATTTTTCCTTAATTTTTTTAAAAACAAATTATCAAATTTGCCTCGATTTTCAAAGTGATTGAGTAATTAATAC
>OY735239.1:26060513-26083013 GCA_963457665.1 Thysanoteuthis rhombus
CGTATGACAAAAAGCCTAAGAAAACAAAATGAAAAACAGGGTTAAAAGAAAGAAAATTGAATGAATGAAAGAAAAAAAGAAGAACGAAATGAAAAAGAGAAAGAAGGGAAGAAACACCAATAGTGATAAAACACTGCTCGGAAAGCTTGATATAACGAAATGGGAACGATCTTAGAAAAGAAGGGGTTAATCCCACAAGAAAGACGAAGAATAAAAATTCCTGAAGGAAACGATAGACAAATGAAAAAAGAAAGAAAGGAAAGAAAATCCAGGAAGGAAGTTGAAGGGAAATTGAAACAGGAAAAGCGAAAGAATAAGTGTCGTAGGTGAGGGATGCCGTGGTGTAGGGCTCAGAAGTGTGCTTATCATCAACTTTAAGATTTGACTTGAGGTCGCCTCTGGCCAAGGGAGATAACAAATGTGTCTTAATTAATCAAAACGTCCGTAGACCAGGTGGTTCCGGTTATGTAGCCGCCATTCTTTGCAACAATCAATTGTACAGCTCAGCCACCAAGCTGTGGGATTGAAGACAGAGGGAGTTCGGGGAGAAGGGAACTGTTTGGGGAAAAAGGTGGGGAGGAAGACTGGGGTCTTAAAACGCGAGAACAACAGAAAGAAATAGATAGATTGGCAGATGGAGAGAAAGAGAGGCTGGGGAAAGAAAAATGAAAAAGAATGTTAAAGTGAACATGTACGGGGTAGATGGCTGACTGCTCTAGGAAAGAGCTGTTTGGAAAACACAGGGATTGGAAGGCTGGGTTCTCGAAACGTGAGAACGAGAGAAAGTAAGGGAAGAACTAACAAAGGTAGAAGAAGAAGACTGGGTCTCAAGACGTGAGAATGAGATCAAGAAATAGATAGACTGACAGATTGAGAGAAAGAAGCGCCAAGGAAGAAAAAAAATGGAAAACAAAAGTTAAAGTGAGCGTGTATGGGATAGATGGTTGGCTGCCCCAGGCTGTAACCGATCGAGGTCCCATTGACATGTCTGCTAAGTTGGACAAGGTTTAATTGGACCCAAAGACAGTTAAAAGAATTTCGAACTAATCTGCCGAAAGCGAGGCTCTGTTAATTGGTATGCGTCAAAAGATCTCAGAAAGAGGATCTCTCGTTGAAGTTACGATGATTTGTGCAGAAGATGGTGGATTCTTGTTATTGTGGAGTATGGGGAAGGGTTATCAGGAACCGTCAACCAAAACTGTCAACAAAACTGTCAGCGTAGTATTCTTCAGTTTTTATGGTAGTTTGGCTGGCTAAATGAATATGTATTATGTTACCAGGCTGCGTAAATGGTGCTAGAGGGCTGAAAATTTAAACGTTTACTCCGTATTATGTCTTGGAAAAAGGTTTTTGATAACCATTTCCTTAAATAGGTTTTATGGGATGGGTTAATTTGCCAAGTAAGTTCACGCTAAATTGACCCTTAAGATTGGGTCACGCTTCTCTTTTGAAAATTTGGACCTTTTGTAGTGATCCAAACAACACGCGATAGGAGTAAAATTTTCGTTGAGCCTCCTTTTTCTAATGTGTTAATTGATCACTCCCAACATAGCATGCTACCAAAATACATACGTCATATGACAGTTTCTTTTGTGTTACTAACCAGACCTGTTTTATTTATTCATTCATTGGCCTCAGTTTCTCTGTTTTTGTTTGGGGTTTGTATTCATCACTGATTACTTCGTCTATTGTTATCAATACTGGACAATGTCTTCCAATTCGTTCGTTCGTTTCTTCCGTAGAAGTTTATGTCACATACTCCTGGTATTATGGGGAGGACTTATTGTACAAATGGATCAAAGCTTTCATTGGGTGTGACAATCACGGGGACATATCATCATCGTCGGTCTTTTAATATCTGCCGTTGGACATAGACTTTCCCCCAAATTCACCAGACCTCTTTAACATGGGCGTTGCAGGATCAATACTTCCTGAATTTGTCTAGTTCGTCTCTCCATCTTAAATTCTGCCGGCCTTGGTTGTGCATGTGATCTCTGGTTGTGAGTTGTGATGTTCATCGGCCATTCTTGTAGTAAGACTAGCCCCTTGCCATTTGGGTTTTCTTATAGATTTTATAATGTCTCACACTCCTGTTCTCCCCCTGATATATTGTGCTGTCTTGCAATCTCCCCACGTGAGGTTGAACACAATTTTTTCATGTCCACATTGCATAGTTTTCAGTTTGCAGATCAGTCTCTTGATTAGAATCCACCTTTCAGCTCTATAAATGACAATCGGAAGGATGCATTGGTTGTATACCCTTCTTTTTAAGGCTAATGGGATTTTCTTGTTCTTGGAGAATTGGGCACAACAACTTCTAAAAGGATATCAAATAATCGATTGCAAAATATTCTAATATAGAAATGAATAGTGAATCATTTTACTACAGAAAAACGTTGTATAAGATTTGAATATAGGAATGCAGTGAAACATTATTTTATTATATAAATGCATTGCAAATTATTTTATTGTATTACATTGCAATGCAAGATCATTTTGCTATAACAATTTATTTTACTATAGAAACACATTGCTAGATATTTTCAGATGTAAATTCGTTGCAAGTTATTTTACTATAGAAGTACATTGCAGAATTATTTCAATGTAGAAAAGTAAAGAAAATTCTTTTACTATAAGAATGCATTACAAATTATTCAAGTATAGAAACGTGTTGCAAATTATTTACCATAGGAATTTAGTAGGAAGTATTTTAATGATTACCGTTTATGTAACCTTTAATATCATGGGTAGGTTTGTAACTGATCAAAGTTTCGTTGACATATCTCTTAAATTAGACCTTAAGGCAATTATACAAATTTCGAACTAATCTGCCAAGAGCAAGGTTCTGTTAATTGGTGTGCCTCAAAAGACATCAGAAAGAAGGTCTCTCGTTGAAGTTACAATGATTTCTGCGGAAGATGTTGGATCGTTGTTATTGCAGGGGCAAGGGAAAGAGTTATTTCCTTTGTTTATTTATTTATTCGTCACGTTCGCTAATGTAAGAACCACTGTTCAGCTCGCAGCCCAAGAGACAGAGAGCAATAGTAACAGTCTCCCTTATTTACCGCGCTAGACGCTGCTATTGTAAGCGGTTCTGTCTGGTTACCTAATTCACATATGCGACATCACTTCTTTATTTATTGGTCCCTGCTTCTCTGTTTCTGTTCCGGGATTTCATTCTCCCCAGATTTTCGCGTCTCTGTTATTAATGCTAGTCAGTGGCTTTCAGTTTCTCTGTTTATTTGTTCCTTAACTCGTGATATCATGGGTAGCACTTATTGAACCAATGAATCAATTCTCACAGTTGCTGTAATAATAACACAGTCGTAGCAATTACTATATGAATACAGAATTATTAATCGTCAATATTTTATTTTAGGACTCGAATTGAAAATTATTTTACTGTAGAAATATATTGGAAGTGAGTTTACTATTTCACTATAGAAATGCATTGAACCTTTTCTTCTTTTTTTTTGTATTGTAAGATCGCATTCAGATTTATATTTCTATTGGAATGGATTGTAAATTATTTTAGTATTAAAATGCATAATAAATTATCTATCTATCATAATACGTTGCGAATAGTCTTACCTCAGGAATGCATTGCAAATTATATTTATATATGAATTGCAATGCAAATTATTTTTCTGCAGATATGTGTTTAATATTATTCTCAATAGTAATTGTATGCGAATTATTTCTTCAGAATGTATAGCAAATGCTTTTACCATAAAAGTAGCTAAAAACCAGAATTTCGAATGCTGCTTTTCCAGATTTTCAGGGTATATTCCCTATGATTAGGAAATTGAATTTAGTCGAAAGCCAGGATGTTAACTGCTGATTTTCTAAGCAGGCAGTGTGTCATCATTAGTAAAAATGGCTTCACTCTATCATCTTAAATACGTTCAGTATAGTTTGGCTGTGTTCTACGGTAACCTTGATGAATCAAGTGAACATACCCACTGAGAGTAGTACAGGCACAAACATATATACGCATCCATCTTCAGAGTAGATGTATATTTACTTGTGCAATTTATCATAATCACCATCCGACTTAGCAGGATCGCCAAGCCTCACTAGAGTTGGAAACAAGGCTTAATCATTATCATCATCATCAGTCTTTTAACGTCCGTTGTTGGGCATAAACCTTCCTAGAGATTCATCACACTTCTCCATCATGATCGTCGCGGAGCCAGTATTTCCTGAATTTGCCTAACTCATATCTCCATCTAATACTCTGCCGGCCTCGGTTGCACACGGGATCTCTGGGGATCCATGTTGTTAGTTGCAATGTCCTTCAGTTGTCTGTCATTCTTGCAAAATGGCTAGCCCATTGCCATTTGAGGTTTTTATTAGATTCCATGATGTCCCTTACCCTTGTCTTTTTCCGGATGTACTGGGTTGTCTTGTGGTCTTTCCATGTGAGGCCCAGTATAATTCTTTCATGTACACGTTGCGTGGTTCTCAATTTGTGGGCCTGTCTCTTGGTTAGTTTCCATGTTTCTGCTCCATAATGGGATCATCTGGTTTTTGAAAATTGAACTTATACGTACTCATCAAACGAGAAAAATAATTTGTTACTCTTATTCCTCGGAGATGGACAGGTACTAACACATTGGTGAAGTCATGCCCCGAGAGTAAAAAGAAGCTCAATTTTTTCCATCAGCTTTATGATAGTAGCCAGAGTTATGCACATCGATAGCCTCTCTTTATAAAAATTATTTTTACCTTTAAGTGGTTCCATTTTGATTGTGTGACCACGTTGCCGCAATTAGAAATGGCATAATAGCCGACAAGTACAGCTTTCTGAAATTCAGGAAATACTGGCTCCGTGACGCCCATGATAGAAAATTGTGGCGAATCCTAGAGAAGGTCTATGTCCAACGACGTACGTTAAAAGACTGATTATGATGATGACGACTGCTTTCTAGAACACGTTAACTGTGCCTGTAATAATTGTAGATAAAGACGTTTTTTTCGTTTGTTATGTTGGGAATAAAGTTGCTGAGTCCAGTTTACTATTTAGAAGAAATGGTTTCATTTATTACCAATAGCATTAATGCAGAATGAACTCAAACTGTCTCAGTCAGAGTTTGAACTCAGTTCGCCGATTCCATTTCCCGTTAAACCACCTACACTGTTGTGGCACATCAGCAGCGGCAGCGGTGTTTTAATATCGTTTGTCAGACATAGACCTTACTCAAGATTCGTCAGACCTCTCAATCGTGGGCCAATATCTTCTGCAACCCGTCTAAATCATTACAGCATCTTGTTTTCTGTTGGCCAGGATTTCACATATGATCTCTTGGGATCCATTTGCTAAGGCGTGATGTAAAGGGGTTTTCTGACATTCTTGCAACATGGCCTCCGCATTGCAATTTGAGTTTTCTCATGGGTTTTATGATATCTCTGATAACTATTTCTTGATGCGTTACTACGTCTCTATAACTCACACTGTCAATCCACAGTTACTTGATTTAAAACAATATAACATTACGTAATATTATGATAAAATAGTGATGTATAAAGAATACGTCATCAACATTCACAACTATGAGATCATTGATAGATTTTTTTCAGGTATGATTTCTATAATATATAGTTTCCTTTCTAGCAGCCCCTTAGCAGCTGTTTTCCTTCCAGTGGTTCCCCTTATCCGCATTTTCCCTTTCAGTGGATCTCCCTTACCCGCAGTTAACTTTTTCAAAGCCTACCTCCTTATCCGAAGTTCCCCTTTCAGTACCCCCTATCCACGGTATCCTTTCCCATAGTACCTAGAGGCATCA
Source organism: Thysanoteuthis rhombus (assembly GCA_963457665.1). Lineage (NCBI taxonomy): Eukaryota > Metazoa > Mollusca > Cephalopoda > Oegopsida > Thysanoteuthidae > Thysanoteuthis > Thysanoteuthis major. Next base: position 26,066,300 of record OY735239.1, read on the forward strand.
TTAGAATTCTGGTCTGGTTTCTCTAAATGACAGTCGTTAACGTTCTTTCCACGTTTCGTAAAAACGTGTTTTGTTGAGAAGAAAGCAACGGTTTTATTTGATGAGCCAAAACCATCTCTATCTTCAATTTTCCCACTATTTTGTTTTTATATTTTTAAGGGAGTATTTTCAAAGAATTGTTACAACTAAGTAGTTTTCTTCTCTTAAATATCATTAATGAAATTGTCAATTTTTTTCTTCCAGCCCTTATTTTTCGGTTTACTTTTTTGATTGAACTAGTTTTATTTTCGTGAATGGTTTTAGGAAATTGTTTTCTAAGTGCTATTTACTTCCTGCTTTAATGGCTATTATTTATTTATTTATTTGTTTGTTTATTTATTTTGGTTTTCCTTTTTTTTGAGCGACACACCCAGTTTTCTGTCTTCATTCTCTTTCACTCTCCCTGTTTTCTTTTGGGATTTTTTTCCGAAACAATCCTTTCTTTTTTTGCTATACCCACCACTCTCTCTCCCTCTCTTTGTCTGTCTGTCTGTCTCTCTCTGTCTGACTTCTCTCTTTCTCTCTTTCCTTCTTTCTTTTCTTCCTTTTAGAAACTGTCAAGCAAAACCGGCACAAAAACGGTTTCTCCAGTTTCCAAGTTGATCTGCCTGTCTGGCCCTACATTCATGTGCGTATCACGCCCACAGGCTGCACAAATGGAGCTAGAGGGTTAAAATTCTCCAACATATACTCTATATTGTGCAAAGGAAAGCTTTCTCCTCATAAATTGTCTTTTAGTAAGGGGTTCAATTTACCGTGTAAGTTCACGATAAATTGGTCACTAGTTTGTGTCTGCGTATCTTTTAGAAATTCGAACTTTTCAGTAAATCAGCAAAAAGCAAGAAAAGTAACTTATTCATCGATCACAAATTATTCCGATCTTTTGATTGATCTCTCCTAACACGGCATGCTGCAAATAGCTGTTGGTGATCTGACGTTTTCTATTGAGTGACCATCCAGACTTGCCTTTTTTTCCCCATTATCTCATAAATTAATTTGTTCAATTTTTTCAGTTTCACTCACACTCTGATCATTCCCCTCTTTCTCTCTTGTCTCTTCTTTTTTCATGTGTATAAATTGTGCCCTCACTATTCCTCTTTCTAAATTTTTACTTCTTTCTGATTTAATGTTTGAACTGTCTCCCCCCTCTCTCTCTTTCTCTTTTGCTTTCTCCCTGCTTCTATCAACCCTTTTTTTCTCTTTGTTTCCGTCTATCTATCTATCTATCTATCTATCTATCTATCTATCTATCTATCTATCTATCTATCTATCTATCTATCTATCTATCTATCTTGGTCTGTTCATATCTGTCTATCTATCTATCTATCTATCTATCTATCTATCTATCCATCTAACCACCGTGGCCCCACAAATCTCCCAACCAACCAGCCAAACAGACTGCAGATTGTCTCTTTACTCACGTGTGTGCGCCCGCACGTGTGTGCCTCTCAGTGTGTGTGTGTGTGTGTGTGTGTGTGTTACGTCCGATGCTCCTGGTCATATTTTTGGGTCTGCAATCTTGAAATTTTGCTCAAGTACCCCACTAGGCACCATCTAAAAACGTCTCCTTTTTTTCATTTTCTCAAGAAGGGCTATTTGGCTCTCTATGGTCATTTTAGGCCCAAAACGCATAAATCTGATGCTTGTAGTTTTTTAGATAATTTTAGATGACATATTTTTCAAAAGTTAATTTTTGTCAGTTTCCTTTTTATAATTAGTTCTGATGCACGCGTGGTCTACGGTGATTCATTTATGCAAGGTGCAGATATGGTTCCCCCTTTCTCTTTCTCTCTCTATTTCACTCTCTCACTCACTCTCTTGATCTATCTGTCTATCTTCGTTCATCTAGCTACTTTAATGTTCGTTTTTCCACAGACTGTCTCATATTTTTTTGTTTCTTCGTTTCGTTTTTTGTATGACATTTCTTTTGGCTTATTTTTGCCTTTGACAAAGCCCAAATTTTTTTTACCTCATTTCTTTTTCTTTCTTGTTGCCTTCCTTATCCTTCTTTTTTCTTGGTTTTCATTCCTCTCTTTCATTCCTTCTTTTTTGTCTTTGTTTGTGTTTTCTTTGCTCTTCTGTCTCCTTTTTTCTATCATTCTTTTTGTTTTTTCTTTTTTTCCTTCTTTTTTCTTTCTCTTCCTCATTTATTTCACCGTTTTTCTCTCCTTTTCCTCCTTTCCTTCACTCTTTCTATCTATTTTTCTTTTTTTTCCTTCCTTGTAAACTTTTTTCTTTACTTCATATTTCCTTCTTCTTGTCTTTTTTCCCTTTGTCCAACACTGCTTTATTTCTTCAGGTGGAATTTTTTTTCTCCCTCCCTTTTATTTCTTTTTACCTTCTTACTCTCTGTTATCCTTCTTTCTCCTCGTTTTTCTTTTCTTCTCTTTCTTTACTTTCCTTTTTCTTTCTTTCTATCCCTTTTTAAAGTACACAACATTACTTGACTTTCTTCCTCTCTACTATCAATTCCTTTCTTTCGTTTCTCTTTTCCCTTTTCACTTTCTTTTTCATCCCGTTTAATGTTATATGCAATGAAATTTTGTTGATTAAGTGTGAAAGAAATTTTTGAAATTGTTTTTTCTTTTTGGACTCGTTTTCATTTCAGGAGAGGGCATCTTTAAAGGGAAGTAACTCGTAATTAACAATGACAGTTTTAAATGCGCTACTGATTAGGGCTTGGACTAATTAAACAGATGCATTGTTTCTCAAAACCCGCACCTCATTACCCCTCTCTCCTGATGTCATTTCATTCCTCTTCATCTTCCTCCCTAACTCCCACTCCGACTTACTTTTACATTGGTGCGAGGCTCGAATTCTCTGTCTTTTTTTTTTCTCCATCATTTTTTCTCTCCTCGTTTTCTATTTTGCTGGTATCTAATTTTTCTATGTTCCACTATTCACTAAGATCCATCCATCCATCCATCCATCCCTCCATCTATCTATCTATCTATCTATCTATCTAATTCAGTCTGTCGTTCCAATGGCCTTTCCCATTAACCTCTCTGCCTCTCTTTGAGAACTATTAGAAACCGTCACCAAAAACAGGCAACATAAGTTTCTCCAGTTTTCAAGTTGATCCGGCTGAACGGCACTGAATGTATGGATCACATGAACAGGCCAAGGCAAGAGAAATAACATTCATTGATCACCTTTTTACAAATTTGCAGTTGATGACCCAATTGAATAACTAACTAGGTCTATCTATCTATCCATCTATCTATCTATCCATCTATCCATCTATGTATGTATGTATGTATGTATGTATGTATGTATGTATCTATCTATCTATCTATCTATGCATGTATGTATGTATGTATGTATGTATGTATCTATCTATCTATCTATCTATCTATGCATGTATGTATGTATGTATGTATCTATCTATCTATCTATCTATCTATCTATCTATTTAATTCTCTCAGTCTGTCTGTCTTCCCTTCTCTCTCTCTCTCTCTCTATACATATATATATTTATATATATATATAAAGAAATGTGTTTGTGAGTGTAGATGTGCATGTGTGCGTACGTGCGTTTCTGTGTGTTTTCTCAGAAACAAAGATAGTAATGAATAGAAACCAGTATTTTGGATGGGTGCTTTTCAAAGAAAATCAGGCTCTTGACATTGAAAGTTTGTTGCAACATGGTCTTCGTATTCTCAAAGAAAAACATTTGAAAGATAAAATGCTTAGTTCATATCATCTACGCGTAAGTCCCCCCTATCATACCATTTTTACTTCAATACATACATTTTCTTCTTCTTTCTTCCTTTTGTTTCCTTCATTTTGACATTTTCCATCTGTTTTCTTCTTTTCTTTCTTTCTTTTCATTTTCCCATCTTCCATCTACTTTCTTTTTCCCGACCATCATCTCTGTTCCTTCCTTCAACCCTGCTGATCTCCCCACTTCTGTTCTTTCCCTCCTTTTTTCTTTCATTTTTTCCATTATTTTCTTTCTTTATATTTTCTTTCATTTCTTTTCCTTCTTTCCTTTCTTCCTCTTATCTTCTTTTCTTTCTCTTTACTGTATTCTTACTTCTTCTTTATTCAGTTCGCATCATAAGCTTTTCGTTCTTGCTTCCTTTCTTTTTTTTTTCGTTTTCCCGTTTACAACCTCTTCTTTTCTTTTTTCATTCCTTTTTTTCTTTCTTTCCTTTTTTCTTTCTTGCATTTTTTTAAACATCTTCCCTTTTATACTTTTTTCTTCCCTTTCTTCAACCTTCCCTTCCTCCCTTCCTCACTTTCTTTTTTATTTTGACCATCCCTTTCTTCCTTTTTTCCTTCTTTCTTCCTTTCTTTCCTTCTTTCTTCCTTTCTTTCTTTCTACTTTGCGTTCTTCTTTTTCCTCTCTTCATACCTTTTTCTCTCTTCCTTTCTTCCTTCCTCCCTGTTTCTCTCACCTCTTTCATTCCTCCCTCCCCTTTTCCTCCCTTTCTTCCTCCCTTTCTTCCTCCTTTCCTTCCTTACCATTTTACTCATTATTTTTGTCTCCCAGCTTTTATTCCATCTGTTTATATCCATTATCCAGATCTTCTGAAATATAAAGCTAAAAACTGTCACTCAATGAAAACCATAGTGTGACCAACGTCTTTTGGTAGCATGCCGTGCCGTAACTGATCAATTAAAACTAAAGCGAAAAGGAATGATCAATGAATGAAGTTACTTCTCTTGCATTTCGTTGGGTAGAGATCGCTCAAAGGTCCTAATATCCGGAAAACAAACCTGATACTGCCGGACATAAACTGTGGTATCAATTTAGCAAAAATTTACACTGTAAATTGGACCCCTACTAAAAACCCATTATTGGGGAATATTGATATGAAAAAAATGTTTTTCTAGATACAACTCCGTAAATGTTTAAATTTTAAGCCTTCTAGCTCCACTGGTGTGGCCTGTATGAGTGATGCATATGTAGCCAGCAGTGATGCCAACTCTGAGATTCTTTCCGTGATAAATCGACCTCGAAAAAGTACTGAGGATACTGTAAGCATTCTAATGGCCATTTCAATAGCTAAAATATTCTAGTTGCTAAATATTTAAATGGTTAAAAAGTAGTTGAAAATTTGTTGAAAACAGCACTAAGAATTGGCCCAAATATTGATTTTTCGCGTTGCCAAATCAAGAGATTCGCTAAATTAAGCACGAAAAGCGCTCAATTGACAACACTGATAGCTATCCAACCAGAAAGACAAACCATCTTGAAAACTGAAAAAAAACCTGCATTGACGGGTTTGGTGACAGTTCTGGTTGACGGTTTCTAAAAATGGCGTTGATCACAATAGAAAGTCGAGAGAGAGAAAATAGCACACGGCTCTTTAGAAAATTAAAATGCGAATTAGCCCGACGCAGAGGAAATTTGACTGACTGGAAAATTATTACCCTCTCCTAAATAGATCAAAGTGAACAGGAAAGAGGGAATTGACGTCTAAAGGAATTAATATCGAAACAGAATTAACACCGATCACCGTGGCCCAGTGGTAGAGTGCTCACCTCCGGTTCGGTAGGCCATCATTCAATTCACTTGAAGACTTCAGAACAAGAACAGAATTCTAATGACGCTTGCACATACCAATGAAAGGGAAAACACGGATATGGGGGTCCTCTTGAATGCAAAGCACAGATCTGAGAACCACGAAACGGGAACCTGGGATAATAGGACCGCTAAAACGTTAACTGCAAATAAGGGGGATCACTTACCTAAAAGTGAGGATTATGAAGCCGCTAGAAAGGACACTGTAAATTATTTAAATTGTATCAAAAAAGACAATTTCAATCTATAACTCAATGCTTGTGAACGCTGATGGCGTAATCATTTCGAGAAAAATTTCATTGTGCTTTTATTACGTGACTATCATATCATATTATAATAGCTTAGTGAGGACCAACAAAGTGAATTATACAGATGTGTAAACGCATTTGAAAATGTCTGCCTGCTTAACGCCCAGTACAAGGAGAAGGGACAAAATGAGTCAAATCACGTTGGATACACAGTTGGATATATCTCGTAAGATAACCGGAGTTAAGCAACATCTAGCCTGGACAGTACTTAGAAAAGTGAGTATTTGGAAATGACTGTGTGAGCTTGATCTAGCCACATCCTTGATGAGGGTATAAACGGAAAATGATTATACGTATGATAGATACTGAGTTAACGATCCAATTGTGTTCGAAGAGCTTGTAAAAGAATTTGTTTGCACAGGTGTAAATCTCCATAAAATTGACCTTAGAAATTGAATTTAGATTAAATATCTTGGGGCCCTGAACATATCAATGGACATAAGAATTTGTGATAAGTCCAAACCAGAAGTCACATTCAGTTTTCAGGCAGACTTCGTACAATGATTGTCCACGAAACATTTGCAGCGATAAAGTCTAACTCACGCCTATACTTACCAAAAGACACTTCTTAGGTTAGAGGCAAAATGATTGCGGTTTTTCACTATCAAATTCAAATCAGTATATCTCAGCTTAGAATGAAAGTTATTGATCAAAATAAGAACCATCGGAATCTACACATTTTTGCCAACTAGGAACAAATCCAAACATTTCAGAAGCGAAGAATCCTGGGGTCCTGAAACCAATGATTGTTCTGAGCTGCTGGTTGATAATTAAAGACCTTCCCTCGCAGGAAGTGGTCGAAGTGCTTGAAAAAGTGCTTGCCAAAGGAATGTCGACCAACTGTTGAATGGTCAACGTTAAGTTCTTGTCCTCAACTGGATGTCGTCAATCACTGAGGGACGTCCATGTTTTCGAGGTACTCGTCTCCGTTTATGTCTCATCTTGAACTCATCAAAATTGTCTGAATTTGTTTTTCCAGCTTTGATTCGATAGCCTCAAATAGACCCACCACCAAAAAAATTAATAGAACTCGCAATTACAGTTGATAAATGAACAAGTGTAGCGTCAAAATTTGTAGTCATGTGAAAAATTCCATCTAAGAATAAATATGGTCAGAATAAATTCTTTTCGTGACATCACTGGTGTTTCCCACAAGAAAACATCCAAAATGGAGTGAAAGCATCTAGAAACATTCTAAACCCGTCAGAATGAGTCCCGAAAAGAGTTGAAATTTGCCTTTTTTTTTCTTTTTCGAAAATCGTAAACAAAATTTTGTCAAGGTATTGATGCCAATTTTCAAGTTTGTAGACAAAACGGTATGGCCAAGAGCAATGGAACTCACAAACAAACACTTGCACGTATAAAAAAACAGTTGAATCCTCTGCCATTTTAGGTAGGCATTGTTGTTCAATGGTATTCTCACTTTAAAATGGTATATTTCACGAACATATTGAAGTAATAGTTCATTCCAGAAATAAACATCTAAGTTTAAAATAACCCCCCCCAAAAAACGCAATTATTTTTGCACCAAGTGAAATTGATTCTTCATCAGGTCATTCGAGTATATATTTCAACAAACGGAACATTCTGCAACAGCCAAATCACATTAGATACACCGGTTCTATTAAGATCGCCGAAGTTAAGCAACACTGACTTGTGGTAGTATTTAGAAGGGTGACCATCGGGGGAATACTAGGCGCTGCAAGCAGCTGGATATCACGTTGAGAGCCTCCCGTGACACTCTCGTTTATCATCCTAAAATGAGACTGATCTCTACACTGTGCTCAAAAACGGACGATAGAGGCCTAAACCACCACCCCTGACACCTGGAACATCTGAATGGGCTTGCGACAAGAACTGAATGAATGAAATAAACAAAAGCTCTAGTTAGAGACCGTCACGTGTTCAACGACCTTTGGCAGTTGTCTGTATTTGAGGATGTTCATTAGAAAAATTGGTGAAAAGGTGTGATGAATGAATAAGTTACTTCTTTTGCCTTTAGTGATCACTAATTTTCTTTCATCTTTCATTCTTTCTTTCAGCTATGTGTTTTCATTATTTCACCAGCATATTCCTTCCTTTCTTTTTCCCTTTTTTCTATATCATTTTTCGTCATTCCTTCCTTTCTTTTCTTTCCCTCTCATTTCCTAACTTTCATTCTTCTTTTGTTTTTTTTCTCAAATATCTCATTCAATTTTTTCATTCGTTTTCTTCCTTCTTCCTCCTCCTGTATTACTTTATTTCTTTTCCATTCTTTTTGTCTTTTCTGTACTCAGTGAGTGCAATGAGTGTCCAACAAATCGCAAACATTTTTTAGCAAACTTATACAGTTTCAAAATTGATAGCATTCAGGCTGAAGAAATATATTGATATCCAAAAGATGAAGATGAAAAAGAAAAAAAAAAAAAAGTCTGGTTACTCACTCAATAGACAGCATCATGTGATCAATGTCTTTTGATAGCATGCTGTGCTGTAATGATCAATTAAAAAAATTAGAAAGAAGGTCGATCAATGAATAAATTACTTCTCTTGCCTTATTGGGGTTGTGATCACTGAAGATAGTTCTAATTTTCAAAAATCAGGTGGTCATAACTTGGTATTAATCTAGCTTAAACCTACATTGCAAATTGAACTGCCACTAAAAACCTCCTTGGTAACAGTATTTTGAAAAGATAACAAAAAAACCCTTTTTCCAACCATAGTAAAGAGTTGATGTTAAACTTTTACATTGGTGTATGCGTGATAGCCAGCCAGCCAGTCAGACTAGCTTAAAAACTGAGAGAAGGCTATGTTGATAGTTTTAATGGCATTTTTGGTTGACAGTTTCAAATAATCTGTTGAAAAAATGTCAGGTGAATAGAGAAGATACTATAAGAATCCATATCCCAGCTCTCCAAGTTGAGGGGTACAAGGTCTCGCACTGTCATGGGGCATTTAATTTAGCTAAAGTTGGATCTACTTTCCAATGATTTAACCTTCTCTTACCTACAAATGACATTCTATAGTCAATGTTGGAGTGCTAGAGTAGCCGGCTTCAGTTAACAGTATCTAATATCAAACATTGAAAACATTAGTACAAAAATCAGACAAAAAAATTCAGTCTACAAAAAAGTCAATTTTAGCTGAACAAATATGTTAAAATGATTTTTTTTTGCAATATAATTTTGCAGATAATTTTTGCACTACCTGCACTTCACTCACCACAAGACAAACTTCTGTCACTCAGTTCATTAGAATTAGACAAGTGCACACAAGCAATACGATCAAAATATCCTTTTCCTGTTGTGTAACGCCGATAGGCTTGTATAAGTCCAAGAAGTCATAGCTAAACATACGAACGCACAAACACAGAAATCAATAAATAAGTACTCTAAAATACAGTACACAATACGAGACATAATAAGGCTAAGCATCATTACACATAGGAGCCAACAAAAAGGCTAACATGGCACTCAGCCGTCATCACCGTTCGCAAAGGACCAGCGTAAAACGAGGTGTTAGTTGTCTGCCACGTCACATCCGGTCGTCCCAGGGGAAGCACGTCATACGGGCTCTGAACCCAGTCGCCATTTATGTCTGCCGGCTTTCACCAGTTTAGCTCACAGTCCTCGGCATTTTGTAGAGAAAAAAAAATATCCATAAAAACCCCCAAAAAACCATGAAGGGGTATATAGGTTCTATAAAGATGGCCGCCCAAGATAAGCGAACACCTTATTCATCCCGTGTTATACCTCCCCCGCCAATGCAATTGTACTTCCCCTAAATTACACCCTACTTCAAAACACCAGTCTATTGCTCTGCACTTTCGGTGAAGGTGCATGCGGCATAATTAATTTTGCATGACACGTGGACTCCGCCAAACGGTTGACTTAGTTTTTGATTCGGGGGTCCTGTGGGTGGAAGATAAGGGCGTGGTTGTAGCATTCATGTGAGGTAGAAAATGAAGAAGATAGTAACATTAGCGACGTGGAGAAAAAGGAAAATAGTGACAATATAATTATATGCTACGGTTCGTATGTAGTGTGAAGTGAGTGACGCCACCTCTGGTGCTAGTCGCCTCTTAGTCTATTTTGCATTGAGCAAATGGGCTGAATGAGTTGCAATATGATATGTTGAGCCTATATATATATATATATATATATATATATATATATATATATATAATTATTGCATCAAGAGGTATCTGATAAATCTGAAGGAGTTAATTTTTATACCTTGAAAGATTTCTGGTTTCTGTACCAAACTTTTCAATGATCAATGTTTTTCCAATATTTTTCTAATGTATTTTCTAATCTTTGGTCCAAATCAATCAATCTTGAAACTGTATGGAGAAGTTAAACGGAACTTTTTGAAAAGTATCGGATATTTTTTGCATACATACACATATATATATATATATTTATATATATATATATATATATATATATAAAGAGAGAGAGAGAGAGAGAGAGGAACATGCATTCTTTGAAACAGAACACACACACATGCATAAACACACACACACACGTGCACACACACATATATATATACATATATATATATATACATATACACGTACGTGGGCTCACACACGTGCAAACACATCCACACACACATACGCCTCTCTATCTCGCCCTCTTGATATATATATATATATATATATATATATATATATATATATATGAATATATATATATATATATATATATATATATATATATATATATATACACACACACGCAGGCGCACACACATACATATATATACTGTCATTTATATATATATATACTCGTACAGGTTTGGTTAGACACTCAATACGAGACAAATGCTTTTTGCAGCATGCGTGGTTGGGGTTGATCAATTAAAACTTTAGATAAGGGCTGATCAATGAATAAGTAACTTCTCTTAGCCTTTTTAGTCAATTGTCACAAAAAGTAGATGGACACAAACTTAAGGATCAATTTAGCATAAATCTGCATTGCAAATTTATCACCAAACAAAAAAAACTTTTCCGGAGAATTCGTAGAAAAAAAAGTTTTGTAGATACAATAAAGTGTGAATGTTCAAATTCTTAGCCCTGTTGCTAAATTGGCGATAAATTGAAACAGACATACAGAGCCAGCTAGACGAACTTAAAATTGAGAGAAACTCATGTTGAGAATAATACTAGATTGTATATACTCTACAAAAGCTTTACAACTCATCTTTACTGTTGTATACAATTATATAAAAAGAACGCCAAAAAAATTCTTCTGTGTCATTTCAGTCACTTATTTCCCAATATCTGTTAACATAATTTATGATATTTTCTTCAGTGTTTTTTTGGTTCACACCGAATTTGATATTATGGTACTATGAGATTTTTTTCATTTTGGTAACATTGGCATATATATATATATATATATATATATATATATATATATATATATATATGAATAAATACAGATGTAAATTATTAAATTCAAATACAAATTATGATTATTATATCATGTATTATTATTTCCACATTCATCCATAATCACACCTGATACAGGTCAAATAAGCACACAACCCTTTCAAATAGTAACACACAATTTTACCAACTTACATTCAATTCTCACTCATGAAATTCGTCTCCTTATTTCCCCCAATTAATCTTTTTTTGAGGAAGTCCAGAAAATGGGCAAGACGTAGCGAATAAGAATCCAATACAAAACTCCTGGCATTGTAACTCATTTTCAAATATTTATATATATATGTTTATATATATATATATATATATATATATATATATATATATATATATATATATATATATATATATATATGAGATCTTCAGTGCAACGTGACTTTCAATTTTCGCTCTAAATTGATGAGTCGACTTGTGAAACTATCGCATTAAATTCATTTGAACATTCTTTTCAGAAACAACGCGCATTAAATGACGCTGCGTGAAAGACACAATTATAATAAATTAATTACCACCAGCGCTAATTATATTAGAGTTCGTTAAGATATGAAATGCAAATCTCTATAAAATTAAAATGATCAATTAATGGAAATTATGACTCTTTAGTTTATTCGCTAAAGTCTATTTTAAGTAAATGAACGCTGGCCTGAATTCCTGCATTGATAATTGCATACATATATACATACATAATACGCAGGTCTATATGCTTTTATATACAGAGATAGACATTCACACACACATATATATGTGCATATATATGCGAATGCATGCATGTATAAAGATGGTCATATGAATATACATTTGAAAAAAAAACTATACACTTGCGCGTACGAGTGTGAGTGTGATTGTGTATATTTATATGAATACAGATATATGCATTTATGTATGTATATAGAGGAATATAATCATACGAGCAGATTTAGAGATATATACAATGAGTGCAAAGGATATTGAAAAGGCTCATTTTATACATACATATACATGTATATTGATACACACATGGGTATACATACACACACACACACACACATATATATATATATGTGTGTGTGTGTGTGTGTGTGTGTGTGTGTTTCTGTGTGATTACATATATACATATAATATGTATGGATGCATATATGTACATATGTGAATATATATATATATATATATATATATGTATATATATATATATATATATATATATATAAATATGCACGTACATACATACATAATCAAATGAATATACGTTTGAAAAAATGTATACATATATATACGTATATATATGAGCACATATGTGTGATTGTGTGTACGTATATATAAATAAATATATGTACATATATATATGCATATATATAATCAAATATAGAAAGTGAGTGCAAAGGATATTCGGTGCATTTGAAAATCAACAATTTAATACACTTATACATACAATATATACATATACTTATTTCCACATACATACAAATATATATATATATATGTGTGTGTGTGTGTGTGTGTCCTATATTGTATGTCTACCAAGATGAATTTTCAGGGTGGATGAAAAAAACTCCTTATGGGAAATATTTTGGTTACCTTTGGTAATCTCTACGGATATATATACGGAGATATATATATATATATCACATCAAGTGTCGGAGAAATTACAAACTTGCCTTAAAGAAAGAGAGTGGGGATGATAAAGAGAGACATAATAGTTTTTAGGTTCATGTTGTCTACTAAAGTGTTTATAAGAAAGGACACTCGTGTTTGGCAATTAATGTTTGAATAAGTATTTTTATTTTCCGTGCTAGCTATTGCCTTTATCCTGGTTACGGCATTAACCGTCTTTATGTATCACGAATTTTCACTTCCTCAATTCACGATATATGAATTCGACTGGACAGGCAATATGCACTCGAAGTGGCGTCACTCTCTTAACTATTCTCGTTCACGACATCGAACGGTTTTTCAAAGCCGTCACCCACCTAAACATTGACTAGGCTCGACGTCGCTTAACTCCGTTGATCGTACGAGAACCGCTGTCACCAACGGGATTTGCAGTCGACAATTCCATTCTCAGATGTCAGTTATTTTATCGTTTTTCCAAGACGCTTTTCTTATGTTGCCTTGACAAACATGGATGGGTTGGTTTTGGAGATTAGATTCTTTATGCGTTTTAATCGTCGGGAAAGCACATAAAATTCTTGTCAACCAGCTTTCTCTTGAATGTTTCTTATTCTGTATGCATTGACTCCGACATTCTATTCGAGATCTCATCTGTCGTCAGTCGAGCCATGGTTTATTTGGCGATTTGAGAACGCCACGGGGTAGACAATAACTGATTACTTTATTATTTATTTCAGTAAGACAAATTCAAGAAACAACTGACGGCAATATTGCCTGATAAACATCGGTACTTGTCAACTTGAAGTTACCGTATATAGTCGTGTATAGGTCGACCCTTGATTTATGGTCACGAAATTAGTAATTTATGGTATGTTTTTGAAGCCAAGAGTTGCTCCTAGTCGAATTAACGTAGCTCTACAAATGGCTCACCCGACCAACCAGCCAAGTGGCCACATATTATTTTCCCTTTGCTCGTCTGAGTGTGTTTGTGTACGGGTGCTCCTGGTCACATTTTGGGAGCTACAATCTCTAAATTTTGCATTAGCACACCATAGGTGTCTCATAACTTTTTTTCTTCTAAAAAAAAAGTGAGTTTGGTCATTTTAAGACCAACAGCGTCCAAAACTTGTGCTAATATTTTTTTTTTAGATAATTTTAGGTAGAACATCTATTCTTATACTATTTTACTCAGTTTTTTTAAATAATTAGTTCTGGTACGCGTGCAGACTACGGTGACTCATTTACGTGGATATCGTTCTCTTTATAACTCTGAATTTTCAAGATGAGGTATTATTATCATTTCTATTGTTATTCGGACCATCCTCATCTTGGTTGTTTTTCATACAACGTTTCGGCCGTTGTACTCTACGGCCTTCATCAAGTATCATCTGGAAGGTGTAGGGATGTAACGAACCGAACCCTTTATTTAACCGACGGGGCTATATTGACCGCACTCCCCTCTTAGCATTAGTAGTATTATTATTGTCTCACACTGGGATTGAACCTAGAACCGTCAGATTACTTGCAGTAATTTTGTCTGATTCTGTAACCACTACGCTACGTGTCTAGTGTGAGAATTTCAACCTCCATATATATTTCAAAGACGATATACATGAAATATGTGGATATATGCATAGCATTTCATATACGTGGATAATCCAGATTTGGAGAGCTTGGAAATTAGCGTTAAGCTGACCAAAAACGGAATCTTTAATAATTTTTTGTTCTTATTTATTTTCATTTTTTAATCATTGTTCTTTAAATTCAATGTTTCATCAGAACATGGACAGAGATCTATTTTACTACGTCATCATCATCATCAGTCTTTTAGCGTCCGTCGTTGGACATAGACCTTCCCCAGGATTTGCCACACTTCCCTATCATAGGCGTCGCAGAGCCAGTACTTCCTGAACCTGTCTAGCTCGTCTCTCCATCTAATATTCTACCGGCCTCGGTTGCGCATGTGATCTCGGGGGATCCATGTCGTGAGTCGCGATGTCCATCGATTGTTTGCCATTCTTGCAACATGGCCAGCCCACTGCCATTTGAGATTTTTAATGGATTCTATGATGTCCGTAATTCTTGTCTTTTCTCGGATGTACTGTGCTGTCTTGTGGTCTCTCCATGTGAGGCCTAGTACTATTCTCTCAAGTGCACGTTGCATGGTTCTCAATCTGTTGCATGAATTAAATTCTATTTTATGGCATCAGTTTCGTACTTTAGAGTGATAGAAGACATCTGCACATTGCTGATTATTATATGTGTGAATGTATAAGTTGACACCCGATTTTTGGATCGATATTTGGCTATCAAAAATTGATTTATACAGGTGTATATACAGTATTTGGGAAATTCTAAGGAGGTATCAAGGACCAGATGATTAGCAGCATTGAATATGGAATTGGCGAGCCAAGTTCAAACTCCAACTGAGACAATCTGCGCTCAGTTTGCAATATTTCTCTTGCCATCTCTCCCTCGAACTATGGGTAAATAGCAGATGATGTGAGTGATGCCACTTCGGATGCTTGTTATATTTGAGTCCATTTTCGAACATGTTTGAACTGAAAAAAACTTTCAAGTCTGGTCGAGACGGAAGAGTGAGGAGAAAACTTGTTAGATGAGATGTTCAAGCGAGGACGGTTCATTTTATGCAATATAAGGGCAACATGTATATCTATCACGGGGAAATTTAGAATCTATCAGCAGCCCTTAGATATGTGTTACCTTTTAGGTAAATATTTGGTTATTACATACGAAATCGCATTTTTTGAATAGTGATATAATGGCATATATATATAGGAGATTGTCATCCAAAATTGTCGCAAAAACTGTCAGCATAGATTTCTCTCAGCTATTAAGATAGTCCACCTGGCTGGCTGTCTGTAGCTAGAGGGCTGAAATTTCAAACATGCATTCCTTATGTCTAGGATAAACGTTTTTCATTTTTTAAAATCATCCCTCAATCGAGTTTTTAGTAGGGTGGGGATCAACTTGTAATCTAAGTTTATGCTAAATTGGCACCCTAGTTTGCGTTTGGCAGTGTTCATGCGTGTTTTCTCTCCATTCAGATTTTTTAGTAATTACCCCAACAAAAAGTATCATATTCACTTATCACACGCTTTTCCGATTTCTAATTGATCACCCCAACATGACCTACTGCCAAAAGACGAGGATACGTTCCGATTTCTTTTCAGTGACTAACCATACCTCTATTTTTATTCAGAACATTATTTTTTGCATTTCGCTTTGTCGTCATTAGCCACAGACAATATAGGAGTTATATCCTGAAAAAATCCAGATATTTAATATTAACCTTCAAGATAGCCTACCTAGGGCAATGTGTTTGAGGTCGAAGAAATTGAGAGCATTCTGATGGTTTGGTAATTCTGCTTAAGTAAATATATCGCTTAAATTCAGTCTATCCGACCGTCCAGTTCTGCGTAGAGTAGGCGTAAAAACCCAACTTTTAGGTCTGAAGCGAAGGTTTCGATCCTACCTCGTAGCACTGGATGGGATAATGGATAGTCTATAACCACACTGAAGAATTGTAATACAACGAAACAGCTTCCTTTGGATGACTTAATCATATATATATATATATATATATATATATATATATATATATATATATATATATATATCGTCTAGACAACTTCAAACATAAAAAATCTTTTTCAATAGATTTTTTGTGTCACCTCGGTCACTTATTTCCCAATATCTGTTAATTTATGAAATCTTCCAGAGTGTTTTTTCCCTGTTTCCCCTACACTTTGTTATCATAGTACAATGTACAAATTGTCTCTCATTGGGATCATCAGT
>OY735239.1:26088013-26128013 GCA_963457665.1 Thysanoteuthis rhombus
ATGTTGAAACTTTGCAATCGACTACTTGAAAATAATCAAGAAAAAGTACACAAGAAAAAGTATATATATATATATATATATATATATATATATATATATATATATATACATATATATATATATATTTGAATCTACTTTCGATACACCAGAGCATACATGAACGTGGTATTTGTAACATACATAGGAATGGTTTCATATATGCATATATATATATATATATATATATATATAGAGAGAGAGAGAGAGAGAGAGAGACACACAGACACAGAGACAAACAGACAGACCCATAAAATGACAGAAAAAGAGACGGATATATATATATATATATATATAGGGATTTGAATACGTATATCCTTCCACGGCACACATATATTTGCAAATAAAACAAAAAAAGGATAAAAGAGAAAAAACGAAGAAAGAAAAAATCATGTGTTGTTAGTCACTCCATAGAAACCATCATGTGACCAACATCTTCATGCTGCATCCCATGTGGAGGATGATCAATTAAAAAAATGGAAGAAGACGTGGTCAAGGAATAAGGTCAATTGATCGCTGATCAATTAACAAGTTACCTTTTTGTATTTAGTTGGGCAGTACTCAGAAAAAAATCTTAATCATCAGAAAACAAGTAGGAAAAAACAAAAGACCAATTTAACATTAATTTGGATTGCAAACTGAAAATGCATTAAAATCCTATTTACGGTGAATTCTAAGTGAACAGAAAAACAAAATATATTTTTGTAGAAATAATAACGTCTAAATGCTTAAAGGTCAAACCCCTACCTACATTGGTGCTGCTTTCTCGTGTGATATAAACATCTAGACCAATTTGAAAACTGATAGAAATCCATGTTGACAGATTAAGAGTCAGTCTTGATTACAGCATCTAATAATAATGACTTAGTTGGAAAATAATGTTAATGGTGATGAAGTTCTAATGACTTGAAGTGGGACATCGTGAAATTACAATTTTCTACGAGGAATCAGAATCTGAACTCGTTTCGTAAGATTTCAGCTCCTGTGGCACAAGCTCTAGAGATAAGGTTATGTTATCTGTGGTTAAGGTCATACACCCTTTCTCAAATTCTCATGTATGTATATGAGTTGGAGAGAGATATACACACGTAAATTCGTATTCACCTATATGTATATTATTAAGAAATGCATGTATAGTACGACCAAATAATTATAAATTAGAAAACAGAGATTTCTACACAGTCCCTATTGCCATTATCCCATACAGTACTCTCATCGAAATACCCGCGGTCCTCAATATATATATATATATAGATAGATATATATAGATATAGATATAGATATATAATTATGAATTGCGTTGTATCACGTTGAAACTATTTGAAATGTTATTACACGGTGAACACATCAATTAGCCAAGACGACTAAAATAAAATAAACAATATATACGTATACACACAGACACACAGTCTCTATTCCTCACACCCACTTACATACACATACACACCAAATTATGTACACACACACACACACATATATATATATATATATATATATATATATATAGAGAGAGAGAGAGAGAGAGAGAGAGGTACATAAACGTGTATATCTATGTGCACATATATCTATCTATCTATCTATCTATCAATCTATCTATCTATCTATCTATCTATATATATATATATATATATATATATATATATATATATATATATATATAAACACACACGCGCTCTATTACACATATACACATATATATATGTATATATATATATATATAGAGAGAGAGAGAGGGGGTTGATACACAAACGTGGATTTTTACATACGCGCACATATGTATATGCATATATGCTCTCTCTCTCTCTCTTTCTCTCTCTCTCTCTCTCTCTCTCTCTCTCTCCAATTCCTCCTCTTTTGTTGGTTGATATAAATGTATTTTCCAGCGATGCACGGTAATCAGAAAAAAATGGTTTACAAGAATAAAAAATATAAGCTGAAAACCTAAAATATCTTGGAAGAGCAATTTACTTATACTAACAGAAAGTCGAAACAAAACAGTTACATCTAGGCTGTGAGAACTGTTCTCAAGATAATGAAATCGGTTCGAAATATTTATACGTATATCTGTATTAGTATGAATGATTTATCGACTCATTACAGTGTCAACTGACTCTGTTTCACTCAATCGAGATTTTCAAAAATTTATATGAGGTGACAAAAAAGAAATATTTCAAAAAGTTTTCAATATTTAAATTGTTTAAAGCTTTCAAGATTATATATATATATATATATATATATATATATATATATATATATATATATATATATATATAAGTATATTGATTGAGGACGATGGGAAGTTCTATGAGCGCTGATTATAGCAATGCGGTAAAGCAGGAAATTTCTGGTGTGGATATGGTTAGATACATCGATTCTTAAGCATGAATGTTGATCACAAAAATAGCTGGTAACATTCGATTGACAAAAAATGAAAGAAAGGAAATTTATCTGAAAGCCCAAAATATCCTGCCCTTCAAAAGAGCGATCTACCTAATCCAGAAAAAAGAAATGAAAATGCCTGGGTGAACGCGTATGTATGTATGTATGTGTGTGTGTGCATGAAGCATTATTTAATACGAAAAAAAGTGGAAAGAAGAAGGTGGGTGATACACATGATGATGCAATCTATTGCCAAAAAGCACTGCATTATACTTGCTCGGTTATTGTGAATACTACAGCCACACAGTACGCGGACTCACTTAATAGTATCTCACTGCCGGCTGACTATTCTGACAGGAAGACATCGTTGGTTAGATCTGTTAAACAAAAGATGAAAGAAAGGACTCGCAGCTGAAAACCAAGGATATCTCGGCTGCGAAAGAGCAACATACCTAATTTAAAAAAGAGGTAAAAAATCATCACTATCAGAAGCAGCCAGTACTGTCTGAGCTGGTCCAGTCCTTACACCATCTTATTTTCTGTTTTGTATTTGATCCACCTTGTGAGTCGTGACGTCCTATAGTTATCTACTGTTCTTGCAACATGACCAGCGCATCATCAGTTAAGTTTTCTGATGGTTCCTATAATATTGCTAATTCATGTTTCCTTTCTGATATTTAGTGCAATCTTGTGATCTCTCTATGTGATAATGAGCACGATTCTCTCCCGTACACGTTGAATGGCTGTCAGTTTGAGGGACAATCATTTGGTTAGCTCCACAAGTAATGTTACATTGGCTGTAACCCCCCTTTTTTTAGACTAATTGGATTTTCTTGCCTAATTGAGCTTTCTCTAGTGAAAGCTGACCAATCTAGAGTGATTCTTCATTTGATTTTCTCTTTTGAGGTCTTCATGGACATTTGTTGTCCCAGGTAGAGGCAATGTTCTTTCTTCAGTTCTATGATTTCAATTCTGTCTTTATCCTCATATGTTCGTGGGACATTGGTATAGACAATGTAGAAGGTTGTCATATATGAAATTTATAATGAGAGGTCTGGTTAATCACTCAATAGTGACTGTCACATGACCGACGTTTCTTGGCAAGTATTCCGTGTTGGGGGTGATCAGTTAAATCTTTGGACCAAAAGATGATCAATGAATGATAAATTGCTTTTGTTGCCTTTTGCTGGGAAGCGATTTCTAAAAAATCTGAAATTGCCAAAAAACAAGCAGACACAAACTTGAGTCACCAATTTAGCATGAGCTTACATTGCAAACTGAACTTCCAACTGAAAACTTACTCAGTTTTTTTTAGAGATAGTAACGAGTACGTCAGTTCCTGCTGTGTCATCGGCCCCAAAAGACTCAGCCACATCACTTACTTTGGGTAGGGGTGATGTGCTCCGAAAGCGACTACCCAAATCCTTCACCAAGGGACCCTCTGTCCCTACTGAGTCACCGCTCAAAAAACGACCATTTCAACAGAACTATAAGACTGTCAACAAGAAGACAAATTTATACATAGGCACATACAACGTCAGAACACTGTCAACTGACATGCACCTAACTGATCTAGAAAGTGAAATCAGAAATGTCAAATGGGACATCATAGGCATTAGTGAGGTAAGAAGACCCGGAGAAGAACTAATCGAACTGAGAAGCAAGCATCTTCTTTACAGCTACGGTAAAGAGAAAGCAAAACAAAGTGGAGTTGGCTTTCTCATCAATAAGAACCTGAAAGACAATGTAACTGGCTTCAAAGCCGTCTCTGACCGGGTAGCTAGCGTCACCATACAACTTTCAAAACGATACAAACTCAATATAATCCAAGTCTACGCTCCCACTTCGCAATCAACCCAACAAGAAATAGACAACTTCTATGATGACTTGAACTCTCTACTCCAAGGCACCAGAAAACACTTCAATGTTATCATGGGAGACTTCAACGCACAAGTAGGACAAGGAAATGAAAATTGCGTCGGCAAATTTGGATACAAAATACGCAACGAGAGAGGAGAAGATCTTGTAAACTTTGCGACGGCTAATGGATTCAAAATCATGAACACCTTCTTCAAGAAGGGACCCAGTAGGAAATGGACTTGGAGGAGCCCCAATCACGAAACAAGAAACGAAATAGACTACATCCTAACGGACAAAAACGATATCGTCAAGGACATCCAAGTCCTAAATCAAGTCAATGTAGGCAGCGACCACAGAATGGTACGATGTAAAGTACAAATAAACACCAATAAAGAACGCAGGAAAATGTTCCATACAAAACCGCAGCCTCTAAACATACCAAAAGAGCACGTTCAATCTTTCAAGCTCGAATTGAAGAACAGATTCAGAATTCTTACTGAACAAGACAGCACCAACATCAACGAACTAAGCAGCAAAATGACAACGTCAATAATTGAAGTAGCCTCTACATTCAAGCCAATGGGCAAACAACCCATTAGCAAAATCTCGGATGAGACTAAAAATCTCATGGAAAAACGCAGAAACCTCAAGCCACCGACAACAACGAGGGAGAAAATTGAAGAGGCTGAACTAAACAAATTAATCAAGAAGAAACGAAGAGAAGACAGAAGGAGATACACGACGGCAGTCATTGAATCAACTCTTGAAAAAGGTCGGGGCTTCAAAGCTATAAACAAACTCCTCAACTCGGGACGAAGGCAAATAACTAGCATACTCGAGGAAAATGGAAACCTAACAACAGACAGAGACAGGATTGTCGAACGCGCCAAAGAATTCTACCAAAAACTTTATTCGTCCAAACAAGGACTGCAAAACAATGAGCAAGATACGCAAGACACGGGCAAACAACTAGAGGACTTCCCAAAAGTAACCCCGTGGGAGGTGAAGGAAGCCATTAAACAGACAAAGAAAGGAACTGCCCCTGGACCAGACAACGTCACCATCGACCTACTCCGAAAAGTAGGTAAAACCATCAATAGGAAACTGGCCGTCCTCTTCAACCTGTGTCTAAAACACAGTAAAGTCCCAGACGATTGGAATACTGCTATCATAATGCTTTTATATAAAAAAGGAAACCCGAAAGACCTCAACAACTATAGGCCTATAAGCCTACTCAACTGTGTATATAAACTTTTCACAAAGATCATCACCAACCGAATCACAAAAACACTCGATGAAAACCAGCCACGTGAACAGGCTGGCTTTAGAAGAAGCTACTCGACCATGGACCACCTGCACTCGATAAATCAACTGAAAGAAAAAGCAGCAGAGTATGCCGTAGCATTTATCGACTTCAAAAAGGCGTTCGACTCAGTAGAAATCCCTAAGGTCATGGAGGCCATCAGTCGCCAAGGTGTAGATCCAGTATATGTTGAAGTGTTGAAACATATATACAATCACGGCAGCTCATTTATCAGGCTACATAAAGACTCGGACCCCTTCCAGCTCCAGAAAGGAGTAAGACAAGGTGATACCAGCTCACCTAAACTCTTCACAGCCTGCCTCGAGATGATCTTCAGAAGGCTAGACTGGGAGAGTAAAGGAATTAAAATTGACGGCGAGTATCTGAGCAACCTCAGATTCGCAGACGACATAGCCCTTTTCGCAGAGAACCTACATGACCTCCAACTAATGATAGATGAACTAAATGAGGAAAGCAAGAAAGTCGGCCTACACATGAACTTCAGCAAGACGAAGATCATGTGCAACAACCACATTGGAGATAAGAACACTAAGATCGAAATCGAGGACACAGAACTCGAGAAAGTAGACCACTACATCTACCTAGGGCAACGAATCTCCATGAGACCCTCAAAAGAAGAAGAAATCAGGCGAAGAATCACACTAGGATGGCAAGCCTTTGGTAGAGCTAGCTCAACCTTCAAAAATAATAAGATCCCATTAATCCTAAAGAGAAGGGTGTATAACCAATGCATCCTCCCAATAGTCACTTATGGAGCTGAAACATGGAACTTAACCCAGAAACAGACCCGTAAGCTGAGAACCATGCAACGTGCACATGAAAGAATAATGCTGGGCCTCACATGGAGAGACCACAAAACAGCACAACACATCCGGGAAAAGACAAGAGTTAGAGACATCATAGAATCCATAAAAAATCTCAAATGGCGGTGGGCTGGCCATGTTGCAAGAATGGCTGACAATCGATGGACATCACGACTCACAACATGGATTCCCCGAGACCATATGCGCAACCGAGGCCGGCAAAATATTAGATGGAGAGATGAACTAGATAAGTTCAGGAAGTACTGGCTCAGTGACGCCCATGATAGAGAAGTGTGGCAAATCCTGGGGAAGGTCTATGTCCAACGACGGACGCTAAAAGACTGATGATGATGATGATGATGAAATGTTTAAACGTGTCAACCCTTTTCAATTGGTTTAATTTGTGTGGCCTGTACGTGTGATACACTGACAAACACTCACATACTCACATATAATCATTATTAGCACTCCCTTATTCAGGGTTGAGCGCAATTTAAGTCAGGTAACTCGTTCATTATAAGCTATATGGGAATGCTTTCCGACGGTGGGGAATTGTGCGTAAGTATATATACATATGTATGTCATATATATAGTGTCATCCACAGACAGCTGTTTCGCTGTATTACATCTCTTCAGTGTGGCTATAGACTTTCCATTAACCCATCCAGTACCGCGAGGTAGGATTGAAACCTTCGCTTTCAGATCCGGACACTGATATCCTACCTCTGAGCTACGGAAATTGAAGACAAGAAGGCCGAATTTAAGCGATATATTCATTTACACATAAATCCTCCATCCACCAGAGTGCTCTATTTCTACGGAAGAGCATTGCATATATATATTTCCATTTGAAAAGTGAAGAAACCCATATAAACAGATTTTGTTGACGGTTTTTAATATATATATAACTTATAGTGATTTGTATAATCATACTTAACTAGCTGTGCCCATGTGAACTATCAAGGGCGTTGACAAGTAAGATTATCCACTATCTTATGCCGCTGCTCTACTCTCGCTTACGTCTGTATCTTCTCATCCTCTCCTTTATAGTTATGTATATCCTACCGTCTCTGTGTCACCTGGTTCAACCCTAGGAAAGAGTTACGATGTATCTTTTATATATATATATATATATATAAATATATATATATGTCATCCACAGACAACTGTTTCAATGTATTACATCTCTTCAGTGTGGCGATAGACTTTCCATTAATCCATCCAGTAGCGCAAGGCAGAATTGAAACCTTCACTTCAGACCTGGACTACCTCTGGACTACGGAACTGGACGGTCAGTAAGGCTGAATTAAAGCAATATGTCTATTTACACAGAAATTCCTCATCCACCAGAGTGCTCTATTCCTATGGAGGAGCATTGCGTAAGCTTACGATGGATGAGTTACCTCACTTAAAGAGTGCTCATATATATATATATATATATATATATATATATATATATATATATATAAATTTAGATGTGTGCTCACAAATTGGGTGAACACTTTTAAGCACACACAATGATCTTTAGTATCTATAATTAAACGCAACCAAACTAAATAAACCGTGGAAAATTATTAGATAAATTAAATTACGGTGATTTTAGCTAATTTGCATAACCAACAATTTCTAGCTGCTATAATTAATTTTAAAGGAGTTATTCTTAATTATATCTCTATAATGAAAATTGCACCCACAGTTTAATTTTTTGCGAAGATGATATGGAGTAACAGAAGTTTGAATATGAATTTTGGGGGAATTGTGTGAATGACTAGTTGAAATTTGTGAAGGAGTGAAAAAAATGCTGACTCACGGGCAAGTCACGCGCTAACGAGATTTCGCTAATCAAGGACCAACGTGAATTAGCGATCTCTTAGTCTCGTTTTGCATTTGCAGGCGATCTTTCATGATCTTTTCCAGTTTTGAGTGCTTTGGATTTGGTTGGATATTTATTGAAGTTAAAATTTGCTTAGATATTTTCCGCAATAAAAACAATTTTTATCGGTTTGCAATTTTAAAATAACTATTTGTTTATTTAACTGGTAATCTTTCGTTCTAGGTCAATTTAAATCTGAATTTGTGATATACATTTTACATTTTTTTTTACAGCTGTACCTAGATTCTTGCTGAATCTACACGATAGGTTTTGAAATAATACGGTTAAGATATTGCTGTCCAAATAATGCAATTAAGTATAAGCTGAAAATACACTTTGAATTTTAATCTTTTGTAATCTTTTTCAGATTTAAGTTTTTTTCGCTCTGGTTGGAGTTAACATTTGCTTATACATTTTCAATAACGAAGACAAAAGCAAATTTTCTATGGGTAAAGTTTATATTCGTTTACGAGGTAACACTGACTGTGATTGGAATTTAACATTTGTTCATTTAAAGGAATACTTGAAATAGACCAGTTTTGATGCTTGTGGGTTTTGATGTAATGCAGTCAAGGTATTGATGTGAAAAACAATGTAAATAATTATAAACTGATTGAAAAAATATAAAAAATTTGATAACACCTTGAACAGTGCGATTACGAACAGTAGGAGAAATTTTCGAACAAATTTACTGCAATAATGAAAGTGTACCTGTGTATTAAAATAGATAATTTGATTTTCATTCTACAGGGATTTAGAAAAAAATGTCATCCATTTTTTTTATTGAACACTATTGGGTTCACTTAAAATTTGCCCCAGCCTGCCTGAGAGTGTACGTAGGCCTGCATGGACCTGCCTGTGGTTTACACCTGCCTGCTTTGGGCCATGAAGTATTTCTTATTCCAACACCAGGCCACAGAAGCATGCTAATTTCCAAACGCTCAGACACTGAGGGTTGATTAGGTCCAACATTAGTGCAATGAAAGATGCTGGTAGGTTGTAAGTTTTTAGAATACAGGATACATCTTGGTACATCCCGTTACGAAAATAGCGAAATAAATAACTTTGTTTGCTCTTTGCACATGAGTATATATAAACCTTTTCGCCACTTCCTGACACGACGAAACGAAAATGTTAAAAAAAGGAAACGTTAAAGTACAAGAGCCCTCTTCACTTACCACATCGCTTAATCTTATTGGCTAAAAAAATGATGACAAACACATATAAAAATAGAGGGTTGATATGCCCACCACCTCGTGCCACTGGGTGTGGTTTCCCTGTAGAATAGATAAACCGAGGACAAGTCGAAAAGAGGAAACATTCTCCCCTCGTTCAAGTCTTGTTTAATTCGAAAAAATAACAAAAACAAACAGAAAAAAAACAAAGGAAGAGATGGGATATGATGATGAAGAAGCCATAAGATCTGATAGAAAGACAAAAGGAACAGATTTCCGAAAAAGAAAAGAATTTAAAAAAAATACCATCCCTCCGGGAAGGGTTCTTCAAACCTTTTCGATTGCGATCCAGTTCAATCTTATGCAATAACCTCACGGCCCACGCCATCATGTACAATTACATATAACTTGCACCTTAATCTAGCATAAGCAAAAACATAATATGATTTGCTTACCAATATTATACACACTCATACATACACACGTACGATAATTAGAAATATGTTTTTGTACTTTGTCACGCTAAGGGTCGCTGGCAACTGACGTGATGAATTTCTAGTTCGGATGACGTAGTAAAATCTCTGAATTTAAAGAATTATGAAAGATATAAGATGTCATGGAAACAAAGCAAAAAATAATTTTAAAAAGATTGTGGTTGTTATATATTTAAAAACTACGCTGTGAGATCCAAGAGAGATCGAACCCACTAACAACGGCTCATGGGATCGGTTAATTTGGAGTTAAAGTGTGATTAACTGCTTCCTTCAGTTAGTCTCCGGGAAGAGATAATGGACTGATCCAGCAAAGATAAAATCACTGACTTTACTATTTTTTGTTAATGTTCTGCTTTGTGGTTAAATAAAGCCATGTTTTATTTCATAGTAAAGCTTTTGTATTACTTATGACATTGGTCAACAGGACTCTATTTACCCTAAGCTTCACTGATCCAGAAACTCTCTACTCCAGCATCTGTCTCGTCAAAGTTTGCCGGATTTGTGAGGTTCAATCTGTATTATAAATAAATTGCCAACATTTCCGCTTCTTCTCCGTTATATCTCGCTATAATCTCTACGTCTTTTTCCCCAATGAGAAACCCAGCTAATTAATTTATTAAATTCTAATTGACAGGAAGGAACAATGAGAAGAATCTTGCAATTACTGGAGTAATTTAATTTCAACCGTTTTCCTTCTTTCTCACTGTTTCTTTTTTTTTCATTCTTTCTTCTTTTTTTTCTTTCTTTCTTTCTTTTTTTCTTCTTCGTTCTAGCTCGCCTCATCTTTCATTGAATCTTTCAATCTTTTTTCTTTTTCTTTCTGTATCGTTTTTTACCCCTCTCAACTTCAACCGAATCTTTCTTTTTTCTTTCTTCCCTCTTTCTTTTTTTCTTTCTTTCTTTTTTTCTTATTCGTTGTAGCTCGCCTCATCTTTCATTGAATCTTTCAATCTTTTTTCTTTTTCTTTCTGTATCGTTTTAGCCCCTCTCATCTTCAACCGAATCTTTCTTTTTTCTTTCTTCCCTCTTTCTTTCTTTCTTTCTTTCTTTCTTTTTTTCTTCTTCGTTCTAGCTCGCCTCATCTTTCATTGAATCTTTCAATCTTTTTTTCTTTTTCTTTCTGTATCGTTTTAGCCCCTCTCATCTTCAACCGAATCTTTCTTTTTTCTTTCTTCCCTCTTTCTTTCTTTCTTTCTTTCTTTTTTTCTTATTCGTTGTAGCTCGCCTCATCTTTCATTTAATCTTTCAATCTTTTTTTCTTTTTCTTTCTGTATCGTTTTAGCCCCTCTCATCTTCAACCGAATCTTTCTTTTTTCTTTCTTCCCTCTTTCTTTCTTTCTTTCTTTCTTTCTTTCTTTTTTTCTTATTCGTTGTAGCTCGCCTCATCTTTCATTTAATCTTTCAATCTTTTTTTCTTTTTCTTTCTGTATCGTTTTAGCCCCTCTCATCTTCAACCGAATCTTTCTTTTTTCTTTCTTCCCTCTTTCTTTCTTTCTTTCTTTCTTTCTTTCTTTCTTTTTTTCTTATTCGTTGTAGCTCGCCCCATCTTTCATTTAATCTTTCAATCTTTTTTTCTTTTTCTTTCTGTATCGTTTTAGCCCCTCTCATCCTCAACCAAATCTTTTTTTCTTTCTTTCTTTCTTTTTTTTCTTCTTCGTTCTAGCTCGCCTCATTTTTCATTAAATCTTTCAATCTTTTTTCTTTTTCTTTCTGTATCGTTTTAGCCCCTCTCATCTTCAACCGAATCTTTCTTTTTTCTTTCTTCCTTCTTTCTTTTTTTCTTTCTTTCTTGTTCTAGTTCCTCTCATCTTCTTCCTAAACTTTTGCTCTTTTTTCTTTTTTCTTCATTTCTTTCTTTCTCGTCCTAGCTCCTCTCAGGTTTCACTAAATGGAACAAGCGTAGCCATCAAATACGGCGAAGGATTCCACCCTTTTTACGAGTTCATGTGTCTGTTTGGTGTTCCAATGCTCTTGGCCATACAGTTTTATCTACAGACTTCAAAATTGGCATCAGTATCCCCCTAGACCCTTTCTAAGAATGCTTTTTTCAATTTAAGGAAAAAAGATTTATTGACCTTTTCGGCCTTATTTTGACAGGTTTATGAATAACATCTAGAATCAACAGAATCCCTCTCTCTCTCTCTCTTTATCTCTCTCTCTCTCTCTCTCTATATATATATATATATATATAGAGAGAGAGAGATAGATAGATAGATAGATAGATATAGATATATGTATATATAAAGAGAGAGAGAGAGAGAGAGAGAGATTATTTTTACTCTAATTCAGTTTTAAGTAAAAAAACAAAACAAATAAACAATGATGACAAAAATTGAATTTCTCTTATTGATTGAATTTTTTTACATGACTAAAAAAAATTGAAGCTACGATTGTTCAATTATTAACTGTGATGGTGAGTTTGTTTTTTTTTTCATGTCATTCTCTCTTTTTTTCTAAAACATCATCTCTCAATCCATCAATCTCGTAATTTTTCCTTCTTCAATCACTATCTTTTTCATTAATTTCATACATTTCTATACACTTTCTTATTGCGGTCATCTGTATTCATTCTTCGCTTCAGGACTGTCTCTCCAAAAGAGCTAGAAACGTGACTCGTCTGACCAGAGGACACTGCACCATTCTTCCATGGTCTTATGACAATATTCACTGGCACAGGTGAAGGACAATGACTAAAGCAATTATGCTACCAATGGTACCGACCCTTATTGGTAGATAACTTTTGAACCTTATAGAATGCAGTATGCACTGTAGAATACGTTGAATGATTTTTTGAATGGTACCAGCGTTGAATTAGAATGTGATGAAACGGTGTTTCCTTTCGTTGGCTGATCACCATCCTTGTCAATCGCCATGGATGTCCGCGGCGTTCAGATTCAGCTGAGGGTTTCATCCACATATTGTCACAATACCGTTGTTACTCTTTCCCGAAAGAAAGTCTTTTAAGAGCCGGGGTTAAAGTGTCCCATTTCTCTAACTCCAACAATCATTCTGCAGTCAAATGGCGTTAAATTATGTCTGCATCACGTTGGTGTCACAGTTGCAATGCCACAGCTACACAACTCATTCACCTATAACCTAAAACATACGTCAGCTGACTTGGTCTATTTTTACGATGGGGGAGACAAATTTTCCCAGTGTACTACTGTTTCTAACTTTTTTTATTAATCATCGCTACCAACAATAAACCAGTTTAATCAATGATGCTTGGTTCAGGTCACTCATATATTTTATGAATATATGTATCTGTGTATATAGCTACACAACGTCCTTCCCTTACCGTTCAGAGGAGAAACTTGAAATTTTGCACCCCCTTCGAAGGACATTTCCTTTTTGTTTTTTTGAAAATTACTCAGCACAGACGTTTTTTAGTGGGGGTTCACTATACAATTTAAATCTATGCTAAATCAGTCATTAGTTTGTGCCTATTTGTTTTTATGAAAATTCAGACCTTTTTTTAGCGATCAAGGCAAAACAAGTAACTCATTCATTTATTCCCCACATTTCCAAACTTTTTAATTGATCACCTAACAAAACACTCCCTTGAATGCTAATCTTATTTGAAACCCAAGTTTTTTTTTAAGGTTTGAAATAAAAATCAATACACAATTGAAAGAAGTGAATTTTTTAGATCCAAATTTAAACCTAAACAATAATTATTACTGACCATTAAATAAAAAAAATGACATCCCATTATATATAAACTCTAAATCTTACCACCCACTTAACATTATTAAACAAATACGTATTTCTATAAGGAAAAAAGCTCCTCAACAATTCCACAATTAGAGCAATATTTGACAACATAAATGGACTATACATAAACCCTTTGAAATAAGAAAACTAAAATCTGAATTAATAATAAAATCTAAAGAAAAATATGGAAAACAAGAGAAAACCAAACACAATATGGTTTAACCCAACTTATAATTTGAATGAGAAAACCGAGATTATTGAATCATTCTTAAACATGATTACTAAACATTTCCCTAAAGATCACTTTTTACATGAATACCAAATATATCGAAGTTAGATATTCATGCAGAAACAGATACCTGGATCTGCCCCCAACTTTAATCTCTGGTCCCGAATATTATGACCCACACTTCAACAATATCAAAGATATGTGGACAGACGTTAAATTTTAGCGATATTATGTGGTGCACATAATACTCTGACGAGATAATTGCGTATGGATCCACTCAGAAATGTAATCACTTCTTTTGTTGGTCAGTGCCTACCCTTCCACAATATACTACGGTTAATTGATCAAGAACTTCAGGTGATATCGTGTGGACAGACAGGAAATATCGGCCATATGTGGTATACTGTGGACTTATTACACAGGGGAGGTAATTTTGCCTGGATCTAGCCAAAAATTTAATCACATCATTTGTAGTCTATTAGCCGTCCTTCTACAAATTTTCATTGAGATCCATTCATGACTATCGGAAATATCGTGTGGACAAACATCCGTTCGGAAAACACGTTGAAAGAGATAAAAATGCGTGTACGAGAACACACGCCCTGATCCCTCAGTCACAAAATGCGTACATTGGCGTATGCAAATAAGCCCGCATACGCTGCCTTCCTGTAGGTTAAAATGACATCATTCTGTCTTTCCTCTCTTTTTTTGTTTTTGTTTAAAGCATTTTTAATTAGCTGTTCTCATTGTTGTTTTTGTTTTTGTTGTTGTTATAGAGAATATTGTTGTAGCGGCGTTTCTCGCTGTCTTCTTCGTTTTTGTTGTTGTTGTTGTTTTAGCTGGTGCTTTTTCTAATTAGAGGGGAGGGCCTAATTACATCTGCACAATTAAAGAAACCGGCCCCTTGTGGAAAGTAATCTAAAATTTACACCTCATATGTACATGGGTCTAAATTAATTCTCCAATCAAGAGACACACGTGCATGTAATGCATGACTACGTGGATAAAAATTTTGAGAAAATTTTTTTGGTGTATAATGTATGACAATATATATATATATATATATATATATATATATATATATATATATATATATATATATATATATATTCATTCATACGCACATATATATGTATGGATGAATCCATCCATATATATATATATAGAGAGAGAGATACAAACACACATACACACACACATGACCAACATACATGCACGTGCGCGCGCACACACACACATATACATATATATAAACACATGTACACATACATGTATATATATAATCATTTACACATACACACGGGCGCACACACTCGCATATATACATATGTGTATATATATACTGATGAATCCATACATATATATGTCGAGGGGGAGACACACACAAACAAACGACCAACATACACACACACACACACACACATATATATATATATATATATATATATATATATATATATATATATATATATATATGAACACATGTACACACACACATATATATATATATAATTAGAAGGGAGGCAAAGGTAATTTGTTAATCGTTTCTACAAACAAACATTCCCTACACCCTCCCCTTATTTCTATTTTTTCTTTTTCAGGACTTCCAAACAGTGGCTACAGGACGGGGTCTTCCAACCTGAGGGACTTCTCTCTATCGTTGCTGCCTCTCCATTTTGTTTCTTCTTTTTAAAGGAGCTCTTTTGCCCTATTCTGTAGTGACCCCCTACATCATACAGATGATAATTAATTCTGTAATTTCTTCTGTTTGAATTGTTTCACATATCCTAACTATTTTTTTCCAGTTCTTCCATGTACTTGTCTTTTTATAGTTCCAAATTTTTTATTCGAGCTTTCGACTCTAGTGATATTGGTGAAGAAGAAGAAAGAAAAGTTAGTGTTGGTGGGTTCGCATGTATTGGATGGCCAAGGAAATGAAGTTGTTGTTAAGTTCATTCAATGTCCCATAAGTAAAAACACTGGACTAAGTAAAACTCAGCCAACAGTAAGAAACGACATCCATGACTGAATTAAGCGTGTAAAACGTGGACAACTTAGAGGGGCATGTAACGCTGTCAAAGAGGCGTTGGAATTTATACCAAGTTGAAACTTAATAAATAAACAGGAGAGAGCGGGGTACGAGGAAAAAATCAGAATTCGGAAGAAGTGTACTCCTAATTTAGGGGCGGTAGATCTCTTCAGTCATCTCAGGCATGTACTTCGGAGGTGTGGCTTGGACCTGCGCTACAATATGCACATGCAACTAGGTTGTTGAGTTTTCCTCTGAAAGGGGCAGTAGACCTCTGCTCTCAGCATGGTCATCTAAAAAGTCATTAGTATCCTCCTGACCCGTGCTTCAATATATATATATATATATATATATATATATATATATGTGTATATATATATTATATATATATATATATATATATATATATATATATATATATGCTGTCGTTTTACTATTCTGAAGGAGCAGTAGATCTCTACAACCAGCTCAGGTATCTGCAAAACAGAGGTTTCACTTTGACATGTGCTTCGACAGACACACGCACACACACACGCACACATATGTGTGTGTGTGTATATATATACGTATATATATATATATACGTATATATATATATATATATACGTCACTGTGTGTGTGTTGTCTGTGTGATTAATCAATTTAGTTGAATAAATTACTTTTTTTTGAGAAATATTCTTCTCGAGAAATTAGTTTTCTAGTGCTTTTTTCCTCTCCTTATATATATATTATGGGTAATAATAATAAATTTCAAATCCGAAAATATGGTTCAATCCCTGTATTTGTTGAAAGACAATCTTCAGAAATGAAATTACAATAATGTCTATATCCATCTATCTCTCTCTCTCTCGCTATATATATATATATATATATATATATATATATATATATATATATATATATATCAGACGTCCATAAAGTTCTCTACCGGTTTTAACAATTGATAACTTTAATTATAAAAATGATGGAACAATTTAGTCTATTGTATCCGAAAGTTCAACTCTGGAAATTCTATCCTCCATGCAGTTTCCGTTCATCACACTTAAACATGCCCAGCATCGTTGTACATACATTTGTGAGCCTATCCTTCAAAGATAAAAGCTTTACGTCTGATGAATGGTTTCGGGTCATAGAGAAATCAATTGATCTAACAGACGGGGATAGATAAATAAATAGATAGATAGATAGATAGATAGATAAAGGGATAGATTTGAATAGACTGAGATAGATAGATAGACAGATAGATTTGGTTATTAAATGTGTTTAGATTAATAAATCCATTGTAAACGTTTCCAATTTAATAGCACTGTTCATAACACACCCACATTGATTGTCAAAATAAGATTTCCTTACCCTGAATATGTGTTTCAATTTACCCAATACTGAACATGACATATTATAACTGGATTTCAGTAAATGATCGCGTATAAAGATCAATACGTGCACAGGATCTAAAATTATTGGTGTATCAACAGTATCCAGTCTCAATATCAATACATTGTTTATCTCCCTTTGGCATTAAGATGGACCTGTACTCTATATTTCAGTCACAGAATGTGCACTGGTATGGTGTCACAACATGGCTGAAAGCTTTTGAATTTTATCAGAATGTGTGGTACCCACTACGATGCAAATATTGTACCGGGTCAAAATTGGCATCGCCCTCCAGGGTGTTGCGGTTTTATATATTGTCGGTGTAGGTGAGTCCTTATCTTTCGTGCACGGGAAAGGAGAAACAATACTTGTGACATCTGAACAGTGACGTCCCACGATATAGTGCGGTTCGTTTTAACGCTGATCGAGATATAAGGCACACGGGTCGGAGACCCTGTTATTTCCACCCATATCATCGCCTACAGAGAACAACAAATAAAAAATATAATTTAATCAAAAAAGGTCTGGTTAGTCACTCAATAGACACCGTCACATGACTGACTTCTTTTTCCGCGCCGGTGATAATCAATTATCAATTACATATTGTTATAAATCTGATTTCTTTGATTTAGGGATGAAAACAACATGATTTTGGCACTTGTAATTGACTTTTGATAATCTGCCGCTGACTTACTGTTACAATATAAGAAGCTGATGATACTCTTTCATCGTTAGCTCGATTTCATTCTTCAATATTTTATCCTATTTATAAATAGCATTTTATTGTTAAAGATACTTTTAGCGTGGGTAGAAGTGAAGTTATACATGAATACTTGATCAAAGATTAGAAATCATGGAGTGACTCTTTTCAGCTGCCAAAGGTACCATAGAAACATTGTAAATAGATTTATTGACAAGATAAAGTGTGGTCACTTGGAACCCTTGCAGACTGAAAGCCAGTCACTGCCACCTAATTAAAAAGATATGAGGAGAAAGATATAGAAAAGGGGCGGTTAATAAGAATTCTATCGGCTGAAGTAAGAAAGATAGTAAGTTTAGTTGCGTGAGAAACGAAAGAAAGCTGGAAGGGAAATTATGAAGGAAAGGGTAGATGATCATTTAGTTCCAGTATCAGGTGAAAGAAGTGTGTAAGTTCATTCAGTAAAAGAGATATCTATAAAAGAAAAACTGTTGCCTATAAATCAGACGGACCAAAAGTTGGTCATCAGAATCGACAGGGCAGCCAGAGCAGGCAGAGCAGGCAGAGCATTACGTTGAGCAAGAGAGTACCAGGGTCTACAGGTCGCTAACCTGGTTAGAGTAGAAAGATATGGAAATCTTCTTCTCCCTCTTTCTCAACAAGCACACTCTCTCTCTCTCTCTCTCTCTATATATATATATATATATATATATATATATATATATATTTCTCTCTCTTTTTCTCTTTAAATGGGGACTTTGTGTAATTTTCAATGGAAGACATTATATTTTTGGTCACTCGAGGATGAGAAATAAAGGTTCGATTTTGAATCACGACATAAGTATTACGTCTCTAGCTCAATTCCATGGTGCAGCCACTATGAGCAAACGTGCAGAGAAAGGCATTATCCTACCTTACGACTTAGCTGTATGTATTTGACCCCAACAGCTGCGTTATCAAGAAGACTGTTGTAACTTCAGTTGGCCATTGGTTTTAGAACTGATGTCCGTTGATACATAAAGGTCGGATAAATGATTCTTAGGGTTCCGTAGCAGTGTTCCATCAATAACTTGACATTGCAATTCTGCAGAGAAACATGCAGCCAAAAAAAATGTACACAGACCTGTACATGATTTTCAAAGGTCAAAAATTGTTTTTATTATACTTTATTAACCCACCAAAATATTCATAGAGGGGGTCCCTGAGTTCTCTAAGTTTCGAAACCATTGGTCTAGATTATATAAGTTTTTTCTGGGGACAACTACAAAGAATGGAGGAGAAGTCTTTCCCCCGTCGAAAAGATCGCTGTCCTGCCATTCGGTCTGCAAAATCCCTCACACGATCAAATGTATCAATATTAGCTTTATCTGCTCGACAAAATTACTGTCAAATCACGTTGGACAAAAGAGTGCTTGTGCGATCACTGGAGTTGAGGGACGTGGAGTTTAGTCAGTAGCTAGACTGATGACTATTTAGGATTACCAAGCGCCATAAGCAGTTAAGGATATGGGAAAGAGTTTCTCTACTCAATATAACTAGCCAGGGCCCGATGACTTATATACTGTGGATCATCCAACTGCGACAAGAAATGAATGAATCTGCTTAACACCGACAATAAGACGGGATAGATATGACCACTGCACAGTTAACCCCTTTCTTGATGGGAATGGTACTGCCTCTCTTTTTTCATTGGCAGTTCAGGTTATTGTGGGCTATTTAAAACTTCTATGATATTCCGTATTTTATACAGAATTTGTTTCTATCGCTATTTATTAAATGAAGATCGTCAGCTGTTCTATCATGGACCTGTTAAAAACGGTACAATACAGAAAGATTCGCCGATTATAACAATTTACTCCCAATAGAACTGTCCTTTCGCCAACCAAATCATAACTTACAATATGATTCTAAATTGACCGTTATCGAAAAGATTAAGAAGATTTCACCTCAAAAGGACACAAAAATCCTAGGGAATCTTGGGAAGATGTGAATATTACTTCAATAAACTCTTTCCCCTCATGGACTTGATAACAAATTGAAGAACCTGACACCAAATCAAACCTATAAAATTATCACCATCACTACAGAATACTCAAACTGTTCAGAGGTTTTACCTAACTCACCCATAAGCGAAAAGATTACGACATACAGCAAACACCAAATATATTTTTTCATGGCAACCCAAAGGAAATCCTACCCAGGAATGGAAAATAATATTCAAATCAAAAGAATAAGATGAGTAAAATAGAAATGAATTAATTCAAACTGATTCCTTCAACAATAATGTAAGAACCTGGTAGTGCAGCTGATGATCCCTATTTGAATCGTGGGTACATTTCTTAATAATAAATATTCATTATATTATTTCAAATGGTTCTTTGAGACAACAATTTCCTATCTACACACCTTCTTAGTTTTAATCCCTTTATTCTATTACACTTTTTCTCTCCCTACCCGGAATTTTCCCATGATAACCTGTCTCTTCAAACCTGTCCTCTGGATAATCCCCACTCAGATACGCCAGGAACCAATTCTGAAGACAGCCATCACTATCACCAATCGAACTCGCTGACCCATAGTAGTAGAGGTGACTTAAAATCAAATATCTCATTATACAGATTTTACATAACCATCTACTGCTCTATCAACCCTGAAGACATCTGACCTTTCCGCTGGATAACAAGCTTTTTCGCTTCGAAACGTATTCGAAATAACTAAATGAACAACTTAATACATACAATACACCCCAGCTCTGTCTAGACTTTTTACTGTTGAACTATATATATATATATATATATATATATATATATATATATATATATATATATATATGTATATTAGAATGTGGATTCGCTACACAAACTAGCTCATGTTTCTGCCCTCTTCAAGCCTCATTATATATATATATATATATATATATATATATATATATATATATATATATATATATATATATATATATGTGTGTGTGTGGATGAATCGATAAATCCATAGTTTGAGACAATTATTTGTCGAATTTTGGTCTGATATGTAAAATGCTCGATTTAGGTGATGAAGGAGTGTTGAGTGAAATGCATGGAAAGATTGAATTTTTTTTTATGGCAACGGACTTATTGATGCATCTATGTTTATATGTGTGTATGTGTGTGTGTGTGTGTGTGTGTGTGTGTGTGTGTGTGTGTGTGTGTGAATGTGTGTCTGGCGAGAGAAGTGAGTCATCGCATGCCTGTGTGTCTGATATGGCGTGTGACAAAGTGTGTGTACATTCGTAAGTGAGTGCGTATGAGTATGCACATCTCAGTGTGTGTGTGTGTATGTATGTGTGTGTCTGTGACTCTCTTTTTCCTCGCAATTTGTCGCCAACTAATAGAACATATTTCCATCTGATCTGTGTGCCATATAATATTGATACCTGGATTAAATTTGAAAAAAAAAATGAATATTATTTCTAATTTTTCAAATGAAACATCTGCTTTGAATGCAGGGTGCCAAAAATATTGGGCTTGAAGAGCTGATGAAAATGATAGCGAAAAACAAAACAAAAAAATAACAAAAAACAATGAAGAACGGTAATTTCCGAAATTTTAATAATATTAATGATAATAATTGTTATTGCTATATTGACTGATATTATTATTATTATTGTTATTGTTATCATTATTATTATCATCATCATTATTATTATTATTATTATTATTAGTTGTAGTTGTAAAAAGAATGACAAAAATCTTAATGATAATGACATTTGTTGTTATAATAATTGATATTATTATTCGCAGTAGTAGAAGTATTATTATCAGTATTTTATTATCATTATTATTATCATTGTTGTTATTGTTAATAATAATAATAATAATGATAATAATAATAATAATAATAATAATAATAATGAAGGAAATTGAGAATAAATCTGTTTTATCAACATTCACACCTTTTGTTTCTCTCCGATATGGAGGAAAGCAATCAACCCTAGTGTAAAATAAAGCGAAGCACAATTTATATCGGAAAATGTGGAATTCATATTTTGGAAAGATTAAAAAAATTCAACGAACGAAAATAGTAATGGCTGATCATTTCAACGACCATAATCGTGCTTTAAAAAAAAAGTTTCAGAAATCAAAACTGTCACCAAGTTTGTCTATCTGACTGGTTGGCAACCAATGAATTATGGGTACAGGCCACTCTAATGGAGCCAGAGGGCTGAAAATTTCAGCATTCATTCCTCTGAATGTCTATAGAAAATATTTTTTTCAGTTTCTTCTTCGTTTTTTTCCTCTTTAAATTTCCCCTTAGATAATTTTTTTAGTCGGGGTTTCGATGAGCAAAGTAATCTTTTGTCTAATTTGTCTTTTAGCTTGAGTCTGGTAACATTGATGCTAGTTTTTCGAAAATTTACCCCTTCTTAGTGATCACCACCCAACAAAAAAAGTAATTTACCTTTTTATCTATTGATCAATCCTTTTTCCGATTTTTGAATTGATCACCCCCGACACGGGATGCAGGCAAATGATATTGGTTACATGACAGTTTGTTTTGAGTGAATAACTAGATCTGTTTCTTTCTCTTAAAATGATAATGTTAATAACAGGTCTAGTAAGTCACTCAATAACAACTGTCTACGGGCTAACGTGTTTTGGCTGCATGCCGTGTTGGGGATGATCAATAAAATAATCAGAAGGAGGGTTGATCAATGGATAAAATACTTCTCTCTTCGTTTGTTAGGCAGTAATCACTGAAAAGTCTGAACCATCAAAAAACAAATGGGCACAAACTAGAGACCAATTTAGTATACATTTGCATTGCAAACTGAAATTTCCACTGGAAACCTAATAAGGGGGAGGGGTTAAAAAGTTTCTTGGAGACATAATGAGTTGATGCTTAAAAGTTTTTTTGTAGACATAATGTGGAGTAAATGTTTGTCTGCCTTGTACGCATGATACATACATATATTTATTCCAACCGGGCGAAAACCAAGAGACAGACCTGCAAACTGACAAGCATGCAACGTGCACATGAGAGAATCATGCTCAACCTCACGTGGAGAGATCACAAGACAGCACAGTATATAAGGAAGAAAACGGGAATCCGAGACACTATAGAAACTTTTTAAGAACTCGAATGGCAATGGGAAGGCTATGTTGCAAGAATGGCAGACAACCGATGGACATCATGACTCACAACATTGATCCCCAGAGATCACGCGAGAAACTGAGGCCTACAGAATACAAGATGGAGAGATGGAAAAGACAAATTCAAAAAAATTCTGGCTCCGCCACGCTCATGATAGATAATTGTGGCGAATCCTGGGAAAGATCTATGTCCAACGACGGACATTAAAAGACCGATGATGATGATGATGATGATGATGATGAACATGAAAACTGATGAAAACTGTTTTAACAGTTTCGTTGGCAGTTTTAGTTGACTGTTTCTAATAACATGATCTTCGAAAATGTAATTGCTATGGAAATCCAAATGAAAGCAAAAAAAAAAAAAAAAAAAATCTCGTGATTATTAGAATATCTCGTCGGATATAATATTTTTTTTATTCCTCATCTCCCGCCCCGCTAACTGTTTACGATTGTTAAATTAGATTTTAAAGATATGGAGGATGAACAGCTGTTTTCGAAAAGAGAAATTTCCAATTGTTTCTTGAAATGAAACCAAAAAACAAAAAACATTCAAAGGATTGAATCTAAGATTCTTCTTTCATTTAGTTTCATAAGGACGTTATGTGACTTATCACCTCGAGAGGAAAGAAAAAGTGCCGTTGTATACGTAGGTGTGCAAGAGTGTACGTGTGAGCGCTAGACTGGGAACGCCTATTTCTATCTCTCTATCTCCCTCCACCTCTCCGTCTCTATTCTCTCTCTATTTGTGTCAGTATTGATATATGCACCTAACAAAATCATCCTCTTTATTTATTTATATTTATATTTATATATATATATATATATGAATGATTATAAATTGCGTTTTGTTACCTAGAAACTCTTATTTGAAATGATCACCCGTTCTTTCACGATGAATATACTATTTTGCATAAACAAAGTTAATAGAATAAACAATCACACAAAATTGGGTTGCTGCAAGGATCGAACCCGCAATCGCTTCAATGTGATGTTGCTCTTACCATTCAGCTAGACAGATACCGGTAATGCAAAGGCCCAAATAACTGTCTCAACTCCAAAGTCCCGTCTTGCTTATTCACAGTCTATATCTGCTCTATTTGTTACTTTCAACACGACAATTATGTTGTTAAGAGATGAATACATGATCTGACAGAATGATTATAAATTGCATGATATAGAAACTCTTATTTTAGACTATCACCCGTTATAACATGGTGGATGTACCGTTTGGTTGAGTGACATAAATATGATAAACAATTAAAGAAAGTGAGTCTGCTGTAGGTATCGAATCTGTAACTGATAGGGTAGCCATTTCAACGTAGCGTTGCTTTTACCATCGAGCTAACTTGAAAGAAACAGATAAAGCAGATATAAACTGCGATCCCTGGGGATCGATGTAGTGACCTGTGATGTCCATTAGTTGTCTGTCATTCTGGCAACATAACCAGCTCATTGCTCTTTTAGTTTGTATTAATGAATTCTATGACAGGCTCGTGTTTTTTCTCGTAATATATTGTGTCGTTTTGCGATCTCTCCGTTTGAGGTTGATTATTTCTAGTGTACGCAACATGGTTCTCAGTTTGCAGGTCAGTCTCTTGATTAGGGTCCATGTTTCAGCTCCATAGGTGACTTTAAGGAGAACGCATCGGTCATATACTCTTCTCTTTACATCTGCATCTGTAAGATACCATGTTTTAGATTCTTTGGGCAGCAGTTGGCTCTCCATCTTTCTTATCCATTTAAAAGGAGATAAAAGGGAAAAATGATAAAACTTAGAGACCACATATATACTTCTATATCGAAAGCAAAAGTTTCTACAGCATTAGTGTTGTACGATACAATATCCAAGAAACCAAATGTAATGAAAACAGCTTTTAAGTCACTGATAAGACATAACCTAGAATTTTGTTTTCAGTTACGGAAAACAAAAACAGGACATGGAAATTGGAAGATTATTCTGGATATAGAGAGGGTTCAGAAAATGTCACTAGAATTATAAAGGGCGTTGATGTCTTAAGTTATTGGAAAAGATTGGGGAACTTTGGATCCACAACACTAGAATGCGCAAAGATTTAATTGATACTTTTCAAGTATTGAATAATTATAATAATCATGGTAAAAGCTTATTTATCTTATCTAAAAGAACAAACAATCTAAAAATAAATTAATGTATGGATTTCTCAAACGAGAGAGTTGTGCTCTATTGGAATACATTGACTGAATATGTGGAGAATAAATGTAGTATTAGCAGCTTAAAAAATAACATTGAAAACTGAGAAATCGGTATAAAATAGATTAAATGGTCTGTCTGTATTGGGGACTCTTTTAGGAAATCTTTAAAAGAATTCAAGCTACAAAGTTTACAGTATAGCGAGTCGATGTGTGATGAGGCCATGTTGAACTGGAATAAGATTTTTTTTAATGTTGACGAGACAATATATTATGATGAGATGACCATGGAGATATAATAAATAAATGAATAGATGCTAAAACAAATAAGTCAATGTTTTTGGTGTGTGAAGACACCAGATTAAAAATGAATAATAATGATAATCAGAAAGCGTGACAGTCGTTCACCTTAACAAGCTGGTTTATAGTATAGATGATCAATCTTCTTCCAAATAGCCACAAGGCAAAGATATGAAGCCAAAACTGTTGCTGATACATTATGTCTGCTTCCTTTTAATATTGGCTTTGTATTGTTTGAAAATGATGAACATTTTCTTATTCAATCATAATTAATTCACTCGAGTATTAACAGATTGTTGTTAAAACTTAGTTGATAATAATTGACTGTATTGCAAATCTAGTTAACTCTTGATATTTTTTAAAATTGAACTTGATTAGTCTCCTTTTTATACAAAATATATCCAAATGAGTTATCCTGGCCAAGATATCGTTCACACATAGTCGTGTATATAATGCAATCGTTGGCGTTGTCCAGGTCTCCTTGCTTCTTCATTACATACATTGAAATCAGAACGAACAGAAAATCTATCCTACATAAATTGATGATTATCCTAACGTAAAGACATGTAATTAAAACTAAGTGGATGAATCCATCGTTTCAAACTATCCGAAAACCCATATATTTGATTTGTCAAAATAATGCGATGAATAATTAAGCCAATTCATTTAATACTGGATCAGGAAGAGATATTTTATTGATAGCACCTGTATATGTACCCGTTCAGTTATGAAACCATTGAGTTAATTTTAATTTGTTAGAAATACCCAAAATACTTTGTGGACTCGAGATGGCAAAGAAGGTACTCGTCTTTCATTCTGGTCTAACAGAGAATAGTTCTTGCTTTTTAAAAACCCATTTGCACAGAGTTCGCTCATTAATTAGAATGATTAACGTTTTGCTAATGAACCCTTCCGCCTATTTGTAATTGTTCTGGGGTTCGAATCCCCGCCCCAGTACACCAACCACTGAATTAGTTTGTTACTAATCATAATGGCGAAGAAGAAGAAGAAGAAGAAGAAGAAGAAGAAGAAGAAGAAGAAGAAGAAGAAGAAGAAGGAGAAGAAGAAGACAAAGAAATGGAAGAAGATAATGACGGAAAGAAAAAGACAGAAAAAGATTAAATCGTGCGAAGAAGAAGAAGAAGAAGAAGAAGAAGAAGAAGAAGACAAAGAAATGGAAGAAGATAATGACGGAAAGAAAAAGACAGAAAAAGATTAAATCGTGCGAAGAAGAAGAAGAAGAAGAAGAAGAAGAAGAAGAAGAAATTGAATAGTAGTCAAAAAAGAGGAGGAAAAAGTTCCAGTCGTAGTGACAGAAAAGAAGAAAAGGACACGAAGAAGAAGAAGAAGAAGAAGAAGAAGAAGAAAGAGATTGAGTAGTAGTAAAGAAGAAGGGAGAAGAAGAAAACTCAGAAGAAAAAATAGAATAATTTTTAGTGAAAAAGAAGAAGAAAAAAGGATTGAGTAGTAGTGAATAATAATAATAATAATAATAATAATAATAATAAGAAGAAGAAGAAGAAGAAGAAGAAGAACAAAAAGAAGAAGAAGAAGAAATGAAATTGAGGAGCAAAGAAGAAGAAGATGAAGAAGGGGAATATGGGGAGAAAATGGGTAGAAAGCTGGGTAGGGTGAAGAATACAAAATAAGGGAGGGAAAGTAGTGATTAAAAAAAGATGCTAAAAGATAAGGTTAAAGTAGCATTGCAAGAAAATGAGAACGAGAAATACATCGTACAAGTGGTAGGAAAAAAATGAAGAGCAAAAACAAAAAAGAAAAACAGAAAGAAAGACAAATTGGAGGGGGAAGAAGAGAAAAAATGATCTAATCCAATATTAATGAGTCGTAAATTGCAAAGCTCGTTAATATGTCTTGAAAAAAATTAAGTTTACGAGAATTAAAACAGCCCATAATAAAAACAACATTCCAGAAGAGAAGACAGGAGGGTTAAGATTCGTTTCTTTGAACCACGCAGTTCTATAAGAGATTTTTTT
This sequence comes from Thysanoteuthis rhombus, assembly GCA_963457665.1. NCBI lineage: Eukaryota > Metazoa > Mollusca > Cephalopoda > Oegopsida > Thysanoteuthidae > Thysanoteuthis > Thysanoteuthis major. The sequence continues at coordinate 26,115,599 of OY735239.1, forward strand.
TCTTTCAATTCTAGGTGCTTTCAATCCATTAGATTCTTGAGCTATCCGGGAATTTGTTGAGTTTTAAGAGAAAAATTTAATTGCTTTTTTTAATTCTATTTACAATTTAACAATAATGAACAAGTGGGCACATACTTTTCACCAATTCTACGGAGGTATGCATTGAGTTACGGAGTACATTAATTTTCACTCCTTTGGCTTGAAAAATGACACCAAAATTGAAGGAAAAATTATCACGCTCTTGTTAATTCTAATGTTTATAGGGTTCGTTTTAGGGGTTATGATTAGGGTTTTGTTTAGAGCCAGGATTAGGGTCGATAGTGTTAAAAAAGGTAATCAAAATTCTTTATAGTAAACCAAAATGGGGCGTGGTGTTAGGTGTTAGGGTTGGGATTGACAGTATTTAAGTGAGTGAACTAAAGAAAAGATAATATGTAAGCCATATCCCCTTGAAATGATGGAAGTTAAGTTGCCTGTAAGTAAAGAGTGAGTCAGAAACAAAATGTTCATGCCCACACACACACACATACACACACACACATATATATATATATATATATATATATATATATATATATATAGAGAGAGAGAGAGAGAGAGAGAGAGAGAGAGAGAGAGAGAGAGGGAGAGATTTACAAAGATTTATAGCGTAAAATACGGATCTAGAATAAATCGAATTATTCGCCAGGAGAAGCCCAAACAGGACAAAAACATAAACGTGTTGAATTATCGAGCACTTTATGAAATAAACCCATCACATACCAGTGTGGCTATAGACTATCTAATGTACCATCCAGTACTACGAAGTTGGATCAAAACCTCTGCTACAGACCCAGAGGCTAGCATTTCACTCCTGCCCTACCGAAGGACCGAATTTAAGGGTTATATTTACTTACGTACAATTCCCCGTTCACCAGAGTGCTATATTCCAGAGTTGTTGATGAGCATTGTTATATATATATATATATATATATATATATATATATATATATATATATATATATATTCCATACACTATCAATCGATGCAGACTATGAAAATGCAAGAGGACTTAACATAGTTTATTTGTGGTTCAAAATGTGTATACATCGGGAATGTGTTATGTTGAAAAATTTTAGCGACAAAACAAAAAATTAGACTTTAACTCTTTTTTCTTCCATACTGAGTTTTATTGTTTGCTAAACAAAGATAAGCAAAGTAAACAAATAATGTTTTTATGCAACGTTGCATATTCAATGAAGTCGCTGGCCTGAATGAAATGAGGCTGCAAGACGGATTAGGCCTGCGGGCCGTAGTGTGTCGGCCTCTAGTGCAAGGGATTAGAAGCACCCAAAAATGTAAATATTTCTTCTTGGAGAACCGTGTGATTCAAATAAATGAATCTTTTTAGCCGTTAACTAAAATAAGTAGGAGAGGTAAGGATTGAATATAAGAAGGTAAGGAATAACGAAAAAAGGGTTTTGGTCGAAAATGTCAATGATGTCATAAATAGAATTAATTCTGACCATATTTTTTCCTTGGTGCAATTTTTTCACATTACTTCAAATTTTGACGATATGTTTTTTTCAGTTATTGACTGTGATAGCGAGTCTCTTTAAAATTTAATTTACCCCTAATGACTAACTTGTTTTTTTCTAAGGTCTTTTTTTTTCCCCCTTTTTGGGGGAAATTTTTCTTTTCCCTTTTTCCTCTTTCATTTTCCAAAATTTTCCTTCTTTTGTCATTCCTTACCTTTTCCTATTTACTCACTTCCCCACAAGAGCAAGATGTGACTCAAGGTCGTTTTCAATGCGGGCTTCTAGTTATGGAAAGGCTGCAAAATTGCTCCTGTCCCCGAAATTAGTGTTGCGAAGGCGTCAGGGCAAGCCCGACTCATACCTTTTTGTGCAATGAGATGGTACTGCCCCAGGGGCGTACTGCTCTCCCGAGACTGGGCTGAGTAAATTTTTGAGGCCATAGGACGAATCTAAGACTCAGTGATAACAAGCCTCCGCAAGCCATCATCTGCTACGGTATTGCATCAATGAAAGAAAGGTTGTACTAAAAACAGATACTACCCTCTGATCGAACAAGAGGGAAGAATCTGTCCCTCCTTTGGCTGGTTGGAGGGATGGGAGATTTGTAGGGCTACAGTGAACTGTCTCAGATAAATAAAAAAAGGTTGAAATAGATTGTAAAGTAGCGCCAAATTGGTAGATACAAATCAATTGACTTATAAAGAAAGGGTTGATTACCACTAAAATTTGTCCGTGGTATGACTTGGCGGTCGATTGAACTAAGGCTTACCGACCCGTAGATGAGCGCACTATTACAAGACTGCACTGATCGGCATGCCCTGCTGATAGTTTCTTTAGATTCCTTTACCTTTGCATCATTTATTGTAAACCGCCAACCAAAACTGTCACTAAAAGAGTCTACACGGGTTTCTTCAGTTTTAAGTTGGTCTGGCTGACTATATAGGTATCAAGCTTACATCCTGCTCGAATGGAGCTAAAACTGACATTTTTTTTAACTTTTACTCATAGAATCTGTAAGAAAACCTAAATGGCAAAGGACAGGCCATGTTGCAAGAATGACAGACAACCGATGGACATCACGACTCACAACATGGATCCCCAAAAATCACATGCGAAACTGAGGCCGACAGAATAGAAGATGAAGAGATGAACTGGACAAATTTATAAAATACTGGCTTCGCAACTTCCACAATGGAGAAGTGTGGCGAATCCTGGGGAAGGTCTATGTCCGACGACGGACGATAAAAGACTGATGATGATGATGATGATGTTGATTTCTAAAAAAAATGTTTCCCCTAATCCCTTATTTAGATAGCTTATTTCAGTGGGTGAGTTCAATTTGCAATGCAAGTTTATGCTAAATGTATCTCTTAGCTTGTGTCTTCAGACAATTAGTGATTACTGCTTCCCAAAAAGGTGTGAAAAAATAATATATACATTGATCACCCTTTTTACCATTTTGTCTTAATCGATCACCCCAACAAAACAGGCTGCTAAAAGACGTTGCTCAAGTAACGGTTACTACAGAGCGACTAACCAGACCTGCTTGTCTTTCATTCTTCGTGTTTTCTTTGGTAGAAGAATCGAAGTGATGCATATGAGATATTCAAATCATATTAAGCAGGGAAAAAAAAAAAGAAAAGAAAACATGGGTCAGGTTAGTCACTCTATAGAAACTGTCACGTGACCAACATCTTTTGGCAGCAGGTAGTGTTAGGAGTGATCAATTAAAACATTGAAATAAAGGATCAATGAAGAAGTTACATCTATCGTCTTTTTTTTTGATCGCTAAAAAGTCCGTATATCAATAAGTAGTACGTGACCAACGTCTTCAAGCAGCATGAAATGTTAGGGGTGATCAATTGAAAAACTAGAATAAGTGATGATCAATGAATGAGTTACTTCTCTAGCCATTTGTATGTCATCCGAATTTTAAAAAAAAAGTGCATACAAACTAGTGACCAATTCAGCAAACATTTACATTGTAAATTAAACCTCTATTAATGACCGATCTTGGGGGAAATCTTTAAAAAAAATAGACATAATACAGGGTAAATATTCAAATTTTCAATCCTCTAGCTCCATTGTTGCAGCCTGTACTGGTGACACATTGCCAGTCAGCCAGAACAACTTGAAAACTGAAAGAAACCAATATTGGCAGTTGAGGCGACAGTTTTGGTTTACGGTTTCTGACATAATCCTTCATTAGATTCTAATATGATGGCGTTGTTTCTGTTTAAAGACTGGCAAGATGAAATTTTAATTGTTGCAAATCTCATCTAATATATAAATGACACAAAAGCTGGTAACGAAATTCGAATAAAGGATGTTTGATAAAATGAATAAAACCAAACCAAAAAGCTTTGCTCGCTTTTGCGATAATGAATCTTGTTTGTACATAATTTATTATTGTAATGTTCGGTGAGAATATTCATTGCTTTCTTTCTTCGTTTATTTCTTTATTCCTTCTGTTAATTTTTCCTTTCTTATTTCGTAGTCATTTTCTTCCTTACTTTCTTATTTCTTTCTTTTTTCTTTCTTTCTCCGTTTATATTTCATTCCTTTCTATCTATCTTTCTTCATTCTCATTTTGCTTCTTTCTTCCTTTTCGTTCTCATTTCATTTATTCATCGCTATTTTCACTCATTTCATTCCTTCCTTTCTTTCTTTCATCGTTTTCTTTTTCCATTTACATATTTTTTCGTTCTCATCTTCTTTCTCCTTTTGCTCTCATTTTCTTCTTTCCTCTCTATTTTCTTTCTTCGTTTATGTTTTTATTCTTTCTTTGTTTTCTTCATTCTCATTTTTCTTTCTTTCTCTTTTCTTTTTTCCTTTGTTTGTATTATCTTTTTTTTATCTTTCTTTTTCGTTTACATTTTTTTTTACCTCATTTTCTTTCTCTTTTTGGTTTCATTTTCTTCCTTCCTTTTTGTTTTCTTTCTTTCTTCGTTTACTTTTTCATTCTCTTTTCTTTTCTTCGCCCTCATTTTCTGTCTTTCTTTCTCTTTTCTTTCTTTCTCCGTTTATATTTTCTTTCATTTTTCTCTCTCATTTTCTTTCTTTCTTTTTTTCGGTTTCATTTTCATTCCCCCTTTCTTATTTTTCTTTCTGTTTTTCTTTCTTATAATCATTCTATGTTTCTTCCCGTGTATCTTTTAGAAAACGTCAACCAAAACTATCACCAAGATTGTCGACATAGGTCAAGCTGGTCCAGCTGAGTATGTATGTATCATGCATACAGATTGTACCAATCGAGCTAAAAGGCTAAAAAAATTTAACATTTACTCTTTATTATGTTTAGAAAAATAGTCCCTCAATAGCTTTTTAGTGGAGGTTCAGTTTACGATGTAAGTTTATGCTAAATTGTTGCATAGTTTGCGTCTTGCTGCTTTCGCGCATCTTTTTTGAAATTTCAGTCTTCTTTATGTCCGATGATAGGTAAAAATAACTTATTCATTGATCATCCCTTTTTTCAAATTTTTATTGATCACCCCCAAGAAAGCATACTGCCAAAAGAGATGGGTCGCATGGTGAGTTCTGACTAACTGAACCCACCTTTCAATTTTCTTCCTTCCTTTCCTTCCCTTTTTCATTCTTTGTTTCTTCCTTTTTTTCCCTTATCTTTTCGGGTGCTTTCCTTTGCCTCTTGGTATCCCACTATTATGGCCATGTACCAGACTTATCTTGTAAGTATTCCTGGTATCTACTTGGGGAATTATCATCAGCCATATACACGCTCACAAGCCGTTGTTAGTGCATCGCGCTTAAAGCTCAAAAGATTCCTAAGCTAAGAAATATTACAATGTACAATTCAATAGATTCTGAGGCCAAACGATTTGTCCTGTTTTGCCTAGAGCCTGATTTAGCTACTGCAAGGCCTGTTGCATATGTTGTAGAGGGTACTCAAATTGGGAAAATACTTATAAATATCCGTACATCACATAAATGAATTACTGTTACCCGAAATAATTATCTGAATGAATTACCTAAAATCATCTAAAAAATACCAACATAAAATTTGGGCATTGTTAGTCCAAAATGTCCTCAGTGATCCCCAAGAAGAACTTTTTTGAGAAAATCTTAAGAATCGTTTTAGACTGTGTCCAATGTTGTACTCGTGTAAACTTTCAGGTTTGCAGCTCTTTAGTGTGACCAGGAGCGCCCAGGTACACACAAGCACACACACACACACATACTGATCTGAGTGGCTGGTCGGGCGGGCCATTTGTTGGGCTAAGGTGATTCAATATTAAACACATACATTTTTACATTTTTGCAATTCTTTCAGTAGATATACAGACAGATGATACGAGAAATATCTCTGACATTTCTATAATAGTATTAATTCATTTTTGTTTTGATTCTCATGCAGTAGCTAGACTTCAGTTTCAAAAACCTTCATATTATATATATATATATATATGTGTGTGTGTGTGTGTATCACATAGATACTGCACTATCTAATAATCAATAATTCCAATTATGGGTGATAATTGGCTAGAATCGCCAACCTTTAACACCCAGCCTTTCCTAAAAGTTGAAGGCAGTATAGCACTGAAGTAATAAAGCAAAGTCAGAATCACCGAATGAGAATTGATCGTTAGTAAGCATTTAGCGTGGGGCCCTCTAAATTGCGGAGCACGTATCAAATGCTACTTATACTCCATAGTTGATCCAGCTGGGCTATATTTGTTGCTACATAAGAACAGTGAGTGATAGGCGTGGCCATTGATTACATCGACTGGATGACGTCATAATTTGAAGGTGGTAGTTATTGTTAATCGATCAGCACGCCCACCGAAGCAAACGATGATGAGTAAAACGACAATTTGTGCTTGATTGCTGCTATTGTAATTAAAATTAATTGTCAGTTTAGGTGGGGGGTCGTTTGCGCCTGCGCATGAGTATGAAGGAGTCGTTCAGAGATTCTGATTGCTTGTGTGGTGGAGTTAGTGTGTGCGTCTGGTTGTGTGTGTGTGTGTGTGTGTGTGTGTGTGTGTGTGTGCCAGTGTGCGTGTGTAGGTAAAAACAGGGAGAGAAAGAACGATTTGGGATGTAAGTATATCACACAAACGCATGCACGGTGCAATTCATTATGTATGCGAATGTATAGGTTTGATAAACAAGATAAATTTGATAAATATTTGTTTAATCTACCGCAACTCAGCCACACACACACACACACATATATATATATATATATATATATATATATATATATATATATATATATATATATATATATATATATATATATATTATTCAGGGTTGAACGCTTCTTAAATGAGGTAACTCATCCATTGTAAGTTTATGCGATGCTCTTCCATAGGAATGGAGCACTCTGGTGAATGGGGAAGTTAACCGCAGATAAATATATCGTTTAAATTCAGCTTTACTGACCGTCCAGTTCCGTAGCTCAGAGATAGGATACCAGGCTCCGGGTCTGAAGCTAAGGTTCCAATCCTGCCTCGTGGTACTGGATGGGATAATGGAAAGTCCATAGCCACACTGAAGAGATGTAATATATCGAAACAGTTGTCGGTGGATGACACAATAATATATATATATATATATATATATATATATATATATATATATATATATATATATATATATATATATATATATTAGAAAGCTTTAAACACTAATTGAACATATGTTTGTGCCGCCTAGGTTACTTTCCCAATATCCATTATGGAACCAACAGTGTATTTCATCTTTACACAGACTTTGCTGGTACTACGTATAATCTTTTTTTTCTTGTTGGGATCAACAGTTGTTTAACATTAAAACTATTTCAGGGATTCAACAACAAAACGGTTGTACGAACTGGCAGTGATGATCAAATATCACCCCCCTTTCAGCTCTGATTTTGATGTACATTTTTTGTCATAGTACGTATAGTTAGTAATTTTACATACCGAATTATCATAATGTATTGTACATGAAAGTTATTTTATGCTACACATCATTTGATCTTTTTGAGACACAGACTTATTTACAGAAGTTATTCAAAAAATATATTTGTCGGTGACGTGGGTATTGGTATGGATGATGGTTAAAACGCCAAAATGAAAGTGAAATGACAATATCAGAAGGCCAATTTACAGATAATTCCTCATATTTTATTCCTACGTTTCGTCCAAATGGCAATTTCAAGAAATATGTTTGTTATTCATACACACACAGGAAAATACACACATATATGTACGCGAGTGTGTGAGTGTGCTTGTGTGTCTGTGTGTGAGTATGAATAAATACCAAAAGATTCAATGATACTAAGCAGAAAAGCAGAACATTTCAGCAATTCTATAAATTCCCTGGTTTCACAATCAGTGTAGTAATGGTGAAAAAAACTTGTGATGCTGACCATAACAGCTGTTACGAGTTCGATCCTCACCGGGTCCGCCACTAATGGGGCTTTGTGTTAAACTAAGCTGTATATACAGTGTAAATACTGCAATGAAATATACTTGATTTTTTTCTAGATATAGTTGAAGTCCTCTCTTTCCTTTGCACTTGTCTGAATACTTACCTTTATTGCAAGTCTCCACGTCTCGCAATCTGCAGCCACCCCCCAACACGACGGGTTGGTGTTACCTGTCTTCATTCACAGCTCTTCATGTAACTCAAATGATTTTATTTAAGATTTGAGCGAAATTTCGGCTCACCGATAGGTGCTCTTCTACTTTCTCTTTATTTTCATTCACACTTCGAAATCTCATTGAAAAAAAGCTAGGCGTTTCTAGGAGCTATATCCGGATATTAGACCATGTATATGTGTGGCAGCCGGTGAGGATCGAATCCACTAAGATAGTAAGCGTCTTCGAATCTAGATTGCAAGCCATTACACCATGGTGAGGCCACAATTGTGCTGATACTATCATTGCTTACTAAAATTGCATTTATATGTATGGGATATACGGTGAGGATCGATCTCACTGTCGTTGTAATGGTGTGACGAATAAACTTATGAACCATCGCTCTACGCAAGTCTTCAACTTTTATCATGCAGTCATTTACTAACGTTAGCTTATTCAGGCACAAAGTTATATATGTATGGTGCCCAGTAAGAATCGAACTCACAACAGTAGTAAGCGTCTGTGAGATAGGGTTGCAAACAATTGCCCCATAACGAGAGTATAACTATCCTAGTATAATTAATTTACCAAACAGATCTGCTTGGTCACTCATATGACTAATACCGTGTTTGGGGTGATCAATCAAACAGTTGGGAGACGGCCGATCGATGGATAATTTATTTCTCTTGCCTTTATTCAAGGGGAGGGGTCGGGCACTAAAAATGTCCGAATTTACAAAAAACAAACAAACCAAAAAATCCTGAATGCTGGTGAACAAAAACTAAAGGGCCAATTCAACATAAACTTACAACGACTGTCACACACATACACACACACACACACATATATATATATATATATATATATATATACTACTCAGATCGAACTTGAGTAATTATGGTCTGAGAGACAAACCTGCAAACCAAAGCTCTACGGCAAGTCTACATATATCACCATACGTTCATCTTTTAACGAAACCTAGTTTAGTTCAGCAAAAATTATAGCGCATAGGACAGAGAGTTAAAAATCTACTCATTGCATTAGTAATGGTCTGAGAAATCAACTTAATAATCACTGCTTCTCAATGGGAACCATTTTTCTTGATTCTTTTTTTGTATTTACAAGGCTCAGTTAGATAGTGCACGTCTACTATGGTGTGGCATCGGTAAGGATCAAAGTCACTACAGTAGTGATGGTATACGAGATAAAAATTACTAACCATTGTTCTACGGCAAGCCTACAACTGTTCACATATGATTATTCACTAAGCTTATGTATGGTACAAATTTATATTTGTGGGGTACCCCTGTAAAGGTCGAACTCACAGCAGTAGGAATGGTTTGCAAGATCAACTTGCTGCCAATTGCTCCAAGATAAGGCACAATTGTGCGCTTGTTTGTATGCAATATCGAATCCCCACAAATGCTTTATTGAAGCTCTACAAATGGTCCTTCCAACCAATCAGCTAAGTGGGCTACACATTATTCTATCCGTGCTTGTCTATGTTTACACGTGTGTCTCCGGGCGCTCCGGGTCATATTTTGGGGGCAACAAGAATTTTCCATGTTTACATCACCAAAATACTAGTACAAGATTCGGTCATTGCTGATCCGAAATGGAGCCAAAAAGATTTTTTTTTAAAGATGGTGATCTTTCACGCAAAAAGTACATTTATAGATACTTTTTTGATAGTCAGTCCTTGTACACACGCAGGCTGCGGTGATTCATTTCTGCAAGGTATGTTATTTTGATGTATGTACGTACATATTTTCGTTCTCCGCTTATACTCTCATTGACTGTATCGCGGCGTCAGTTACACACAGGCAAATGTTAGTAAGACCCACTTCTGGCTTACCAGGCCAGCCAGGACTTCTTTTCTACATATGGTATCTGGAATGCCCAAATTGTCACCCATAGAGGTATTAACTAGCCTCGATTTTGCTTTAAGTTCGGTAATCTCACCAGAACCGGGGTATCCAATCCAATTTACCTGTAACCCTATTAGCCTTGGGGAGAGGATCCTCAATTCTAGTCCAAATGCTGACTCTCTAGGGGAGTATCGTTGAACAACAGTTGCCACCAAAGATGGCAAAACGTTCTATCCTTTTTTTCTGTGTTTGTGGAAGTGTTTGTCAATTTTTTTTGTGTGTTCCAATGCTCTTGGCCATAATGTTTTGTCAACAAACTTGCAAATTGGCATCAGTGCTTCACTAGTCCCCTTCTAATAAGTTTTTTTACCTTTTATGAGCCTTATTTTGACGGGTATATTTTTATTAAAAACCCTATTTTAGATATCCTTCTGTGGAAAACGCCGTATTTATTTTTCGATAGATTTTTTTACGTGACTTAAAATATTGATGCCAAAGTTGTTTTATTGTGAGGACGAGTTTTTTAAAAATATTTTATATGACTTGGCAGTGGAACGAACACTGATCAACTAAACTGAAGGAGAGCACTCTATCCCTGGGCCACGGTGATCGATATACGTATCCGTATGTGATATTCACGTTATTTTGGTGTAAGCAGATCAAAATATCATATCAAAGGTCAAATAAATTTAATTTCCGAGACTTACCATTATATATATATATATATATATATATATATATATATATTGGCATATATCCGTCTAAAAAGCATAACATCGTAATAATCTGATTCAAGTGTAAATATAGAGATCGTCTTTGACTTCAACGTACCGTTTTCAAGAACCAATAAGAAATGGTGCCCCAAAGAAGAAAAGATAAATAAAGAAATAGTGCATAAAAGACAAAGAAAAATAAAAGAGTATAAGAATAAGAAAATTGAATAATAAAAGACAGGTCTTGTTAGTCAGACAATTGAAACCGTCACATGACTAATGTTCTTTGGCAACATGTCAAGTTGGGGGTGATCAATTAAAAAATGAAAAATGTGTTGATCATTAGATGAATCACATTTCTCGCCTTTTGCTGAGTGGGATTTCAAAAAAATCTGAATTTTCAAAAAACAAGCGTAAATGCTGCTCGACACAAGCTGAAGGTCAAATTTAGCATAAACTTACATTGAAAACTGAACTGTCCACTAAAAACCTATTTAGGGTGATCTTTAAACAAAAATATTCTTTTAGAGAAAATGAGTTAATATTTAGATTTTCAGCCCTCTAGTTTTATTGCTGCGGCCTGAGCGCATGATGCATACATAGCCAGCCATACCAACTTGAAAACTGAAGAAATGTATTGTAACAGCTATGGTGACAGTTTTAGTTGACAGTTTCTAACAAAGATGTCGTTCGGGAAGGCAAAGATATGCAAACAAATATTAATCACATAAGCTTTTTTATTCTTGCCTCAAAATTCTTTCGTATGTCAAAATTTCGAATCAGAAAATTATATTAAATTGTATCTGAGGGACATGTAATATCAATTTGGATATTTTTCAAAGGTCAACAAGATAGACATGTATACACACACACACACATACATATATATGTATATACATATATATATATATATATATATATATACACACGCACATATATATATATTTATATATATGTGTATATATACATATACATATGAACATATATGCGATTTTTACCATATGTTTTTTTTTATTTTTATCTGTTTCATTTGATACATCAACTTGCTTACATTGACTTTCGTCCCTATATATTTCTGTTATCAATAAATATATAATTTTTTCAAAATAGGTATACGCACTCACATAGATATACATACACACATATAAGTGTAATTTCTATCCCGTGTTTTCTTTGCTTTTTTGTACATTTGCGTATTGCAAGCTTTTACTTCTGTACATACGCTTAAATTATATATATATATAAAGTCTCCAATATTATGCATACACCCTGACATAAACACATATATTTGAAAAGCAAAGTGAGAGGAGACAGAAACTGATGGTTTATGTAACCGAGCAAAACTATATATATACATAAACACCTTTATCGATGTAATTCCAATCATTTCTGTGTTTCGTTGTTTTATTTGCCCCTTTTGATACATTCACGTCTTTAAATTTGAATTTAAATTACTGATGAATATATCAATTTTCGAATATTATGCGCACACCATCACCATTTATAAAATTCTCACGTGCGAGAAGCAAAAGGAGAAGAAATGGTGAGTAATAGTTATTAAGATTGGTCCTCAAACTGAGAAACATGCAAAATGCTACGTTAACATCACACAGGGGATATCACAAGACATCACGGTATATAGGATTATATAATCATATTCATAGGAGCCAGAGATATCATTTAATCAATCAGAAAATTTTAACGGCCAGTCATGGCTGGTCTTGTTGTCAAGAATG
>OY735239.1:26130513-26145513 GCA_963457665.1 Thysanoteuthis rhombus
CACTAGAATAGATTTGCAATGAATCAGAAATTTGAGGAACGATGCTGTACAGTTCAGGAATATTGGAAGCTTTTAGCATCGATAAGTTAGATATCTTATACTATGTAACTTGTTATTTAGAGTCTGATGAAATTAATCTTTGTTTGAGATTCTTGTTTAGTTAGCTCGATTGTAATCACCTAAAATTTCTGCAGTATTTACCCATGGGTTTTGCAAATTGCTGGCTTTAGAAATAAAGAAAAAAACTTAGCTTAATCAGACTTGTATTTGGACTAAAACAGACTTGAGCAACATACTCCAAATATCGATGAACTTTCGTCCTAGTCGACACTTAACAATCCTCTCTGCGTTGGTGTATACGAGGGAAATGTTAGTCTCGTTTTCAAAGTCCAGATATTTTTACAAAAAACATATTTTATTGTTTTTCTGAGAAAACTGAACCAACATGATTCCAGCTTTTTAAAATCTTGTTCAGTAGGCCACCAAGATAGGAAAATTTTCCGCAGTAAAGCGGAACCACTTGACGTGCCAAAAGGGCTCACTCGATCCTTCAAGATTAAAGTGAAAAACAAGCATAAAATTTCTACCGGACCAGAGGAGAATAACATCAACATCAATAAATTCAGTAACAAAGTAATAGTCTCATAGAAGAACTTGAAAATCTCAAGTCACTGACAACAAGAGATAAGATTGAAGAGACGGACCTGGATGAAACAATCAAAAGGAAACGAAGAGAGGTCAAAAGAAGATACACGATAATAATCATCGAAACTTCCCGAAAAAAGGTTGGGTTCCAAAGGTAATAACAAAAATTTCAATAGAGGACCAAAACAAATAACTAGCATACTCAAAGAAAATGGAGTCCAAACAACAGAGACCGGATTGTCAACTGTGCTCAAGAAGTCTACCGAAATCTATACTCCTCCAAACAAGGACCACAAAACAACGAATAGTATGTGCAAGATGCGAGCAATCGGTTTGAGGACTTCCTAGAAGTTACATCGTGGGAGGGGAGATAAGCCATCAAACAAAAAAAGAAAGGAGGGACCCAAGACCAGATAACATCACCATCGACTAACTCAAAAAAGCATGCAAGATCATCACTAAGAAAATAGCCATTCAATTCAACTTTTGCCGAAAAAAAAAGAGACTGGGAGATGGGTTTGGCGAATGCCTGGAGGGTATATGTCAACCAATAGACAATAAAAGACTGATGATGATGATTAATATCTATGATAAAAATTGCATCAGAATTCAAGCTTCCTTTCCTTGTCCCGAACAACCATTTAGACATATTTAGTATCATATGATGATTATTTCACTCAAGCTGGATTCTGGAGACATTGCTCAATAGTTATCAGCTAGACACCTTGAACCTTTCTTGTGGAGACAAATCATCTCTCCATGTTTCGAAATTGTTAACTGCTAATTGAAGAATTACAACTTTCTGGGCCGTGGGAGTTACCGGGGCCTGCGAAAATACTGAGAGACGTGCTGGAGATTTCAAGATAGTTGTTGTTAAATAATCCTTAGCGACAACCAGTAGGCATCAGTAAGAACATGAAAATACATTAAATAACATTGATGATGATATTTACGATTATTAATGTACTTACTGCGTCGTCACGCCGGTAGTACCAGTTGGCCTTTACTTTTTCTTCTGCGTACTTGATGATTTGATAAGTAGCCAGAAAAATGCTCACGTGAAAGAAACTCGCAGAAAAATGCTCACACAGAAAAACGTTAATAATTTTAATGTAGGCTTTTATTGTGCGAGCATTTTCCATGGAACCGATTTAGTTATGTTATCGTCTTGATACGTGAATAAAGTTAAGACAGAATAAACTCCAGTTGATTTTCCGTATGAGTATCCTCCTGCATGAGGATTTTTCTGTGTTGATATTTTTCATGTGAGCATTTATCACCGTGGGCTTTTTTTCATGTGGAATTTTATCGTGTGAAGAATTTTCCATGAAAACGATTCTGTACTGATATCATCAGGACACTCCCTCGATTTTCAGTTTGTTTTACATTCCCCGTAAAGTTGTTAGAAAACTATTCTTCATGTTAAAAAATTGATGCGTACGAATTTTATCTTCATATTCCACATTATTTCAGTTTTCTTGAAAGGTCTATTTTTTTCAGAAATTCCACTTCAGTCAGCTGGAAGAGCTACATCCACTGACCGGTTTCCATTTCTTTGTTCACGACAACTACATCATACCATCGATTTGCATGGTCAAATCAACATAGTTTGTAGAATTCTCAGTGGGTTTCTATTCCTGCTCAATCATGCCAAATGCTGTTCTCCTAAGCTACAAAGTCGTTACTCATGTAATGCTTTTAACATCATAGAAAATAAATCCTATGGAATTAATAGTTAGATATTCAATGAAAATAGGGCTATAGTTCGTTGTTATTGGATGTTTTCGAACCTTTAACAGCCAAAGTTTCTCACAAGAAACCTGATCTAAATAGAATTTTAAATTAGGACATAATGCTGAAGAAATTGCTGATTAAGTCGAGAAAAACATTTTAAATGAACACTACCAAAGTGCCAACCTTTCAGCGTTGGTTCAATAGGTCCACATCTGGAAATAGTAATACTAATCATAAACCCCACGGGGCTCCAAACCTGTCCCGGATGATGGAGAATCCTCGGAAGGAGTGGCCAACGACTAACAAACAACGAATATAGCAGTATTCGGCTACCCCAGGGCTATATCATGCCATCTCTGGACAATGAAAAAGGTTAAAAGTTGAAAAATAGGTTCAACTTTAACTAAATTAAATGCCCTATGACAGTGCGAGACCATGCACCCCTCAACTTGGAGAATTGAGATATTGATTCTTGTAGCAACCTCTTTATTCACCAGACATTTTCTCAACGGATTATCTGGAACTGTCAACCGAAACTGTCATCAACACTGTCGACATAGGTAACTCTCAGTTTCTAAGTTGGTCTGACTGGCTGGCTGGCTGGTTTACTGGCTTTGTATGTATCATGTGTACCAACATAGCTAGACGGCTGAAAATTTGAACATTTTTTCTTATGCTTACAAAAAAAAAAAAAAAAAAACGATTTCTTCTGTTTTTTTCACGATTCTCCCCCGAATTAGTATTTTTGTATGGGTGGTCAATTTTCAATGTAAGTTCATGATAAATTGGTCCTCACTTTGTATCCATACCTTTTTTTAAAATTCGGACTATTTACTAATCAAACAAAAGGCAAGAGAAACCCAGCTTTCCCAATTTTTAATTGATCACACCCAACCGACATAGCATGCTGCCAAAAAAATGCTGGGCTCGTGTAACCGGAGCTGTTATCTTTTCAATCATTCTGAATATCCAAGAGAAAGCAGGAAAGAAAAAATAGGAAGAGAGTAAGAAGGAAAAAAATGAATTGAGCAATAGGAATGGGAGATAGGTTTTAGTTAGTCACTTATTAGAAACTGTCTCGAAACCTAAGTCTTCTGGTAGCATGCCGTGTTGAGGGTGATCAATTAAAAAGGGAAATAAGGGGTGATCAATTGATAATCTACTTCTCTTGCTCTTTCGACGATAATCATTAAAAGCAAGCATGACGAGTACAGGGTAGGGAAGTAAGGGGCCAATTTACTATAAATTTGAAAGAAATTTAACCTCTGCTTCCACTAGGAACCCATTGGGGGGATTTTGAAAAGAATATTTGTAGACATAATAAAGAGTAAACATTAAATTTTCCAGCCCTCTAGCTCCATTGGTACAGCCTGAATGCAAAGCATATACATATCTACCAACCAACCAAGCCAGACCCACTTAAAAACTGAAATGTTCTTTGTTGACAGTTTTGGTTGCTGGTTTCTAATGAAAAAGAGAGAGGATATGTAAAAGAGGAACAGACAGACAAAGAAAAAAGAGGGAAAGAAGAAGGGTAAAGAGTAACAGAAAGAGGGAGAAAGAGAGAGAGAGCGTGGAAATGAAATCAGATACAAGGAAAGATTGTAGATAATGAAGAAACGTAAAAGATAGGATCTATATAAAAAAGGAATGAGAATAAAGTCAAGGGACAAACGAAAGACACTCATAATGGCTGAAAGGATAAAGATTAGAGTCAGATAAAATCAGCAAAATCCCAAACCTAACTAATAAATAAGAATCCACCAATAAGTAAATCTGTAAGTAAACAAAAATAATGGCTAGAAGAATAAGCTTTGGCTTAAATTGATTCCGGGAAGAGTCTTGAATAAAATGGATGCTGCACTTTTAACACATCGTAAAAACACATATCAGCAATAAAAACACTTCAAGATAAAGGGTTTCGAAGTGAGACGGTGTCTCTGTGGAATCTCTGCGTTTCCATGTTTTCTTTCTGACAAATTAACTTTGCCAGTTGGTAATCCAACACTTAGTGTTATGAAACCGACCCAGCGTGACACGTGACTCGACCCCCGAATTGCCGGCCAATAGCAAGCGAGTTACCTTTCGGGACGCGACTTTAAACCGTCAATCATTGTCATAGTAACGTAATAGTAGAGCTATCCCAATGGACATCGGGCCCCATTGAATTGAGGCGTTGAATTAATATTCCGTAATATAAACGGTTGCAGCTCGAGTTACCACAGGATCTCCGACGTTCACAAAAGGAAAAAAGAAAGAGAAAAGACAGGAAAATTAAATGTTAAAGTGAAAGTGAAAGTGAAAGTAGAGACGAAGTCAAATATAAAGTGAAACGCGTTGGAGAGAAAGAGAAGGGACAGCAAATAATAGCAGTGAAAAAGGAAGGAAGAGAGAGGGCGGGAAATTAAATGCAAAATGGAAGCGAAAGTACAAAGTCAAATATGAATGAGAGTGAATAGAAGAAAGAGAGATAATTACAAATAACAGTGCAGGCGGAAAAAGACGAAAAATTGACAAAAAAGAGGTTAAAAGAGGAGAGAGGGAGTGGGAAGGAAAAGAAAAGAAAATAGGAAAGAAAGAGAAAGAGGACGAAAAATATCCGAAAGTGCAAAAAAGGCGTGAAAGGGGAGAAAAACAGAAAAGAGAGGATTAGAAAGAAAGAAAAAAAGAAAGACAGAAAGAAAGAGAGAAAGAAAAAAAGAAAGAAAGAAAGAGAAAGAGAAAGAGGGAGATACTAAGAAATCAGAAAGTGTGGAAAAGGCATCAAAAAAGGGAAGGTGAAAAATCAGGAAAAAAAAGAAAAAGACAGATAGAGAGGTAGATAGAAAGAAGAACTAGAACAAAGAAGAAAAAACGATGACGAAGAAAGAAAGAAACTGAAAATCTAAGATGCTCGGAAGGGAAGAAAAAATGAAAGAGGACGCGAAGAAAGATAGAAAAATCATGAATGAACATAATATTGGAAAAGTAAAAAAGAATATATTGGATCGAAAGCAAGGAATGAAGAAAGAATACAACAAATAAACAAACGAAGAGAAAGGAAGGGGAGAGAGATAATGAGAATGAAAGGAATGAAGTATATAAATAATTAGTGAGGGGGCAATGTGTGAATGCAGATGGAACAAAAAAGAGAAAGAATAAATACTGAAATGAACAATCTGTGAAAGAAAGGAAGAAGGAAAGAACAAAAGAATAGGAAAAAAGAAAGATCCAAAAGGAGAGAAAAGAGAAAGAGAAAGCATCAATGAAAGATCTAAAGGAAGAAAGAAGAGAAGAAAGAAAGAAAGAAATGCAATAGGGGAGAATGAAAGTAAGAAAAATTAGATTAGTGAAAAATGTGCTGAAGTCGAAGCAGGCGAGGAGGAAATGAAGTATTCAACAAACGAACGAAGAAAAAGGGAGAGAGAGAGAGAGAGAGAGAAGATAAAAATTAAGAAGATGAAGAATGTAAAAGAATGAGCAAAGGAAAGATCAATGAGTGAATGAAAATGGAATTTTAAAAAATTGAAAAATAGAAAAAAAAACAGTACGTGAAAGTCAAGGAGTAAGAAAGAATGAAAGAGAAATAAGAAGTCAGAAAGAAATGAAGAAAATAGAAAAAAAGTAAATAAGATAGAAGGAAAAAAGACAGATAAAGAGGAAGTATTAGTACAATAGAGAAAGAAGGAGAAAGTATCAAAAAGAGAGAGAAATCAATAACTATGAAGGAAAGCTGTGTGTGAAAAAAAAAGAAAGCTAATAAATAAAAAGAAAGGAAAAGCAAAAAGCAAACAAAAAAAGATAAAGAAAGGAAAAAAAAGGGTGGGGTCTGGGATGTCAGGATGTGATTTGTGCTGGCGTTTGTCTAGGGAAGAGTGGGTGGGCTGCCGCTTGGCAGGGATCGTGCAATTTGTCGGCTATGTAAACGACACGTAGATAGATGGTGTGAATTCAAGATGATGAAGCGAACTCTCTGAATGGCCGCTTGGTGGCAGCACCAACAACACCCACAACGACGATAACAACAATTAAACATCAATAATAACGAAAACAGCAAGCTTGGCTACTCAATTGTCGAACTCCCTTGCTTCAATAGAATCTAAAAGGTAAACAAAACAGAATTCATTTGTCTATACAATATTATTCCAAAACTATGCGTACCATTTCAATTCCTTTATTAGTAGTTACAGTAAATGGGATTTGCAAATTTTTAAAAAGTTGACTTTTGGGTTAGGCTTTAGAAGTGGAAGTGAATACGACATAAGTTTTTGCGTACATCTAAAAAATAGGTTTCTCATCTGAAATTTTCTAAAAAATAGATTTTTTTGTCTGAAATTATCTAAAAATGGATCTTTTATTTGAATTATCTAAAGAAATAGATCTTTATCTAAAATTATCTAAAAAATAATTCCAGCATAAGTTTTGGACATGGTTGGTCTATTAAGACCCCAGAGACGAAGAAAAAAGCATTTTTTAACAAAAAATGGATCTTTTATCTGAATTATCTAAAGAAATAGATCTCTATCTAAAATTGTCTAAAAAATAATTCCAGCATAAGATTTGGACATTGTTGGTCAATAGACACTGGATACAAAGAAAAAAGCATTTTTTAACAAAAAAAAAGAAGGTTCTTAGGTGGTGCTCAGTTGTGTACTCATGCAAATTTTCAAGGCTGTAGCCCCAAAAATATGACCTGGAGCTGCTGGACCCCCACACACACTCTGACGAGCAAAGGGAGAAGAATATGTAGCTCACTTGAATGTGTGGTTCGGCGGGCCATTTATTGGGTTACCGGTAATCGTTAATTATACGTCAAATTGACGAAACATAGAGAAAGATTATCTTAATTATGTCTTTAAATTCTAAAGATCCTTTAACTGCTCTACAATATACTCAGACTAAGCTGCTCCCATGCGGTAAATCACACAAAGCAATAATTTCGTCTACATTTCTCAAACGATCCACGGAGACCCAGTCATTGTTTCTTCTGAAAATATGTTTCCCAACCACAAAGATGGAGTGCCTTACACGGCTAATGAGCATCAACTTCCCTGCTGGTTTCAAAATTTAGAAATCTAGAGAACCCCTCCTATAAAGGAAATATTTCGGTGGACTTGGTTCATATGGTCATAGACCTTTCCCAAGATCCACCAGACCTCTCTTTCATGGGCATTGCGGAGCTAGTATTTTCTGAATTTGTTTAACTCGTCTCGCCATCTTACTTTTTGTCGGCTGCTATTTCGCATACGATCTCAGGAGATTCATGTTGTGAGTCGTGATATCCAGCTGTTGTCTGAAATTCTTGCATTATGTCCAGTCCATTGCCATTTGAGTTTTCTGACCTTTTCCATGATATCTTGGATTTCTTTCTTTTCTCTAATATATTGTGCTATCTTGTGGCTTCTCCATATGAGGTTGAGCATGATTCTTTCAAGGGCAGTTTGAGAGTCAATCTTTTCGTGAAGTTCCATGTTTCAGCTCCATAGGTGACTATCAGTGGGATATGTTGTTTGTATACTCTTCTTTTTAGAGCTAATGGGATTTTCTTGTTTGTGAAAGTCGAAAATGCTCAACCGAAACCTTGCCAAACGCTTGAAGATTCTAGAGAGGAGTTTGATTTGCAATATAAATATAATTCTAAACTTGACTTTTACTTTTTGTTCGTCAAGTTTACTGAAACGATTCTTCACCTTTTTGTTTAATAGTATGAAATATATATATATATATATATATATATATATATATATATATATATACGGGCGGGATTTTCAGCTAAGTATAGTTCTAAGAGAAAAAAAAGGCAGATGCCCACGAAGAAAACAGTGACGTGTCTAGTCGGAACCAGAGAAGACTAAAATTGGGCGGGTCATGTTATTCAAATGAGCAAGGTGTCAGTTTGATTGACGGCGTAGATTTGGTGAAACTGATTCCCTGTAAATAAACACGTATCATATCACTCCATACACGGCCGACCCCAATCAAACGCGCGACGTACAGAACGGCAAATGTTTGTTTTCAATTCCCAAAGGCAAAACGTTCTACATCATTGATAGGTCACCAGGGTTAACCAACAATACCCCCAGTCCCTGTCCCCTACACTGCCAAGACCGGCTCAGTGTTCGTGGAAGCAATCTGGAATACAAGAGGTCCTGCAGTGGTGAAAACACTGAGGTATAAATTCACAATGCACGTCAGCTTAGAACAGTGATTCCTAAAGATGGCGCTCCGTGTAAGTACATAAAGAGATGCCTCTGTAACCGTCTGAAAAAGAACTAAATCTCATTCAATTTACTCATCCACGATAATAAATTAATATAAGTAATCTACTCCGAAAGGAATATCTGGAGAATAAATAATCTAGAATTTGTGAATTATTTCTATTACTATATTAAATAAAGATTAAAATCATTGTCACATGAAGACAATTCAGTGGAAGTCCAAATAATAGACGATTGAGAGTACGAAAAAGAGAAGAATCGACGCACATCAATTTGTCGTCAAAATGTGTCATTTAACCGCTATGAATTCCAACTCGATTTGGCTTTCGTAGTTCAATAGGTGAATGATATGGATTTTTTTGTCAAGCAAAAAAAGTAATTGTAAATATCAGCAACATACTTTACAAGCGTTGCCACACAAAAAATGCTACCATTATTTTCACTAGAAACTAATTAAAAAAAAAGAGTCCCTTTACATACGGATAGTACATACGAAGAAAGCCGTGGAATGAATCGTTCAAGATGTTGCAGGGGGAAACAAGAAATAACCGAAAGAATAGATCTCTCAAATGACCAAAATATTCATCTGAGTCACATAGATATCGTTCTTCTACTAAAATGTACATCTTTTAAAAAAACTGTTCTTTTTTTCTTTCTTTGAGATCTACTCATTTACAATAATAAAGTAATATAAGTAATCTATTAAAAAAGATATCTCTGAATAAACAAAAATGAACCAGTTTGTCGTTTGATCTTCACTTTGATCTTTCTATATCTATGGTTTTGTTCGTGAACAGCATTTTATTTTCCTTGATCTTATCTCTCTGAACACTCATAAGACCTAACCCAGATAAGCAAACATCAGTCATCATAGATCTTAGCCAAGTTTTAACTCTCAAAAACAAAAAAATAAACCATTTTATGCTCCTCACTGAGTGCTCATCCTAAATATACCTTGATTAGGGTCCTAAAACTCAGGGAAAATTTTTTTACCTGATCACCCCTAATAATAGCTAAATCAGAAAAAAAGAGTAAGTCTTCGTCGAAGGTATCCTTTTTAGACCCCACTCCGAAATACATCGATTTGCGTCTTCCCTGGAGAAGTTCCCCTGGGCGCCGATGGGCGCTACCACCCCATTCGAGGTGCTACGCTCGAAGACTCGAAGGGATGATGGAATACAATAATGTGATAGGAGGTGTCGGGGAACAAGGAATAGTGAGGGGGACAATGACAATGAATAAAAAATCGATAACTCCCACGCATGAAGTCGTATGTCTGAAAAGTTGACTTTACAATAGAGACGTTTGAAATTCAAGGGAAAGTTTCTTGTTTTACAATTGATTTATGATTATCTAGCTCTAATTAGATTATTTGAACTAGAACATACAGGTTCAAAAGGTGCATGTTTGGAATTATGTCATTAATAGTAGCAATTAAAGCAGAAATAGCATCGTTGATTGTAATAACAATCAGAATTCAAATTTAGAAAAATGCCGTCACGTCATCTAAACTATAATTCAATTTAATCCCGTACTACAGGAAAAATCGGCAGAAACTCTCTCTCTCTCCTCCTCTCACTCTCTCCCTTCCTCTCTCTCTCTCTCCTCATCGCACTCTCTCCCTCTCTCTCGCTCTCTCTCTCTCTCTCGCTCTCTCTCTCTCTCTCGCTCTCTCTCTCTCTCTCTCTCGCTCTCTCTCTCTCTCTCTCTGGAGAAAATCTAATCAATTAATGATAACAGTAAGAACTTGCCATCACAGTCAATAAGTGAGCAACCGTAGCGTACAAAATTTGAAGTCATGTAGATAATTTCTATAGAAGAAATGAAAAAGATCAAAATAAATTCTGTTTATGACATCATAAATAGAGTAAAAAAAAAACATCTAGAAATATCTAGATCCGACAGATGATTAATAAACCCGTAAAATAAGGCCCCATTTTTTTTGGGGGGGGGGTCTTTTCTTTCTTTCTGAAGGGGTCTTATGGATTACCGACGCCAATTTTCAAGTCTGATGACAGAACAATATGATCAGGAGCGTTGGAACACATGAATTAACAAAAATACTATCAAACAGGAAATAGCCAGAAATTAGTATCAGTGAAAATGTTTCATCTAAACATTTCAGACAACTTCACACTATCATGTTTTCTCTTACTACTAGTAGCAAACAGTCAACTAAAATAAAATAAATGACAAACTTGTTTATTCATTTATAATAACTAACAGTGTCTTCAGTGTTTTCCGGGAATTTCAGAAAACTCAAGACTATTTCAACTTGTTGCAAAAGCCGTTAGATTAAGATGAAAGAAATACTAGTCAATAATTGATGACGATTGACAATGCTTTTTATCTGAGAGATTCACACTGCTTAAGACTAAAACTACTTGGCGTAGAAGCAACAGAAATAAGATGACAGAAAAAGTAATCAAAAATTAATACTGATTAACAATGTTTTATCCAAGAAATTAAGACAAGTTACGACACTTGACATTTTGTGTAACAGCGGCAGAAATAAGATGAAAGAAATACTAATAAAAGTCAATAGTAATTGTCAATACTTCATCACAGTAGTTCGGACAATTAAAGACTATTATATTGGGTTCTGTTAATAAGTTCCAGAAATTGCAATGAAATCATCCTTGGTTTCAGTTCACTTTTAATGACTTTCCTCTTTTAGACTTGAAAGATCTCTGCTCATTCTACCTGTCATTATAAAGGGGAGATAATATCATTCACGGATGATTATCTCCTCTTCTCTCTGCAGAAAATAGTTTAGGGAGGAGGAGGTCAGACAATGGAGGAGGAGATACACCAGAATACAAAACAAGGCATAATGAAAGAATGTTGTAATGAACTTGGTAATTACGAAATTAACACCTGGCTGTACATAATAAAAGAGAAAGTCACACCTGGACGATATCTAAGATCAAATCTTTGCACGTTCAGTCTTACATGATCATCTCTTTCCTCGGCCATTGTTTTTTGGTTTTAATAGAAAATGTCAACCAAAACTGTCATCAAAACGGTCATCATAAGTTTCTTTAGTTTTCACTTGGGTCTGGTTGTCTATGTATGTATCAAATGTTCAGAGCACTCCAATGGAGCTGGCGGGCTCAAATTTGAACATATATTTCTTATCATGTCCAGAAAAAACGTTCCTTTGTTTTTTGAAAATTCTCCTTTTTTTAGGGTAAGGTTCAATTTGCAGTATAAGTTAATGCTAAACTGGATCCTTAGTTTATGTCCAGCCGCATTCATGCTTTCTTAGGAGTTTTTTTTTCCTTCTAGACTTTGTAGCAATCAGTGTCCAATAAAAGGCAAAAGGAGTAACTTGTATATGAATACACGTCTTTTTCAATTTATCACTCCAAACATGACGTACAGCCAAAATACATTGGTAATATAACAGTTTCTATTGAGTGACTAACCAGACCTGGTTTTGTTTTTATTTTTTCTCTTAAATTGTGTATCAATTTGATGGTTGGGTTGTTGTTTATGATCAAAGGGGAGAAGATCAATTAAATTCGGTCTAGAGGGGAGAAAATATTATCCTATATTTGTGAATTTAAAAACACGAATATGTATACAAACCCCTTTACTGCAGAGTTTTTCGAACTTAGTAAAAATAAGTTTCTTTAGTTTTCAAGTTAATCTGGCTGGCTGGCTGGCTGGTTATGTATGTATCCCGCATACAACAGATAGAGGGCCGAAAATGTAAACATTCAGTCCTTGTTATGTCTAGACAATAGGGCTTTAGTGGGGGGTATAATTTACTAAGTAAATTTATGCTAAATTGATCCCTTAGTTTGTGTGTTCCTGTTTTTTTTTTAAATTGAGATTTTTTCTGATAACAGCCCAACAAAGAGAAGTAGCACATTCATTGATCATCCCTTTTTCCAATTTGTAACTGATAGATTGGTCAGGTGACGGTTTCTTTTGATTGACTAACCAGACCTGTTTTTTGTTTATCTTCCAAAAGATTCTGTCACAGAGAAAGACGAACTTGGCCAACAATATTTAAGTAATATGAAGCAATATATTTTATATTCAGTAAGTGTGCCGCCAATCAAAAAAATTTGGAAGGTTCTGTTATACAGGTCCACCCACTATCTGAAATTAGAGTGTTCCTATAGAAACCTTTTTTAAGTCAAAATGGCGTAAAGCGGAGAGCTAATTCTCATTAATTTTCATGAGAAAAATCTTGTGCTATCTCAGATCCCAAACGGTGGTGATAGTATATTATGCATAGGCGATCGATCGAGGTTCGAGTTATGGAAGTACGGGTGACTGGGGAGTTGGAGAGGAAGAAAGGGGTAACTTGCTGCTAAATGAACACTGGGCGTTATTTATGCAGTTTTATTTCTCACAAATACATACTTAAAAAAACGTGGGAAAAAGAAAATATGAAGTTGAACAATATTTCATCTTGCTGCGATGATACTATAATGTCATGGGTGATAAAGGCTGTACTCATCAAAGAATTTGACTCCAAACTAAACGGCAGGAAGTTTGAAGACGTAAAAGAAAGAACACGCCCGATGCATTATAAAGAAGAAAAAAATCTTGAACCTTGAGCTGACAGACTTGAAGAAACACAACGTCCATTTTCTTTCGTATGGTAATCTTTTTTTGAAAAGGCGCTGGGCTTCATCACCGATGACGTTTTGTTTTACAGCCAATATTACGGAATGAATAAAACTTCACTGACACTGCCGGACGAAACTACCGCAGGTCAGCGAGAATTTTGAAATTAAGAAATCAAAGAGTCAGAGCGTCAAAAAACTATGGATTTGTGAAATTCATTGATAAATATGGAATCAACAAAATACAACTTTGAATACAACAGACGGGATCTCATTGAAACATTTTCTAAAAAGACCAGTGTCTGGAAAGAAGAGGGTAGAAAAGCAAGGGGTACCTGTAACTGCCTTGGTGTATCCAGCCAGTCCGTCTTGTGGGGAGAAGATCAAGGAAAAGGAGACGATTTGAGCCTTGATCTTTTCCCAAATTTGAACAACAGCAAAATAAATGAATAAATAAATAAATAAATAAAAATTGAAGAAAAAACATCACATTAATTCATTGCGATTCACATCACGTTGCAATAGAGTGGCGAAGCCCTGACGTCACAACTGGACTTCCAGTTCCGTTTGCAGAAGGATTAATAAATAGTGATATGATAATCTTGTTTGTTTCCATTTCCATCTATTTTTTCGTAAAAATTCTGTAATTTCGACTGCAATTACGCACATTTTGTCTGTACAGGACATTCAGTTTATACTTGACGAAAAATGTTGATAGCTGTAAGTCATTTTATCAATTTTTCAGTCGATTTACATCGGAATCGTTGAGCAGACGACAAAAAGGCATGACAAAGCAGCCATGGTTCAATATTTTGTACCAATTATTGATTGGAGAGTCACTATAACAAATATTACAGATTCCCTAAAGTTGAAAGACGATTCTGACGCTGGAAAACATCAATTAGACAAATATAGTGAGAGCTTAATAATATACAACCAAACTGACTTGGTTGTTGTTGTTATATTGGCAACGAAAGGACCTTACATGAGGCAAAGCTTAGTCTACAGATATTTCTTCAAACTTATAAGTATGTATTATTTTTAGCTGGAAAACGAGTGACAGCTTGTCTATTCAATACTCTTGCGCTCTCCTCGGTAACCTTTGATATTCAGACTCATTGAGTTTTCACTCCATTCGTATCAAGTTATTTCCGCTAGGGATCAAGTGATAGCAAGAGACTGCAATACACAGGGACTCACATCGGTTCTCTTCTTTATTTATGCCAATTGAGGTTTCACTTCAGTAGTATCGGGAGGTTTCCAATTGGAATCAATTGACAGCTAGTCTCCACGATGCACCAGGACTCTCCTAAATAGAACGTCTGTAGCGACTAAAATTGGCAAAAGATTCCATCCCTTTTTTATAAGTGCATGTGTTAGTCTTTTTGTGTGTTCCGGTGCTCCTGGTCATACCGTTTTCTCTACAAACTTGGACGTTTGTATCTTGATAATAACATCTACATTCTCCAGAATCTTTCTTGATGATTTTTAAAAAAGTTTATTTTAAACGTTTTTCAATTAGAAACACCTTTGAGTTAAACAGAAATCTTTCTGACCATATTTATTCTTCAATGTATTCTTCATTTTGTTTTTATTAAGTTTCCATGCCAGTAGTATCTCAATAATCTTTTATTCCAGTATTCTAGCTGATTTTAGTGTTGCTGTTATTTGGATCATTTTGGTTCTTCTCCTGATTTCCAATTTTTCCGATCCCCTCGAGGGAGGTTTGTTAGAAAGGAGGTGGGTCCTCTTCAAAATTGATTGTCAAAAGAAGAAAAAAAAGATGTCGAAACGTAGCGCCAAGGGCTTGATATCGTTACAACGGTGAAATAAAATGTCTG
>OY735239.1:26148013-26158013 GCA_963457665.1 Thysanoteuthis rhombus
ATATCACTTTCAAGTGATTTCTAGGCCAAACTCAGCCAAACTGACAAGATCTCTACAAGTGTGATTTTATTTATTATGTAGACTATTTGAATATTGTCGTCATAATCTTCTTTTGGAATAGTGGTATCTAATCCTGAATTACCCAGGTTTGTTGCATCCGTATTTTTGTGATAGCAGTTCTACCTTAAATATGTCTATCTTCATAAAAAGAAAAAATTCATTCTGATATTATTTATGATCCTCTGAAGACATCTAAGGATTGTCGTGTACAACAAACATTTTGGAGACAAAGAAACAACGATCAAAATCGAAAACATTAAGTTGAACTAAGTAGACCACTATATCCACTTAAGACAACGAAGAATCACACAAATTTGGCCAACTTTCTGTAGAGCGAGCTTGATTTTCAAGAACAAGAAAATGGATCCCCCAATATCACATGCGCAACCGAGGCCGGCAGAATATTAAATGGAGAGACGAGCTAGACAAGTTCAGGAAGTACTAGCTCCGCGACGCCCATGATAGAGAAGTGTGGCAAATTCTGGAGAAGGTCTATGTCCAACGAAGGACGTTAAAAGACTGATGATGATGAAGATGATACTTTTCTGACAATTATGTGGTACAGTGATATAATTGTATCATCCGTGACATGCAAAAATGACGATCCATGTCTGAAATATGTCATTCATTTTTATGAAATTGGGTCCTTTACGAATATCATACATAAGGGAACCCCGCACAACGAACTATTCGAGGCTCTCCCTGTTACGTTTAAATCAGTGCTTCTTAATATTTTTTCAGTCCCTCACCTATCAGGTCCCTCTGTAGATTAGATATGAGATTTTCAAACACGTGGCTTTTTATCAAAAAAGAAAATATCAACATTGAATTCAATTAAGTTTTATTAAGGAAAATATAGTAAGAATATAAATGAATTTCAGAACAGGTGCAACTAAACAACATCCATTTGTAAATCAGATTCATAGGTGTTTATGGAATGTCTAAAATTCTTTCTAGAATCTAAAACATCCCTTTGAGATCCTTAGTCACCTTACCGTCCCTGAAAAAGCCTACACAACCAGAGGTCGCTCGAACCCATGTTGAGAACCACTGGTTTAAATCAACCTGCTCACTTCTTAATCATGGTAAAAGGAGAGAATACAGCCAATGCATTCTCCCAATAGTCAGTTATGAAGCAGAAACATAGGATCTAACCAAGAGACGGACTCGCAAACTGAGAACCATGCAATGCGCACATGAGAGAATCATACTCAACCTCACATGGAGAGATCACAAGACAGCACAGTATATCTGAAAGAAAACGGGAGTCAGAGACATCATAGAATCTATTTTAAAAATCAATGGGCTATGGGCAGGCTATGTTGCAAGAGTGGCAGACAACCGATGGACATCACGACTCATAACATGGCTCCCCAGATATCACATGCGAAACTGAGGCTGACAAAATACAAGATGGAGATCTGCGACGCCCATGATAGAGAACGGTAGCGGATCCTGTGGAAGGTCTACGTCCAACGACGGACGATAAAGGATTGATGATGATGATGATGATGATGATTGCGAGGCGTGACCTTCTCTAGTGTTGCCGACAAGTCCCTTCGGATCTCTCAGTGTGACACACCCTGAATTCTGAGGTAGCGGAAGACTGCACGATGGGCGATATTGTCTATTTTCCTCAGCAATAATTAATTCTTGAGTTTCAATTTTCGTATAAAACAGTTGCGAACTTCAGATTTTCTGTGCATTCCTTCAAGGAGTTGAACTACGTGTGTATTCAGTCGGAACTGTGTAACTCATGTCCTTATATCTAAGGCCACGATTTTATCAATCACCTTCCGTTTGCGCATGCGTGTGTGTACCATGCTCCAGGCGTATAAGCGTGTAAGTTCGTGTATGACATCGCCACTGCTGCATTCTCGAAGCGTAATGTCAGTTAACGAGGCGTATTGTTGATGTCGTCGGGTATGTACCAAAGGAACACCGTAGCGGTAAATAAATTCGATAAGAACTCTTTAACTCAATTGAAACGGTTTTATTTGCGGCAAAGACATTTTATTCTATTGTATTATTGCCGTGAAAAACCAAACAAACAGATTAGGAAACGCAATTGATTTATCTTTAATTATACGTACACAAGCCGAACGTTTGTAGATACATAGGCGAACATGTATATTTGAAAAGAAGAAAAAAAAAAAGATAAAAAAGGAAGACAACCAGCTACGTTACACGTGCAAGTAGGTGGGCGCGAAAGGAGATGGTTAGGTCGATTTACGAAAAGGCAAGGCGCCAGGTTATCAGGGAGGCAAAGACTTGTAAATTAATTTTCTTGGCTCATTCGTTTATTAGATCATATACACGTCAATAAGAACGAGGTTTTATCTACTACTTTGTTTTAACTGAAGCATCTACTTATCTATCTACCTTCTACTGTTAATCTTTCTCTCTCTCTCTATATATATATCGGTATTTCTATCTATCAACCTATATATATTTACAAACATTTATATTGATATATATGTATATATGAATATGTATATGTGTATGCGCGTGCGTGTGATCAAGAATTGGTATGGATTGCTTTGATAATATAAGATTTGAAATGACAATATTGGAAGCCTTGTTGAATATACAACTGTTTCACTAAAGATACATCCACCAATTAGACATACCTTCGTACGATTTAAATTCAACTTGAAAACACCCATCTCCTTGTTCACTCTTCATTTTTCCCTGAAAAGGTCCAGGCATGATCGTATCGTAGGAATAACGAATTCAATTTCTACAAGGTTTCCAATATTATCGTTTCAAATCACACACACACACACACACACACACACACACACACACACACACACTTTTATAAATATATATATATATATATATATATATGTATATATATATATATATATTAATTTATTTACGCTGTGTAGGCCAATTGAAACATTTACTGTGTAATAACGGAATGTCAGTTCAAATAGAGTTTTTTAAAAAATTACGTATCTTTTTAAATTTTCCAGTCAGAATACATAACCATGTCTTTATAACATGCGTACTAGAATAAACCCCTTGGAACAGATAGGGTTATTTATGTATAGATCGACACCAAGAAGCCTAAAGCAATTCTATTTCGTGATTTTTTCAAAAATAATTCAAGTATCCTAAATTTAAGGTTCTTCTTCAAATTCCAACTCATCTCAAGCTTCTGCAAGGTGTGATGATCTGACATGAAGTTTTGAGAGTGCGTATGACGTAATTTTTATCATAATATGTACATAAATCAGCCAGCAAGATCAACCAATTTGAGCTCAAACATATATATATATATATATATATATATATATATATATATATATATATATATATATATATATATATATATATATATATATACAATACACCTCATATCCTATATAAAATGAGTGGAAAAACTTTCAGGTTGGTGGAAAAAATCGTCAAATTCTTCGGTTGAATAATTTGAACAGTGAGTCATGTCTGTTATTATGCTAACTGATCCCTCATTGTCAGATATGTTTTTTGGGTAACCTGGGTAAGTGAGCCACAGTATATAATGTAAAATAATATCAGTATACCATACACATAAAGCCCAATATAAAAGGACAAACTACATGTATGACATAAGCTAAATAGTAAGAAAAGAGGGTTGTGTTTGATCAACACCGCTGGACTGTCATGTTAATATAACTGTTTTGTTTTTAAAATCCCCGAAACAGTTACATGGTAAACAATTGATGATCTCAACAAGAGAAAATTTATACATTGTACAATATTATCGAAGTATGTGTAAAACATAAAGAAAAAATACTTGATTAAATACATAAAGGAATATTGGAAAACAAGTGACTGAATTGACACAAACAAACTCTGAAAAATCATTTCCAATATTCACGGCTGTAAAGTTTTCTAGAATATATATATATATATATATATATATATATATATATATATATATATATATATATATATATATATATATATATATTATATATACTGCTTTATTTCTTTCTCTTGTTCACATCAATCTACGTAGGTATTTGAATGATGGGAAGTGCATTCATTGTACACAACAAATATCTACGAAGTCTCAGTCCATGCAAGTCAATAAGATTTTTATCTATTTTATCTATCAGTTAGTGGATCTATCTATCTATCTATCTATCTATCTATCTATCTATCTATCTATCTATCTATCTATCTATCTATATATATATATATATATATATATATATATATATA
The DNA here is from genome assembly GCA_963457665.1 of Thysanoteuthis rhombus. Classification (NCBI taxonomy): domain Eukaryota; kingdom Metazoa; phylum Mollusca; class Cephalopoda; order Oegopsida; family Thysanoteuthidae; genus Thysanoteuthis; species Thysanoteuthis major. The sequence continues at coordinate 26,152,289 of OY735239.1, forward strand.
TATATATATATATACATGTATATATATATGTATATATATAAACTCATGCTGTTAATCAATCTATTTAATCCGTCTCCCCCTAGAAGAAAGACCTTTAAAAAATTAAATATAACATCAGAAGAAAGGAGAACTAGAGGAGACATAATACAAACATCTGAAATAATGAAAGGCATCAACGACATTCCAGCTAAAAAAAACTAACGATAAACAAAAGAAAGCAAGATAATAAAGTTAACTGCATGAAAAAAATTCAAGATAAAAACTCCTCACAAAGAGTTGGCAACAACTGGAACAAATAAATGAATCAAAATCCAGGAATAATAATAACTAGAACAGTAAGCAACTTTAAGAATAAAAACGATTATAATACTACTAATAGAAAAGACAAAGAAAAGAGAAAAATAATTCTCAATTGAAAATATGAGATACAGGCACAAATATGTTCATCATTTAACTTGCTATATATATATATATATATATATATATATATATATATATATATATATATATATATATATATATATATATATATATAATGTGTACATTAGAGAGTGAGACAGACTCGGGAGTGAAGTTTTTGGTGGTAAGGTTTATTAATCCTTATATGTCAATAGTCCATACATGTTTCGGGATTTCTCCCATCATCAGTGGTGTGCGTTGTGTGAGTGTGGATTAAAATGTCCACTGCCAGGGGCTATGCATTGTGGGTAAGTTTTGTTGTCAGGGCTACTAGAGGCCTCCTGCTGAATGTATATATATATTTATATATATATATATATATATCCTTATCTTAACACAATGGTTATATCTAGCTAGTAAACTATCGATATATCTAATGATAAAAGTATTTCTCACTGTATCAATCAAGGTATTCTTAAATTGAAATTAGATCCACGAATCCAAGGGAATAAAATTCGATTAAAATCCATCTATCAGATTAGAAGTTGTTAATTATCACATTTGGTCGTCATTTTCAATGTATTCCGGAATTGGAATTCTATTCCCAATAGTCAATTGAGGAGTGCTGGGTGGCGTAACGGTTACAAGCACGGAAGACAGAATCAGTGGACAAATTTGAGTTCAATATTCGACCAATACGTCAAGTTTGCACTGATTTCCTTTAGAAAGGCATGAATCCACCCTCTGTCCTACTACAAGCAAGTATCAGTTTTGTGCAAAATTGATTGTGTTTTTGTGATTTTAAACTTTAATGCTTATTTTTGGAATGAATTATAATTTAAGCAAGTATACGTTATATGTCATTTTGAAGTGTGAATTTCGTTCTATTCATTTAAACTATTCCGATTAATTTGAGATTGTCTAATCAAAGATTTTAAAATAAAGGCAAATTCGAGCAATTTTGATGTATGAGTTCAAAATTAGACATAAAGTAGTGGAAACTGCTCGCAATATCATCCAAGTATTTGATCCAGGGATCGTCAACGAACGGACTGCTCAGCATTGGTTCCAAAAAAATGTGGATGCCCTTCTGTGATTGACAACATCCAATAGGGGGCTGTTATTGAGGTGGGCTCACGCTAAACAACACGAGAGGTTACATAGCAACAGAGCATTGACTCTTGAACAGTTGTTAGACTTTTACACGAAATTGGAAAAGCAAAAAAGGTTCAACATGTCACTCGAATGACCCTGAAGAAAAGAACAAAAAATACTTGCATATCACCCGAACAACTCTGCAGAGATTGATTGAACTACGCTACAAAACTCTACACACCAGAACTTTCTTCGACCGAATACCAAGCATTTTGACAATTTCCTGCAAGGGGAGGTCTTCAACAACCAGGCAGCTACACTTCTTTGAAGAAGTCATTGGTTTCAGGACCTCGGAATTCTATACTTCTGGAATAAATGGACTTATTTCTAATTGGCAGAAATGTGCAGATTCTAAAGGTTCTTATTTCAATTAATAACTTATATTTTGAGCTTAGTTATATAGCTTTAAATTTAATATTGAAAAACTGCAATCATTTTTGCAGCAAGCCAATAGTGGAATAGTTGAGACCATATAATCCAACAGGCCATGTTGGCGTAGGCTTAGCAACTGTGCCCCTTGTTACTGAAAGATGAGAGATGAACTAGATAGAGAATCGTGGCGGATCCTGGGGAAATCTATGTCCATCGACGGACGATGAAAGACATGATGATGATGATGATGATGATGATGATGATGATGATGATGATGATGATGATTGCTTCAATGGATAATGTGTCGATCTAGATTCAGTCATGAAAGGCAAAATTATTAAGATGGAATAACCTAATAATTATAGAATAATGATTAGAAATTCAAAGGTTGGGATAAAAATCGACAATAGTATAATAGAAAAAAGAGTCATGAAATTTTAATAGAAAAATGTTTAATCTAAGATATTCTATTTTGTATGGTGACCAACACGTAAAATGTTTTAAAAAAAACAAGAACCCCAAGTTCAGCGTTGCGTATACCATCTGTGGTAATAGTGACTGGAATAGGAGGAAGAAGAAGAGCAAATAGACTTTCTTTGGGTCAATTGATTCTCATACTTGTAAATTATCATGATGTAGAAATGTTCTGCGTTTAATTTCAATAGAAATCGTAGATGACCACTTCGGGGGTTTTTTGTGGGGGGCGGTATTCTTTTGCCTTTTGTGTTGACTTTGGATATATAATCATGAGCTACTGGTAGAAATGATCGGAATGAATGTTGCAGATTTCGATGAAATCATGGCTTTTAATGACATCTCTTCCTTCCTATTTCCATTGTTTAACAAAACAAGGACCGATTGACGGACCAACTGACCGAAAAGCGTCTTATAGAGATGGGTGGTCACATTTAAAAATCGCTTGTCTTTTTCTTTCCTCGTATCTTTCTGTTTCCCTTTTTCACGACACCCAGTTTATTAAACTTTCCTTTTGTACCGATTCTGTTTTGCCCTCACCCCAAGCCGTCCTGCGAATAAATCTAATAAATTAATCTTTTCGTTGGTAGTATAACGTTACATTTTCTCCGATTCAACTTCCTCTGGGATGGACAGATTCACTTTTGGAAACCGTCAAACAACAATCAAATTAATTCGATTGCACCCAATACTCATCTATAATCTTTTTCGCCTTCTCCGTTCCATGTTGGGAAAATACTACTTGTGCTTTGAAAGGAGATAAATGGTTGAGGGTAAGTGCTGAAAATGTGTTGGACGTCTCAGGGAAAATATCAAGCTAAAAGAATTAAGTTCGTGTGGTTGATGTAACAAGCCATTAGTAGATGCCGTACAGGGTACGTTAGAGCAACCGCTTTCCTGTACTCTTACTCCACGAGACACCATTGAAAGAGATTGTGTACTGTGTGACCACTGTATCCATCGAAGCAAAACCAGCCCACCCTCTTTCGATTCAGCCCCGATTTGACCAACAGCGACTCCTTATTTTTTTCTCGAAGACATTTCATTTCCGATCGTGGACGGAGATTATTACGAGGCAACGGATGATGATCACGATAGAAGATTTTGCAGACTATTCTGTAAAGCGGACGGAACGCGAAGATGAGTTTGTTAAGTCATAAGATGTGAACCTGGTAAGGCACTTAATCAGAATTGCTATTTCTTTTTAAATATTGAATAACTGGATATTTTTCGGACATATATATTATATATATATAATTATACGTTCCTTATTCAAGGTTGAGCACTCTTTAAGTAAGGTAACTCGTTCATTATAAGCTTATGCGATGCTCTTCACACTCTGGAATGGAGCGCTCTGGTGGATGAAGAATTGTGCCTAAGTAAATACATCACTTAAATTCAACCTCACTAACCGTCCAGTTCTGCGTAGAGCAGAAGTAAAATACTAGCCTCTTGGTCTGAAGCGAAGGATTCAATCCTACCTCATGGTATTGGATAGGATAATGGATGGTCTATAGCCATACCAAAGAGTTGTAATACATATCATCATATGGATGATGACTGAATGACTAAATTATTTAATAATTATATATATATATATAGTTAAATTTTCCAAATATACTATACATGTTTATATACGTATGTGTGTCTGAATGTGCATACAATTATAAGTACTGTATATAATAAATTAGGGAATTCGAACTGTCCTCACAATATATATATAAATACAATACATAGGGAATTCGAACAATTTATATATATATATATATATATATATATATATATATATATATATATATATATATTGCAAATAATTCGAATTCCAGAATTCACTATATATTGTACTTGTATATGTATGAATTCAGACATGCACACGCATACGTACGTACACACACACACTCACACACACACACACACACATATATACATATATATATATATATATATATATATATATATATATATAAATATATAAAACCATTCTTGATCTTAGAGACATCATATGGAATTGGCAGCACAGCTGTTTTTTCGCAGCTGTCTCTGTGTGAAATTATATATATATATATATATATATATATATATATATATATATATATATATATATAAGCGTGAGAGAGATTTCTTTTCTCTTCCATCCTAATTGATTTTAGTAAGTGGAGAAATAATCATAAACTTAATTTACTGCTTCGAATTAAAAATCGAAAAATTTGTCACGGATTAAAAATCGAATAAGGCTTAATTGTCAGAAGTAATGAATTTTTTTTCGGTTCTATTTATTGGGTTTAAGAATAACCTACATAAAAATGGAGGAAATTAAATTATTGAAAAATATAGAATGAGAATTCGTTAGTGCTTTCTAAGGAATTGCACTGAACAGTCAATAATTAAATGAATACATTATTAACGGCCATAAACGAATGCATATATATGTGAATAAATTATGGATGAATATGTAATTGAATATAAGTGTTAATAAATTTCTTACTGTATCAATAATATAAACAATACAACAAAGAAAGAATTGTTTTATCACAAAAAAAAACGTTTCAAAAGAAGAAAAAAAGTGGAGTTTTCTAAAAAAAATAAGGCAAATTCTTCTAAATTAAAGGCAGAAGGAAAACTACGTTTTAACAGTAATAAAGAAAGAAACAGGTCTGGGTAGTCACTCAATAGAAACCTGCACGTGATCAACCAAAGTCTTTTGGCAGCATGTCGTGTTGTCAATTTAGATGTGATTTTTCAATTTTTCTGTTCTGGAAGTCACTGTCATATTCGACATTTATTTTTTTTTCTAAATCTCAATTGGTAATACTGGAGTTTAAAACGTGAACAAAAATTTAAAAACACCTAAATATTGCCAAGACCGGAATCACAAAATCGAAAAAAGCAAATAAACAAACAAACATCTAAATTAGCAACTCTGGTTGAGGGTGATCAACTGAAAACTTGGAAAAAGGGATAATCAACGAATAAGTCATTTCTCTAGCTATTTGTTGAATCACTATGAAGTCCAAATTTCAAAAAAACAAGCGGGTGCCAACTCAGACCGAATTAGCGAAAATTTACATTGTAAATTGACCCCCCCCCACACACACACACAGTATAAAAAGATCTTGGGGGTTGAATGAACACAGAAAAAAAAATTATCTTCTCAATGGGAAGTAAATGTTCAAATTTTCAGCCCTCTAGCACCATTGGCACAGCCTGTGCGCCTGATACATACATACATGATGGCTTTTACCTTGTTTTCGAGTATGACCCTCACGTGACGTCACTCCAGAGAATCATCCAATTATGCCAAGAACCGATGCGTCTTTTTAACTGC
>OY735239.1:26163013-26175513 GCA_963457665.1 Thysanoteuthis rhombus
GGAATGAAAAATACGTGAGAGAAAAAATGTGAAGAAGAAAAAATGAATTCAGACGGGAAAAGGAGAGAAAATTAGAAATTAACAAAGAAAAACAACAAACGAAAAAAAATGGATGAAGAAGGAGTGTAAGATAATCGAAAAAAAGAAATAAAGAAAGAAGAAAGAGAGAATGACACGTGAAGAATATATTCATGAAGAAAAATAAAGAAAATTAAAAAGAAAAACGGAAAGAAAATATCAAAAAAGTTGGAAGTGAAGAAAAAAGAGATAAATAAGAAAAAAAGACAATAAATCGAATATTAAAAGAAGAGACGGTAATTGAAAGCTGATGAAGACAAAAAAGAAGAAAAGGGTGTTTAAAAAGAAAAAAAGACTGAAAAAATTAAAAAATACTATGATGAATAAATAAATACCACGCATGCAAGAATGAAACAAAGAATGAAAGAAAAATACCTAGAAAGAAAAAAAAAAAAGAAGAAAAAATATATTAGGAAAATATTTGAATATAGAAAAATTATATATCAAAACAAAGAAAAGGTCTAGAAGAAAAAATAAATAAAAAAGAAAGAATGAATGAATGATGAAGGAATAAGCATAAATAACGATAACAAAAAAAAGATAGTGTCCACGCATGCGGGTCTCGATGATACTTAAAAAGAAAGAAACAAAGAAAGAAAAGAAGAAATTAAGAAAGAAAGAAGGAAAATGTCTTTGAAATGGAAAGATATCTAAGGGGAGAAAAATGCATGAATATATAGGGGAAAAAAGTTATTCAAAGAAAGAAAGGACGGAAAAAATGAAGGAATGAAATGATCAGAAAAAAATGGGAAAAAATGATATAAAAAAGAATCTAACGTCCATGCATGCAGGCAAGAATGGGAGCAAATAGTTGGAACAAACCGAAAGAAAGAATGAAAAAAACAAGAATTAAAATAAAATGATAGTCGAATGAGAGTGGAATACAAAGAACGAAATAGGTTGAATAAACACTTTTGAAAAAAAATGGCGTCGATGTCGGAGATTTGGCGGGAGAAATGAGGCGGGAAAAGTGAGAGTTAAAAGAGGAGGTGAATAATGGCTGCCGACCTATTGAAAGGATTGTCATTAGTCTGAGAAGAGACGTTTTATCAATTATGGGCCAGTTGGCAATTTTATTATAGCGCTAATCGTGTCATCTAATACATTTATAAATATAAATATAAATAATATTTCATATATATATATGTGTGTGTGTGTGTGTGTCAATGTATATACACACATTTACGCATATATAGCGAGAGAGAGGGAGATGGAGAGGGATAGATTGATTATAACATACATTTATGTGCATATATTTGTGCACAAATATATACGTATCAACATATATGTATGTATTCTTTGTATGTTTTCGCACGAATGAACATATATGCAATGGTGACAAAGTATATAACGGCTATTTCACGACCTCTTACTTAACTGGTGAATAATATATATATATATATATATATATATATATATATATATATATATATATATATATATATATATATATATACACACATATATATATATATATATTGCACGTGTGTGCCTGTATAGGGGCCCTGTGTGTCTGTGTGTCTTCGTCTATGTGTGTATGGAGATGGACAAATAGACTTAGAGAGATATTGAAAGGTCGATATAGATAAATAGATATGAATAGGCCATGATAGATTTAAGAAGGCTGAGATAGATAGATAGAGATATAGATAGATAGATAGATAGATAGATAGATATGAATAACTCGAAATAGATAGATATGGAAAGCCAGAGATTGATCGATAGATAGTTATGAATTGGCCGAGATAGATGTAAAAAGGCCAGGATAGATAGATAGATAGATAGATAGATAGATAAATAAATAGATAGAGAGATAGATATGAATAGCTCGTAATAGATAGATATGGAAAGCCAGAGATTGATCTTCAAATAGATATGAATAGGCCGATGTAGATCAGTTGATAAATAGAAAGGTGTGGAGAGCCATAGATAGATAGTTATAACTGAGATGGATGGATAGATTGATAAATAGACAGATATGGAAAGGCCGAGATAGATTGATAGATATGGACGGAATGATAGATAGATAGATAGATTGATAGATATGTATGAATATGCCGAAATCGATCAATAAATAGATAGATATGAAAATGCTGATATAGTGATAAATATGACTACAATAATAGATAGATAGATAGATAGATAGATAGATAGATAGATATGAATAAGCCAAGGTCGATCGATAAATAGGTAAGGGAATGCTGAAATAGTGACAAATATAATCAGAATGATAGATTGATAGATATATAGATATGAATAGCCCGAAATTGATCGATGAATTGATAGATATGAAAATGCTGAAATATTGATGAACATGACCAAAATAATAGATAGATAGATAGATGGATAGATAGATAGATAGATAAATAGATAGATAGATAGGTATAGAGAAACATAGATGAATACGTATATACCGCAGAATTAATGTGTTTTTTTAGTCAAATGAACCTAAGCTGAAAAAATGAAGACTGGCGAGAAGAATGCAGACGAAATGACTGGATAACGAATACATTTTCCATTGAAGTTGGATGTCGAGGTTTCATACCTGATTAAACTTGGAATGTCCACATCAAAGAAGAGGACTTACGATGTATACTCGAGTATAAGTCGATATTGTGTATTGGTCAACCCTTCATTTATGGTCACAAAATCAGTAATTCATGCTATGCTTCGTGTAGAGGTCGATATACAGCATGAAGATCATATCTATCTATATAAAAGCTATGAATGCAAATTGGTATGCTTAATTGTATAATAGTCTGGCGTGTCCGAGTCTTTTTATAACCCAATAGTTATAATAGATGAGTCCATGTGAAATACGTTAACAGAGCAAATAAATCAATCAAAGGGTTCTGAAATAAGATAGACTATTGTGTCATGACAATGAATATCTCACACAAACGCTGGCCGTTTGAAACTAGGATAGAAAATATAGTAAGCGTGTAATTTTTTTAAAGAATACCAGATTTGTAAGTTGGCCATAGTTTTTTTTATCGTGATTTTTTTAGAATAAAATTATATTAAAACTTATTTTGTAATGAAATGAGTTATTTGCTTAATAAATTAAGTTACATTCTATAAGCTTTTTCATGCTGCACGATATCATTTTTCAGGTTGATCTGTCGGTATAGCAATGTATGTATCACACGTACCGGCAACATCAACATAAAATACTGGAAATTTCAATATTCTCCATTCATTATGTCTAAAAAAAAGTGATTTGTTTTCGTTTTTTTTTGCCCCCAATAAAAATGTTTTTTTTGGGGGGGGGGGGGATTAGCAATGTGAGTTCAGGCTAAATGGATCCTTCACTTCATGTCAGATGGTATTCACACTTGAATTTTGAAAATGTGGACATTTTAGTGATCACTGCCCAACAAAAAGTGAAAAAAGTAATTTATCCATTGCTCTACCCTTTTTCAGTTCATCAATTGATTATCCCCAACACAGCATGCTGCCAAAAGACGTTGATTACATAACTATTTCTATTGAGTATCTGATCAGACCTGTTTAATGTGTTCATTATATGACAGTAACCATTAAGGGTTCAGGTCCAAGCTCTCCCATTAATGTTTGAGTGACAACCTTACCTAACAATTACACAATTATCGGCCGACATTTAATTCGTTTGATAAAACTCGACTTATACACGAGTGTATTCGGTATATAAAAATCCTCAAGATCGGGAAGTGATCGTATCTGTATGGAACTAGCAATTGTTACACCGCGACGGAAAATCAACTGAACCAGATGATATCATGAGGTATTGCTAGGCTATCTGGGTTATGGCAATGATTTTTCAGTTCCAAAGCTGTTCACAGTAGTTATTGCTGAGAATTACAAGGTGGGACAAAAGTAACATTCTTGTTTATTTTCAGATTTTTATAGAGTGAAGCAGAAGATTTGACCAGAAAAAAAACATTTCTACTTATCTATCTATCTATCTATCTATATATATACATATATCTATCTATCTATCTATCTATTATCATCATCATCATCATCATCATCATCATCATTATTATTATTATTATTATTATTATTATTATTATTATTATTGATCCAAATTTGTGTGTGTGAGTGTGTGTATATATATATATATATATATATATATATATATATATATATATATATATATATGTATATATATATATATGTATATATATTTAATGAGTAAAGATTTTGTTTGGTGGTTCATATCAGATTGTATATTTTGTTTCACTCAAAAAGTTTTTCATTTTCTCAAATGTTCAATCTGTAAAGAACCATTGAAAAATCCCAACTCATTTTATAACTGCTCTACAGATGGTATTGTACACTTTTTCCAACTATTATCTACTTAACGCATATACACACGCCTATATATATATATATATATATATATATATATATATATATAGAGAGAGAGAGAGAGAGAGAGAGAGAGAGAGATCGTTGTGCTTCATTGTGCAGGCCTTTGGGCTATTCATATCTAGGCCCAGCGGATTAGGACCTGAAAAGATGTGGAAAACCTTTCTAGATCTGCGTTTGTGGGCCCAAGCCATCATATCACATCATATATATGAGCAGCTTCATCTGTAATTTGAAATTGTTTTTCTGTATTGGCAAACAGTACGCTTTCACACGCACCACTCTTGTATATAAGTATGTATTTTTTAACTCTTTCAGTGGAATTTCTAAATAAAAAGCGGACTGTACTTATATTTCCATATTCCTTGATCACTTTTTTTTTACTTAGAACCCAGGTCAATACCGTATATACTCTTGTATAGGTCGTGTGTAGGTTTTAAGCAAAAATAGAAATCGACTGATACATGAGTAACGCTTTCGTGATGTTGAAATGAAAACAGGATTGAAAGAACTAGGAGCAACCCCTGGCTTCAAAAAAGCATACTATGATATAATTTTGTGATCATAAATCAAGGGTCGACTTAAACAAGATATCGACTTATACACGAGTATATACGGCACATGACAACCTGCATACACCGTCTCCTGATGACACGAACCCTCATCACTACGCTCTACTTTAATTACATCGCCACCATCGGGCTGTCCTCACCCCGTGCCCCTTGTCTTTTCACCTCCTACCTCTTCTCTGGCGGCGTTATTCGTCTTTCCAACGTTACTTTCTCCTGTTTATTTCTTCATGATTTCTTTTTATCATTTTAATTGTATCTTTTATTGTTGTTTTTTTTTTCCCGATGAGATGACGAGAGCATTAAACTTTTCCCTACAATTATCAGTCGCCATTAATTGCTTGATCGATTTCGTGCAGGTGCGACATGCTCACGACAACAACAACAACAACAACGAGGAGAGGGAAAAGGTATAGCTCATCTGGTAGGTGTGTATTTCGCTCGCAAGATAGGAAGATATTCACTAAACTTGGCTTAGCCATACCGAGGGCTATAGCTGGAGATTTTAGAGCCTGAGGACAGGGGCTCGGTTTCTAGAAAGTTCGTTTTTAATGGGATTTGATGAAAGAGGGAAAAATGCAATAAATAGACAGTCACTGTCATTTGATAGGTGAATAACAACTGCAGATACTGAATTATTATTCATACAATCCATCTTATGTACAAATATTTCCGTATTTATTGTATAATGTCTGTAGAAATGCTGTTAGTAAACTATTCAGGGGGGCCTTTGAGCGCCATTGAGACTTTGGGGGCGTTTTCAGATAGCCATCTCCCACATCCCGTAAACTACGCTTCAGCATATTTTGATGAGAAGATATCTACAAAACTCAGTTTAGTATATATATATATATATATATATATATATATATATATATATATATATATATATATATATATATATATATATATATATATGCTTCAACTCCTAATTCTCATTTTATTAAGTCACTGTCTTTATGTACTATATTGGTTTCTTTCAACGCAGACAAATATGTAAGAAATCGATATATGGTCCAACAAAAATGATTATTAATTGCGTTATATTATAATTAAACTCCTCCTGAAATGATGTTCCGTTATTACACGGTGAATGTATCATCTGGACTATATATATATATATATATATATATATATATATATATATATATATATATATATATATATATATATATATATATATATACATATATATACATACATATATATATATATATATATATATATATATGTATGTATATATATATACATATACATATACATATATATATATATATATATATATATATATATATATATATATATATATATATATATATATATATATATATATGTATATATATATATATATATATATATACATTAGCGGTGATGAATATTTTAGAATAGAGTGAAAATGGATTGATATTTACCGTTCTATTGTTACTGATTAGTTTCATACAGCCATTGAAATCGAGAGATTGTTGTCCGATTTTGTCTTGAAAAGTGGAACGTTGAAATAAATGTGTGAGGTTCCAAGAGGTGTATTCTGTAGAGGACTGGGGTACTGTTAAAATAAAATGCACAGTCAACTTCTGGAAAGACCATGTGTGCACACTTCACTTTTCTCTCTCTCCCTCTTTATCTCTCTCTCTCTCTCTCTCTATCTGTACCTCTCTATGTACATATGATTTTCACATTGTACCTTAATATCAAAGTAAATGTAAAATAGGGAAAAAAACACTGAAGAAAATTGCATAAAGTGCATTGACAGATATTGGAAAATAAGTGACACAAAAAAATTGGAAAAGTTGTTTCAATGTTCACCGTTTAAAGCTGTAAAGCTTTCTAGACTAAGGGCACCAGTGCAAAGTCTACTGAAGAGAATCATGCCTAACATTAGAGAGATCACAAGATAGCAGAGTAGATTGGAAACAAACAGGGTCAGAGATATCATCAAAATCATAAACCAACCCAAATGGCAATGGGCTGGTAATGTTACAAGGATGTCAGAAAATCGCCAGACACCACGACTCAAAGCGTGGATCCCTACATATCATATGAGGAATTGTGGCTGACAAAAAATAAGGTGGGGTGACGAACTAGACAAATTTAAAAAGTACTGGCTCGACAACACTGATTATAGAATGGTCTGTCGAATCCCGGTAAGGGTCTATGTACAATGAAGGGCTCTAAAAGACTGACGACAAATGCAAAAGACCCTGACTGGAATTTGAACTCGTCTCGCCGAATCCATTTGCCACCACAGTCAATGATCTAACAACTGTGGCATAAAAATTTGGAATCATGTACAAAAATTCAATCGAAGAATAAATATGATCAGAATTAATTCTTTTTGTTACATTTTTGGTGCTTTCCACAAGAAAACATATTGAAAAAAGTAAAAAAAAAAAAAAATAACGTCTAGATTCTGGAGAACTGACTCAAGTAGAATTATGATATATCAAACCATCGTAACCACCAAAGATGGTGAAGGGCGCTTCATTTTTTATATGCGCTCCTGGCCCTACTGTTTTATTAAAATTGGCATCAGAACTCGACTAGATCCCATCTAAAAATGTTTTCTTTTTTGATATTGGGAAAAACGATCTTTTGACATGGGGGGGGGGCTTATTTTGGTGGATATAGTTTGTTAATACCATCTGTATTCTCTAGAATATAGATGTTCCCCAGATATTTTTTTTTTACTCTATTCAAGATGTCTTGCTGTGGAAACACCAGTGATGTAATGAATAAAATTTAAACAGACCATATTTTTATTCAAGCAACTTCATAATCCTATAATAACTTTTCAACTTTCTGAGCAGAGGACTGTTCTTGGGTTCTTTCTTAGTTTTTCGAGGAATTGATTTTTTCTTCATTAAGATAATAAAAGTTTAAAAAAAGTTAAATGCGTATGAAGAAAAATGAGAATGCAAGGTTATTGTGGAGACTTGATGTCACTTGATCTCCGGCGAGAGCGACCAAATCAATCAGATGTGTAATGTCAATGATTCGATATGAAAGTGATAATATTCATATAACGAAATCACCGCTGTTTAAAGAAAGGTGGATTGAAATTCAAGATTATTTTAACAATGAAAGTCTCATTCCGACATATTTTTACTATTTCTTCAGTGCATGAAAAATCCTTTATTTAGATAACCAGTGTGGATAGAATAGAAGTTTGTAAAAAGGAAGATAAACAATAGAATTAAACCCAAGAATATTTAAACTGTAAGAGTCTCACGCCGGCATTTTGACTACTCTTTCAGCTTTTGGAAAATCTTTCTTATTTTTTTGATAATCTGCCAAGTAAAAAACGAAATATCTTATTTCAACTATGGAAGTCTCATATCGACATTTTGACTACTTTTTTCGCCTTTTGAAGAATCTTTTTTTTTAATAATCTGCTATGCACAAAATAAAACATTTTTAAAAGGAAAAAAATTTAGAAAAATAGAATCAAATAAAAGTAATCAAACCTCAAATGAGAACCATCATTTTTTTTATAATTTATTGAATTTTAAATTCTTTCTTATTAGCCGACATCTTTACTTTTTGTCTTTTTTTGTCTCCTAGCAAAAGACTCATTGAATAAGTAGACGCCATTAGAGCCTTAGGCGCAAACACCTGCAACAAAATGGTGGGCAAAACTTTCCCGCCATTAAAATGACTCCAATTGTCACTGACAAAGGTGATGCTGAATCAAGACGATTACGATGATGTTTGAATCCAATCAACAGCTTCTCGGGCGTAATTACACACTGAAAAGTTATTTTCTCATTCTTTTCCCTTCTTCGTTCTCTTTCTTTGTCTTTATCTTCCACTTTCTTCCTTCCTTTATTTCTATCGTTCTTTCTTTCTTTCATCCTTTCTTCACTTCATTTTCTGTATCTCCCTCTTTGTCTCCAGTCGTGTTTTTTTACTGTCTAATTATTGAACAACCGTAGCCATCAAAAATGGCAAAGTATTTTATCTTTTTTTGTATGTGCTGGAATGGGGATTATGTGTTTGCTTGAATGATCTAGCGCTCCTGGCCATACCATTTGGTCTACACACTTGAAATTTGACATCGGTTTTCCACGCTAAATCCCATCTAAAATATGTGTCAAGGGTTTTATCTATAGAAAAAAAGCTCTTAGACTACATGGGACCTTATTTCGTTGGGTTTTTTAATAACAACTAGATCCCCTGGAATCTAGATGTAACGAGATGCGTTTTTATTTTTCATTTTTTATTTCTATGCGTTTTTGATATTTTCACGCCTAAGACGCCATTGATGCGATAAATAATTCTATTCCGATCATATTCATTATTCAATGGATTATTTTCTACATGACTTAAAAATTTGGCACTACAGTTGTTCAATTATTGACTGTGATAGCGAGTTTTTCATTCAATTACTTTTCATTCATTCAATTTTTCATTCTCCTTTTCACTACGAAATTGAAAAAAATATATATGTATTTTGTCGTTTCTGTTCGTCTGTCTGTTGGTCCACACGAATACTAGGAAAGTACAAAATAGATTTCAAAGGATTTGCTAGAAAATGTGGGCAGCAGGGTGAGAAAGAGATGGTAACATTTTAGGGCGGATCCAGGAATGTTTCACTAGTTTAAATATATTTTCTGTTTTTTTCAATGCATTCATGTAAACGCTCATGAATCTCCACCCGATATTGCATAAAGTTATCAATAAATTTCAGTAAAACTATGTCCTGGGTTGAGCAATATGCTACTGAAGAGGTGATCAAATTTCGGAACGGATCCATGCATAATTACCCACCTTATGTCATGATTATATATCCTAAGCACATAATATGGTAAAAAATGTCATGTCTGTCCCCACAACGATTCTCAGTGAATTTGCATGGCATGTTTATTAAGGTGGGCAATTGGCTATAAGAGGACTGATCTCCATAAAACCCACAAAAGAAGAAGAAATCAAACGAAGAATCACCGTAGGATGGCAAGCCTTTGACCGAGCAAGCTCAACCTTCAAAAACAAGATGATCCCAATAATCCTAAAAAGAAAAGTATTCAACTAATGCATCCTCCCGATAGTCACTTATGGAGCTGAAACATGTAACCTAACCAAGAGACAGACCTGCAAGCTGAGAAGCATGCAATGCATGCATGAGAGAATAATGCTCAACCTCACATGGAGAGATTGCAAGACAGCACAGGAGAAAACATGAGTCCAAACATCATAGAATCTATTAAAAAACTTTAATAACAATGGGCCGGTCACTTTGCAAGAATGGCAGATAACTGATGGACATCACGACTCACAACATGGATTTGATGAGATCACATGCGAAACCGAGGCAGGCAAAATACCAAATGGAGATATCAACTGGACGAATTCAGAAAATTCTGGCTCTGCAGCGCCCATAGAGAAATGTGGTGGATCTAGGGTAAGGACTATGTCCAACGACGGACGATAAAAGACTATGATGATGATGATGATGAAACCTTAAAACGTATCTTTGCACGATTACCCCCCCCCCCCCCGGCCATGTCGCTGTTTTGAGTCTAAACCCAATGAAATCGCCAAACTTTCTTTCTTGTCTCCAAAAGTTGTCAATAAATTTCAGTCAAATTTTATTGAAAGGAGGACAATGGGCTACGCAAGAACTGGTTGAATTTTTGAATAGATCCATGTATAATTACTTCCCCTACTTTGCATGTCAAAACCCCAATTTAATGTCTGTCCACACGATATCTCCAAAGGCTCTCAATGGATTTTAATGAGATTACGTGCAAGGGTGAACAATAGGCCACTGAAGAAGTGATCAAATTTCAAAGCGAATTTGTTCATATTTACTTCCCCTTATAATGGTGTTGGCAGGTATGCACTCTCTGAGTGCTTTCTTGTTTTGTTTTTGTGTTGTTGTTTTTTTCTGTGTTTCTGTCTGCTTCACTTTTTATGTTCAAGACCTTCTTTTTTATTTTTGTTTTCCTTCATCCTTTATTTATTTATCTATTTATTTATTGTTTTTCTCCCATCTTTTATTCTTCCAGACTTCTCTTTGCTTCGTCCTTTCTTTTGCTTTACTTCTACGCTTCTTCCTTTTTTTCCTCTCCCGCTTTCATTTAATATTTCTTCTTTTCTTTTTTGTATCATACTCTGTGTTGGGGGAGATCAATTAAGAATAGTCTCAAATTAAAAGAACTAAAAACAAACTTGCACAAACTAGAGATCAATTTAGTATAATTTACATTGCGTATTAAACCCCAAACTAAAAACGTATTTGGAGAGGAATTTTCAAAAAACACGAGAAACAATTTTCCTTCTCACTATGTCGAGTGTGTGTATCGAATTTCAAATTTCTATTATAGACGATAAATGCTGGGTGAAGTCCAGAAGCACAGATAGATAGATAAGTGCATATAAATATCAAAATTTGTAAATAATTTAAACCAAGCTTCTTTCTTTCTTTCTCCATTTCGAACCGCTACATATCCTTCTTTTCCTCCGCTAATTTCTTTGATTTTCTTTTTTTTTATCATTCTTTACTTCTTTTGTTCATTCAAATCTTTCCTTACTTCGGCATTTTCCTTCCAGTTTTTGCCTCTTTTTATCTACTTTCATTCGTGTCTTTCTTTCTTTCTTCTTCCTTTATTTTTCTTCCATTTTTTCTTTGATTTTCTGCTTATTATATTCTTTACTTTTTGTTTCTACCCCCCTCTTTTTTTCCTTTATTTTTTTTTAAATCACCGCGACCCACGACAGACCGATTTAATCACTGTTGCTGGGTTTAGATTATTCCTGTATTCTGATATGTATACTTATTGGCATCTGTCAGGACTTCACCCATCTCTTACAGTCCATTGTAGAAACTTGCAATTTGGCGAACACACTACCCTCCTTGAGTAGGGACAATGTTTTTCATAGTTTTTTTTTTAAATCCCGTTCAAAATAGGTTTCAGTCGGTGGTTCAATATGCAAGGTTGTATGTAAATTTATACTAAATTGGACTCTAGTTTGTGCCTGCTTGTTTTTTTTTGTTTGTTTTTCTTTTAATTTTTACAGTTTTGAAATGGTCACCCCCGACACAACATGCTACCAAAAGACATCGATCACGCGACGGTTTCTATTGACTGACTAACCAGACCTGTTGTCCTTTTTTTTTCTTTCTTCTTTCTTGCTTTTATACCTTTATAAAAATGTTTGATAATTTTGAATCAACCAAATACAAATGGTTAAAATAACAATACTTTTTAATACTCGTTTTTATTTTTGTTAAAAAGTCATCTCCCGTCTGCATTGATTCTCGCCTATTCCTCCACTGTAAAATCTAACATGAAACAGCGGGAAAAAAATACGGACAGAAATTTCTATTTAACCAAGTCGTCGATAAGTCTCCAAAAACTTGACGTTCACAGAATTTCAAACTCGTTCTGCAATGTTTCTTCTTCTTTTTTTTCATTTATTTTTTACGTACTTTAAAATATTTTTACTTCATTCATTTCTTTGTTTCTACAGTGTTGTATGAATTAGTTGCAATGATAAGACGAA
>OY735239.1:26180513-26298013 GCA_963457665.1 Thysanoteuthis rhombus
TTTTAGTAGCGAGATCGAATCAAGCATAATTTTTGTCTTCTATCTAAGAGCCCCTTAGAATCTGTATGACTAACTCATAGAAAATGAAGAATAAATTGGAAACACATTCGATGTTCGCTAAACACACGCCTCCAGATATGGTTGTAAATCCCTTTTCCTCTTTTACACGCATTTTTATAAACCTCTTCAAGATATCATGACTCACCTACCCCGCACCGCTAGTCTCTTCCTACACCAACAACAACATCAGGACTCTCTCAATTCTTCCCACAAAACAACCTTAAAAAAGGATGTCCTCTTATCTACAGACCTCACTTACATACATCTGAAGACCCTTTCCCTCTAATATACTGTTATGAAACCACACTTTTCTCCATCTTTACCCAACAATTTCTCAACTGCTCCAACCATCCGGGCATTTCTGTAGTTTTCACCATTTTTACCAAACAAACTTTCATTTTCAAACCTCTGAAGAAGCCCAGAACAACAGGTGAAACATATGCGAGCGATTAAACTCAGATAAGACCCTACTGTGCATGCATGAACGTACACTCTCCAGAGGACTTACTCAGTCGGTAGTGAGACATCATTGAGTCAACTTGTGTACTGTACAACTTTTACATTCACATTGACTGAATCAGTTCATTCTTAACGACTCGTGCTGGGTGTTTTTGTTTTTTTCTATCAAAACATCACATCACTCGTCTGTCAGGTCCATGACAGATTTGCTCTCAGCAACGTTTTTTTTACTATGGAAAAGAAAAGATTTCAGACGGTTGACTATGGCTAAAAAATCGAAAATGGTGTCCAACCTCAGTTTAGTAGCAAGCTGTTATAGTGGCAGCACGCACCCTTTTTTTCTGCAGCTTACACCCCAGTCACTTATACCCCTCATCATCCAAATCTCCCACGACTAAACATAGCATACTATCATAACTAATTTAGGAGCCTTGGAAAGCTTCGATTTTTTTCCATATGAATTCATGGTAATCTTCGCTTCTCTGCTTCTTAGTTTGGCCTACAAACGGTTTTTTTACAGGAATATACGTTCAGAAAGCGGGAGAAAACAGTTTTTAATAAACGTTTCAATCACCTCACTATAATTTGCAATCAGTGTGTATGTGTGTGTGTACACCGAGATAACTCGACAACTAGCCATTGTACGAAGATTATATTTGCCATGTATCTGGTCTGTACACCAAGGATTGCAAAGTCAAGTTTGAAGTCGTTTGTGAGAGGGAGGGGGATGCTCGATCTCCAATAGAAAATCTTGAAATAGATGTATTATTTTGCCCGAATACATACCTCATCAGCGTTCATGCGTTCATAGGCGTAGAGGGAAAGCGTCAATATTTAGATGATGTAATAGCAATTTTTGAAAATTATATATAGAGTGTAGAAGAGAGTTTGGAAGAGAGCGAGAAAGGTGGGGAGAGAGAGAAGGAATTGGGGGTTTTCTAAATTTTTGTGTACTATAAGAGTAAGTTAAATTGAGGTATATTTGACAAAATAGCATTTTAAAAAAAACACTTGTTATTACTGTAAATGATGATGTTTCTGTTTTGATCGTTGCTGTTAACGACATCATAATTAGAATTTTCATGAATTCGTTTTTTTTTTTTTATCGGGAAAAAGGTTACGAGAAATAATAGTTTCATTAATTTGGAATATTCGTTAGATAATAGTATATATGAATATAAAAATTTAGATGTGAAATATCTTGGTTGACAACATTGAATGGAAGTTACTATAATGATTCAAAGCTACAGTTTCGCACGACGGGCGGAAAATTATTTTCCATGTTAATCATGGTAGGTTAATCCACGCACCATCAAGCCTGACCTTTTTACAGATCCTTTTGGACGGGTACGCCTGAGTTTTAAACGGTTGTTATCTATTTCACCTCGTGTATCTCTCTATCTTTCCTTGTTCCTCTCTTTCTTTTATCTATCTATCTATCTATCTTTCTTTCTTTCTTTCTTTCTTTCTTTCTTTCTTTCTTTTTTCTTTCTCTCCTTCTTTCTTTTCTTTTTTTAAAAATGTTCTGCTCTTTCTCTCTCCGTTTTTGTCCATATTTGCTTTCCTTAATACAGCCTGATGCTTATCTTTGCTTAATTTCTTTAGGATTCTGGTCACCCTGGACCCCTTCCTTCGTTCACCTCATTCAAATGTCTCTAGCCTAAACTTGACACAATTGCCTAGGGTCCCCGACAAGAATTTCAAAAGGAGAGGCAAAGCTGTTTTTGCAACACACGCACACACACAAACAAACACACACACACACACACACACACACACACACACACTCATACATACATACGTACACATGCACACACACACACATACACAAATACACTGCAAACACTTCCGTCCTATTTTCATATTCTTCAACCCTTTCAGCATGTCATACTATATTCAGCCAATAGTTAACAATAAAGTCAACCTATTCCATTTACCTATTTATTTTTCTTTTCGTATCAGAAACTTTTGATACATAGCTCAACCCAGGAAACATTCGGGTCCACTTAGCCCTCAAAGCCCTGATGCAATGCTCTGGCTGCACCCTCTTCTCAAAGGGCCCTGCAATTGCCAGCTCCACAACCAATGGAATGCCTTCCAATCACCCTCTCCTCTCATTCAGTGAATCGGGCACGTGGCCTAGATCTCATGGTTTCATCTGTTTACTTGAAAATATGATTGCTCAATTATTGTAATTGAATTTGCGACGATTTAAAAAAGTATACACACACACACACACACACACACATATATATATATATATATATATATATATATATATATATATATATATATATATATATATATTGTTCTTAACTGCTGTTTCTGTTTTTATACATTAAAATGTGGAGAAAAAAAGTTGAAAATAGAGTTAGGTTTTCTATCCATCCCTCTCACAAGAAATAAAAATAAAATAAAATAAATTGATTGATAAACAAACAGAAATTCATTGGATCTATTGGGAAAACATAATATTAGACGTGAAAATTTTTTTTGTTCTCCCTATTGAAGGGCCAGTAAATCCATTTATCTTTATTAAGTTTAACTTAGTCTGGCAAAAGGCGACAAGAGTAGGTACTCCTGTCAGGACCTCATACATATCCCAGCGCCCCATTTGTGCTTATGCATTCATACGCATTAATCTACATCAAATTATTCCCCTTGAGACCTGTCCAGATATTTTTCTCAATTTTTCCAATCTGGAGATCAAGAAATCTTCTTAAAAAGAGATCTAAATAGGCAACACTAGGATCACAGATTCGAAAAAAATGATCTGGTTAGTCACTCAATAGAAACTGTCACGTGACCAATACCTTTTAGCTGCATACCATGATGGGTGTCATGAATTTTCAAAAAATTGAAAAAAATGTGGTGATCAATTAACAAGTTATTTCTCTCAATTTTTGTTAAGACCGCAATTACTAAAAAGTCTGATTTAAAAAAAATAGGCGTTCACAGAATAGTTATCTATTTAGCATAAATTTACATTGTCAGTTAAACCCTCCACTGCAAGCTTATCCAGGGAGGGATAAAATCAAATGCCATTTCTTGATATAATAAGGAGTCAATGTTCAAAATTTCAGCCCTCTAGGTCAATTGGTGCTACCTGTGCCTATGATACATATATATTCAAACCAGATTTTTGTATGTCTCTCCAGTGTTGACAATATCTAGATGCTTTTCCTTTTTTTCCCGCCCATATTTTACCAATTGATATCTTTTTTTTTTTAATTTTCGAATCTGAGAGAATCAGAAGTTTGAAAAACCACATCTAAATCAGCAAACCTGTCCAGCCAGCTAAACTGACTTAAAAACTGACAAAACCCGTATTGAGAAATTTGGTAAATGTTTTGATATCCTTTAAAAAAAAATCTTTATAGGCAACACTGCTTTGGACCTCACTCATTCATCCCAACATCCTTCCTGCTTTTCAAAATTGTCTCTAAAGTCCTCTTTCGGCGTTGCCATCAGCTACATCATCTCGTTATATTCAGTCTTGCCTACGGTCTGAAATGTCCTCCTTTCCAATCACGTTTTTATGTTTGGGGAGAGCTACTGGAGTCGAATGGAACCAGACCTGAACTGTAAGGTATACTAAAGGTCGTATATGAAACATAGATTTTTTGAAAAAAAAAAAAAAACTTGCGCAAGACGAAGGATGGGTATTGTGAATACAAAAGTCATACAGAAAACAAGTTCAGTCAATGGCGTCTCAATACCTATTTAGTAAAACCACGAGATAACTTCTGTTCAAGCATTCACAGTAAGGTGCCGTCTGATATTTTTTGACGTTAAATCAAAGCCACACACCCGGCAGTCCAGGTATCAAGGATAAATTGAATATACAGTCGATGGTTATCCTGGAAAATGACTTTACAAACATTTTGAGAGCTCGAAGACGCCAGTGAGATTCGAAAGGGAGTGAATTGAAGTGGATTTAGGCGTATGTATTCATTTGTTTCTAGATAATAATGACAAATTAAATCAGGATGAATACATGTCTAAATAAACGATTCACTTCAACATTTCATAACGCTATAACCACGATCAGTTCATCACGGTCATTAGTGCTTTGAAAAGCATTTTTCAATTAGATTTCAATAGATATTTTTGAAAATTTCACGTTGTACGCAGGAAAAACTGCTGTGGTGATATATATATATATATATATATATATATATATATATATATATATATGGATTAGCAGACTATTTTCCGATGCACAAGCATCTCTAGTACCAATGACGGTCACTGAATGATTGACTGACAGGCTGATATACCAAAACATTCCTTTCGTTTCTTTCACCTCCTATACGTCTGAAGGTACAGGGGAGATAACTAACGCATCTATGGTTTGACTGGCTGGTACCAAGCAAGACACCCTTCCTTCTGAGTCCCACATTTTGATCGAATAGTTATTCCAAGTAGGAAAGAAGACTAAACACAAAATCAAGTGCTCATAGTAATGAGTATCATCGACATGGCATTCATTATTTTATAAGTTGGTTTTGGTGGCAAATAGGTTACCAACCCCATTTGCAAGATGGACTAGCTTACAAAGCAAACTGTCTTGCTATTTATCCATTGTGGTAGTCGATTCATGTCTTTCCCAAGGGCATTCGTTTGAAGTGAACGTGAGCAGCTTCATCCTAGAACTAAATTCTCTAATTCCGTTTTTTGCACCGGTAACCATTTCCATGACAATCATTAAAGGAGTGGATTTGAAATTGGGGTCCATGTTAGTGTTCCCTCTGAACCTCACATCTTGTGGCAGAGATTCATCATTATCTATCATACACCAATAAAAAAATTACATTCAGAAAAACCACGTGAAAGACAGAAAAAGTTGTTGTGGTGCGAAAATTCGAAGAAAAGTTATTCGTATCGTGGCACATGTGCAGGTCCGATGAGAAGCAATATTGTGGATCAAATAGTTACATTGAAATTACAAGAGCAGTTTCCAAAAACCAAGAGATAAAAACGTTGAAGCTGGAAGAATATTCAGTAAGATGAACGTAATTTGATTATAGATTGAGAAATAGAATAAAACTAAAAATGAAATCAGCATTATTGGCAGTTATGTTTGGATCAAGGAGTCTCAATAAAAGAGAAATCTATGATATATCTTTACTAGCTTTAAATACGATTGGCATCCCCTATGATCCAGTATACATCGACATTTGAAAATTATTTCAAATCTTTAGACGATTAAAGTTCGATGAAAGTAATTGTACATTCATATCGAAAATGTGTTCTGGAATTTTAATTAATCTTATATACAGTAATTTTTTCGTCAAGTTAACTTTGAATGAGTGAATATATATATAGAAAGAGAAGGTGTTACATCTTTGGTTTTTTAAAGATTTCATGAGGGTATGTTTCGATGAATTTCGATGAGTGCCAGCAATTTGCCACAAGGGAAAGTGAGGAGAGGGGTCAGGATGGAAATAGTCAGTTTTATATATATATATATATATATATATATATATATATATATATATATATATATATATATATATATATATATATATATATATATAAAACTGAAAATATATAAATATGTATTTTTCTTTTTCTGGAACTTTTATTTTTCAATTGGTGCTCTCTCGACATAGCGGGTCAACATCGTTTTGAAACTCAATTTGGAACAAAATTGCAATTTTTTTTCAAAAATCACTAAAGAAGGGCTGAACTATCGCGTCACAAAAATGCCGAAATAGTCCTTAATAAGAAATTTTGTAACGTTTCCAATTTAGTTCGTAAACAGCGTTTTGCAGCAAGGCCAACATATCACTAATAAAACATTGAATAAAGTAGTACGGTCACCGGAAAGAAAATATATCTATAAGCATTTATTGCTTTAAAGTTGGTTAAAAATGGAAGAATCTATCCAGATCCAGCCATTTTTTAAAGAAAGTTTTAGCTATAAATAACCGATAATGCTTGGCAAAACTGTTCTGAACCTGTTAGTCGGCAGGAAGGAACGGTTCGCATTCTGAGCAGTGCCAAGCAAACACAAGGGCTTGGTATGGGCAGTACGGTCGTTGGGGCCGAAACTTCGTCACCAGAGACCAAGGAGCCATCAACTCCGGCGAAATATCGCTGTGCTCAAATCGAATCAGCTGGCAATGAGATGGACGACAAACTCAATCACGCTGTGTCGCCTGCCCTCTCCTATTATACGCCCATTCCGTCACAACCGACCTTGATTCCTTCTGGGAGGTCTTATAATTGAGCTGAAGTTCTTTCAATGATATTATACGGCCGGAGTGTCCCTGGGTCTGAAGGGGTCCGGGGACCCGTTGCTTCTCTGAATCTTCAGCAATGCTTGTCAATGCGATATTCCCGTGTTTCCCGTCACTGGGCGGTCATTGTTGTTTGTTTCTGCTCATTCGCTCGTTTCCCCATTTATTCAATCGTTCGCTCCATGTCCGTATTCTGTTTGTCATTGTATCATCGAATTGTTCTTTGTGGAAGGCTACTTTCAGTTTCACTTTCACTTTCCTTCTTTTTGTACGTACATTTGTTATCTTATTATTTTGTCTTTCGTTTGTTTGTTGTTTCTTTTCATCCTTTTGTCCACAGCCTGTAATCGCTTTCCTCCTTCTTCTTCTTCTTCTTCTTCTTCTTCTTCTTCTTCTTCTTCTTCTTCTTCTTCTTCTTCTTCTTCTTCTTCTTCTTCTTCTTCTTCTTTCAATCTTTTTCCATATCTATACCTGATTTTGACAACCATTTTCTTTGATCTTCTTTCTGTTTCTCCTTTTCAGCTTTTTCACCTATTTTCCTATTTTCTCCTTTTTTCCCATTTTTTTTTTTCGATTTCAATTTCTCGAAATTTCTTTCAGTTCTCTTCACTTTCCTTCATCGTTCTTCAACTTTTTTTACTTCTTTAACAAAAAAAATTCAAGATCTTCAAAAACACAGAAAATTACTTTTTATCACCCCTTCACAATTTAATGTTCAATATATGAGCTAACAGCCTTCAAATAGACTGAATGAGCCAAAGAATAATTGTGTTAACCATGTACATGGTCGTATGTAATTAATTGCTTGTTTAACGTATCTGTGAATTATTAGAAATTAATCTGGACAGGCCAAAGTTTAATGCAAAATAAATTAATAATATTTTTAAGTTTGTTAGAGCATTTGATTAGGCGGCATTATTTTAAGGGTTTACTAATTTGAGTTTTAAGATAATTCACTGACGTATGCTATTCCAAACTAATCTATGACAATAGTTTTGCAAAAATATGAAACAAGCCGTACTCACGTCTTATTAGGTAGCGTCATCAGAATGAGTGCTGATACAAAGAGATTTTACTGTAATTTAAAAAGCTGAATCAACTTCATAGTTTTTCTTAAAAAAATATGTTGGCTCGTCGTTTTAATAGCCACGTAAGTCGACAGTTCTATGAATGGCAAAGATTTCCTTTCAAAACCAAATTCAAATCTGTTAACAGCATTTGTGAGGATTTTAGTGAGCCGAAAGGAAAGTGGTTAAAGAGAGACAGACAGCACTTTTAAATGATGAGGGAAGCTGTTATTATCTTTTTTCCTTTACACTAAATCGTACGATCTCTTTTTCAGAGATCAATTGTTGAGATGAAAAAAAAACATAGGAAGTACAAGAAGGAAAGCAGATTAAGAAGTTTTTACATCAAATGTATACACCTCATATACATATCAACCTAATCATTTCATATATATATATATATATATATATATATATATATATATATATATATATATATGTGTGTGTGTGTGTGTGTGTGTGTGTGTGTGTGTGTTAACTTAATCATTTCATATATATATGTGTGTGTGTGTGTGTGTGAGTTAACTTAATCATTTCATATATATATATATATATATATATATATATATATATATATATATATATATATATGTATGTATATATATATATATATATATATATATATATATATATATATATATATATCAACTTAATCATTTACCAGTGGAATATAATGCATTTTTGGCGATATTTTCCGTTTTATTTTTGATGCAATGATTATTCATTTTTGTTTCAGACGTTTTAACGGGGGATTAATTTGAAAAATCAATTGTTTTGAACAGAGTGTTCAAGTAAAACAAGAAAGAGTCGAACAAACGCAAACAAAAAGGCAGGGGGATGACCTCGGAGGCATTGAATCGAGGGAATCACGACCTGTCCGTCAGAAAGGAGACCCATCAAGCCATTGACCACCTTACCCAGCTCTTCCCCCAACGACGCCTCGAAGTGCAAGTGGAAGATTAAATAAAAAGAAAAAAAAATGTTTGAATTATGGAAAAGTTGAATAGTTATTTCTGATTCATTCCAACATTTTTCATTTTTCTTCGTTTATATCCCCCAACCTTTAAGATTCTTTCTATTTCCCGCCTCTTCTTTTGGCCCTTTCTTTTCTATTACTATTTTACGGTTACGTCAGAAACCGTCAATAAAAACTGGAATTTCGTGCATTTATTCCTCATTATGCCAAGGAAAAAAAACGATCGTTTTGTTTTTTTTCAAAATTCCCTCAATAGGTTTCCAGTGAGGGTGGTACATTTTCAATGTATGTTTATGCTAAATAGATCATTTGGTTTATATCATTCACGTTTGTATATTGAAAATTCAAACTTTTTTGGTGATCACTACCCAACAAACGGGGAGAGAGAAAACTTTCCGTTTATCACCCATTTTTCCAATTTTTTGATTGATCATCCCTAACATAGCATGTTGCCAAAAAGATGTTGGTCATGAGACGGTTCCTATCATGATTGCCAATCTGGATGTGATTTTTAAATTATTTGATTTAGGGAATAACTTCCAAATTCGAGAATCAAAAAAAAAGCCTCTCAGTTGGCATCATTGGACTTTAGAATACTTTTTTAAAAATTGAAAATCTAAATTTTGTCGATACTGGACTCAAAGATCCGAAAAAATAAAACAAAAATCATCTAAATTGATAACACTTGTCTTTAAATCATGAAAAATGTTTTTAAAATCTAAATATCGTTGACACTGGACTCAGAAATTTTGAAAAAAACGAAACAAAAAAAAACATCTAAATTGGCAACCCTTTGAGTAACCGCCCAAATATGTTTTTTATTTTTGTTTTTTATAATTACATCATTTTATTTTTCTATCTTCAATTTATTGAGTCTGCAGTTGCCATTATTCCAATGAAATTGCTTTAACCTTCTATTTAATAGACAGATTTGATTGGTCAGCGTTTATGGGAGCACGTGACTGGCACGCACCAATGTTTACAGACTGGAGCCAGCCCGCACCAGCAAATCATCCCATTATAGTTTTAGAGTTTATTTATTATCATTTTCCTTTCTTTCGTTGGTCTGGTGTATTATGTTCCTTTTAGAGACGTCCTCGCCTCCCTATAAGAGGCTCTATCCGTCTATTCGTTGGTCGGTCGGTCGGTC
This sequence comes from Thysanoteuthis rhombus, assembly GCA_963457665.1. Taxonomy (NCBI): domain Eukaryota; kingdom Metazoa; phylum Mollusca; class Cephalopoda; order Oegopsida; family Thysanoteuthidae; genus Thysanoteuthis; species Thysanoteuthis major. Next base: position 26,190,471 of record OY735239.1, read on the forward strand.
GGTCGGTCGGTCAGTCTCCATATTGTTTCTCAGCTGTTTGTCAGATTTACTGTAAACCCGGTAGAAAGGTATTCCTTGAGGAGATGCTCCTCGCTTAGAAACATCTTCCTCTCAGGGTCACTCCCTCTGGTAATAATGGCGCTTGAACTTCGTGTTTTAAAATCGATTTTCTCAGATATTTCAGTTAGTCTTTCATCAAAAATAAAATGGTGTCACTTGATAAGATTCTCTAGGCTTATAAAAAAGCTTTCCACTCAGGGTCAGGTTATCTGTAAATAATGTTGTTTAAAATTTATGTTTAAAATCACATTTCTCAGGTTTTTTCTGTCGGATTTACGTGAAACTTGATAGAAAGGCGTTACTTGTTGAGATGCCTCATACCTATGATTATTTTTTACTCACGTGATATGGCAATAATGGCCTTTGAACTTTGAAGTAGACGCCTCGTTGAACTTTTGGTTCTTGTTTTCATAGTTATTTGTTTTATTGTATCATTTCCTGCTTATTCATTAAGTCATAAATTCACTGTATTTCTCTAGTCTACCAACGACTTGGAAAATCAATGGAAAGCCCATGGTTCTCGGTGCAGTCCTGGTAATATAAGAACAAGGCTTTATCAGCTTGATTATTGTTCCGGGTGACCTCAGAGAGTGCTTTTACTGAAAGAGGCAATGAAGAAAAAAGTGGAGGTTCGCAGAAGACCCTAGAAATATGAGGGCCGAAAAATAAAGATGATATCGCATGAAAAATGTATATAAATTACAATAAATAATATCAATCAAATATTATCACCATTAGACTATTAGTCCGTCATAGGCTTGAAAGATATTTAACATTTGCAGAATTAATCATCAATATTCTTATTTCTGCTTCCTGGTGGTGAAGCCAAGTACATTTTTAGAGCTTCCCTGTAACAAGGTGAGCGAAATAATTTTTTTGCAACTGGGAGCATTTTCAGGTCTCCCATAGATTTTCCAAGCCCTTAGATGATGCCAATCGTTGTTTTCTGCTAAGTGCTACCAAAATTCTGTCTTGTCTTTGAGTTGGATTACACTTTCGTCCCGAACTTCCCAATAAGCCGAGGAGACAAATTTTCATTATCTTTTTAATATCTTCCCAATGTTGAATACACTTTCCTTGAAATTCCAATTTTTTCTGTATGGGGGTGGGCAATTTCATCCCAACTTTAGGAGGTATCCCACCTGATTAACCTATATTTGGATCATTTCCCTTTGAATTCTTATCTTCACCAGATCCCATGACGACAATATTGGGCAAACACGCATGGCAATCACAACTAAAAAAGTAACATGTTTGATTTGAGATATCTTGACTCTAAGTTAGGTTAAATGGACAAACAATAGAAAAAAGCAAGTTTTAAAAGCACGTGTCAGTTTACCTGAGATTTGTCGCCAACCTCGGGTAGAATGATGTCAAGTCTGCTTGAGGTCAACCGGAGGTCAAGTGAGGTCAACAATAGTTTAAATTTTCCTTGGACAGAATATTGAAATCAATGGAGAACCCCAAATACATAAGAACATATGTTACTGTTTACATCTTTGTAGTTAGAATGGGGTTTTAGATGGGTACATTCTGTAAAATAGAAAAACTATAATTTTGACAGTACTATAATAAATAAAAAAACACACACACACACACACATATATATATATATATATATATATATATATATATATATATATATATATATATATTATCATATAAGTTTGTGTGCAAATGTTTCTGCTTATTTGTTTGTTTGTGGTCAATATGTATATTTATATATATAAATTAACACAATTTACAATCATTCTGTCGGATCATATACGTCCATCTCTCTCTCTCTCTCTTTCTCTCTCTATCTCACACGCTCTCTCTCTCTCTTTATATATATATATATATTTATATATATACATATATATATATATATATATTTATATACATATATATATATATATATATATTTATATACATATATATATATATATATATATATATATATATATATATATATATATATATATATATATATATATATATATATATATATATATATATTAGAACTATATATGCCCGTTCGTTTCTGTATGGTAAATTTTCATTGTTATCCAATTTACCTCAGCCTCTTGACAACCAGTTGGTCGTGATTTCAAATCATGCCAAGCGGGTGTGAAATTTACTCATAGGGTTATACTTTTCATTTTGGTTCTATTCTTGTTGTTATTGTCCTCATTACGGTAGAAATAAGTAAACTCCGGTTTGGGAATTTGATAAAACTTATCTCTACTGGCAATCCTGCCTCGTGAACTACTCGCTATTCTTCACTTCGGGTATTAAGGTGTTTCGAAAGTAATTTCGTATTTCCATGTCCAGAAAATAATTACGTATTCTCAAATCACAATAGCCATTTTGAAACCTTTTAAACCACATCTGGCATTTGCAAGCTTTCTTCGAAATTCTGACCGTAAGCAATAGAGAATATGTTTTTCTTTGAAGCAGAGTTACTAATTCAGGTGTGACTTCTCTGTTTTCCGATTTTGGAAGTCAAATTCGAAAGATAAAAAAAATGTCCTCATTGGCAACTGTGGACCCACAAATCGCAATATCTAATTTGGTAACTCTGTTTCCAAGTCTCCATAGGGTTTAACTTTACTAAACCCCATAAACGACACCTTCTCGGATAGAAGAGATGATGAACTGATTCCAGACGTCGTTTTGTACCATTTTACCAGGGTCTTGCCTCTGTTGATTAGCTTATGTTAAATAGCAGTCATAGGTGATTATTTCCGGAAACAAAGATACGTAATTGCTTTCATACAATTCATACAAAGATTTGAATAGTTCTTGAACAAACTTTCGCCATTGTTATCCGTTCAAACATTTTTCGTTGGTGTCACCAGGCAAATATCAGAAAGACCCACTTACGGCTTGACAGGCCAATCGAAGCTTTATTCTGCTTGCGACACCTGGTATTCCCCGATGGTCATACGTCTAGGTTCTAAACATTTTCTTTTCCGATGAACTACGAGAACCGGTGTATCCAACGTGATTTAGCCGAAAGTTTTCTCAATCGTTGTCCTTGAGCTGAATGTTTGGCAGAGAGGCATTGAGTGCCATTTTTTTTAGGAAGGTCTTTGGAATGACTCAGCGTTGGATCGAACCCCGGCGTACCGATCCAGATGCGAACACTCTACCACGGGACAAAAGTTGATCAATTCGCACTGACTCTATCTGCCATATTGTGAGCGCTGGACAATCAAATCGTGCCGAATCCTCTCGAGGCATCACGTGACCCAATAATCTAAAAGCGGAGATCGTAGTCCCTAAACACGAGACACACGTGAGATTAGTCGAATATGAACGAGTTTAAAGTTGAGAAAGAAAGAAAGAAAGGAAGACAGGGGATGAAAATACGATGAGGAGGAAAGAAGATAGTAAGAAAGAATGAAATGTGAAAAAAATGCGAAGATGGAAGTAGAACGAAGTGAAATCAAAATTTACGAAAGAAAGAAAGAGAGAAAGAAACAAAAAGGATAAAAATACGAAGAGGAGGAAAGAAGGAAAGAAGATGGTAAGGAAGAATGAAATGAGAAAAGATGCAAAGATGGAAGAACGAAGTGAAATCAAAAAGGTAAGAAAGAAAGAGAGAAAGAAAGAAAGAAAGGAAGAAAGAAAGAAAGGAAGAAAGAAAGAAAGAAAGAGTAGTCGACTATTTGTGTTCCCTTTTTACAAAGCAGGTTTCCATGGTTTTCGTATAAAAACGAGTGAATTACATTGCATACTAATAGAAATGGTTCAAGACAAACTGTTGTCTTTGGAGATGTAATAGACATGGAGTATTGATAGTGAAGAGAGAAATGAACTGTGAAACTTTAACCAGATTTCCACAGAGATCGAAACACAGGGGAAAATTATTACAAATGTGGCTGGTTGGTTGGATTAAGACAAAAACGAGACTTCATATAATAATAGTAATAATAATAATAATAATAATAATAATAATAATAATAATAATAATAATAATAATAATAATAATAATAAAAACAGTGCCCGAGGCAGTGCAACGAACAACGAAAAAGTAGAAAACGATGGAGCTACACAGCAAACAATGAAAGGAAAATGGGAACAGAAAAAACTACACGGAGAATTCAGAAGACAGATACAGGATGTGGCAGACGAGAGATCATGAACGTGGCTACGAATAAAGAAAACCTGAATCGTTCATCATGGTAGCCAAAAACAAATGCATCAGAACAAACAAATTGACTGAACACGAACAGCAAATTCCGTCTGTGCAGGGAAAGGGATGAGACCGTGAACCACATAATTAGTGAATGTAGTCAAATAGCCCAAAAGGAGTATAAACACTGACACGGTAGTGTAGCAACAGTGAAACACTGAGAACTGGGTAAACGGATGGGATTTAACCATGCAGAGAAGTGGTACCAGCACAAACCGGAGACAGCCCTGAAGAATAGAAACCACGAATTACTCACAGACTTTAACATCTAAACTGACAACCCCACCAAAACAAGAAGACTGGACCTAGAAATCGTGGACGAGAAGAGGAAAACCTGCCAAATAATAGACGTGGCCGTATATGCAGACCATAAAGTAAATAGGAAAGAGATTAAAAAACTGGAAAAATACCAGGATCTGGCAAGAGAACTGAAGAAGTTGTGGAGCATGGAAGTCAGGGTAGTACCAGTAATAATAGGTGTACTCAGAACCGTATCAAAGACACAGAAGGTGAGATTAGATAAACTAGATATAAAAGAAAGGTTTCAGACGTTGCAAACCACAGCACAGCTAAGAACTGCACAAATACTGAGGAAAAATGGTTGTGGAGATATGAACCACGGCACTGCTGTGATAGGTGAGAGAGAGAGATGAAATGAGAGGAGGGCTGAAGATCTGAGGAGACTTACTGTCACTCAGCCTTCAGTGATAACCAGCTGGCAACTGGTGTGAAACTGTTAACCACAATACTGCTGTGGACTATGACAGTGTGAAGAGGAAGGTTGTTGATACTTGTTGTCTCTCAATCTCCAGTGGTAACCACCAGGCAACTGGTGTGAGATTGCGAATAATAATAATGATAATAATAATACTGATAATAATAATAGTAATAATAATGATTATATAAAAAGGAGAACAAGATTGTTTTGAATTGTGTAATGTATGATATAATAAATGTAATCGAACAAAACTGAGAATTTTCGAAGTATTGTACATTTTCTTCAGTCAAAATTCAAATGTAAAACAAATTTGACAACGTTAATAGTGTGTTCTACAAAGAAACACAAAATAAGAGTCGAATTCACACATCTTTCTACTATATTGAGCCGTCATCTGATCTAACCATGTTATGCTAAGTACGATTCTTTCCAGTGCACGTTGCATGGTTCTCAGTTCGGAGATCAATTCTTTGGTTTTGTTTCATTGTTTTAGCTCAATAAGTGACTATCAGGAGAATGCATTGGTTGAATACCTTTCTTTTACGACTAGCTTGAGTATTGTGTCATCGTATCCAACGTGCTCGTTGTAAATGACATTTGGGTTTTTCAAGTTCATGTCGAGACCAATCTTACTACTTTCTCAATTCAGTTTGTTTCGCATTGTCTGAAGGTGATGAAGGTTCTCTGCAAAAAAGGACGATGTCGTCTGCAAATCTGAAGGATTAAACGTTGTAAATTTCAACCCTCCAGCTTTATTGGTGCGACCAGAACGCATGGTGCATACCTAGCCAGCCAGATCAGCCTAAAACCTGAAGAAACCTATTTGGACAGTTTTGGTGACATATTGGCTGACAGTTTCTCCAGTGATTATAATGGCCAGTGCTCGTCTCTGTTTCAGTGGGTCGTGGTTGAATTCACCACCAAGCCATCCCAAAGATTTTTAAAATGGTACTCAATGCCTTTCCGATGAGCACAAAGACTAGGATTCAGGAGCCTCTCCCCGATGCTAAGGGATTACGGCTTAAGTCCGTTGGATGCACTGGTTCTTGTCTTACCACTCAAGTTAAGCAACGTCGAGTCAGATTAGTACTTAGATGGGTGATTATTGGTGAATATAAGAAGCTTTAAGCAAGACTCCACCGGGAGGAGCAAGCCGGAAATGAATATTATTTACAATTTCTCGTACGTACCCTCGACAGGGGTATATACGGAGAACGAAGACAGTATACATATATGATACCTAATAAGTAAATGGAGATAATTCCCAAATAATGATGAGATTATCAATCAGTATAGTGTGCAAACGGAGACCAGTCGAGACACTGCATTTCGACCAGAGTGAGTAATATTATATGCAGTGGCCAGGATATATCGAAGAGAATGAAACGTATTGAATCCTCTGTGACTTTGGAATTCAAACTGATCACCTAATCCAGACCAAAGGGCGGGATTTTGTTGTCGTAAACAAAAAGATAATGAATTTCCCTGTTCCAGCAGATCATAGTGGAAGTAAAAGAAAATGAAAAAGAAATTATAGATATCTCGACCTTTCCAGAGGATTGAAAGATATATACGTAATGGCTGTCACCTTGTTTTCGTGTATTTCCATTTCATAATGTTTCTCCAAAGAATGACCTACCTATGCTATGAATGGAGAGAGCTTTCTTAATCCAGTCAGGGATTTAAAATGTCCGGTGTAAAATTGACACACCAGAAAATTCATCATGATAGTACCCGTAACACAACTTTCATGTGATCTGGCATGACTTTTCAGCCCTTCTGCATTCATTTCTTTGGACGTGACAGATGTTGTGATTTGAAGTTATTAGAAATTTCGCCTGTTTTCATAGCTCCGAAATTGGCCTTTCTTTCCAGTTCTACTGAGGCTGATCTTATCATGACATCATCAGACTGTTTAAAATGAACTTTACTTGTTCGTAAGTAAGAATAAAAGACAATTTCAAGGTCTTAGAAAACCTCTCAAACAAATCATCAAATCATAACCAAAACCAATCTTCATGATATTGATTGTACAAGAACCTGTGTATCAACATGATTCGGCTGCAACCATCATGAATGATGAAATTACTACAGAACGCAATTGCTATGCTGTTATTTCCATGCATATATATATATATATATATATATATATATATATATATATATATATATATATATATATATATATATGTATATATATATAGTAGAGTGTGGATTCGCAGCACAAACTAGCTCATGTTTCTGCCCTGATGAGGCCCAAAGAGGGCAGAAACATGAGCTAGTTTGTGTAGTGAATCCACAATCTACTATTTATTTCCAGCTCTACTCTAAAACAACTTAACTCCATGAGTAAAATGTTGCATGTATCGAGCACTCTATGAAATAAATCCATTGCATTTCAGAAATGGCTTTATATATTTGATATATTATTATATTATGTTATACCGCTAGCCTGATTTGTACCACATATACTGTATATATATATATATATAAAATGTAGAAGAATATTGACCTGGTGTGATTTAGCTGAAAATTGAGATGGGGAACGAAAAAGAAACAAAGAATGAAGACTGAATGTAAGAAACAAATTGTTGTAGACAGACAGAGTAAAGGAAATAGAGGAAAAGAGGAAAGGGATGAAAATATAAGTATTGTATGAGGAACAAGAAAGGAAGGAAAAAAAGAAAGAGGAAAAGAAAGAACTGAGCGGATACAAAAAACAACAAATGAAAGGAAGAATAAATAGAAGATGAAGAAAGAAAGAAAAAAGAAAGCAAACAACCGTAGCGTAAAAATTTGAAATCATTTAAACAAGAATTTCTATCGACGAATATATATGGTCATAATAAGTTCTATTTATGACATCACTGGCGTCTTCCACTTGAAAAAAAAACATCTAGAAAAGTCTAGATTCTGGGTAATGTATTTGTTATTGATAAACGCTACCCATCAAAATGAGGCTCCTAAAGCTTACCAAAGCTTTTTTCCAAGAAATATGAATAAAAGTATTTTTTCAAGTCTGTAGACAAAAAGATACGGCCAGGAGCTCTGGAACACACAAACACGCACAAAAACATACTAATGTATGTAGAAAAAGGATAAAAACCCTTTGCTTGCTTTGATGGCTACAGTTGTTCAAAGGATGAAGGAAAAAAGAAGAAAAAGTAAAAGTGAAAGGCAAAGTTTGGAAAAGAAAGATAGAAAAACGTAAGGAAAACAAAAGGAAAAGAGTGAATTGGAAAGAAGAGTGAATTGGAAAGAAGGGAAGGAAAAAGTTGCAAGAACAAGAAAAATAAAGTTTATGAATGTAGAATAGAGAACAAAGTGTAAAAGAAAGAAAGAAAGAAAGAAAGAAAGAAAGAAAGAAAGAAAGAAAGAAAGACTAAATGTTAAGTGCAGAAAACATCGAAAGAAGAAAGGAGGGATGGGGAGGAAAACTGAAAAAAGTCGTATGAAGGATAGGGAAAGTTGAAAACAAAGAAGAGAATAAAAAAGATGAAGGAAATAATGAATATAGATAAAGAAAAAGTGACAGAAAGAGAGAAATGATAAAGAAAAACATTAGAAAAGAAAAGGACAGAGCCCAAAAGAAAAAAGAAAGAAAGAATGAAATGAGGCAAAAATGATAAAAAATATGAAGAGAGAATAAAGAAACTTAAAGAGAGAACGAAAGAAAGAAGAAAGAAGAAAAAAAAGTAAGAATTTTTTTAAAATGAGAAAAAAAGCAAGACCTATGGAAAGAAAGAAGAAAGACAAAGAATAAAAAATAAATCAGGAAAGGAAAAAAGAGACAAAAAGAGATAAAGAAAGATATAAGAAAGAAAAAAGAAAGAAATAAAGGAAGAAATGAAGAATGAAAAAAGAAAGAAAGAAAGAAAAGATCATGAGAAAATAAAGAAACAGTTGAATAACGACAGAAACGTTACGAAAAGAAAGGAAAATTAGCTTTGTACTGATTCTGTTTTGTCTCGCTAGGGGGCGCCTTGATTGCACGCGTGAGTAGACGTGCGTTCGTGTGTATGTGTGGTTTTATTCATGTGCGCATGTGTGTATCTCGAAAAGCATTATGGGACAATCATGGCGAGGAAAAGCCAGAGAATACCGTTGCAATGTATCGTCGTCTAGGGACGTCGACGCTGCTCGCCAGAAAACGCTTGCTTCTTATCAATCTCCCTTAATACTGTTGTCTAACAGTCAGCGGCCACTTATAAAATCGCCGTCCATTTTAAAGTCGATGATCTGATTGTCAGGGCTTCATTCCCCAGGCGTGGTCTTTGGTTGTCGGGGGGCGATCGGCGTTGGTCGGGTTGAGGGACAAGCTGTACAACGCTTCTCTAGTCCTCGAGGTATTTTGCCGCCTCTGTCTGAACGTTATCCATCGTTTGTCAATGAAGCCAATAGAGCGGTCGAGTTTTTGAAAGTCATTCTTGTCGGGGGCACTAATTTCTTTGAGGTTTTTGTTACACTTTCCAAGCGTAAAACGTTATTTTTTTCTCCCCTGAATATTTTTCTCTCCTAATTCTTATTTTTTGGGGGTTCTTTTTTCTTCATTTATTCATTCTGTCGTTCATCATTTATCGTTTCATTATTTTTTCTTTCTTTTTCATTCATTTTTTTTTTGTCCCGCTATCGCAGGATTTATTTCATTTATCCCTGCCAACGAAGTTGGAAGAGGTGTATGCATTCACTCATGTTTGTCTATTTGTCCTCACAATATCTCCAAAGGTTCGCAGTGATATTTGGTGGAAAAATGGTTAATGGACTGTAGAAAATTTGATTACATTTGGGGACAAATTCATATATATATATAGGTGTGTGTGTGATGTTTTCCAAAAAACAAATCTGTTTCGTGCTTTCAATGTACTTTTCAATTTACTCAACATTAAAAGTTCAAAACAGATTTGTTTGGGGGAAAACCTCATTTATTTCTATTTACTTCATTATATAGCTCTATTTCATCATTATATTTTTAAAGACAAAATCACATATTCCCTAATGTATATATATGTGTATGTGTGTACGTGTGTGTGTGTCACAGATATATTTGAATTTCATTAAGGTGATTCTTTTTAGAGAAGAATCTTTCTTTCTGTCATCCCCTCTCCCAACTCTCTCTCTCTCCCCATATATATATATATATATATATATATATATATATATATATATATATATGTGTGTGTGTGTGTGTGTGTGTATATGTCATTTTCTTTCATTGTTTTTTCTCCCCTTTCACGTATACTTCATTTGCATTGTACGCTGTGTAAATTTTCTCTTGTTGGCATCATCAGTTGTTAACCGCGTAACTGTTTCAGGGTTTTAAAAACAAAACAGCCATATTAACATAGCCTTCACCAGAGTTAATCAAACACCGCTTCCTGTTTAATTATGACTTTGTTATGTAACTTATTTCATACATGTAGGTTTTTTTTGTTATATTGGGTATTATCACATTGTATTGTATATGGATTATATCCATACTAAACATCATTTGATTATACACACACACACACACACACACATATATATATATATATATATATATATATATATATATAGATAGATAGATAGATAGATAGATAGATAGATAGATGGATAGATAGATAGATATATACTGGAGGCATGGTGCATTTGGTGAGTTTATGTACCTTGTTCCTGTGTACTTCGAGCATTTTTTGACATTTTCTCAATATAAGACTTGATAGTTCCTTTCTACTAAGCTGTTGATAATGTAAATATATGTTTGTGTTCTTTCGATTCCATCTGAGATTTTATTAGAAAGTGACTAAACTCGTGTAAGTGGAAGAATCTACTGTTACAAACGGTGGATAGGAGATTTTCTTATCAGCAAAATTGTTACCTTCAAATGTAAAAGTCATTAATTACGGACAGACGAACAAGCAGAAAAAATTAGTAGTTCATTATACACACACATATCTCTCTCCCTCTCTCCCTCTCTTTCTCTCACCCTCTCTTTCTCTCTCTCTCTCTCTCTATATATATATATATATATATATATATCGTTCTTACTAGCAAACTCTTCCCATTAAATTATTTCTACTCGCCATTTTACATTGATTTCTGCACTCATAAAACAAGAAAAAGAACAAACTCTTTTTGACAGCATTTGACAACATTTGTTTCTATGAAAAATATTTCCTCCCGATTGAGTTCTCAAGCTGATCCCTGGTTGAAGTTCCAGAAATAAAGAAACAGATAAACTTTTTATAGGAATAAAACGAAAAATATCGACTGAAATACCACTTAATTCACCGCAAGATGAAAAAGTTATATATACATATATATATATATATATATATATATATATATATATATATATATATATATATATATATATATATATATATATATATATATATATATATTCCTGGTTATGAAATTGAATTTCTGCTTTCGTACAGTGCTTATGTACAGTGACGTGAAAGAGAAAAATATTCCTCTTCTTTTGTCTTTCTATATTGTATATTTTTATCGATATCATATCCCACATATTAAGATAACAGTTCTTTGTTACGAACACCGTCTATCTCCCTTTAACAACTCATCTTCTTAATTCCTTATAAACGCTAGTAAACCATTTGAAAATTGGTCTTGAAATAGAGGTTTCCATATTCTAAGGATTATCGACTTGAATTTTTCTCCAAGCATCCTGTCCGACAATTTCTGGCGTATCCTTTGTGAAGTATACGGTATCAAATATACGGTGTTCTTGGAACAGACAATAGAAATGAAGTATCTGTTAATCTCATTTAAAATTCAAAACTGAACATAACATTTCAGGGGTCCGTTATTTTGCCACAACGCCGTCATGAGAGATATCTGCATATGAAAACACTGGTTTTGGCAATTAGTCAGCAGTCACTGAAACGTGAATGTCTTTCATCTTCGACAAATCATTCATAATTTTCCGGTTGTGACAGTGAAAATCTCTTCAATGATGACGAATCTAAGTGAAAAAATTATTTAAAATCGATTTTACACGTATATTACCTGCATAGCATCCCATACAGAACCATTTTGTTAAAATGTGCACTATAGTTCTCTTATATGTATTTGGTCTATTAATATAATAAAAAGTGTTGGTTTTTTTTAATGACCCGAATATAAGTAACGGCTCATTTTTGGCAATTTTGCTCAGTGAAAACATTATCTTAATGTTACATCTTTAATGGGACAAGTGAGTTTGGCTCTTCCTAACTAACAACTCAATTCTAAACATAGATTCAGAGAGACACAAGCACAATTCAATATCGATTGATAGTCTTGCAGAAAATTTGTTTTCCATTTTACATATTAATGAAAAAAGAATCCACAACCTTATTTACAACTCAAAACCAGTTGCATCTTGTTCGTTTTGAAATTTGCAATTCAAAGTTCCAGTGTTTTACAAACTCTGCGTCTCCAATGACTCCACACACGTATTCGTATTCCAGTTTGAGAACCCCTGAATTTAATTGGATCCAAGCGTATGGAATATGGAAGTACTCTTCAAACTTCATTATTATTTTAATTATTCATGTCTAATTTTCCCCTTCATCTTGACGTATTAGTAGCTTTTCATCACAACTTTTACTCTGGCCGATTTCCCTCCGGCAGTAAGTGAATAGTGTTTGGTCGGAAAATAAGGAATAAGTTAGATTCGGACTCACATCCATACGGGAAGTACTATTTAAGCTGGACTACTCTACCGACTGTGCTACCAAGACTCAATGGGAAGACAGAAGTTCAAATAGCTATAATCTCAAACCGATCCTTCATTCCTATCGGCTGCCATGTTTTTTACATTCTGGTAGCTCCAAAATTTTGATATATTCTTTCAATTTCTTATGCATGTAATCATAAATTTCAAAAAAAAATAATAATTTAAAATGCTTTATCATATTTTTTTCAGCGAAAAAAGTAATACTTTGTTTCCTTTTCGCCGGCTAAGAAGCTACTTATTGAGCCTACTCCAACACCTCATTTAAAGACGGCAATAATGGAAGAACCTATGGTTGTCAAATCGTTCAAAAGGTGACTTAATATATGCCTACAACACGTGACTGGCAAAGACAACCAATCAGTGACCTCCGACCTTCGTTTGATTGCAATGGCCACGCGAAAACGCTATAAAACAGGTTTGTAATTATGGGAGGCATCGAAGGGGCCGGACCAAGAAAAAGAAAGGAGGAAGAGTGACTGGATATAAGAAAGGGGACGGTATGAGGTAATAAAAAGGAGAGGGGGGAGTTAAAGAGAGAGAGAGAGAGATACAGCGTATGCGTATGAGTGTATTGAGAAAAAGAGGGAGAAGGAATTCGAGAAAGAGTTCAAATACTAAGGTCCAGACGGACAAAGAAAAAGAAAGGAGGAAGAGTGACAGAATTATAAAAAAGGGGACGGGATGAGGTAATAAAATGGAGAGAGAGCTAGAGAGAGAGCGAGAGTGAGCATGTGTATGTATGTGTGTGCTCAGAAAAAGGGGGAGAAGGATTTCTAGAAAGAGTTCGAATAGTAAAGTCGAGACAGATTTTAAAAGAAGAAGAAGAAGAAGAAGAAGAAGAAGAAGAAGAAGAAGAAAGGAGAGAAAAAAAGAGGAGGACAAAAAAGAGAAAATAGAAAAGGTGACAAGGACGAAGACGAAAGAGTTACAGGTCTGGTTAATCACTCAATAGACTGTCTCTTGGCAGTATGCTGTGCTCAGGGTGATCAAATAAAACATCATGAGGAGGATCGATGAACGAATTAGTTCTTTTGGGCTGTCAGAATTTTCAAAAATCAAGCGAGTACAAACTAGGGACAAACTTAGCAGAAACTGATCCCCCCCGCTAGAAAACAAAAATGTCTTTTGCTGACATGATAAAGAATAAATGTTTAAATTTTCAGCCCTCTAGCTCCATTGGTACAGCTTTCAGAGCTAGCCAGCCCACCAGCCAACCAGCAAGTCAACCAGACCAACATGAACACTGAAAGAAACCTATGTTGATAGTTTTGGTCGTCAGTTCATAATGATATGGTAGAAGAATGAAAAAGAAAGAAGAAGAAGGACAAATATAAGAGAAGATAGAATGAATGAAACCAAGAAGGATATAAGGAAGGAGAGCTGATTAAAGCGGTCGGGGTAAAGAGAAGAGGGGGAATTCCTGGGAGTAAAAATGGAGGGTGACTGAAGAGGCCTAAAGAGTGTATTGAGCAAGGGATGATTTCGTATGAAGGGAAAAAAGAATGTGTAATCGAAAGAGAGAGGTGAAGAGAAAACACAAGGGAAAAAGTTTGCAGAAAGGATTTCAAATGAAAAGAAGAAAAAGAAAGATGAGGAAAAAGAAAAGGAGGTAGAAAAAGACGATGAAAGGGTAAGGAGAAAAAGAAGAAAGGAAGAAGTTAGGAGAGAAGAAGAAAGGAGCACGAAAGAGAAGGTAAAAAAAAGACGATAAAGAAAGAAAAAAACAGCAAGGAAAGAGAAAGAAGTCGAAATAGTGTAACAAATGAGAGAGAAAAAGAACAAAAGAAAGAAGAAAAAAGAAAAGAAGATACTGAAGAAAGAGAAGAAGAAAAATGACAGAAAAGATAATTGACCAGAAAAAAAAGAAGATAGAAAAAACTCACAAAAAATGACGAGAAAGAAAAAAAACAAGGAAAAGAAAAAGAAATAAATGAAAAAAGAAGACAAAAAAGATGAAAGTTTTTTTCTCATCATAATAAGGAGTAAATGTTGGAAACTTCAGCCCTTTAACTTATCCTGTAAGCATGTTACATACTTACATACATAGCCAACAGACTGGACCAACTTGAAAACTAAAGAAACCTGTATTGACAGTTTTAGTTAACGGTTTATAATAAGAAGGAAGATTTACATGAAAGTAAAAACACGAGGTTAGACTACAGAGGGAAATTATGACATATCAACCGAGGTTACGTCCCTTCAACAGACGCCGTCCATTTGTGAGAAACCATGATTTCCCTATTCAACATTTTTCTTATATTTCCTTGTCGACCTTTCATTATATTTCCCGCCCATCATTTTTATTCCTGCACTATTTCCTTCTTACCACTTTGATTATACAATAAATCTAAACAAGATTTTTTTTCCTTATTAGATAGCTAAGATTAAGTATTTTAAAAATACTTGCAAAATCGTTTTTAATTATTTTTCTAATTCTATCATTAAGCAAAACATGTTCAGAAAATCTTTATCTGATTTTAAGGTACACTAAAAATGGAGTAATCCTTGCTCATATGAGTGACTTGCCTGGGAAAAAATCTTCATAATCCTTCGAATACTAAAAACAACCAACTTTACCACATACGCAATAAAGCTTTAAAAAAACGGGCTTTCGATAAGTGGAAACCAATGTTTCTATCTTCATTAGTTTCTGAGATATTAGGCTTTAAAAAGCATGATCAACGGGTTGGGTTGAGCTATCTCAGGTCATTTTTTTATATAAAAATAATCTTCAAAACACATGTTATCGAATGGTCAAAACTGCATGCTTCTATCTTCGATAATATCTGATACAATGGGCACTTCTAAAATTCAGTATTGGAAAATAGAGCTAAAGCTTCATTTGTATATAAGCCTCAGATAAATCGATGTTTTATAGCTAAAGAAGCGTCAGTAATACCAAATCGTCACTTGCTGTCAGTTTTGATTACAGAAACAACAAAATTTGAACACCAATTAGACATAATTCCCCTAACCCTGAAAAAAATGTTGTCATAGTTCTCATTTATTGGTATTAACTTTCTAAGTAATCCCTTGAGATCTAACACATTAACTCAAGTGTCCTCTCCACTCTTCAAAATAACATACTAGGTCGATTTACCATATATATATATATATATATATATATATATATATATATATATATATATATATATATATATATATATATACATATATATATATATATATATACCTGCATATGTCCTATTCTGAGAGTACAATATGATAACATTCCTGACCATCAACAATACCTTTTTTCCAAATTTTTAATACGCAGTATACGAGCTCTGTCCTAAAAGAGTCCATTATTTCTAATATCACGAGAACCGGTTGCTTGACGCGAACTGGGCAACAAATATGAGGGGACCTTTTTGGATTTGTATAAACAGGCACTCTCACGTTAGGATTCTCAGTCTGTAGTCTGAGACGCCATTGTGTGATCTTCAGTCATTTGTGACCGTCCCATTCACAATAACTAGACCTGCTTATCTCATACATTTTTGCCTATTCAAATCTATCTATCGGTCTATCTATCTACCTACCTACCTATCTATCTATCTATCTATCTATCTATCGATCTTTGTTCATATCTTTCTATCTATCCCAGCCCATTCTTATCTATAATCTATCTATCTATGCATTCTTTTCATATCAATCAATTTCTCATCTCTCTCTCTCTCTCTCTCTCTCTCTCGCTATATATATATATATATATATATATATATATATATATATATATCAGTCCTTTCTGATCATTCTATCTATCTATCTATCTATCTATCTATCTATCTCAGTTTCTTCAGATCTATTTATCTATCTAAAATCTAAAATCTATCTAGAATATCTATCTATATCGATCAATGTATCTATCTATTTATCTCTTTTTCTCTCTCTTTCGAACCTCTTCTTCTCCCCCACCTTTCCATACAGCTCTCAAATCTTTGCATCCCATCCACAAATCAACAAACCCATAGAGCTCAAGCTCTCCCCTTTCCTCCGCCCCTAAATCCAAACAATAGGAGTAAGGGGGGGGGAGAAAGGAGTCCGTCCTTCCCCTACACCATAACACGCAACCATTCAATTTTAATGTTGCTCGTCGACATATGACGTGCAAGGGTCGCCGACAAAGATATGAATGAAGTGATTGCCTGCCTCATCCTTATCAGTGGAGTCCCTCACTGCCGTTTATAGCTCCCCGTGCGACCAGCCATCTTTGGGAGAAGAATTGGTTGGTGATCGGATCGGCGTACCCAACGAAAGGCAACGATCAGATCAAAAACATTAATGGCCAAGGAGGAAAATGACGTTCAGTATAATGAGGAAAGAAAGAGAAAAACGAAATTTGATGGTCGAAAGAAAGGAAGGGAACGAGCGAAGGGCGTAGAGAATGTGTAAAAAGGGACCAGATCTTATTTTCCCCTCCTTATGGTAACAGGTCTGGTTGGTCATTTGGAGGAAACCGTTGACAAACGCCCTTTGGCAGTTTGTAGTGTTTGGTATGATCAAATTCATTGGGAATAAGTGCGATCATTCAATGAATTTTTAACTCAACTTTTGTTGGGCGGTGATCATTAAAGGAAAGTGTGGATTTAAAATTAGTTGGTGATTGGTTCTGCGTACCCAAAGAAAGGCAAGAATCAGATCAAAAACATTAATAGCCAAGGAGGAAAATGACGTTTATAATTAAGAGGAAAAGAAGAGAAAACGGAATTTGAAGGTCAGAAGAAAGGTAGGGACTAAGAAAAGGGCGTGGAAAACGTGGAAAAGGGACCAGATCTTATTTGCCCTTCCTCATGATAACAGGTCTGCTTATTCACTCATTAAAACTGTTGACTAATGTCACTTAGCAGGGTTCTTTGTTTAGGATGATCAATTAAAAAATTGGAAAAAGGTGTGATCAATAAATTAATTACTTATCTCACCTTTTGTTGGGCAGTAATCACTGAATAAAAATGTAGAATTAAAACGATCAATTCAGTTTACTCAAAGAAAGGCTACACTCAGATCAAAAATATTAATAGCCAAGGAGGAAAAAAGAAAACTAAGATTGAGAGTCAGAAAAAAAGGAAGATGAAGAGAAGGGCGAGGAAATTGAGTGAAAAAGGATCAGATCTCATTCTCCTTCCTTATGATAACAAGTCTGGTGAGTCCTTCAATAGAAACCGTTGACCAACGCCCTTTGGTTGCACATAATAAGAAGTAAACGTTGAAATGTCCAACCCTCTAGCTCCATTAGTGAGGCTTGTACACGTGATATAGACAGCCAAGCTTAAAAGCTGAAGAAACCCATGTTGATTGTTTTGAAGAAATTTGGTTGGGCAATGAAGAGAATAAAGTTTCGTATCATAAAGAAAGGAAATTTGAAAGCTGGAAAGATATGAAAGGATAGAACCAAGAGAAAAGCCTAGAAAATGCAAAAAAGAGACGGTCTTATTTCTGTGCCTTATCATAATAGATTGCAATTATCTCGATTTGTGTCCCACTGATATATAAAATTCTAAATCTTTCCGACAGTGTGCCTATTCCAGTTTGTAGGCCGGAATCCTATATGTAAGGAGCTGGATTTTGCATAGCGGTACAACTTTTCTCAGCACACAGACGACAAAGGAAGGGCTATTTTCAAGGTTGTAAGGTGAGGTTCTCATTTGTAATTCTAATGCTAAACTTGACCCTGGCTTTTCGTACGACATAACCAGAAGTTGATTTTGCATCTAGAAAGCTGAAATTTGGCATTGCAGTACATCCTTTCACAGAGAACACGGCCAGAGTTCATTTGAGGTCATCAGAGTACATTTCTGGTCATTTCTAGACTTTTGAAGCAATTGTAGGCTAGCTTGGTGTTGCCTCTAGAAAGCAGAAATTTTGTTTATGGTACATTTTATCACAGTCATTGGCGATGAAAAGCTGATTTCGAAGATCATTCGAAATCACGAGGAGTCATTCATTATAATTTCCAGCGAATTAAGGCACAAAATTGCACTTTAGAAGCTGATATTGGGCATAGGGACATATCTTTTCATAGCAAAGGTAATGTGATGTTGGCCTTAGTGGTCATCCAATGTCATCTGAGATCATTACTAATCTTTATTAAGGTGAATGTAAGGGAGACAACTCTTTTCCCTCAAAATTTCGCAAAAATTAGAAAATGATAAATGATTTTTTAAGAATTTCATATGATACTTTTTATTTTAATATTTACTGTTTTTTTTTTTATCATTTCAGTATGTTCCAGTGGTTTACCCAAATATTTTTTACAAATATTCCAAGAAATTTTACTCCATTAAATCAATCTAAAGAGTATGACAATGAAACTAACAGTTAACTGTGAAAAGTTCGGCTATTTTCCATAGATATCTGTACGTTTTTTTGTTGAACAATATTGAGAATAAATCACTTAAAGCTTGACGTATTTCAGTTTCGAGCCAGAGAACGATTTCACTCTCCAAACTAGGATTTTAAATGCACCCCCCAATATATTCATATTGCCCCATGAATCACTGAACTAATCCAAATCAAACAAAAGTGATATTCAGAATATCGTGATTCATTACAAATAAGCACAGGCATAGACATATACACTTGAGGAAAATGTTTTTCTTGTTCGAAAAAATGTAAATATCAAAAGATAAAATCTGATTACAAGCAAAATCGAAATGAATAAAAACAGATCGGGTGAGTCAGTTAATAGAAACTGCCACATGACCAATCTCTTTTGCCAGCATGATGTGTTAGCGGGTGATCAATTAAAAAATTGAATAAGGGTGAACAACGAATAAGTTACTCCTTCCGCTTTTTGTTGAGTTATGATGACAAAACAGTCCGATTTTTTTTAAGCATGAATTCTGCTGGGCACAAACAAAGGGTTCAATTTAGCATAAACACAAAAAAATTTAAGGGGAAATTAGAAAAAAACAATAATAATTAGATAGTAAATGTTAAAATTTTCAGTCTTCTATCTCCGTTGATGCAATCTGTACGCGTTGTACATGAATAACTTATGACTTCTGTCTGACTTTTCAGATGGGGTAATATCAAGTGACGAGTCAAAATATAACCTCTCATCACCTGAACACAGTCGGGGGTTATAACGGCCGAAACGTTGTGTTCAAAAAATGAACCAAGATGAGGACAAAAGTCCACACAAACTTTACATAATGAAGACACCTATGTTGACAGTTTTTGTGAGAGTCTTGGTTGACCGTTTCCAATAAATGCTAAAAACTGAGAAGAAAAAATCGATATTCATACATCTAATTGAGATATTGATTAGTCAGTCAAAGATCTACTGTCTTCTCATAAAACTGCTGCTTATTCAATCGCATCTGGTTATGTATCCTGGGAGTCATAGACACATCTGGATATCGTTAAGGCTTTTGTCTTGTGGTTGGAGTTGATGGGGCGCCTAATTTGATGGGGCGTCTCTTTGGACAGTGACACCATAGCTAATTGTACGGCAGAATTGAAGTCCAAATCATCAGTCAGATTACTGCAAAAATTACGAGGACAGAAGATTTATATTTGTGATGTGTATATATATATGTTTGTGTGTGAATGTTGTCATGTAAACTTGACCATTTTTCCGCTTAAAAGGAATATTTATCAGTCAAAATTCATATAGTCCCAAATCATCCATGACTATGTACCATGCAATTCGTCTTTAATCCAATCAGTGATGCTTTTATTCTTAATTTCTTTTTTTCAAATTTTAGGTTCATTAGCTATTTTGACCTACCCCATTTTGGAGAGTATATATATACACACACACACACACACACACACATATATATATATATATATATATATATATATATATATATATATATATATATATATATATATATATATATATATATATATATATAGCTTTACAACTCTAAACAGAACACATAAAAAAAACTGTCTCAATGGATTTTTTGTGTCATTTCAGTTACCTATTTCCCAATGTCTGTCAATGCAATTTATATAATTTTCCTTGGTGTTTTTTCCGTTTCCCCCCACACTCTGTTAATATATATATATATATATATACGTATATATATATATATATATATATATATATATATATATATATATATATATGTAGAGAGAGAGAGAGAGAGAGAGAGAGAAAGAGAGAACGAGAGAGAGAGAGAAGGAGACAGACAGACAGACAGACAGACAGACACACTGTCAAGAAGAGATGACAACAATGCCCATGTGGCAGTAAAAGCAGTAAGAAAAGACCAGACACAACAAGGCGGAGTGAGAAAGGTTTGCCAGTAAGACATGACAGAGATCAGCGCAACTGCAGTTGTTATGGAGGGAGATGGGAAAGACCATGTCTTGCAGTACACCTACAATGGCTGCTGCTGTTGCTGCTGCTACTGCTGATGATGATGACTATGATATGAATAATATATAAATCTAAAGATGAATTTCAATAATCTGGGATTCACAAGTTGGGCAGCTTTGAAGATTTTAGGGAAAACACCCTGAAATTAAAAATCTGCTAAAAATCAATTTAGACTTAATTTTACCGTAAAACTCTCTGCGCCATTAATGAGAGGGGTGCAGGGAAAATTCAAATACAAAAATCATTTGCATACACTTTATAAAAAAGGAGATATGTTTGAAAAGTTATAGTGGAAAAAGTTGTTCACACGCAAAAACAGGATAAATATGATAATTTGCATCAGAAATTTTTTTAGCAGAAAACACCTAAAAATTAAAAAATTGCAAAAAATCAACTATTCATTATATTAGATAAGATTGAATAAAATTCCGTCACCTTTTCAGATAAAATACGACGATTATTTAATTTGTCAAATTTTGGAGGAATGTTTTCCCCCGTCTGATTCCACCCTGACCTGTTTAATTAATTTGATATCTTATTTGATGTATACAATTGTGTCTGCATTGAGTTTCTCACATCAGTGCAAATGTAGAATTTAGAAAAAAAACAAACTTGAAAACGAAGTAAGATTTTGTTCTTCTTAGCAACGTTTTAATTTCATTTGGACACTTAAGTTTTAGATATTTTGTTTAAAAAAAAACTTTCCGCATTCAAATGGTAATATATGTTTTTTTTATTATTCAAATGAATTCGATTTTTTTCAAAATACTTCAGTTTTCCAGTATCATACATCATATGAAATACTGTTATGAAAAAATTGTGTCCGTATATATATATATATATACATATATGTTTATTCTTCGTATTATATTTCCTCTCTGAGAGTATTCTATTCTCACTTGAATCTGTTTCCCAGTGTTAGGGTTCCCTTTTATATGATCTTACTTGTTAATTTAATCATTCTGGGTTTAGTCTGTTTCTATGTCTCTGAGATGATAATAATAATAATAATAATAATAATAATAATAATAATAATAATAATAATAATAATAATAATAATAATAATAATAATAATAATAATAATAATAATAATAATAATAAGAAGAAGAAGAAGAAGAAGAAGAAGAAGAAGAAGAAGATAACTGTGGTGGTTAATTTTCTGCATACCTATACATGGGATATTGAATTAGGGTTTTTTGATAGAAATGTTGAGTGGTGCCAGCATTTTAACACTTCTCCTTTTTTTCTTTCGTTGTTATTTTTTTTGATTGGCAAAAGTGAAGATTAAAAATTTCTCATTTACACGTAGGTAAAATGGGGTTTCAATATTCTGGCTTATGTATATTTGTTTTCAAATTTTCCATTTTACTGTGAGTTTGAGTTTGTTATTAGCTAGTTCCCAGTAATATGCCGATAGCAATGTATCATTTTTTGTATTTTTGAAAAGGATGGGTGGCCCCTATCGAAACGCATCAAAATACGGCCTCAGAATGAAAATAAAAAATATTTTTTTAAATCTTGAGACGTAAAACCCATCGCTTGAGTTTTCCTCTTCACCTTCCAATTTTCATTTTCATCTACATTCTATCAGACCTTCACATCCACGATACAAACATGTTTCATTTGTAAATAATGATATATGGTTGGCTATTCTTAGTTTAAACGGTATTTTAGATATTCCAATATAATATTTCACTTTAAGGGTTTCTTCTGGGTGGATATTTCAATATTTGATTTGAGACATTCGTTTCGCAAAAGATACCCGTTTCTTTATGTACAACTGCAATCTTATTTATTTATGTTTTCTCAATTAGTATTATTTCCAATAACTTCATCGTTATGTTTTGCTATCAAAATCATCCGTACAAGTATAGCTAATTTTTAGTTTGTTTTTATTGAATATTTTACTCAACGGGTTGCTTGAGGGAAGTATTTTTCTATTAATTGGAGGAATATCTTTCTTCAGTTGGTTTTTACTTGTTGGTTGAATGGTAGTGTGTTCCAGATGATTTTTCTATCTCTACTTTTTTGTTGTTGCTATGTTTTACTCTATTGGACATTAAGCTCTAGTCTAACTCAACTTAATGTTCAATCTTGAATATATCGAGTACTTTATGAAATAAACCCATCATGCGTCAGATATTGTGTTATGTTATATTGTATTGTATTCGTAATTTGTATTATATATATATGTTTGTATTGTGGATATGAAATGATCTGACAGGATGTTGATGAAAATGGAAGGCAAAGAGGAAAACACAAGAGATAGGTGCTACCTCTCAAAACACAAACATTCCGCCCACGGAATAATAAAAAAAATTGAGATGTAACACCTATCTCTTGATTTTTCTCTTTGCACTTCAATCGTCTTTTTCATCTCTCTCACTATATATATATATATATATATATATATATATATATGTAGTCATGTGAATTTTCTATTTTTACCTTTTTGACCAAAGTAACAATGTTGAATAATTAAATAGACTGATCTGATGGAAAAAAAATGTTTATCTGGGATTCTTTTGATAGATTTTCCGTTTTGTTATTCATTGTTCATAATGCCTATGTAACTTCTGTCAGTGTCAGTAATGCAGTACAATAGATGCATTATTTTGCCATTTCTTTTACCCCAGGCTTCACTGGTTTGGAAATTCGGCTACCTCAGCACTTGCCGGGTTAGAGAAGTTCACTTCCCTCTCCCCCATACATACATATATATATATATATATATATATATATGTATATATGGATTGATTTTGCAAGCGGAATAGTCATGTGAACTTCCCATTTTTTACTTCCACAAAGGAAATTGTATTAGTCAATTCAAAGTATCCTCGACCATGTACCGTACAATTCATCTGATCAGTATTATTTCAACGTGTTACTCCATAACTATATCTTTTTTACTAATTCCAAGTACTTATCTGCGTGTAATTTATCTATACTTTTATTTATAGTTAGTGAAGGAAATCGATTTTAGAAATTATGAATACGACAAGGCTTGGTTTTGGAAACTTGGTATACGGTAAGACTGGGTATGGGGAACTAGGTATACTGTAATGCTTGGTTTGAAGGACTTGGTATACAGTGCAACTTGGTTTGGAAACTAGGTACACGATTATGCTTGGTTAAGGGAAA
Source organism: Thysanoteuthis rhombus (assembly GCA_963457665.1). Classification (NCBI taxonomy): domain Eukaryota; kingdom Metazoa; phylum Mollusca; class Cephalopoda; order Oegopsida; family Thysanoteuthidae; genus Thysanoteuthis; species Thysanoteuthis major. Next base: position 26,214,622 of record OY735239.1, read on the forward strand.
TTGGGCATACCTGAAGGATTACTTCGGGGAATTATGTAAACAGTAAGGCTTGGTTTGGGGATATAAGTATTCAGTGATGCTTTAGATTTTGGCAACTAAGTACACGGTGAAGCTCAGTTTTGAAAACTGGGTATAGGATGATGTTAGTTTGGGTAACTAGGTATACGGTAAGGCTTGGTTTAGGGAACTACGTACACAGCAAGGCTTGGTTTGGGGAATAAGGTATACAGTAATGTTTTGTCTTGTTTTTGTTTTCAAAGTAAGTATACGGTAAGGCTTGGTTTGGAGAACTAAGTATACAGTGAGGCTTAGTTTTGGGAACTAGGTATATGGTAAGGCTTGATTTGGGGAACTAAGTATACGGTAAGGCTTGGTTTTTTGAATCAGATATATGCTAATGTGTCGTTCAGTAGACATTCAGCATATAAAAACCCTGCAAATTGAGAAATAGGTGTACGCCCTATTCAGACGTATCCGTCATTTCCATCCCTATTTATTTAGTAATTTTATTCTTTATTATGGTATTTACAGAAAAAAAAACATATTGCCGGTCGATGATGGAATGCTGCACAAAAGTTAACATTCGACGGGTATATATATATATATATATATATATATATATATATATATATATATATATATATATATATATATATATATATATATATATTTACTGTGGTAACTTTTCTACGCCCTGAGATCGAACATCTAAAATGGATAAAATCTGTTTTCTATTTCTCTCTTTTTGTTTTTTCACAAATTGATAATTATATTATGGCCTATATATATATATATATACATATATATATATATATATATATATATATATATATATATATATATATATATATATATATATGTTTGTGTGTATGGGCGTGTGATGAGTATGTGAATAATTTGAAATACTTACCGTTTGCACTTACGTGGTATGATATTACGTGACATTATTTACTTGGGGAAAAATATCCAATATTGTTTCATTTGAAATTACTAATTTGACAAAACCGAAAGATGTCCGAATAATGTATTTGATTTGAATACAACAACCTTTTGTATGGTCCACTCAATGATAATAGCAGTAATATATGTATATACATATATTATAGATTGCGTTATATTATAATTATAATCATATTTTATTTTGTTGGACCAAATAATATCCATTTCTTATATATATATATATATAAATATATATATATATATATACATATACATATATATATATATATATATATATACATATATATATATATATATATATATATATATATATATATATATATATATATGTATATATATGTATATATATATGTATATATATATACTTTGCACTTTTCCACTGATGAAGGATTTGAAAATCAGAAATTTCATGAATTGTATCTATTCCAAATAATCCAACGATGTTACATTTACAAATAATTTTATTCATCATTATCATCAGTGTTTTAATGTCCATCATTAGACGTATACCCCCCCACCCCCAGGATTCACTGGACCTCTCTATTATTGGCGTCGTGGAGCCAATACTTTCTGTTGTCTACTTAGTCTCTCCATCTTGTATTCTGCCATCCTTGGTTTCGCATCTGATCTCTGAAGATCCATGTTGTGAGTCGTGATATCCATCGGTTGATTACCATACTTGCAATATGACCACCCTATTGCCATTCGTGTTTTTTAATGGATTCTATGATGTCTTGGACACCTAATATATTGTGCTGTCTTGTAATCTCTCGAGGTGAGGTTGGGTATGACTATATCAGGTGCACTTTCGATGGTTCCCAGTTTGAGAGTCAATCTTTTGATTAATCTCCACGTTTCAGTTTCATCGATGAATGTCGGGGAAACGTTGTTTGTATACTATTCTTTTTAGGGGTATTTTTTTTTTGTTTTTGTTTTTAAAGGTTGAATTTGCTCTGCCGTAGGCTTGCCATCCTAGAGTAATTTTCAGTGTGGTTCGTTTAATCATTTTGAGGATATATATATATATATATATATATATATATATATATATATATATATATAATCATTGAGTCATACAAATATAGCTGTTTCGTTGTATTACATTCTTCAGTGTGGCTATAGACTATTCAATATCCCATCCAGTACCACGAGGTAGGATCAAAACCTCCGCTCCAGACCCAGAGGCTGGCATTTTACCCTTACGCAGAACTGGATGGAATTTAAGCATTATGTTTACTTACGTACAATTCCCATCCACCAGAGAGTTGTTCCATTCCAGAGTTAAAAGAGCATTACTATGTAGCTTATAACGAATGAATACACACACACACACACATACACACACACACATATATATATATATATGATTCTACCGAATTTAATCATGAAAATATTTACTTACTCTAGCTCCCAGTTTCTAACGTCTCCTTTAACTAAATCCTTATTCCTGTTGGTTAACAAAGTGCACTGCTCAAACTGGATAGCGTCAAGGCTCTTTACTACATTTTGTATGTGTTTGTCCTAGTCAGAATTAAATAGAAATAAATAGGAGGAAAGAAAGATAGAGAAATTTTTGGAGCATAAATGATTGATCAAAAGAGAAGAGAGGAATGTAACAGAAATAAAGGGTGTTTCCAGAAAAGCATAAAATATCCGTACTTTGTATAAAATGATCCCCGTAGCCCGTGTGTATTCCAGAACTAAATATGTAAAAGAAAAAAATACCAGCACAAGATCTGTGCATTGTTGAACAATAATGACCATAGGAAACGAAAAAAGGCACTTTTCTGAGAAAAAAAAAGAAGTATTTTTAGAGGTTGCCTAGTGGTGTACTCATGCAAATTTTCAAGGTTATAGCCCCCAAAATGTGAACCGAAACGCCTGGAGAACACACGCCTATGCACACAGAAACCTAGAAGAGAAGAGTTTGTAGCCTACTTGAATTATGTAAAATTATCAGATAAAATAAATTTCATCCAAAATTATCTGTAAAAAATACCAGCACATGATATGGGCGTTGATGATCTAAAATGACCCTCCAGACCTTAAAAAAGTACTTGTGGAAAAAATAAATAAATAAAAATGTTTTACATGATGTCTAGTGGTGTATTCGTGTAAGTTTTTAAGGTTGTAGCCCCCCATATATGACCATAAACGACAGGAGAACACACTCCAAAACATGCAGACACTCAAAAGAGAAGAGTTTTTGGCCTACTTGACTGGTTAGTCGAGCAGGCCATTTGTGCGGCTATGGTTATTTGATTAAGTGAAAAACCAGAGAATTATAACCCTGATAGGGGAACAAAAGATGAAAGTGGGAGACACAGAAAACGATAGAATGGTATCTGCTATGGTAGAATTCAGACGATAAATAGAAAAGGAGAAAGAAAGAAAGGAAGGAAGGAAGGAAAAAAAGAAAGGAAAGAAGAAAGAAAGAAAGAAAAAGGTAAAGGAGAAAGGAAAAGTGAAATGAAAAACCAAAAGGGGAGAGAATGAAAGATAAAAGTGATGAATGGAAGAGAACGAGAGAAAAAAGAAGAGATAGGAATAAGAATGAGCGAGAAAAGAGAGAAACGAAAGAGAATGAGGGAGAGAAGAGAGGGAAGAAAGAGAATGAGAGAGGAATCAGAATGAGAGAGGAAAGAGAGAAAGGAAATAAAATGAGAGAGAGAAGAGAGAAAAAGGTAATTGGAAGGGAAAGAGAAAGGAAAGATATTGAGATAAAGATAAGAAAGAAGGGATAATTAGACGAAAAAAGAAAGAGGAGGGAAAGAATCAGAGATAAAACATAATGAGAAATAAGAGATATGAATAAGAATATGAGAAGGAAAAAGGAAAGGGGAAAGAAAGAGAGTGAGACAAAGGAATGAGAGAGGATAAAGAACAAGAGAGTGGAAAGAGAACGGAAGGAAGGAAAAGTGAGAAAGAAAAAGGAAAGAATAAATAATGAGGGTAAGGAAAGAGGTGGTGAGATAATGAAAGAACGAAGAGGGAGAGGAGAGATGCCAAGAGAAAAGAGAGATGAAATAAAACGAGAGTGAGAAAGAAAAAGAGGCAAGTGTAAAATAGAAAGAAAATGAGAGTATGGAATGAGATAGGAAGGAGAATGAGAAAAAAGAAAGAGAATGGGAGAAAGAAAAGGAGCGAAGAAAATAGAATTAGAGAAAGGAAAGCTAAAGCGAATCAACAAAGGCAACAATAACAACATGCAACAAAATAAAAAAAATGAAATAAGAGGAAAAAATCTATTATGAAAAAAATAAATATTTATCCTCTTTTTCCTTTTCTTTCGTTTGATTAAGCAGCAATTTCACAGGAGTTCCATTCGCTAGGCGCGCTGAAATATTTATTTCGTCCATTACGTAATGAATTGTAACACAAAATTAGCCACATTATAATATCCATTATAGCGGTCGTAATAGAATTAGGCCGAATCCAGTTCGTTCAGCCGGCGTCCTCCTGTCTTTCGGCACCAGAGCGCAAGTCGCTTCTTTCCCGCCAAAAAGCTGATTGGGTCGTTGATCAGTTCTGACAGCTGACCCGGTACCCGGATGTTTGTTGCTGCTGCTGTTGCTGCTGCTGTTGCTACTGCTGCTGCTGCTTTCCTTATTTTTTTTTTTTTATTATTATCAATACTTTCACAGTACCCGTCGAAAATCATGGGATCACTCACATAAACACCGATCACTGTAGTAGAGTGCTCGCATCCGATTCGGTAGTCCGTGGTTCAATCCACCGTCGAGTCATACCGAGGACCTTAAAAATGGAACTCACCGCCTCTCCACAAAGCACTCAGGACAAGGACTAGGGATTACGAATCCTTTACCGAAGCTAAAGGGTAACGGCCTAATCACGTTTGATGCATCAGATCTTCGTAAGATCACTGAAGTTAAGCAACATTGAACCTAGGTGACCATTTGGGAATACCATGTTCCGTAGGTAAAATGAAACTTTGATAGGACTGGCAAGCCAGAAGTGGGTCACTAACCAATGTCCATGTGTACCTTATCCACTGACATCATCGGAGAGGGTATAAGCAGAGAACTTAGAATTTCTCTTCGGTCCCTTGGAATATCGTGGTCTACTCTCTGACACATCTTTATTTCTTTGTTTATAATGACCAAATCTGCTTCCTTGATCTGGAATAGCTAATGCACAGTGGTTACTTATGTAGCAGAAGTTTCATTTTACCTATAAAACAAAAAATTTTATTGCTTTCGTTCATTTTTAAAAATCAAATTCTCAACATAATTTTCAATGTGTTCTTATTCTAAGCTGAGGTGATGATCTCTCTTTGAATTTGGCTCTCAAAAAAAAAAAGGATGAAAAGTGGAGTTTCGGAGGAAGTGGGTTTGTGAATATAGTCCCTGTCATGCCGTCTTGAAATGAAAAATGTGTTTAACTGAATCTTTTGTTTATCTTTGATTCGAATCGTCACTTATGCAGCTGAAACATAGAGCCTAACCAAGAGACGGATCCGCAAATTGAGAACCATGCAACGTGCACTTGAAAGAATTATGCTAAGCTTCACATGGAGAAACCACAAGACAGAACGATACATCCAGGAGAAGACAAGAGTGAGGGACATCATGAAATTCATTGAAAGCTAAAATGGCAATGGGCTGGTTATGTTGCAAGAAAGGCTGACAACTGATGGACATCACGACTCATGACATGGATCCCCAGAGATCACATGCACAACCGATGCTGACAGAGTATTTGATGGAGAGACGAGCTGCAAAAATTCAGAAAGCACTGGCTACGCAACGTCCACGATAGAGGAGTGTGGCAAATCCAGGGGAAGGTCTCAGTCCAAAAAATGACGTTAAAAGACCAATGGTGATGATGATGATGATGCAGTAATATACTGGATCCTACCTCATAAACAAATGTACAGTATTGCACACACACACACACACACACACATACTGCAAACAACGCAAAGACTCTGAGTTATTAAGATTTGCTGATACTAAATGAACAAACCATCTCTAAACCTAGAGCAGCATATGTTAACGGCTCTGCATAATGAATGGCCCTAATGAAATTCTTGCTATTGTTCCGATTCACTGATTCTGCATTTATATAGCACTATGCTCCCTCCCACTTTTATGAATGACAGGGTGTTTAACGTTCACGATTATAGGCAATAATTGCCTCTAATTAAGGTTATTATGTTTACACATTTATGAATGTGTGCGTGGCATCTATGTGATACATATCATCATCATCATCATCATCAGTCTTTTATCTAATGAACATAGACCTTCCCCAAAATCAGCCACATTTCTCTATCGTGGGCGTCACAGAGTCAGTATTTTCTGAATTTGTCTTGTCTATCTCTCCATCTAGTATCCTGTCGGCCTCGGTTTCGCATATGATCTCTGGGGATCTATGTTGTGAGTCATGATGTCCATCGGTTGTCTGCCACTCTTGCAACATGACCTGCCCATTGCCATTTGAGTTTCCTAATAGATTCCATGATGTCTCGGACTCCCGTTCTCTTCCTTAAAAACTGTGCTGTCTTGTGGTTTTTCCATGTAAGGTTGAGCATGATTCTCTCATGCGCACATTGCGTGTTTCTCAGTTTGCGGGTCCGTCTCTTGGTTAGGTTCCATGTTTCAGCTCCATAAGTGACTAACGGGAGGATGCATTGGCTGTGCGCTGTTCTTTTCAGAATTATTGGGATTGTCGTCTTTTCGAAGATGGGCTGTCTCTGCCGAAGGCTTTCCAAACGATTCATAACAACGAATGTATTTGAAAATGAAGTCCTAGCCACTGCACAAAGTTTAAAATCAAAGTGGTATAATGCCATTGCTGAAATCATAGACATATTTGTTGTATTATCTGGCTGTAAAGCAATTGGAAAGAATTCATTACTTAGTAAAAAATTATGTACGCATTTTGATATTTAGGATATTTGTTAATTTAGGGCCCCTTACAAGATTCACAGCATGGCTCGTATAGGCTTAATCCGGTCCTGGTGATGCATTCAAATCTTACGATCTAAAATAATTTCATTCTTCTTCCTATTAACGCTTCATAGCTTCTAAATTGTGCTCTTACCATTGGTCAGTATATTCAAGAACAAGCTGTTCGATCTGTTTCCAGTGGATGACCGTTTCGACACAGCCATGTCAATTTTTGCAGTCTTTAATTATTTTCTATGACGTTATTACATTTGTAAATATCGTTTTTACATTATCGATAAAAATGCTAAAGATGGAAATATTCACTAATTTGAATATATTTTTTGAATTCAGTATGAATTGAGATTGACCTTGCAGAGATTTTGAGAAGTTACAATGCAAATCAACCGAAATTCAGGTGAAAAATATTTTCCAAAAAACAGTTGCTAAATCATCTGATGAAAAACTAATCAGGACAGGTCTAGCGAGTCAATCAATCGGAACCCCTACGTTCTTTGGCAGCATGGGGGTGAACAATTAGAAAATTAGAAAAAGGGTTGATTAATGAATAAGTTACTCCTCTTGCCTTTTGTGGGGCAATAATCGCCAAAAATGTCTGAATTTTCAAGAACTGGCGCGAATACTACCAGATACAAACTGAGAGACCAATTCAGCATAAACTTAGATTGCAAATTTAAATCCTTCCTCAAAAAAAAAGTTAGGGTGGAATTTTCGAGAAACAAAAAAAATTTTTTTTTTCATTTTCTTGACATAATGAGGGGCAAACGTTTGACTTTTAAGCCCTCTCACTTCGTCAATACGTCCTTTGCGCATACGTATACATTGCAAGCCAGCCAGCCAGACCTTATCGGAAACTGGAGAACCTATATTGATGTTGACTATGTGGTTGTTGGCAGTTTGGGTTTACGGTTTCTCATAAAATCATTTTTTTCAGTTCGGCACCTATTGCAACATAAAAACCTCATAATAAATCGCAAAAAACACACGTTAACGGAAACATCTAAAGCTGTTTTGAAAATTGGTGTCCCCAACTCATATGAAACAAGCCTACGATTTCAAAGGTTGTTTTACAACCCTCAATTCTATAAGCCTTTGAAACCGAATAAAAAAACTCGGGTAACAAGTGTATTAAAATGCGCTACTTCAAAGATTTAAAATAATGCTAGGGAGTGTAATGATCAGTTCATTTCTAGTCACTCGCAGCCAGGCCAGTCTGGGGGCTCCAGGGGAGGGGGGCAAAGGAAGAAGGGCCTTCAGCTAACGTAATTGAGTGTAGTGGAGATCGGTCTCATCATCAGAAGGATTAAAAGGATCGCCTCTACACGCTCTCTACACGATCTGCTGCTCTAGGTAAATGACCCGGTTCGACGTTGCTCAACTTCGGTGATTATTCGAGAACCGGTGTATCCGTCGGCATTTCGCCGTAACAGAGTGGTGATTAACTGAAATTTCTTTTGGGGCTGTTAGAGGTTCACATAATATTATTACCTTTGGGAAGGGTATGAATCTCATTCACGCTATGCTGTTTTAGTTTAGTTTGTTTTATCTAGAAATCGAGACAAGTATGCCACGTTGCTGACATGCCATGATATTTGACATGGGAGAGACTGGGGAGATGAACAGTTGGACAAACCACAATCCCCTGAATAACATGCCATATTAGCAGTAGAACCACAGTAAGCTGTTACACCCATTGTCAACATTGACAGGACCACTCCAGCAAAGGCAATGATGACAAGATAAATATCAGGTTGTTGCGTATGAAATGTTGTTTTTGAATAGTAAGATGGAGGCTTATACAAATAACAGAAAACTAAATATCTAATCAAAATACGACCTTTCTTGACTGATTTTGGTTGACAGGATATTTTGATCATTATGTATGAGTTACAGTTGAACAATTCTCTTAACGTCTGTGTTATATCTTTTACAATATGAAGTGTCAAGTAGAGTGAGCATACATTCCAGGATTTAAATAAAAAATAAACACGTTACCAGCGTCTTTTAGCAGCATGCTGCGTTGGGAGTGATCAACCAAAACATTAAGAAAATTAGAGGATCAATGAATAATTTACTTCTTCTGTCTCTAGTTGAACAGTGATCATTGAAAAAGGTCAGAATTTTCAAAAAAACAAACGGCATAAACTAAGGGTTGAATTTAGCTAAAACTCAAATCACAAGCCGAAGCCCTCCACCCCACGAGAAATTTATTTGGGGGTGGGGAATTTCCAAAGAAAATTGACAGTTTTGGTTGACGGTTTCTAAGAATGGATCCATCGTGTCAATTAAATGCAATTATGCGTTAAAAAATTCTAATATTTTTTTTCAATCTTCCCTTTTTCTCTAATTTATCAACAAAGAATACAAATCAAACGGAAGAGACCAAAGAAGGCTAGAGAATAAACGTCCGAAACGTTGTGAACTTCAAAGACTACAAAAATACAATGAAAAATGAGATACATTTGAAGGATTGGCCTTTTCAAAAATATCAACTCATGATAATAATCTGTTGAGATAGTTACCAATTTGTTGAAGGTATGTTCGTCTCGTAATCCTCAACGATTTGTTTAGCCTCGTGAAGAGGTATTGCCCTCAGTGAATACAAATCAAACGGAAGGAAAAGAACAAAGACTGGAAAGAGGATAAACGTCCGAAACGTTGTGAAAGGAATAACTTCAAACACTATAAAAATGTAATGGAAAATTAGACATATTTGAAGCCATGGCCGTTTCCCTAATGATCTCCTTATAATAATCTATTGAGGTTGTTGCCAATTTGTTGAAGGTATGTTGGTCTTGCAATCTTCAACGATGTGTTTGGTCTCTTGAAGAGGTATCCGCAATAGAATATTTTCTTGTGGACATAGAATGAAGAGTTTCAGTCACCATTGAAATAAATGAAATTAGCAAGAACAGTCATTTTGTTGAAGAATCAAAATGAAGATTCCATCACCATCACCAGTCTCTGAACGCCCGTCTTTTGACACAGAGGTTCCCAAGGATTCGCCACACATCTCTATCGTGGGCGTCGCTGAGCCATTCTGCAACATTACAGCCCATTGCCATTTGAGGTTTTTTTTATGGATTCTTTGAGGTCCCTGACTTCTGTCTTCTCTCGGATGTATTGTGCAGTCTTATGACCTCTCTTCGTGAGGTTGAGCATAACTATTTCATTTACCCGTTGCATGCTTCTCAATCTGCGGGTCTTTCTCTTGGTTAGGTTCCATGTTTCAGTTCCATGATAGACTATTGGGAAGATGCGTTGGTTGTAAACCCTTCTTTGTGGGATTAAAGGGGTCTTCTCGTTTTGTTTTGTCTTTGTTTTTGTTTTTTTTTTAAATATTTAATGATACAGGCAAAAATGTAGTTTTATTCATGTTACATCAATATTATGAACAAATAGGATCAAAACGTGTTTAAGGAAATGATAAAACAAGGTATGCACGATGGGTGATTAGCTCTGAAGCAAATATATTGAAAGAAAGGTTTTACGTCTAATATAGCAGACAGACCAGTGACCCGTCTAGACATTTACAGACTTCTTCAATTACGCAATAAGGCGTAGATCTCAGCACAGACATGATCGCTGAAAGACTGAGTACTTGATGAATAATTGTACATGTTTACAGTCAATATATATATATATATATATATATATATATATATATATATATATATATATATATATATATATATATATATATATATATACGTGTGTGTGCGTGTTTATTCTCATGCAAGCGACGTAATAACCAAAGAGCACAATATACAGCTATTTAGGGGACTGTCCATGATGCAGTATTTTATATCAGTATTTTAACAATTGAAAAGGGGCAATATAGCGAATCAGCACTAAACGGGTTAGCACTAATCGGAAAGATTCTGAAACTTGTATAATTTCGTTTTTGCTCTTAAGACAATAAATCGTATTAAAAATGATGAATCATTACTCTAGTTATTGACAGACGCAGTGGGAATTTTGTGGAACGAAAAAGTGGTTTTACAGTCACAGGTCGGCCTGGTTGTGTTGTGACACATATCGACGACGGAGCGATTAGGCTGGTTTTGAAGGCGTGGTGTGTCGAATTGGGAGTTGTGGGTTATGAATATTGCGTCTTTTTAATCATATTTATCTTCCATTACTTCAAGAGTTCACAAGAAAGAAATAGATTAAACAATAATTTGAAGCCATGAAAAAAAAAATCCCATCGAAGAATAGATACGGTCGGAATAAATTCCAAATATGACATCACTGGCGTTTTCCACTGGAAAACATCTAAAATAGAGTAAAAAAAACATCTTGAAAAGGCTTGATTCTGGAGAATCTAAATGTTACTGATGAACACGTCAAATTAGGACTCAAAAAAAGTAAATGAAAAAGAAGCTCCTGTTTTTTTTTTCCAAAAATTACAAACAAATTATTGAAGGTTCGTAGTGGAGTACTGATGCCAATTTTCAAGTCTGTAGTCCAAACGGAAAGGGAATGGACAGGGAAAGAAATTTTTGCATCTTTGAGGTTACAGTTGTTCAGATATAATAATAGAAAAAATAATAAAGATAATAATAATAATAATAATAATAATAATAATAATAATAATAGTAAGAAGAAGAAGAAGAAGAAGAAGAAGAAGAAGAAGAAGAAGAAGAAGAAGAAGAAGAGGAAGAAGAAGAAGAAGAAGAGGAAGGAGAAGAAGAAGAGGAAGAAGAAGAAGAAGAGAAAGAAGAAGAAGAAGAGGACGAAGAAGAAGAAGGAGAGGAAGAAGAAGAGGAAGAGGAAGAACAACAACAACAACAACAATAAGAACAACAGTAGTAGCAACATGATCAAGAACAGCAAGTAAAAGAAAAAGAAGGAGAAAGAGAAGAACGAAAGGACGAAGGAGATGACCCCCCACAAAAAAAAAAAGAAAAAGACTGACACTACAACAATATTAACACCAACGAGAGGTTGATGTAAAGAATGAAGAGCAATAATTGTTATAATCAATGAAAACAAGACCTGTCAGATTTGTAACGGAAATGTCAGCGGATCAAAGAGTGAAAACGGAAGAGAAGGGAAAATTAGAAAAATACCAAGACCTTGCCCGGGAAACATGACAAGTGTACAACATGAAGGATACATTGTGCCTGTAACTATTGGTGCGTTTTGAACATCATTATTCAGCCATGAAAGTATTTTCCTGTGGTTTTATGATCATAGGCTGCCTTTCAGCTAAACTGAGTATTATAGCATAACCGCATGAAAACGTATTTGTGTCGACATCAAAAAGCCTTTGTGTTTTAAGAGACCCCGTTGAAGATTACAACTGCAGCTACAGAGAAAAACAAAGATGAAAACAATTTACAAAAAAGGTTAACAACTATCTGAGAGAGGATGAAGGGTTCAAATTTGAGAGGAAGCAGAAACGCCGAGCGGAGATTTTCCCTCGACTAAATTGAGAGAAGCATCATGTATCTAAATCCTCACTTTTATTTATAGTTGGAAAATGACCTTTCTATGTTTATTCCAACGCTCTCAACAACCGGTAACTGTGTGTACGCTACCAGACCAACTCACTAACTGACGGTAGCAATCAAAATCTCCATAACTGACTGACATTGGACCAAAGATTATGAAAAACAAAAGAAGTCGAAACAAGATAAAGCATTGAAATATTATGTACAAAAATCAGAAATCTTCGGACCAAATTTTAGGACGGAGATTAAAAATTCCAAAGATTAAAAAAATGAAATATTAAAACAATATTGAAAAGATTGCAAATTTATGTAAAAAGATCACAAAGCTTTGGTCCAAATTCTATGAATTTTGAAAAGCTCACAGAGATGTTGAAATAAACTTTTAAAAAATGCATCTGATACTTTATGCACTCGTTATATATACGAGTACGTTTTTTTGCTTTTTGAATTTATCGAACAATTTCTTTTAAACTATATACAAGCGTAAAGACAAAGCGAATGAATGAAGAGCTCAGAAAAATATGTATTACCGTTGGGAGTCGTTTCAATAAAGTCCATTAAGATAAGAGACAGCGAACTTCCTAGGTTAAATAATAAGAAAAGGAAGATTAAAACTCGATAGTTTTCGTTTGATTTTTAAATTTTTGAATTTTTTCTTTCTATTCTTGCATTTTTTTGTTAATTTCATATCTAGAGAGGAGAAGCGGGGAGGAGAGATGTTCCTGCCTACCATTTTTTTTCACTAAGTGCTTGAAGAATTTACCAAATTAAAAACGAAAATGAAATAAGTTCCGAGAAATTATTATCTTGGAGGCTCCTGGGGAATTGTCCACTTTGTGACGATTCGGTAATCTTTTCTGTAAATCTTGCAAATTGATTTCCGATTTATGAAAGTCTACACGCATACATATATATATATATATATATATATATATATATATATGAGTGTGTAAGTATATATATATATATATATATATATATATATATATATATGTATGCATATATATATATATATATATATATATATATATATATATATATATATATATATTAGTGTGTGTATGCGTATGTGCACTCGTGTGTACGAGTGCGTGTGCGCGTATGTCTTCTTGTGTAAAATAACGTGATTTTTCGCATTGTAAATAGGATTAAATCCTGGGGAATCGGTGGTATTTTGTGATTTGACATTGTTAAGAATTCGTTAAATCTCGTAAGCAAAGTAATTAGCGAGTCGGGAAGGTTGGGAAAGGTTCGGGGCGAGAGGGACGTCTTTTTGAAGGTGGAATTTTCTGTGGGAAGGGAAAGATGAACAGAGAAATTTGAAGATAACAGGAAGGCACTCAGAGAGCGCATATCTCTGCCAACGCCATTGTCACTAAAAGCTTGATAAATATCAGTCCATGTATAGTTACAGTACAGGGTAGGTAACTGTTAAAAATCCTGGATCCGCCCCAAAATTCGATCACATCTTTCATGGACCATTGTCAACTCTTCTACGAAATATCTTTGAATTCGGCTATTTTCTTCTAGGGTTTTTCATCACGGTAAGTAACTTATTCAATTTGATAAATGAGTGCCTAGTTCATGATGTATCCGGCAGTTGATGATAGCGTAGTACATATTTATACTAGGTGGCAATAGACAATATATATACTACATTGAAAGCAGCTTTTATCAGAACCTTCACTTGGAATAGAATGTAAAAAAAGCCATGGGTTTGGTGCTGATCGGTTTATTTTAAGCTGGACTACTCGATACGCTGTAATTGGAAGCAACCGAGGCAAAAGAAAAACAAGAAGTCTGCAAAATAACAAAAATCTCTTCAAAGCACTGGAGTCGTCATTCCTTTCTTACTGTTCCTTTACCCATCTTCCCCCAGATAATAATTGAAACCCAGTCATATATGAATACATTTCTCCTACCAGGTGATGAGCATATTTTTAAGATCTTTCTCTCTGCTCAAATACATTTTCTATCACTATAAATAATTTTAGATTTTTTTAATTATAACAATATTTTTACCTACTAGCAAGATTACTAATTATCCCAATCAAATTGTAGCAGGTATCTCTATCGGTAGAGTAGGTTAACACACGTTTTTTTCCAAATGTTCAAATGATCATATAATAAACGTGACAAATGTTTCAAATTCAAATGACTTGTCCAGAGGAAGTCTCTTTTTTCCATCGTATCTTTTAGTCATATTTGATTTTTTGAGAAGCATGCAACGTGCACATGAGAGAATAATGCTCAACCTCACATGGAGAGATAGCAAGACATGCTCTATATATCAGGGGAGAAGCAGGAGCCCGAGACATCATAGAATCCAATTGAACACTCGAGTAGCAATGGGTTGATCATGTTGTGAGAACATCAGACAACCGCTGGACATCACGATTCACAACATGGATTCCCAGAGATCATATGCAAAACCGAAGCCAGCACAATACAAGATGAGGAGACAAATGCCCATGATAGAGAGGTCTAGCGAATCCCTTTAAAAGGATGATAGTGATGATTATGTGAAAAAATGTACCGATTAGTCTTGGTCTCCCCTATACTTATTTCAGTTTCGTTGACAGAGATTAACCACTGAGGAATGAGTAGGGGGAGGGGATAGAAGATTGTTTAAAACAAAACGTAACGAATGAAAGAAGAAAGAGAAGGTGAAAGAAGGAGGAAGGAGATAGAAAGAAAACACTGGCGAACGAGAGAACAAAGGAAAACAAAGATACAAAAGGAGGAAATATAATTATGGTTGCGCTAAGGTCAAACCTTCTTGCTTCATTGAAATCTAAAAGGTAAACAAAACAAAATTCATTTCTCCGTACAATATTATTCCAAAACTACCTATCATATTTCAACTCCTTTATGAGAAGTTTCCGTAAATGGAATTTGCAAACTTTAGTAGAGCTAGTCGACCTGAGTTGGGCTTCAGAAATGGAAGTGAATTCATCATTAATTTTTGCGTACATTACTGTTATTTGTGAATGGCGTCACTGGTTTTTGATCACTAAAGTCTGAATTTCTTCAAAAATGTGTACAAACTAAATGTCCGATTCAGCATACACTCGCATTGCAAATTAAACCCCCACCACTAAAGACTTATTTTTGTGGGGCTGAAAAACAGAAAAAAGTTTTCCAATGCATCATCATCATCATCATCATCATCAGTCTTTTAACATCTGTCGTTGGACATAGACCTCCCCCAGGATTCGCCACACTTCTCTATCATGGGCGTCACAGAGCCAGTATTTTCTGAATTTGTCTAGCCCATCTAATATTCTGTCGGCCTCATTTGCGCATATGATCTCCGGGGATCCATGTCATGAGTCACGATGTCCATCGGTTGTCCACCATTCTTGCAACATGGCCAGCCCACTGCCATTTGAGATTTTTATAGATTCTATGATGTCCCCAACTTTTGTCTTATCACGGATATACTGTGCTGTCCTGTGGTCTCTCCATGTGCGGCCCAGCATAATTCTTTCATGTTCACGTTGCACAGTTCTCAATTTGCGGATCTGTCTCTTGGTTAGGTTCCATGTTTCAGCTCCATAAGTGACTATTGGGAAGATGCATTGGTTATACAACCTTCTTTTTAGGATTAATGGGATCTTCTTATTTTTGCTCTGCCAAAGGCTTTCCATCCTAGTGTGATTCTTTGCTTGATTTCTTCTTTTGAAGGTCTCATGGAGATTAGTTGTCCTAGGTAGATGTAGTGGTCTACTTTCTCCAGTTCTGTGTTCTTCATTTTGATCTTAGTGTTTTTATCTCCGATGTGGTTGTTGCACATGATGGGGAAATTATTAAATTTTCGGCCCTGTAGCACCATTAGTGCCATCTGCATGCGTGATACGTACATAGCCAACCAGCCAGACCGACTCAGAAACTGAAGAAACCTTTGTTGACAGTTTTGGTTGAGGGTTTCTAAACTGTATGACGTATAGTTAAGAACTTCTGGAGACTGGTATGATAAAGTCGCTGTTGGAGCGCGTCACCACCACCCAATGCGAGCGATGTGGCTAGGCCTTTGGGAACCGAGTACCAAGCAGGAACGGCTGGTATAGCTATCATTGTTCGAAAAAAGAAAACAGAGGTCAGAGACATCATGGAATCTATGAGAAAACTTAAATGGCAATGGGTAGGCCATGTTGCAAGAATGACATACAACCAATGAACATCACGACTCAAAACATGGATCCTCAGAGATCGCATGTGAAATAGAAGCCAACAGAATACAAGGTGGAGAAATGAACTGGGCAAATATAGAAAATACGGGCTCCGCGACGCCCACGATAGAGATGTGTAGCGACTGATGATGGGAATAAAGTAATGAGTTTAGAGGGTTCTTTGATGGCCACGAGATGAAGCTTTCGGGAAAAAATATCAATAAAAACAATGAGATTGGACTTCTATCGCACAAAGGAACCAAAGAGTTAAAAAAATGTTGAGAAGGCGCCACCCTTGAGAACATGTGCTCAAGGTGTGGAGAGACTGCTTTACTGTCCCTCTCTCTAACAACGCCACTACTATCTTCAGTGAGTGTGGAAATTATCCTACGAGAGACGCCGAGAGTTGTCGGCCCAACACACTCCCCAAAGTTGTCGGTCCGACACACTTCCCAATGTTGTCAGCCAGACTCACCACACAAAATCTGAGCGTTGTTTTGTCACTGTAACTGGAAAGAGAGCTCCTTTATGGTGTAAATAGCTTATTTGAAGGATTTTTTCTTATGAATTCATGGCAGATTATTGACAGGACCATTCCTTTCATGACCGGGCTGAGAACTTTTCAGCATAACCACTTATACATTACAAAAGGTTTATTTCAATATCCTTATACGTCTTCATCGATAACATTTTTACCTGAAATTTCTAACTTTTGTACGTAAATTCTGAATGCTCAGTAACGTTTCAATATTTTTTGATTTTAGTATTTTTTTATCCTTGGACCAAATCCTGTTGATCTTGAAGGTGTGTAAGGGTGTTAAACTTTTTTATATGTATCGGATACTTTTTTCTCTCAGTGTATATCTACATTCATCTCATTATGAAGGTAGGAAATACATCGGTATCCTGACACTTGGTTTAATGTTCACTGGATAGCGTCTGATCTAGGTCATATTCTCAACTGAATTATGCACATTGAGTAAGGAAGAGATTGGAGAAGCATTGGACTAGGTGCAATGACAAGGATGTAGATTATCTTGAATATCAGGTATCATCATTAAGCTGTGGATTTATTGATTTAGCTCCGTATACACTCATACGCACACGCACGCACACACACACACACATACACATATATATATATAAATATATACGTGTGTATATATATATATATATATATATATATATATATATATATATATATATATATATATATACTGGAGTGAGTGTAAAAAAAAGATTTGATTTCCTTCTTATATCTACTTTCTAAGTAGTTTCGACCATTTTGTCATCCTCAGATGATAAAAGGGCAGATAAGATAATTGGCCATGATGAATCCAGTTTACAGCATTTTCATGTCTGTCTTTTGCAGATATCTTATAATTCATCTTCCGTCAATGTATATCATCTCTCAATATATATGAATATGTAGAGAGAGAGAGAGACGTACATATATCTATATCTTTTTATCTATGAATATACTTATCTCTATCTATCTCTATGTATTGAGAACTGGACGTATGTGATCCGATAGAATGTTTATAAATTGTGTTATGTAATATGGAAACTTATTTGAGATGATCTCCCATCATTACATGTTTGATGTATCTTTTGCCCTATACAACCTAAATAGAATA
Organism: Thysanoteuthis rhombus; assembly: GCA_963457665.1. NCBI lineage: Eukaryota > Metazoa > Mollusca > Cephalopoda > Oegopsida > Thysanoteuthidae > Thysanoteuthis > Thysanoteuthis major. The sequence goes on from OY735239.1 coordinate 26,232,777, forward strand.
AACAGCAGCCACATTTTCTTTGATTGTTTTTGCTATTTACGTTGTCTTGGACGAATGATACAGTAACCGTGTAATGACGGGAGATCATCTCAAATAAGTTTCTATATTATGTAACGCAATCTATAATTCATTTGTTTATATATATGGGAATGTACGTGTATATATACACATATACTTGTATACAAATGCATTCAATATCTCAATATATATTTATGTTTAGATTTGAAAACCATACCTAAGACTCCAATATATAAACACATGCACACATGTACGCACAAATGCTGGCGTACACGTACATACACACGTACAGACATGCACACATATTTGTGTATGGTCATGAAGTTCAAAGAAAAACAGATACATACGCGCATTCGAGAAATCATACCCAAACATAAAAAGAGCCACACACACACACACACACACACACACACACACACAAACACATACTCACTCAGTCTCAATCATACACTATGGACTTCAAAGAAAATATTCCATCCGTACATACGAGGAGTCACAGTGTGATATTTTCAAAAAAGCTAAACACGTACACTTACGTACGCCTCCCCTGCACACATAGACACACCCACAAACACACATGCATAGTCATGTAGTTCAACAAAAACAGAAATACATGCTTACATACAAAAAAAGTGCTACACTTCTACACACACACACATGCATACGCTCGCCCACACACACACATTCTGATACTCTGTAGTTATAAAAATAAACACTTACGTATGTAAATACGAAAAATCGCAATCAGATACCAAACGATCCCCTCACATATAGACCCAGAAGCAGACAAACACATGTATTTCCTTATAATTCAAAGAAAACAAAATTACATACGTACATGCGAAAAATCACTATCAGGAGAGACACACACACACTCCTCTCTCTCTCTCTCTCTCTCTCTCTCTCTCTCTCTCTCTCTCTCTCTCCTCACACACATACACACAGACATACTTAAATACAATACAAACGTAAGGGACTATACACACGCACCTAGGGACACAAATGTTTAAACACTGACCCATGCAAAGCTACACACGTGCCGAGTCCTTTATGCGGGCTTCAAATAACAATTAGATATTTATATGCGGGCATTTAATATGGCGCCATATTTGAACGGACGCCGCCCACTTCAATCATCTCCTCCTCCCCACCGTCATTAACCGCGCCCTGTTGCCCCTTCCCCCGCTCAGAATAACCTCAGCTTACTTGACCCACCCAGCCACAACTCCTTCCTCGTCGTGGCCCAAATCAATCGTTTTAATTAACAAACAAATCTTAAATTCTACTCACAGCCTTTCCCGAATATCTGATGTTCCTCGTATTTCATCTCACTCACTCTCCAAACAGTGGTGTAGCTAGAGATAGCAAGACATTTGGTGGCCCAAGGGAGGGGGCTTAACTCCTTGGGGGCCCCTTCAAGTACTCAGAGAAATTTGATGAATAAGGAAATTTTACAGTAAATAAACATGCCCTATCTCTTAATCAGAGAAAATCAACTGCAAGGTCTGAATTGTTTTTTATGCAATTCATATATCTACAAATATATCCCTGATATTGTATGATTTCAGTGTACATTGTCAATAGTACGTGAATTGTACTTTATAAAGCTATTGGCGGCCTCGTCAATAGTGGCTTGGAGGGCGTTTTCAGATAACCCCTCGCCTCAGTCTTCAACCCCTTCTCTCTTTCTTTTTTACAAATATATGTCAGCCTGTTCATCTATCTATTTATCGTTCTTGTCTGTATGTCTCTCCTTCTCTCTTTCTCTCTCTCTCACTTATTATTCACCTGTCCATATCTTTGATTTTGTTCAGGTCTATCAATAGGTGACTTTGATCTTCCCTCTCTTTCTTTATATATATATATATATATATATATATATAATTATTAAAAAATGCATATCTAATCCGATAGAATATTTATAAATACGTTATATCATTTGAAACTCTATTAGAAATAGCTTTCGCTTTTCCGTTATCATTTGGGCTTATCGGTCGCAAGTTCGATTCTTGTAGCAGCCCCATTTTCTTCAATTGCTTATTCTATTTACGCTGTCTAGGCCAAGTGACTCATTTTCTGTGTAATAAAGGAGATCATTTCAAAATACATATATGTTTTTAGTAATTTGTAAGAATACAAAAAGAAATATTTCCCGTTGTTGATGATGTTTTATCACAACGCTCTATATTCATTGACGCAAATAGAGCTATTGATGTATAAGATAAAATGTTCTGTTCTTGTAATTACAAGATATTCATATATATCTATACATGTCTCCCCCTTTCACTCTCTCTCTCTTTCTCTCTTTCTCACCGTCTTTATCTGTCTGTCTATCTAGCAATGTGTTTATGCTTATCTTTTTGTGTCAGTATGTTCAAATCTATCTATCCATCTACTTAATCGCTCTGGCCCAAAAAATGACCTGCACGACCAACTAGCCAAGTGGGTACAAATACTTCTCTCTTTGCTCGCCCGTGTGCATCTCTTTCTCTCACTCTCTGTGGTAATATTTTGGGGGCTACAATTTTGACATTTTGCATGTACACACCACTAGGTCCCATCTAAAAAGTTTTTTTCTTTCTTTCAAAAAAGTTTTTTTTTTTTTAGTATTCCTATGGTCATTTTTGACCAATTCTGGCAATTTTTTTTCTGACGATTGCAGATATTTTTGTGATAATTAGTTCTGGCACACGTGTGAGCAATGGTGATTCATTCATTCGACGTACGAATATCTAAAGGTAAGTTTTTCTTTATTCATGATTCGATTCTTTCTAGAAATCTTTCACTCTTCCTTGCTTTCACTCCCTGTTTCACCCCTCCCTCTCTCTCTCTCTCTCTCTCTCTCTGCGTTCTCCGCCTCACTTCTTTTTGTTTCTTTTTCCTTCTACTTCTCTTTTTTTCCTAACTCTCCACCCTATTTTCAATACTGGCAATATATATATATATATATATATATATATATATATATATATATATATATATATATATATATATAAATATATATATGTGTGTGTGTGTTTATTTTAACATGTATTTATTCCTTCCACTACAAATCTTTTAATCTCTCTCTTTCTCTCTAGTTCTCTCTCTCTCTCTCTTATATATATGTTTATGTATTAAATTATATATATATATATATATATATAATATATATATATATATATATATATATATATATATATATATATATATGTATATATATATATATATATATATATGCGTGTGTATGTATCTATCATTTATGAATCTATTCCCTACACTCTGTTTCTACATCTCTCTGCATTCATTCATTCCCTCACTCTTTCGTTATTCCTGAATATCAGTCCCTCTCGTATCATCTGGACTAGCCACCTCCCCAATTAATCACCCCAACCGCCCGCCGACAACCATCATTCGTTTGCCTCTATTCAAATTCGAACCACCATTTGACTCGCGCCTGTACACATGCACATCGTCTGCCTGCTCGTTACTCTCACGAATTCTCTGAGTCACGTGACTGAACCACGTCGGCGCATGCGCAAGAGAATGACCAAACCCAAATATTTTTTTTTACTTCCTTATGTGTCACCGACTAGCTGGATGTTTCTCCTTTTATTCATTTATTTATTTACGCGCTTAATATTCCTTTAAATCCTATTAAATTAACTGGGAGCGCCACGAAAGGAACAACCTACCAATGTGGCCAGCAAAGGGCGCCGGTATTAAGGCCAATCCTAACTTTTAAGATGTTTTGCGTGTTGGTTTTAACTTCTCTGTAAATCTGGGTCACCGATGTGTATATGTGCCTCAGAAATTTAAAAAGACGTAGCGTTTTCTCCAAATCAAAGTAAGTTGTTTATACAATAAATATAAGCTTTATTTTAGTGAATTCTTTACACTAGCTAAAAACCTGGTATTGGGTCAGTGGTTACAACTAAATGCCTTCTTTATACCATCATAATCGCCATCATCATCATCTTTTTGCATCTGTGGACATAGACCTTCCCTAAGATTCGCCAGACCTCTTCATCTTGGGTATCATGGAGACAATATTTTCTCAACTTGTCTTGCTCGCTGCATCACCTTATCTTCTGCTTGCCACAATTTTACATATGACCTCCGGGGATCAACGGTGGGAGTCATAATGTCCAGTGGTTGTCCGACATTCTTATGACATGACCAGCCCATTGCCATTTGCAGTTTCTAATGGATTCTATATCTTTGACTCCTGTTTATTCTCTAATATACTGTGCTGTCTTTTGATCTCTCCATTTGATGTTGATTCTCTCCAGCGCACGTTGCATAGTTCTCAGTCTGGATGTAAATCTTCTGGTTAGATTCCATTTTCCAAATTTTGTGTCAAACCAAGCGATAAATGAGGAAATGATGTATTATTTGAGAGCTTCTTTATACAGTTAGACAAAATCATGAAAATTGGGTTTAGCATTATACTAACAAAAGAACTTAGAAAGGTTCTTTTTTTTCAGAAACCAGTTTATTAAAACTTCTTCCGGGGCTTTATAAGTAACCACAGAAAATTCTAGTGGCCCTAGCACTAACCAAGTGATATATGGTACTTTTTTCCTCGATGTAGGGAAGGTGATCCTGACTGTAGAAATTAGAGAAATAATGGGAAACTGAATTCAGATTAGACATTTTTAACAGCAAATAATAGTGTCCGATCCCTAATTTGTTTTTCTTTCATTAATTCTCTTATTCTTCTCAATGCTCGAAAAAGCAAGTGTGTGGCGCTTAACAGTTTACGATGGAGACTAAATTCCGAAGTCAATCTCTTTTTACAAAAATTTAAACTTATTTGCACTCATTTTAGCTCCCTGCACACCGAAGATACAAAATAGCATAAGCTACCGCTATAGCCCTCTTTCGGTTAAACGTTAAAAGACAAACAAAGGGGCATTCGGTGACTTATAATAAGATAAACCAAAGAAAAAATGAAAGGAAGTTTGCATGCAGATTATTTAGACTCGAACTGTGGTATTTACTAGATTGGTACAGTTAAAATGAGATTGGCAGATATAAACGAGGATCAGTGTGGCTATAGACTATCCAGTATCCCTTCCATTACCGCAAGGTAGGGTCGAAACACCCGCTCCGGACCCAGAGGCATATATATATATATATATATATATATATATATATATATATATATATATATATATATATATATATATATATATATTTATATATATATGTGTGTGTGTGTGTGTATGTGTGTGTGTGTGTGTGTGTGTGTGTGTGTGTGTGTGTGTGTAACAGGTGTATTGAAATAATATCCAACAAATATATAGATTAAAGGATAATGGGGAAATATTTTTCAAATAATTCATTCTACTGAATTTCTTCGAGAAAATAAATATTGTTGTATCCAATCTCACGCTGTGTAATGTCATCACGCAGCAATATTTAAAACCTTGATAACAACGTCAGTCGAAACTAGTCATTAAAATAAATTATCTAAAAATCATATTCCCACTTCTATCAACATATACGTATATGCGTGTGTGTGTGTTTATGTAAGTGTGTGTCTGCATGCATCCACATGTGTGTGTATGTGTGCATATGTATTTGTGGGTGCAGATGCATAGATTTATTAGAATGTCCGTAGTCCAGTGATAAATTCAAATTTATTTAACACGACGACATCTTTCACTATCATTACACTTGACCCAATGCTTCTCCAATAATCACATGGACAGTAGATCAACGAGTTCATAGCCCAACATGTAGCTATAAGCAGAATTTTTCACTGTATATTGTTCGCTCTATGTCATTAATTAATAATGAAAAGGCATTTGTGTGAAAAAATGCCTTTTCATCATTAGGCTTTAGATTTAATGATATATATGACATGAACTATATCGTAAGACCAGGAGGTGGCGTTTGATCAACACTGTTGCGGTGGCATGAAATTATAACATTTTTTTTGTTTTTAAAATCTCCGAAACAGTTACATGGTTAATAACTGATGATCCCTACAAGAGAATATTTACACATACTACCATGATAACAAAATATGTGTAAAACAATGTAAAAAATGAAAAAAAAAATTACATAAATCGCATTATCAGTTATTGGGAAACAAGAGACTGAAGTGACACAAAAAATTTTTTTGAAATAGTTTCTCAATGTTTAGTGTTCGAAGCTATAAAGCTTTCTCGACTACATAAATAATTATTGTGTCATCCACAGACAACTATTTCGATGTATCACATCTCTTCAGTTTGGCTATAGACTTTCCATTATCCCATCCAGTACCGCGAGACAGAATTGAAACCTTCACTTCAGACCGGTATGCCGATATCCTACCTCAGGAATACGGAACTGGACGGTCTGTAAGGCTGAATTTAAGCAATATATCTATTTGCACAGAAATTCATCATCCACCAGAGTGCTCTATTTCTATGGAAGACACACACACACACACACACACGCTTATATATATATATATATATGTGTGTGTGTGTATGTGTGTGTGTGTGTGTGTATGTATATATGTATGGATACATCCATTTACTTATAGAGAGATAGATGATATAAAATGAGACAGATATAAAAACATTGTATGTATCCAGAATTCGACAGATGCCCGCTGCCAATCTACGTCCAGTTCGCCTCATTCACCGCCATCTTGTTTTGATTCAATTTACAAATAACCGACAATTCATCACAGCCAGACACGCGGACTGGGGCGTTTGTGCGCATGCGTGCACTCTCAGAGAGCAATAGCCGTAAAGTACTTTAGATCAATTAGTTTTGTTTTTATCGTCCGTTGATCGGAGTTAATCATTTCAAGTTTGGCCCTTTTCCGATTATTTTGTCACACGATATTCGTCTGGCTCTGCCTTTCTTGTTTTGTTTGTCGTTCTAGTTTCATATCGCTGGTTTTTTTGTGTCGGCCAGGGCGGGGGCCATGAAGAGGGGTTGTTGTAGCCGTTTGGTCGTTGATATGAAGTCTGAACGATGTACAGTTGAAGTGAGCTAACTTCTATTTATGCTAGCGTTTTTTGTTGTTTTTCTTGCTATATTCCCCGTTTTTTCTCTTTTCATGTATTTATTCATTCTTCGATATATTCATTTCTCTGATTGTTTTTTATTTCATCTATTCCTTTTAGCTTTTATTTTTTCCTTTCGGACTTTCTTTTTGCTTTTTTTTTCTTTGAGTGTGAGCTGCCAAACGGTTAGCAGCACAGAGAGCAGAATTTTGGATTTACTTCAGACTCAGGCTTGAAACGGACAGATATTCCTCTAATTTCGCCTCTTGTCAATCTCTTACTTTAGAGTTTTGACTTTATTTCCCTACGTAACAACAATGGCAGATGACAATGACAAAACCCAAAGCCAATGACGTCATGTACAAATAACAGTGATATCGTGACGTATTCAAAAACTTATGACGAATTCACTCCCACTTTTAAAGCCCGATTCTGATCAACTTACCTTGTTGAAGTTTGTGAATCCTCTGAGCTGGATCTACTAAAAAAGAGTAAAGAAGGGACACACAGTTTGGGAATAGCATTGTATGGGAGAATGAATTCCGTTTTGTTTACCTTTTATATCATAATGAATAGTTTGACCCTTACGCAGGCAATCTTGTTTTGCTTTATTTGTCGTTCGAGTTTAATCACATTGTTTTTGTGTCAACCAGAGCGGAGGCGTGGAGTGGGTCATGCTGCAGCTGCCTGGTCGTTGGTGTTAAGTCTGAATGAGCTACCACTGAAGTAAATTATCTTTGCTTTCCACGATCATCCTTTTCTTTTCGGTTTTCGACTTCGTTTATTTATCTAAATCTTTTATTCTTTTCTTTCTTATGCTTTTGTACGTGGCTGGCGTAGAACAGTGATTGGAATTGGTATACTAAGTTCAAACACCAGCTGAGACAGCTCGTGTTAACCTCACTGTAATGTCTTCAGAAATAGAATACATCCCTCTCTTTTACTCCAAGTTATGGTTTAACAGCCGGGCAGACTGGGTTCTTCAGGCTTTATATGCAATCATTCTAGGAGAAAAGTAACTTTGAATTCAAGTCTGGAACATCAAATGCCTCATAGAGTGCAGTGCAATGCAGGCAATGGGTAGATATTATACACCTAGATTTCCCTTTTTTGTTTTGTCGTTCTAGTTCCATCTCGATGTTTCAGTGTTGACTACGACCAGGGTGGGAAGTTGCTGAAGCTGGAGCCATTTTGTCAAATGGATATAATTCCTGTCCATAAAGTATTCAGCCATTTTGAATATCTCGAGAACCGGTTGCGAAGCTTACATGAAAGTTTGCATACAATCAGAAGAGACAGACACTATCAAGGCAGAGAGACTCGACTAGGTGAGTTTGTGTACTGTGTGATCGTTGTATTCAAAATCACCTACCCTGAAAAAAAAATGTTACATTGAAATTCTTTTAAAATCATTACACCTTAATAAATTTATCTCAAAGTAAATTTATTGAGTACATTAATAAATTTAAGTGTAAATCAAAGTAATTTTTTTAAAGATTTTACTTCGCAATAGATTTCAGTGTAGCAGACCCCCATTCTTCACGACTCGTGCAGAGATTTTTGGTAAAGCCTTGCATCACCTAGGTCTATCATTCTCCACCCGTACACTTCAGATTTGGCTTCCTTTGGCTTCTAGATTTTCATAGTTAGAAGGGAAGAGGTCTAAGAGCGTGAACAAGATTAAGGGGGACGCAACTAGACAACTGATAGCGATCCCAGAAAGAGAGATTAGCTGACTTTTTTTTTGAAAGTCGGAGGAACACTTGGATGAGTGTGTGGGGGCTCCAGGGGGTGCTCTGAAGAGGACTAAACCACCAGTGCCCAAGGCAGGTTATTCTATTGCTGATATTGAATGGCTGGATACTTTCTGGACAGACTTAACATTTCCAAGACTGTGAATAGGTGATCATTTTTAGCCCCTTTACCACTATGCCCCACCTCATCGTGATATCCAGCGTCATCAACTCAAAATATGTTTTCGCTAAATCAACCTCTAAAAAGGTGTAAAAAAGAAACGTGCTAAAAAACGGTTTAGCTATTTTATGGCCATTTTCATTTGCTAAAAACGGCTAACTAATTGCTTCTTTTTTTAAAAGGAATAAAAATAGAATAATGATAGATAAAATGAAATAGAAAATACCATTACGTAGGAGCTTGAAATGGCGCTAGATGTTGAATTTTTGAGCTGTAAAAACAAAGAACGCGCTGAATTTTGTATGAAAAACGCTAAATTGGCAACATCGGCGATATTATGCAAACACTTGAAAGCAGTGAATTTCTCGAATTATTTGAGAAATCCTTACTTCTTTCGTATAGGTTTGTGCCTCCTTTTGATAGTACCCACACCCAAAACCTCTGAGGAGGGAAAGGAGACCGAGAGTTTCCTGGGTATCGAAACTTCAAATCGATGTAATTTGATCATTAATAAAATAGGTTGACTGTATCGTTTACCAATGGCTGAATAACGTGCTGAAAGTGTTATAGCAAATGAAAAAAAGGATGGCTAAAAGATGAAGGTGTCTGTGTTGTTTATATGGGGGAGGCGAAAACAGCCTTGCGTCGCCTGTTAGAATCCCTCTCCAAGGCACTGCTCACGCCCCTACATGGGGTCGTGCCCCCTGATTAACAACCACTTGGCTAAAGCAACTGATCTGTTTCAGTGTCCAAAGATGACATATCACAGACAGGAGTGGAGAACAAGCTGTCAAATGAACGTTCAGTCACTCGATGTATTTAGTTTCAGTATTTTTTTAACAAAATGATTGCCCAGCAATGAAAATCAATTAGTCATGGACTAATTCGATTTGTATGTTTATTAATATCATGTGATCAAATGGAAAATGGTTGCAGATGAGAGAAAATGAGTTGATTCATTTTATTTGTAAATATCCAATTACGAAAATTTAATTACGGATGAATTAAACCAAAGAGTCTTTCCAAACAATTGAGTTACGAAAATGAGGGTCCTTAAAAAAATTAATGAAAAGACGAACTGGGAACAACCAATAAATGAGATGATAAAGATATATGATTCAAAAAGAGGAATTGAAAAGGTAATCATTAAGACAAATACAAAAAAAGGCATGAACCCCAAACCAGGCAAAAATTAAAAATAAGAAAGTGAAAGTGAAAGTGAAAGTGAAAGTGCTGCAGTGATTGTTACTATATTGTCTATTATTTAATTATTATTATTAAATACAATTAATATTAGATGATATTACTTAGCAATGATATCTAGTTATAAATGATCTAGTTGCAAAACACCAATATGATATTAGAAGCTATAAACCAAAACTGTCGCTAAAAATATCAACATAGGTTTCTTCAGTTTCCAAGTTGATCCGGCTGGCTTGCTTTGTATGTATGTATGTATGTATGTATGTATGTATGTATGTGTGTATCACGTGTTCAAAATGCAGCAATTAAGCTAAAGGGCTGAAAATCTCAACATTTGCTTCTTATTATGTCGAGTTTTTTTATTCCCTGTTTAAATAGGTTTTTGATTTGAGATTCAATTTACAATGTAAATCCATGCTAAATTGATCCATTAGTTTATGTCCACCTGTTTATTGGGAAATTCAGATCTTCAGTTTTCTTTTACTGATCACTGTGCACCAAAAGATAACAGAAATAATTCATGCATTAATCTCATCTTTTATTTAATTGATCACCCAACACGGCATGTTGCTGAAAGATGTCGATCACATGACAGTTTCTTTTAAGTGACTAATCTGTCCTGCCTCTTATCTAATTTGATTAGTATTCAATATCATTATTAAATGAAATTAATATTTGATTATATTATTTAGCAATAATACCCAGTAATAAATGATCAATTTGCATAACACTAATATAATATAATGATACTTTTTGAAATACGTAATCGGTATCAACAATCCATTGAGTATTCATAAGTGATTGAATTAGGAAATGGAGAATCTTAAAAAATAAATGAGAAAGAAACAAAGGAACTAGCATTCCAATGGGAATAATGTATCACCTCCATCCATATTTGCTTTTTTATTTCATAAGCCAGTGGTGAACACAACGTAAGGCATCAATTTAGTATAAACTCACATTGTAAACTAAACTCCCCTAAAAACCTATTCAGAGAGGGGGCTTTTCCAAAAATAAAAAAATATATTACGTTCTCGTTCCGGGGGGTATGTGTGTGCAAAATTTCATGGCTGGGTGAAATTGTAGTTTGATAGATATGAATGTTAAAATGTGAAAAACCTGAACCCAGCAACACAGTTTAAGCCAGTCTGTTGTGCTTAGCGTTGAATTAATCAATGTAATGATTCATTTCCTGTCGCTTGCAGCCAGGGGTTTAGGGATATTTGACTTGCGTTATTGCATGGTGCAGATATCAGTCTTCTCCTATGAGGATTAACGGGATCGCCACCAGAAGACCTGTATATGATCCTCAGCTTACATCAACTTGTTGTACCCTCCAGTCATCTTCAGTTGTCCTGTCATACTTGGTAACCTACTGGGAATTTTGAAACTAACACTTTTTTCAATCCAGTTGGGTAGATTGTTCTCATTCCGCTGTCCACACCGCTATCACGAATCAGTTGAATATTGTGATGTCTCTTGTCTGCCACTTTCACCAGCGAATGTAAGGTTTTTGCATTACCCAATCAAAAAATCAAGCGTGCTTAATCTGCGGTTCGTTTCCCGTGGATTGAATAAAGAGTTCGGTTCGAAATACTCATGTCGATTGAATGATGTATTTTGAAAAACAAAGAATAACAGGGCTGGAATGTCTCTCAATAAAAACTATACGGAACCGACGTTTTTTTTTTTTTTGCTGCGCGTAGAGTTGGGGGTGATAAATTTGAAAAAAAAAAAAACACAAGAATAATGGATGAACAATGAATAAGTTACTTCTCTCGCCTTTTGTTGGATTCCGAAGACGTTTTAATTTTTAGAAGTGGAAGCAAACAAGTGGCCAATTAAGCATTAACTTACATTGTAAATTTGACCCACCAAAAACCTATTTGAGGGAATTTTGAATTAAAAAAGGTCTTCCCGAGATATAATAAGGAGAGAGAATTGAAAATTTCGGCCTTCTAGTTTCATTGGCGTGACCTGTACGTGTGCTACATACATAAACACATAGCCGGCTTTCAGCCAGAACTAGCTTGAAATCTGAAAAAATTATAACGAGTATTCATCGCTTCACAATGATCAAAAGTGCCATAGCTTTGAACTGTGTCTGTGAGCATCTGTGCCTTATTTTGATTTATTCTGCTCATCTGTTAGCAAGATATATCATGAAGTATTAGAAAAACCTAAGAGAGCTCGTAAAAATACTATGCTTAGTGTTAAACTGTCGAACAAAGAAGACCATTTGTGAAGTCTGAGAACACTAAAAACAAATCATGTTTAAATTACTGGTAATTGCTTCTTCGGTTAGCGCCTTTCCAATGTGCGTTGTGTTTCAAAAGTACGATGGTATATGCCGGTCCCAACGATCACCGTGGCCCATTGTTAGAGTGCTTGTCTCTAGTTAGATAGACCGTGGTTCATTATACACCAATCATACCAAAGATTTTGACAATGAAACTCAAGCACTCAATACAAGTACTAGGATTGTGGAACCTCTTTACCCGAAGCTAAGAGGATAGTCAAATTAAATTGCAAACGTTGAGCCTGACCAATACCTAGATGGGTCACCATTAGGAAATATCAGGTGTCGTAAGCAGAACGAAGCTTCGTCAGGCCTGGTAAGCCAGAAGTGGATCAATAGCCCATGACACTCTTGATGGGGTTATAAACGGACAATGATGATAAATACATACATATGGCCAACCCAGCAACATCTTGTTGACGGTAGGAGATCTTTCCGATCAAAACTAGTCAGAGCTTGATTTCAGAATTTTTATTCTTTCACATGGCTGATACATTGTTTTTTTGTAATTGATAAAATATCTCTATTAATTTAGATTAAATAGATATTCAGTTGAGACACAGATGGGGTCAAGCTGCACCATTAAGTTCTCAACACAGCAGAGTCCGTGGGTAATCAAATCCACTGTAATGGGCGTAAAGATATTTGACAAAGATAAGGGCTTTATTGACGGGAGTCAGGAATATGTAGCACACACACAAAGTTTGCTTAGATGCGCTAACATCTCTGGCATCGATTGCCGTCTCTGACTGACTGATTGATATACCAAAATGAGAGTAATGTCCTATTGCTAGATCTTCACATACGAATACCGAATTTACTCAAGTATAATGCGATCTTGATTATAAATTGACCCTCCTTTTTGTAGCTAAAAATCAGTAGGCTATATATAATGTATAACCCTAGACCCACAAATGGCCTGATTAACTAGCCAAGTTGGCTACAGATTCGTGCCTCTTTGAGTATCTGTGTTTAAGCGGATGTTTATGTGTGAATATATGTATATATGTATGTTTGTTTGTTTGTTTGTTTGTTTGTTTGTTTGTGTCTCCGAGCGTTCCTGGTCACATTTTGGGAGCTAAAACTTTTAAATTTGTATTAGTATATCACACGTAGGCTATAGCGATTCGCTTAAGCCAAGTACGGATACTATCATAACTTTAACTCACAAATATAACGCTACCTAATCCCCATCACAGCACATCTATGGCTTGACTCTCAGATTTACTTGTTTTACCTTCGTTCATACTAATTCATGACCCGTCACTTCGCTGATGGCAATCATAAGTGTACAATAACAGGTTTGGCTGATAGCTGCTATTGATACTATGCGAGACAGATAGGAGGGGAGAAAATAAGGTTTGGTGGTTGAACTAGACGGTAGGAAGGGAGAGGTGGGAAAAGGAAGATAGGTAGTTGAATAGGATAATTGGAGGAGGGGGTAGAAAAAGCCAAAGAAAAATGGGGTAGATAGTTTTAAGAGATTTTGCTCTTCACTTTTGGTCTTAGGGATAGGTTCCTCAATCATATCATAGTCCTTGCTCAGCAGACAGGCATTGATTATCATTTCCCGAAAAGTCTTTGGTTAGCCCTGGCGGTAGATTCAGCCTACCGAACCAGAGGCAAGAACTCTGTCTTTGAGCAATGGTCCTCCTCCTCATCATCATCATCATCAGCAGTAGCAGCAGCATTTTAGCTTCCGTCGTTGGACATAGATTGGCCAGACATCCTGAACTTGTCCGGTTCGTCCCAGACACAGTTTTCCTTATAATCTCTTGGGAGTCGTGATGTCTGTCGGTTGTCTGACATTCTAGCAACATGACCAGCCCATTGCCACTTGAGTTTCCCAATGGATTCAATGAAATCTCTACTTCCTGTTTTTCCTCTCTTATTCTGTGCTGCCTTGCAATCTATCCAAGCGACGTTAAACATGATTCTTTCTTGTGCACGTTGCACAATTAAACTAGGCCATGGTTCGTGTAAATGACAATGTTTTTCGATTCATCAAACCAGTACTGATTCAGTCGTTCTTTAATTCTTCAGTTTGATTATAAGATCGTTTTCTAAGACAAGCTGTTGTTTTTGAACAATGAAATCAATACTGAGGCATTGTAGTTATGAAGTGCAGTCATATTTTATATCATTAGAATGTTCAGAAAGTATCTACGTATTCAACTGCTATAAATCACAAGCCAACCAACTAAGGCAAGGTCAGGGTTCAATTGTACGAAACGACGTCTGGATTTAGTCCATCATCTCTTCTATCCAGTAGAGTGTTGTTTGATCCGTTGGTGGACAGATACTTTAGAGAGAAAAATTTGCCTTCCCTTTGGGTACCCCATCTCTGATGCCGTGATGATGGTAATTACATTATTGATAAATAGTATTCAATTAAAATTTGCTGGTGTTTGTTTTTTTCTCTTTTTTGAAAATACATAATTTTCCGGACACGGAAATACGTAATTACTTTCCAAACACGAAGATGGGTAATTACTTTCCGAACACCCTAATATAATCATAAATTATCCCATGCAACAAGGTATATTCGGCAATGTTTGTCCCAATTTCGAAGGATTTGAGATAGATTCGTTGTTTTTTTGTAGCAATAGTAGGTTTTGAGGGTGTTTCCTGACAACCAAATTATCTAATTTCTCGACCTGACTTTGAACCAGTTATGGCTACTATGCTGTCGGGTTTGTACCTGACAAAGTAATCTTCTCTAAGATGGACTGCCTTATAGGGGCTTAAGGGCTCTGGGAAGAGAAGGGGGTTCATGACTTCATCAAGGGTATCAGTGTGAATTGAACGTAAGCAGCCTAGACCGAATTTAGGTCTCAATCTTCCGTGTCGATAAACTCTACGCAATATTTCTGATTCTCTATTTTTTACGTCTACCAACAAAGTTCTAAGAGGTATCTGCATTCATCCGTATCTGTCTGTCCATGCATTCACTATCCGCAAAAGTTCTCACTGAATTTCAATGGCACTTTGTGGGAATCTATCACCAATCACCAAAACTGTCAGCATAGCTTTCTCCAGTTTTCAAGTTGCTCTGGCTGGCTGATTATGTATGTATTATGCATACAGGCCGCACCAATGAAGCTAGGGAACTGGAAATTTCAACCTTTACTCTGTATGTCAACAAAAACATTTTTGATTCTTTTATTTTATTTTCAAATCCCATCTTAAATAAGTTTTTATTGGGGTTTTGTTTGCAATATAAGTTGATGTTAATTTGATTATATCCACTTCGGTCTTTTTCAATTCAAACATTTCGGTGATTACTGCCCAACAAAAGGCTGGAGACGCAACTTATCGATCTCGAATTTTTGATTGCTCATGCCTAACATGGCACGTTGATAAATGACTTTGGTCACGTGATAGTTTCTGTTGAGTGACTATTTTCCATACATTTAAATGTATCCACTTATGTTGGCTCACCCTATACCTCCAAAATTCTAAATGAATTCCAATGATGTTTTTGAATGTTGGGTCATTGGCTAAGAAAGAATGGATAAACTTTTGTGGCGGGTGAAAAAAATTCGGTCGATAGATACTTGTTCATATATTGAAAAGGGGTGAACAATATGGAAAATCGAAGCATGGTTACCTTCCCTGCATCATAACTAAATATGAACTGATCTTCATTCAGGTATGTGAAAAGAAAAGAAAGAAGGTAAAAAACTTTAGAAGAGACCAAAAAAATCTCAATAGGTTTTCCATGTCAGAAACAGGATATATTAAACAAGGATTTAATTAACATTTAAGAAAGAAAAAAAGAGAACAGTATTCCCTAGTTGAAAAGTTATGATCATTATAGATAATTACATTAAAATATGTAAAAATGCCTTCGTCATCCAAGAGAGATGGGCTTGTGCCACACAATGTGTGCATGTTCGTGCCATAACAACATTTGTGAAAATGAAAATTCTTGATATTCCCTAAGCTTAGAACGATACAAGGCTATATAAGGCTGGGAAAATCCCATTACGCCAATTATGAAGTAGGAAGAGCCTGCCAAGAGAATCGACGCTCAAATTAGTGGCTTTTCACCTGCACAAACCGCTAGCGTCAGGGAGAAATTTGCAACTACCCCGACAAAAATCTAGGCATTATTATACACATTTATACGCTGTGGTCAGAGGTATACGCTCTTTCTGTTCATTTTTGTTCAATGCTATTCGTAAGTGTCAAAACCATCTAACTCAACCTTCAAAAACAAGAAATTCCCTTTAATCCTAAAAAGAAGAGAGTACAACCAATGCATTCTCCCAATGGTCATTTATGGGGCTGAAACATAGAAACTAACCAAGAGACAGATCCGCAAATTGAGGACCATGCAATGCGCACATCAAAGAATTATGCTGGGCCTCACATGGAGAGACCACAAGATAGCATAGTACATCCGGAAGAAGACAGAAGTCAGGGACATCATCGAATACATTAAAAATCTCAAATGGTAGTGGACTGGCCATGTTGCAAGAATGACAGTCACAACATGGATCTCCAAAGATCTAATGTGCAACTGAGGGTAGAAGAGTATTAGATGGAGAGACGAGCTAGACAAATTTAGAAAGTGCTGGCTCCGTGACGCCCATGATAGAGAAGTGTGGCGAATCCTGGGGAAGGTCTATGTCCAGCGACGGACGTCAAAAGACTGATGATTATTATTTGTAAGAGCAACTCATAAGACATTAAAAGAAGCCTTCAAGTTTGACCCATAAAACTGGATATTCAAGCGTCCACATGATAAAAATCCGCCCCTTTAGCCTTCGTTTCAATTCTCTAACCTCGAAGCTACCACCGCTTGTTGTTTCTATAGCTTTTAATTGCTGTTTTTGGCCATTATTTCTCCATAATTTTATTAGCCAGATTGCCTTCATTACCGTTGTTATTAGCTTTACAGACGCACGCGAACGATTGGATTATACGCCTATTGAATGGGTCTGTGATAAACTGTTTAACCTTGAATGACGATTACCAATGTGGCCGCGTGCTAGAGCCTTTGCCAGCCCAAATGGGACGCCGTTAGAAGAGACAAAACTATGGCCCCCTGTGCTTAAAATGGCTATCGGCCATCTGTGCCTACAAATATCAGTTTCACGTCGACCAGAAGGAGGGTGTGGGCGAGTGGGTAGCGCCATGCAGAATGGACTCCGAGAGTCAGGTTCAAACTCAGGCCGAGACAATTTGCATTTGCCTCACCTAAATGCTCTTGGGAGAGGTGTGAATCCACATCTGCTTGCTATGGACGAAAGGGAGGAGTGATGCCACTTTTTGTTCTAGGTACTTCTAAGACTACTTGTTATATTTCAATATTTCAAACTGACCGAGTAAGTAGTAATAAGATATATGGAGCCCAAGCAGGAATGACTGAAGCTGCAGCCAGCGTAAAGGCAGTAGCCATAAAGTGAGAGCACTACTTACTTCAGAGTAGAAGTGCTGCTAATATGACTAACCACATATCAATTGAGATGGGTTGTAGCTGCTCTAATCAGGACAAAAAGGTTGTTATTGGAGAGTGATTGAGACAATGTGCATATTCATCCACTCACTCCATTAGGAAATACTCAGCTATTTCAAACACATTACAGGGTCTTAAACGCACACACGCACACGCACACACACACACATATATATATATATATATATATATATATATAAGGAAATAGATGAATAATCTGACAGAATATCAATGAATTTGTTATTACTATTTCATTAGAAAATTACACTGTTGATAAATTGATAAACCATGAAACACGAGTCGAGTGTTTTCTTTCAGTATATATATATATATATATATATATATATATATATATATATATATATTCTGTTGTTTGTTACCACACGTATTCACTCGTCATCCTACGGCCGTTGACATCGATTGGAAGTAAAGGATAGCCTCTCAGCGTGACTCGAACTAGCATACCTTTCCATCAGGGGAACCCATCTTAGTTTTATAGCTGAGTAAACCGTCGAAAAATATCTAATCTAGCCATAAAGACTTGTTCTTTATTTCTCCGAACGCCTGAAATAAAGACTTGGGTAGTATTCGAAGCAACTTCAAACATTTGGTGGGAACTTTATTGTTAAACTGACGTAACGGTATCCGTATATGAATCATAGTTGCCTGTGTGAGCTCCAGAACTAATTATCTAAATAAAATTTACTAAAATCATCTAAATAAATTGATCTTTTATGGTAAAGTACATGAATAAAATCGATTTTTTTCCCTAAAATTATCCAGCAGGAGATTAGAGCATTATTTGCCCAACATGAACATAGAGACCTATAAAACAATCGCTTTTTTGAAAGAGAAGAAAATCGTTTTTATATGGTTTCTAGTGGTTGACTCATGCAAGCTTTCAAGGTTATAGTCCCAAAAATGTAACCAGGGATGTCCGGAGGCACATAAATACACAAACGAGCAAAGGCTGGTTGGTTGCGCAGGCCATTTGTGGTGCTATGGTGATTCGATCGGATAACTGCCGAAGACAAAATTATTAGTGAATCCGTTTCGTAAAACTAAATTGGCTCATGTAGTGAGTCCAATATCATTACCCGGTGCCTAAGTAGAGAATAAGTGTTCGTTCCTGAGGATGGACGATGTAACTGCCCTCTTAATTTCGGACATGACAGTGGGGGACATCCGGGTAATTAATATTTTTTGCTGTTAAGACAGAATACCACGTGTATGTGGTCCGATTTCTACTGTGTAATGTGGATTTATTAAAAAAGAAAAAAAAAGTTGCTTTCAATGGAAATTTGTTTTTGGTAAATATGACTTTTCGGATAAATCATACGCTTTGTCCCTTTGTACCAAAGAGCTCCCATATGTCCATGAAGTAATGAAAGGTTATTAAATATTGCACCAAATCTGTTGTGGGTGAACTTGTCCTTATTTTTTTTTTAATGAACTGAGTCGAAGGCTAAGTGCGTGCTTATGAATTTCTGTGACGTTACGTTCACGTCCAATCGTTGCCACGTGCCGGACTGGTCTCTGATTGATGAATGATAGTCGACGAAGCGACTGACTCTCCTTTTTTTCATTTGTGCTTCTCTACTTGCTCTCCACTTTCAAAGAGGGTCTTCATAAAACAGCAGCGGCAGAAATACATTTTAATACTCATTTCCAAGATTTTAGTAGTTATGTTGTTCAAGTCATATTAATTGTCTTTACTCTATTTTCGAAACTTTGAGAACTCAAGAGCCTCTTTTATAAAAGAAACGTTCAGTCAGACCTGTAATTTTTTGTAATTAGTTTTTAAACAAAGTAATAAACTACAATAATAAGGTATTTTTTATATCTAAAAATCATATTTATTTGAAATGGATTACATTTATACGTATTCTTAAATATAATTCAAGTCTGTGTACAATATTCATGTTTTCTGATAGCTGCCTAATGGATGATATTATTTCTCTTCCACAAGATTTGTAAAGTCAGGTTCAGAGGAAATACTGCAGTGGATCTTCAAGCATTATTTGACGGACAACCAGTGGTCTGCAGACCCCAGTTCCAATACTATTTGGTCAAAAGAGAGAACGGTTAGGAATGCACTAAACAATCATTCATTTTTGTAATCTCCGCTGACGAAGTTGGGAGATGTATCCGTCTGCTTACCCACACAACATCAATTTTACAGTTACTTCCCCGGCATCGTGACTATTTGTGGACTAATTTTCATTCAGTTTTAGTGACAATGGAGTTGGTCGCTTTCTGGTTGTCTTTTTTTTTTTTCTTTCGAATGCCAAAAATTGGATGAAAGGAAGAAAACACAATTTAGAACATAAGGAACAGACTGAAAGGGCCTGGAAAATAGACGTGAACCTCTATATATATCCAATGAAGAATTCCAACAATGAAGACCACAGCAGTGTTGAGTTCAAAGAGAATGCAGAAGAGAGTGTTATGAGAAAGAAAGAAAGAAAGAAAGAAAGAAAGAAAGAAAGAAAGAAGATAAGAAATAGTGTTCAAAAGCAAAGAGAATGAAAGAAGAACTAAATAGAGGGTGTGAAAGAGGAAAGAACGGAGAGAGAATTAGATGGAAAGGATAAAAAATAAATAATTTGAAAGAAAAAGTGACAGATTGAAGAAAAGAGGAATTAAAAAGACGATGTAAAAGGAAGGAAGAAACAAATAAAGAAAGAAGGGAATAGAAGAAAGAGGAAAAATTAATAATTTGAAAGATGATGAGAGTTAATAAAGCAAATGAGGAAGGAAAGAGACAATATACAAAAAGAAAAGGGACGAAAGAAAGAAATGAAATTTAAAAGAAACGAGGGAAAGAATGAAGGAAAGAAGAAATTTGAGAGAGGGTATAAGGAAGGAAGACAAAAGAAAGAAAAAAGAAAGAGATAGAAACAAATCATGAGAGGAGAAATGGAAAATAGAAAAAACAGACAATGAACGAATGAATTTAAAAGAAATAATCTAAAAGAAAGAATAAAAAGGAAGGAAGAAATTGAGGAAAGGAAGACGGGGGTGAAATAAATACAATGGGAAATAAATGATCAAACGATTATGAAAGAAATCGAGAAAGAAAATTCAAACAAGCAAATAATGCATAAAAACTTGAACACGCGAAGTCATCCATTTTAGTTTTTTGGTGTGGATGAATAGAAAGCAAATCTATTATTCGTATTATGTTTGTCGCTGATTCTTTATGTTGTTTCCGTTTCTTTTTTATGAGGAAGAAATTAACACAACTGGACACGTGACCGCTATCCCCTTTTCTTGTTGCGATTCCGGACAGTCACCAAAATGTAATTGGACAAATCAGTTTTGATGTGAATAGGAATATAAAAAAGAAATTGAAGTAATAGAATTTGGAAGAAGCAGACAACAATGGTCAGTTATTGGCGGTAAAAAAAAAAATGGCGCGGAGGGAAAAGAGGTAGAGCAGAAAAATAGGTTTAGGAGAAAAGATCGAAAAGGAGAGCATAGACAAAACAGAGAATAAGGTTGAGAAAAAGAATGTAGCGGGTGAGATTTTGGTTTGTAAAAAAAAAAGGAGAATAGAGAGATGGGATAGGAAGGAAGACAACGAAGAGAAAAGAATAAGCTGCAGAACTCGGAGAAAGGAGATATGGGAGTAAGTGTGATGGGAGAGTTTGTTAGAGATCAAAAAGGTGGGAATAAAAAACGATATATGAGAGAAAGAGAAAAGAGAAGAGAACAAAGAAAACAAGACAGAGAGAAAGGGATCGAGAAAAAGAGAGAGAGAGAGAGAGAAGAGTTGGTTTGTAACGGGAGAGACACAATGGAAACCAACATTCCGAGGGATATTATGAATCACATCCGTCCATATATGCTGTGTTGGGAGTGATCAATCAAAATATCGGAAAAAGGGAGATCAGTGAATAAGTTACTTCTCTCGTCTTGTGCCGGGTTGCGATCATTAAAAAAATCGTAATTTAAAAAAAAAAGCAGGCATTAACTAATTACCAATTAAACATAAACTTACATTGCATATTGAACCCAACTAAAAACCCATTTTTTAGTGGAATTTAAAGAAAAAAATCCTGCACACAATGAGAGGGTGTTTACTAACCTGAACCTGAAAAACCTGAACCCAGTAACTGTGATTAAACCGGTCAGTTTCGGGTAGCGGTGAATAATAAGAATTCGATATTAGAGAGACAAGGACGAGAGAGAGAAAAAAACGGCAAAACTCAGACTGAAAGAAGATTTGGTATATGATCATCAGTCTTCTATCGTCCATCGTTGACATAGACCTTCCCCAGGATTTGCCACACCTCTCTATCATGGGCGTAGCAGAACCAATACTTTCTGAACTTGTCTAATTCGTCTCACCATCTTACATTCTGCCGATTTCGCATGTGATCTCTAGGGATCCATGTTGTGAGTTGTGATGTCCATCTGTTGTCTGCCATTCTTACAACATGACTAGCCCCTTGCCATTTGAGGTTTTCAATGGATTCCATGATGTCTCAGCCTCCAGCTTTTGTTCCTGGTTAGAGAGACATAATTAGAATAGACGCCTAAAGAGAGAAAGAGGAAGACAGTAGGTGTGAAGGTAAAGTTGATTCGTAGATGAGAAAGAATAAGAGTATCCTAACTTCGCATAAATGAATCAACTTAGCCTACACGTGTACCAGAACTGATTATATAAAAATTATCTAAAAATATCGAGAAAAATAGATCTTTTATCTTAAATTATATTCAGAAAATAGATATTTTATCCAAAATTATTTAAAAAAGATAGATCTTCTATCTAAAATCACCTTAAAAAATAGATCTTCTCGAAAATGACCTTAAAAAAGATATCTTAGCTAAAATTAGATGTTTTATCTAAAATTGACTTTTAAAAAGATCTTTTATCTAAAATTATCTAAAAAATTAGATATTTTATTTAGCATAATTAGAAAAAATACATCTTTTATCGAAAATTACCTAAAAATAGATCTTCTATCTAAAATTACCCCCCAAAAATAGATTTTTCATCAAATTTACTTTTAAAAAAATAGATCCTTTATTTAAGATTAACTTTAAGAAACAGATATTTTATCTAAAATAAATAGAAAAAATAGATCTTTTATCTAAAATCATCTTAAAAAATAGATTTTTAATCTAAAATTACCTGAAAAAAAAAATCATAAGCACAAGCTTTGAGATTTGTTGGTTCAAAATGACCATAGAGACCAAAATGACGATTGAAACGTAAAAAAAAACAAACACTTTTTTGGAAAAACAAAACTTTTCTAGATGATGCCTGTTTATATACTCATGTACATTTTTCAGGTTGTAGCCCTCAAAATGTAATCAAGAGCATTCAGAGACAAACACACTCCCAAATATCCACAGACCAACGGACACTCAAAGGGAAGAATCTGTAGCCCACTTGGATGGTTTGTCGTGTTGGCTATTTGTAGGACTACGGTGAATCGATAGATACTGAAAGAGAGAAAGGGGATGAGGGTGGGTACGAGAGAAGAGAAAGAATAGGAATAAAAGGAGAGTAAAAGAGACGAAAAAAGCGTGAAGATACTCTCCCGAGATGTTACTCAGTCAGCAGTGATTCACCATTGAGTGAGCTTGTGTATTGTGTCACGTTCACAATGACCAAATTAGCGAATATGCATGCAAGTAATTTTTTTTGAAAAACATCGCATCACCCAAGTCAGTTAGCCCTTACACAATTCTTTTTGTCTCCCTGTAACTTCTGGCTTTACCACAAACTATAATCACCATTGAAAGGCGTGGGTATATTCCAGACCGTGGACGAAATTAGGGAGAACACAATGAGGTGGCTGATTTCGATCCTAAAAGAGGAATCTGCAGACGTTTTTGCAGAGTGGAGGGGGCACTGGTATGAGTGCGTGAGGTTCAATGGGGGGTATACTTTGAAGGGGACTAAGACACGATGCCCTTTCTTTCTTTCTTTCTTTCTTTCTTTCTTTCTTTCTTTCTTTCTTTGTCCCTTTCTTTCCCCCTCTTTCTCACACATACTTGCTGTCTTTATTTTTTAAATTCGATACGGTACTGGTTCTTGAAATCTGTTTCCCTCTATTTCTGTATTCTCTCTCTCTCTCTCTCTCTCTCTCTCTCTCTCTCTCTCTCTCTCTCTCTCTCTCTCTCTCTCTCTCTCTTCTTTTGTTTTGTTTTTTTCTACAGTAATTACAGGTCTGTTTTTCAATGGTGTCTCCATTTGTCTTGCAGTCTTATCTCTCATTTCTTTCCCTCTCTTTTTTTTTCTTTCTTTTTTCATCGTGCCCCTTTCTTATTTTCTTTCTCTCTTTCTGTCTTTCTCCCTTTTTCTTCTCTCTATGTCTTTTGTATTTTTACATTTCTTTCTTTCATTCTTTTTTTCTCGTCTCTTTCTTATTTTCTTCCTTTCTCTCATTCTGTCTCTTTCTTATTCTGTTTCGCTTTTCTCTCCTCTCTCTCACAAAATTTTCGTTCTCTCCTTCTTTCTTATTTCTTCTATCTCTTCCTTGTTTTTGTTCTTTCTTTATCTTTTCTTATTTTTGTTTTCTTTTCTCTTTCCCTCCTTTTTTCTTTCTTTTTATCTTTTCTTACTCTTTTTCTTTCTTTCATTTTTCCTTTTTTTCTTTCTTACGACCATTCTCTTTCTACGTCTATTTGCTGATAATAATGAAAGAGAAGTTGAAATAGCCAACTGTAACGAAAGTAAAATAAAAAAAAAAGAATTAAGAAAAATATTTGAGTAGAATAAATGAAAGAGAAAAGAAGAAAAGAAATAAAAACAAAAATTGAATAAACGAAAAAATATGGGGGCTGGGTAAAAAAAAGCAAAAAAACAAAACAAAACAAAAAACGAACACTCAAAAGTAAACCGCCCCTTAATAATAGGCGGTAATGGCGGCC
Organism: Thysanoteuthis rhombus; assembly: GCA_963457665.1. Classification (NCBI taxonomy): domain Eukaryota; kingdom Metazoa; phylum Mollusca; class Cephalopoda; order Oegopsida; family Thysanoteuthidae; genus Thysanoteuthis; species Thysanoteuthis major. The sequence goes on from OY735239.1 coordinate 26,257,555, forward strand.
CGAAAGAGTATCGTGCGGGCCTATTGTTGTTTGAAAGACATGTGGTAGGAGGAGGAAATAAAAGGCGTGAATTCCTCCCATTTCCTGTCATCTCGATTGTCCCTATTATATTCACTTCGATTGTCCTGACCCAAACGAAATTCGGCCATGTTTTGTGGCCATCTCAATTGAAACGTAAAAAAATGGTTTTATTGTTGTTTCCTTTCAATATGAAACAACGGATAGCCGAAAAAAATGACGAATCATTTGAAAAAAATGTATCTAGAAAAGATAACACAGCATGAATATCCAAATGAATGATGTAAGTAGGACGTTGAGTAGATTTGTGAAATTATTACTAGGCGGACTCGGAGGAATTCCATGGTGAAAATCTCCTCTTTGGTAGTGGAGCACAAGAGTTATATAATCTCAATTTCCTTAACAAAAATGTGACATTGAGTTTTTCTTTGACCGTTTCTCTCTATCACTTTTCGTGATGTGCTGGTGCGACCGAGGCTTCACACACACACATACAGACGCACACGTGTGGGTCAGTCCATATCAAATCATCTAATAGCCCCATGGACACCATCTTGGATTCTGATGAAATTTCAGTAGTAGAACCTTTTTCTAGAGCTGATTCAATTCTGGAAATTTCAGTTTGATATATTTCCTTGTTTAAAACATGGAGGCATAGAGTTTAAAAGCGATAAATACTCCTCTGGTTATTAAAGCAGAACCATTATATCAAAACCTGACAGTTCATGTGTGTTTTATTTTTTTAAGTTTCAAAAGTCACGTTGTCGGTTGAAAAAAGATTTGCCGAATCAATTATATTCCTGAAAATTTTAAAAGTTCTACTCATTTGTCCTAATTCCTGTCAAGATGGAACCAAGTCGTAAACCTGCTTCTAAATGTGGGGTTCGTCGGAATATAGAGTGACTGAATGGCTACTGAGTATACAATCGGTGGACAGAGTCCAAACTCCGTCTGGGACAGTTCATACAAATTCTCTTGTGGATATCATGAATTTTTTCTCTTCTCCCTTAAGCTAAAAAGATGAAAAATCGAAATTTCATCGAAGTCCAAGATAGTGCCCATTGGGACTCGGGAAGTTTCATTTTATCAGAAATAGAATTACCCACAAATATATATTACGCTTTAAGTACATAGGAGATGTGTACTACCTGGTGTGAAATATACAATGAATACGTAATACCGGCTATGAATTACGGATGCAAGACATGGTAATTAACAAAATGGAGTGAGAAACTAGTTAGAATAGCAAAGATAGTCGTAGAGATAGCAGTGCTTGGGATAACTTCAACTGATAAATGAAGATCAACGTAGATTAGAGGTAGGACCGAAATGAAGAACAGTATACAAAGTAAGAAACAAAACTGGAGATGGGCTGGACACTTATCAGGAGAAAAATGAAAATAAATGAAGTAAAAGGTTAATTGATTGGATTATATGGGATAGCAAATGCGGTAGGAAAAGACCAAAAACAAGATGAAGGAATGAGTTAGAAACTTTTGCCGGTGAGATATGGTAGGGGTCATTGCAGTCATAGTCGTCATGGAAGGAGATGGAAAAGACTTTTTTCCAGCGGGGGACTTAGAATGACTAATAATCATCATATATATATATATATATATATATATATATATATATATATATGTGTGTGTGTGTGTGTGTGTGTGTGTATCTATATAAACATGTACGTGTGTGTGCTTATGAATGTATTTGTTTGTTAATAAAAACGAGGTGCTATCCAAATGTTGTAATATCACAGATTGATGAAAACTCTATCAAATCGTGCATGCAAGAAAAAAACATTTGGATGAAATCTTCGTTGGATTAAAAAAAGGGTTGGACTCTCGGACTTATAGAATGGATTGATTGGACCACAAACAAATAGTCAGGTTAATAAATGAATTAACTTTCTTTATATCAAATCGTATGAGTTGAACAAAGACAAACTTCCTTTATTTTGATTCATTTGTCCATCTCTAACTGTACGAAATCGGTAAAGAGAAAGGACTTGATCTTGTATGGAATCACCAATGCAACGTGTACCTACTTGGTCACGAGACTTCCTTACGTCACATCTTGTAACCAATCATGAGAGACGTACCGCTTGATTACACCGGCAATAGCTCCCTCTGGTCATGCCATGTTGCTGAATGAATTACACTCACGATTCCTGCTCTTTCTCCTCTCTAATCTTTCTTTTCCTTCTTTATCTATAAACTTTCTCTGTCTCTTCCTCTTCTGATTTTTCATTCTTTCAGTCGTTGCCATCTCTCTATAAAAGAATCTATCTGTCAGTCGGTCGGTCAGTCAGGATATCCCCATATTGTTTCTCAGTTGTTAAGCCAAATTTACTTGGAATCCAGTGGGAAGGTGTCCCTTGATAAAATGTTTTGTACTCTTCCACTCATGGTCAAGTGACCTGGATATTATTGGTTTGAACTTTATGTTTCCGAGTTTTCCCGGCTATTTTGAATTAGATTTACTAGAAGCTTGACTGAGAAGGTGTAGCTCAAATACTAACCAATGAGGCATGATGCAAATTCTTATATAGATGGTACGTCACTGTTACACACCATAACAGTAGTTACTGATTTGTCACTGGTTCTGAAAATTCAGCTTCTTTTTCAACAGCCTATGTATGTGTGTGCGTGTATGTGTATATGTACGCGCGCATGCGTGTGTGTATATTAGTTACAAAGACATTTTAATGGGGACTTATTATTGCTCGACATCAACTGTCTTTATAAGTGTCACATTTTGTCGGATATAGATCTTCCATTCACTGATATTCCATATATATATGTATTTATTGAAATATTGTAACTAATGTTTGCTATATGTAGATCGGAAATTAGAAATCCCCACTTTTGCCAATAAATAAATAAAAAGAATCATTGAACAGAAAAAGTAAAATAGCGTAAAAATGCCAGCATCGCTAATTTTTTTTTTAATCAACTAACGCAACTCAATAACCAATAAACAGATATACTAAAAATAACCACCATAAATATCTTATTCACATAGCCATCTTGAAGAACGACCCAATCACCATAATTGAGAATAAAATACTTTCAGAGAATATCATACCACAAAAGACCTGATAGACCAACCATGCACTGATAACAAGAACGCCAACAGCATATCCTTCTTATTTGTAATTTATAACTACCAACAAACATAGCAACCTCATTGAATAAAACACAAAACTCAGCATGCAATGACCAACCATTTAACGGGAACAAATATAAATAGAATGAGGTGAATATCCTACCACCTAGAAAAACAGAACCACCAAAAATGCCCGAATTAGAAATTTTAGAATAAACCATATCATTCACCTGGAGAAGACCAAACAGGACAGAAACATAAACGTGTTTATAGTGGATCCTTACTCAATTATATTTCAAGCTCTACTCTAACTCAACTTGATGTTTAATGTTTGATGTATCGAGCACCTAATGGAATAAACGCATCATATATTAAATATTGTATCATTTTATATTATATTGAAATTCTGATATATATATATATACATATATATATATATATATATATATATATATATATATATATATATATATATATATATATATATATATATGTCTGTGTCTGTGTCTGTGTGTGTGGTACAAATCAGGCTCGTAGTATAACATAATATAATAATATATCAATATATTAGTATGACATAATATAATAATATATCAATAATATAAAGCCACTTCTGAAATGCGAAGGATTTATTTCATAGAGTGCTCGATACGTACAACATTTTACTCGTGGAGTTAAGTTGTTTTAGAGTAGAGCCGAAAAAAAACATTGACAATTGTTTGCCTGATGAGGCCCTAAGAGGGTAGAAACATGAGCTAGTTTGTGTAGTGAATCCACAATCTACTATTTATCATATATATATATATATATATATATATATATATATATATATATATATATTATATATATATATATATATATATATATATATATATATATATATATATATATATATATATATATATTGAAAATGCAATAAAAGCACATGTGTATACTTGTAGTGGATATTCCTTTAAAGGGGTCTCAATGTATAAAGAGGCACAATATTAAATGTAAATGAGCATAAACATAACCAGTAACAAATTTAAACCTAAATTAAATTCGAAATTAAATTTTAATTTGTTTCGTGCAAAACACCCATTCAGATTGGTTACTCATCCATTTGGTTCCAATGAGTGTTTTACACGAAACAAATTTAAATTTGTATCAGGTTAGGTTTATATTTATCCTCATTATATATATATATATATATATATATATATATATATATATATATATATTCTTAAGAATACCAATTACCTGTGACCAAAACAAACCTTAGAATACCCTCCACTTGCTACTAATACTTTCACCAAAAGATCCAACCATACTACGGTATATTCCTACTCACACAGTCTTTATACTTAATTGACACATAACCTTCTAGGGACTTCCATCTTACTTTTCAAAGCCAAAGATCTGGTGTCAAATTTGTTTTCCATTGAAGCCTAGCCTTTTAAAAGGTACACACATGCTACTGAAGATGAGAAACCTTCTTGAAACATGTATAACATACTAATTAATTAATTAATTAATTAATTTTTCGATCAAATAATTAACTAATAAAGACTCCACATACTCTTACTCCTGAGTTCGTGACATTCTTCATATATATATATATATATATATATATATATATATATATATATATACACAGTATATGTGGTACAAATCAGGCTAGCAGTATAACATAACAATGATAATAATAATAATAATAATAATAATAATAATAATAATAATAATAATAATAAGAAGAAGAAGAAGAAGAAGAAGAAGAAGAAGAAGAAGAAGAAGAAGAAGAAGAAGAAGAAGAAGAAGAAGAAGATTCGCCTGATGAGGCCCGAAGAGGGCAGGAACATGAGCTAGTTTGCGTAGCGAATCCAAATTCTACTATATATATATATATATATATATATATATATATATATATATATATATATATAGAGAGAGAGAGAGAGAGAGAGAGAGAGAGAGAGATAAATAGATAGATAGATAGTAAGCGGTCCAAAGGTGTTATCACACCTAGCGCACCTGACCAAACAACTAGGGACAAGTATTACACTCTATGAATCCAAACATACGTCCTCTTGTGCTGAAACAAGGAAATTTAATAGAAAAAAAAATTAATAAAATGTTTCTTGTCCTTATTAAACGAGACATGTCTAAATGAAGGATTGCTCAATACGTACACAGTTTTGTTTTCCTATTTTCATCTTCTGTGTTTATGTCCATGACTCTGGGTTTAATTTGTGTTTATGGCTTAGACTTTAATTGTTTGAAATTTTTTTTTTTTTTAGTTTCATTTTTGTTTCCATGGGTTTGAAGCAGCCAAATGAACCCCCGACTCTAACCTCCCACTCCCCCTGAACTTCTCCCCCTCCCCACCCGCTTGTCATCCTGAGCAATGACGTTTTGTTAATTACTCACTCAATTATAGATACGGGGACAGTTTTCCCGACCATGTTTTATATATTTGGAGAATTCATTAGCTTTGTTTAGCTCCTCGCAACACAAGAGACTCTTTTCTTTTTTTCTTTTTTTTATTTCTTTGACGTTTCTTTTCTTTTTTTGTTTTTTGGAAATGTTTTTAGTTTTTGCTTGTTTGCATGTCGTTAATTTTGTTCTGCTATCTTATTAGCAGGTCTTGTTTTCTTCTTCTCTTATGTTTGTTTCTTCCTCTTTTTCATTCATCTTCTCTTATTCGTCACTTCTCTTTGTTAGTCTCTCTTCTTTTTCTCTTTCTCTCTGATATTTCTCATGTGTTCTTTTCTTCTTTCTGTCCTATTTCTTCCCATTTTTCGACTTATTTTTGTTCTTCCTTTTAATTTTATTCTCCTTGGCATCTTTTCCTCTCCTCCTTCTCTTTCGTTCCCTCTTCTCCACCTTACTCTTTCTCAACTCTTTTTTGTTTGCTCACTTTATTTTTACCCTTCTTCTTCTTCTTCTTCTTCTTCTTCTTCTTCTTCTTCTTCTTCTTCTTCTTCTTCTCGTTGACGTTGTTCTTGTTGTTTTTGTTGTTGCTCTTTTTCTTTTTTCTTTTTCCTTCTCTTTGTCAGTTTATTCAAAATTCTCTACTCTTCTCCTGTCTCCTCTGTTTTCCCTCTTTTTCTTCCTTTTTCTCGATTTTTCAACGATCTACCCTTTCTTCTTCTTCTTTTTCTTTTTTCTTACCTCCATCATCTTCTCCTCATATTTCTATCAGCTCTCCTCCTTTTTCTCCTTCTCTCTATCTCTTAATTAATCCTCTCCTCTCTATTCCTACTTTTCTTCTGTCACTTCTTGTGTTTTTTCCTCCCTGCTTCCTTTCCTTTTAGCTCTCCCAGACATCTTTGACTCAATTTATACACCTTCTTCCTTCGGCAACGATCTTTCCTCCAACTCTCGGAATTTTTCCTTCTTTTTCTTTCCATTTTTCATTTCTGTCAATATTTCCTTTCATTCATTCCATCCATCCTTCTTTTGTGTCTATTCCCTACATGCTTTTACACACTTCGTTGAATTCTTTATTGGTTTACTTTTAATTCCAGATAGTTTCCTTCCACCATTTGTTAAACGGACAATGCACCGAGTTAATTTATCCATTATCTTCCCTCCTCCCTCAAAAAATTAAAAATAAAATTTAAAAAAAAATAACTTGAAAGCGAAAATATTTGTTAAAATAGAAACCCGAAACACTAAACACGACAATTAAAAATTTACAAAATGGCCGCTCCTATTAGCGCGAAATGGCGCTGATACAAGCGACTCGAACGCAGGAGGAATTCCAAGGGAGGATGTTTCAAATGCATTCCAAAAGAGACATTATTCAAAGAAACTTCGACCTCACCTGCAAGGGTGACAAAGACAGTAAATTAAAAAGAAGGCACTCAGAATGAGCATACCTTTGCCAACGTCTCGTTCTAACTTGAGAAGGAATGAAAATGTATACTGTTGCCCATAAATTAGCACATCCGTACTATTTCTTTTAATAAAAAGTTAATTTTCCTCTAAACCAAATACACCAGGATTTCATTATTTCTAGTAGAGCATTATACCCTCAAAGCGGATATAATCTGCTATCATTCATTACCAAACTTTAAAGAATTCAAACTCTGTAATAAAGAAAAAAATGACATATAATAGTTCAAAAGAATACGTCCCATACGAAAAATTGGATAGAGAGATGTTTCTTCTCAGTAAATTGATACAACCTTCAACGTTCATGATCTTATTGATGAAATCAACTCAACAGCGCTATTAAACCTCACGCAACCACAGACGGTGACGTTTCCACCGCAATACTTATCTGTTGATATCAAGGACTTTTCGTAGTACGCATCTCCAAGACGAGGCTAGACTCGTTGGCTGCCACCAGACCCTAATAGGTTGATTTCTATTTCATCTGAAGACTATAGAGTTTGTATAGTAGAATAAGAATAAAAATCATGCGTTTTGGGAAAGCGTACTATGGTAAAAAATCAATCTATTTGGGTGTGATTGCATCCAACGAGTTTGGTGTCGTCATCAAGAAGCGTACGGGGTTGAGTCTTTGGTATCAACAAATAATCTTGATAGAAGAAACGTCAGGGTCTGGAGTTGCATGAGGTCTAATAGCACTGGTGAAGTCCATTTCATCGACAGAATGATGAATGATTAAGGTTACATTTATTTATTTTGAAAAAACTTTCATTCATTTATTTCTTGATGGGGTGTACTTATTTTAAACTTTTACGTATTCATATTTGAAAAAAAAAAAAAAACTCCATCAGGGACTCTTCCCCTTTTTTCAAACTGTGATAGATATATGGACTGACAGACAAATTTGAACGAATTGAACTGTGTATATATATGTGAGAGAGAGAGAGAGTGTATGATAATTGTAGAGATATTTTATCCGGAAACATATCTTGTCCGGCACCAGTGTTAAACAAGTAACCAATCGAACAGCCAGCCAGGTAAATGAATGAATAAATGAACAGTCATGCGGTTATCAATCCTGCATCCATTAGGAAGAAGTATCAACGCGCCTCTGCCCTACCGATTGAGCTAACAACACTAATGGTAAGTAAGAATATATATATATATATATATATATATAGACAGAGAGAGAGAAAGAGAGAGAGAGACAGACAGACAGACAGAGACAGAGAGACAGAGACAGAGTTCCGAACAAACTAAGATAGATAAATAGATAGATATTAAACATAGATCAATATTGGATATGTCCATATCGGTGTAGCTCAGAATAGGCTCAAGTTTATAACCCATATTTAGTGAGACTCACTTGCAAAGTACCAAACCAAATGACAGAGAGAGGGAGAGAGAGGGTGAAGAGGAGGTGGTGAGATAGGCGGAGGAAAAGGAAGAATATGAGGACCTGAAGATGAAAAAAATGAAATAAAAGAAAAATATTGAAAAAAGGAGGAGTGAATGAATGAATGAATGGATCAAGTCGAAGAAGCGAGAAAAAATGAAAGAAAAGAATGAAAAGCGAATGAAAAAGAAAGGAGTTGGAGAATAAAGAAATAGAAGGAAAACAAATAAAGAATGAAAGAGGGGAAGGAGGCAGGAGAGAATGAAAGAAAGAAATAAAGGAAAAGAGAAAAAGGAGAAAAAACAAAGAAACTAATAAAGCGGGAGAGCCTCATATGGAAAAAAATGTCTTCTGATAAAGAGCTGGTGTTAATTAATTGCTCTAATTGCTGTTAATTCGAAGAGCTTAATTGAACACAAACGGTCGACTTTCTCCATCCCAACCCCAGGATCGACCTTAGCCTCCTTCCTTTTCGCTCCGGCTGACTCTCCACCAACACCTGCGTCATCAAATGTTCTTGTCCATTTTTACTTAATACTCTGAACTCATCAAATGTATTCTCATCAGAAATGAGAATAGGCTTTCCTATTTTTTCTTCAAATTGTTCAGGTCTCTTCCTCATCTCTTTTCTTGCATTCTATCTCATACATGTTATAGCAAGACTGTGAAAATAGCAATTTCCTGGAATCACTAAGGATTTTGAAAAATCTCTGAATATTTCAATAATTTCACGAAATCGCCGATTTCACAACCAGTATAGTGATGGTCAACAACCTTCTGATGCTGACCATTAAAATTGTAATCATCACTGTGCGCCCCACCATTATGGCCTTGTGTCAAACAAAGCTAAACTTTTTAAATATCAAATACATTCTTTTTCAATATATACAATACGTATAGTTATCTCTCTTTAAAAATAAATTTAAGGTAAGTGCTCAAATAGACACCATAAAAGTATTACTCAGTTGCAAACCATCTTGATTTCTTATCCATTCTCCGAGTTGCACATATCATATGTACCTTATTTCAAAACCCATGGCTGCAAGGTGCCGTTTCGGCTACTAAGAGATCACAGATAAACAGAATCAGACTTTCTGTGCTATATACTGGGTGACCCACCAAAATTCCAAAGATTTGGTGAACAGCAATCGTTAAAATATAAACTCAACGGTTCCCAAACTTGTTCTAAGTAATTCACTACGTAATTCAGATATGGAAATATTCATTATTCGTCATTATTATATTTTAGCGACTTTAGTCCATCAGATCCTCAGCCTTCTGTGGGTCATCTGGCAGATATAGATGAATATGGGTTATTTTTTTAACACTCATCCTCTAAAACTTTCATACGGACAGAAAGGGAAAAAGCACTATGGTATATAAGCCACAAAAAATCGTCTTCCATGTTTTTTAGAGCAAATGCTAATAGCATTGAAATCTAATACTTTAGTTATTGAATAAATTTTCCTTAAAGGACTTTTCTATGATTTAGTCCTACCATTTTTAATCGGAGCGAAGCGAAGATCTCTTCACAGAACCCATTTGACAAAGGGAGGGGGGTTGCAACTTTCGCAGTTTCTTTTAATGGAGTTGCATTCTAGATTATCGGACTGTGCTGAAATTCGGTACTTGAGACTTTTTGGCCAAGGCATAACTTTTGTATACATCGAACTATTAAAAATGCCCTTACTCTGGTTACGGCACCAGTCGTCCGCCCTTAAAAAACTGATACCGTGCCATTTTTAATGAAGAAACAAACAAATTATGCTTAAATATTTGAATGTATAAAGATGATTTTCAAATATTCCTTTTATCTAATATCTAATATAGATGCAAAAATTTATGCAAATCAATTGACCGTTCTTTGATATAAATGGAACTGTTACTATACAAAGAAGTGTTTAGTTTGCTCGGGTAATTGTTTCGCGAACAAGATCATTAAAAATTAGACGGACAGAGACGTTGAACCACGGCTGATTGAGGCGTGGTGCTACTCAGGATTCGTCCTTTGAGCTAAAGACAAGCATTTTTATGTCCTTACAATAAAAGTTGTGAGGGCTAAGGAAAATTGTTGGTGATAGCCTACTCACATGTTTGCATGTGTGGTATCCCTTCGTTGAACCTTGTGTCACTCACTGTTCTCGTGGGGGGTCGGGTAAATCGGCTAATTGTGATTAAAACCTGATCGTCATTACTGGTTATGGCTTACATAATGATTACGCGTGCTGTTATACTACCACATCAAGGTGAAGCCAAAATTGTGAATGTCTTGTAATTAAGTGTATATTTTGTGTGGGTTACGAGTGAATTACAGATGATACACCGGTTCTCGTGTGATCATCGAAATTGAGCAATACCGAGCCTGGTCAATAGTTAGACGGGTGACCACTTGGGAATACCAGATGCAGTAAGCTAGGATGGTGAAGTGAGTGGCACCACTTTGGATGCTGGTTACCTCTTAGTCTTTTTCGCATATCACAAGCCCAGACAAGAGAAACTTGTAATCTGAGGAGATAGGTTATGAGCGGCTAAGCACTATGTACGTACATATTTCTTTCAATTATTAAAAGAACTTTTAGCTGCATCGAAAGTAAATTTTACATTCCTCAGATAACGAAGTGCCTGGTATCGAAACATGCCTGAAAGACAGATCATAGTTGTGCTAGTTAAATCCCGTGGATTATCATGGATCCTGGATGGCTATCGAAAGATACAGATCTGCAAGCACGAATCCGCCCGCCTTTAGCCTCCCAGATGAACATAGAAAGAGGAGCGGAAGCGTGGGGTGTGGGATATTTCCTGTACGTCAACCTGTCGATCAGCAGTCAGTCAATGACGACAATCGGTAATATTAATTTCATTAATCGAAGTATTGGTGTACAAAGAGTTAGAGAGGAAAAATGTGAGAGATAAATATTCCTGGACATAAACAACGTCTGTATCCCCGAGATATATATAAAATAAACGCGAACGGAGGAGAAAAAAAGGCAGAATGGCGAGAGGCAAACGAAACGAATTAGAGTAACGAAGCAGCATCGGAGCTAAATAAATAGTAATCAAATCAAGGAGAAAAGGTTTAATAGGATGACAGATAATGAATGAGGCATCGACTTTTGATGAGTCCAAAGGTCATTGAACGGTCAGGAAATTAGATAACGAAGGTCAGACAAATGATCGAACCTATGGTGGTAATGAGAACAGTGCGAACCATGTCGAGGACATTGATTAAAGAGTTGGCGATTGTATAGAATAGGAATGGCCAAGGAGCGTCTCACGAGCCACATGCGGCTTTTGGGATTCACTGAACAACTCGTGATGATATGTTAGCCGAGCTCCTCTTATCGTTAAGGTTTTTATTATCGAACGTAATTTGTAAAATGGTTAGTAAAGATATTTCAAAATTTATATCTATCTAATTTTATCGCCGGATTCGTTGATTGGGACGTGGTTCTTCAGTGCTGGTGCTGAAGGAAGGATTTATAGAGGCAAAGGGATTAAAAGAATTCCAAAAAAGCAAGGGTCACACACACTCACACGCACACACATATGTCGATTTCTTAAGTAACCTGCAAAATTGGTAAATAATATATGCAATTCACCAATTAATAATAGAGTTTTACTTATCGCCTAACACAAATTAGATTTCTTCTACGTCACCAGAATAGGTCACTACACAAAGATGAGTGTCTTGTCCATTTCTGTGTTGTGCATTCTTCTGGCGATGTAGAATGGTGTTACAGACAAAAAATATGGGTTGAGTACCCCTTATACGAAACTCCAAAAGCCGAAATATTCCAAAAATCCGAAACTTTTAAAAGCCAACATAATATCATGAGTGGAAAATTCAATACCTAGCCTCACTGTTGTATGATTCAGAGACGAGAGACAAGGCCGGTTTTGAAGACATTCAACTCGTTGTAACTACAGTAAAAGCTTGGTTATCTTTGCCAAACAATTTAAAAACGTAAAACTATGTTCATTTCACAAACGGTGAATGACGAAATTCAAGACAGATGATCGTCACAGGCACACATACATTCATTGATCACTGCATTTTTGCTCATTCTTTTATCTGTATGAGAATATTGTTGAAAATGTCAAAAATGAATGCAGAAATATCTATTAGTAACAGTGATAGAAAAAAGAGATGACGTTTATTCCTATCTATAACATAGGAAGTCGATATACCTTATTATGTATATGTAAATATTTCAAATTGATTGTTACATGAATCTCGAGTCCAAGTTTAGGGTTAGGAACCTACAAATATACAAGTAGAGAGAGAGAGAGAGAGAGAGAGAGAGTTATGAACATAGATAGATAGATAGATAGATAGATAGATAGATAGATAGATAGATAGATGAATAGATAATATTTATTTGTAAATCTTTCAAATTTTAACAATCTTCTGGTCTCAGACATTCCGGGAAATGGGTTCTCAACCTTTTATAAATATATATATATATATATATATATATATATATATATATATTGAAATTTGTATAGACAATGAGGAAATAACAATTGGGGTGAATAGGTATTTTTTCACAGACATTTCGTAGGATATGAGCCAACATCATCAACAAGATATCTCTAAAATTCCACCATACACATACACTCGTATATATATATATATATATATATATATATATATATATATATATATATATATATATATATATATATATATATATATATAATGACTTGATTCTATCAGAAACTTGCATTAATTCGTGAACATTGTTAATATTTTTTTCCTTATTTCTAAAGCGTTTCTATAGTAAAGTATTTGCAGAGCATTTGTATCATACATATGAATTATATTGATTTACATTATAGATATAATAGCCCAATTCTGCGAGTAACGTTTACATTAATTCCTGACCACTGACAATTCCTTTCTTACTGATTTGTAACGCATTCCTATTGTAAGATCATTAACGGGGCATTTTCATAATACCTATTCGATTTACATGAATCTCGAGTCTATGATTAGGGTCAGGAACCTGCAAATATACAGATAGAGAGTTGGATATGAACAGAGATAGATAGATAGATAGATAAATGAATAGATAAATGAACAGAAGAAACAAGATAGATAGAGAGAGAGAGAGAGAGAGAGAGAGAGAGATGAACAGACAAAAATGTATAGATAGAGTAAAAAAAAGAAAGATAAGTTAATATACAAGTACATAGATACCTACATAAGCACATACATACGTACATACATACATACATACATACATACATACATAGAAAAAGGCTGAAATAGGTACATGGCTAGTTACACAACTCACTAGCTAGCTAGCTAGCTAGATAGATAGATAGCGAAAAAGATAGATAGATAGATAGATCGATAGATAGATAGATAGATAGATAGATAGATAGATAGATAGATAGATAGATAGTTAGCGAGATAGATAGATAGATAGATACTTGGCGAAATAGATAGATAGATGGATAGATAGATAGATAGTTAGCGAGATAGATAGATGGATAGATAGATAGATACTTAGCGAAATAGATAGATAGATAGATAGATAGATAGATACTAAGCGAAATAGATAGATAGATAGATAGATAGATACTTAGCGAAATAAATAGATAGATAGATAGATAGTTAGCGAGATAGATAGATAGATAGATAGATAGATACTAAGCGAAATAGATAGATAGATAGATAGATGGATAGATAGATGGATTGATTGATTGATTGATTGATTGATTAGAGGAAACCAAGTCACTGGAACCATCAACGGTTCACCATTCTTTGTTAACTCGTCATATCTTCGAATCCCGAAGAACACAGACAGGCTCAGATACAGAAAAAAAAAACAAGCCAAGTTCACATAACAAAGTGTCAGAATTATTTTTGTAATTCATTTTAAAAACGTTTTCATGAATGTTAATTAAGGAAAACGGTGCGTTTTAATTGAAACTGGGCGTGTGTCGATAATGGCTTTATGTGTTTGTTTCTATTCAAAATTTTTAGATATATCCACCAGTGACGTGTGGTGCATTGTATCTTGGGTTTGCTGTGTGCTACGGATGCTCAAATACGCGAAAAAATTTTAGTGTCTGTAGAAAGCAACTGGCAGTAAAAGTCTTTTTCGTAGATAATAGTGGAGGTGATCTTGATTGTAAATTGTAAAGTTTCACAGCCTCGCCCATTCGATGTTACAAACGGTGATCAACTAACAAGAAATAAGGGACTTAATGGAAAAAAACAAAATTTGGATTGGACAATATTATCCGCTGTTAATCAAGATCCTGTTTTTAATTAATTCTCTGATTTCTACAATTGGAACCACCTTCCCTACATTACGGTTTAAACTGACCATTGCTTTTTACAGACACAAAGATATTTTTGCATTTTCGCGCATTCGTAACACATCCAAAATACAAAGTACCATACCCTATTGTTGGCCACACATCTCAATAAGACGTTCTTCGATCGGTCGGTCGGTCGGTTGGTCGGTCGGTTGGTCGATCGAGCAGACCATGTTATGTCAAGCAACATGAATAGGAAGGGAGGGAGAGGTGTGATGTCATTAAAGGTGTGGCATCATCAAGAAATCAAGTGCTATGGTTTCATAATAGACTTTACAAATTCAGCATTCCTGTATTTTTTTAAAAGCCAAAAATGGCCCGTAAAACGCCATGTATGGTCATTCACGATTTCATTGTATTTCATCACAATATTTTACAAGTATGAGAATCAATCGACGGAAAGAAAGACTATTTGCACTTCTTCCTCCTCTTACAACTACTACAACGGATGATGGACGCATTGTTGAACTTATGGTTCTTGTTTCTTTCAAAGGTCTATTTGTCTCAGTCTCCCTTTCTGTTTTGCTCTTTTGGAGAATTCAAGAACAGAACGTTCATTTGGTCATTTATTCGCAACTGTATACATTTCTAAATTAACCCATGTACTCTTATATAGTATATGTAGTTTTGAAAACAAGATTTGGGGGGCGTAAATAGGGGGATCAACCTATACATCAGAAATAATTTTGTAGTTGCTATTCAAACATAACAGAAAGGACTAGGAAAACCCCATGGCTTCAAAAATGAAAGATGTTTAATGTTTACTATCAGCAAATAAAATAGGATCGACCTATACACGAGATCGACTCATACAAGGATATATACAATATTCATATCTATGCAATGTCAGTAGGGAAAGTGAATATCTAACACTCTGGATTCAACTCAGCAACGAACAAGAGGGCCCCGAACCACGGATTCCCTTCTAGAGGTCAAAATTGAGAAGAAACTTTTTTTTTCATTTATGGGAAAATGTTGATAATAGAGTGGTCTCCCTCATTCATTTGCTTGTAATTAATCATAATGTTAATTCAATTCAATAGAAGTGACTTGGCATGGAGTTTAATGGCCGGCGTAGGTGGCATTTAAGCTAGTAAGTTTAATACATAGTTAAGCCAAGTATCATTTTCGTCTGCAGCGGAAATGGTCTGAATTAAAGACACTGACTTGTTTATTTATTGCACAACTTTTGAATCCTCTGACGTTATTAGAAAACGACGACCAATAACGTCGGCTCAGATGTTGTAATGGCTAGCTCGTCCGTCTTACAGTCAGAACGATCTGGGTTCGATTCCTGTTATGACCCAAGAGTGTGTAATCAGGGATGGAATATAGGGAATGGGGTGCCCCAAACGGATGGGGGCCTTTGGTTGCCCCCAACTGCCGGTAAGGCTCAAGTCTTCAACTTGAACTGGTACGCATCGACCTGCATGATAAATAGTCAACATACTTTTCGAGTTGGTCCGGTAGTGTGTATGTATGTATGTATGTGTGTATATATATATATCACGTGTACACGCTGCACCAACGAAGCTAGAGGGCTGGAAATTCCAAGTTCACTCCTCATTATGTCTAGAAAATAACTTTTTCATTTTTTGAGAAATCCCCCCTCCCCCTGCAAAAAAGGGTTTTAACTGATGGGATCAATTTACGATGTAAATAATGATAAATTTGTTCCAAGGTTATGCCTGCTTATTTTTTTAGTTTTTTTGTTTTTGAAAATTCAAACTTTTCAATGATTCGACTAAAGGCGAGAGAAGTAACTTATTCATGGATCATCCCTTTTACCAAACTTTTCATTGATCACCCCCAATAAAGTATTCTGCAAAAACGCTGGTCACATGACACTGTGTACTCAGGGACTACCAAGAGCGGTTTCTCCTTTATTTTATGCCTTTTCGCCCCCTCTCTCTCTTCAATCAATCGTTCCTTCTCCAGATCCCTGTATTTTCCTTATGTCTGTAACATGTACTTTTAAGAAATGTCTGAAATGCAGAAAAAAAAGAGAAAAAAATGCGTAAATGTCATTTTAATTATTGCCATCTAATTCTGCTCACTGTGACGTCACAGTATTACGATTCATTACCTTACGGAAATGATACAAACTTTTCCATCGGGAGAAATATTTACATAGTTAAGAAAAACGAAATAAATATCACCATTTTCTATCGTCTATATTCTATCATGATAAAATAAAATATATAGCGTATAGAATTATACACATATTTCTGCTTGTATCTAGCCTTTTCATTTGAGAGTTATTTTTCCATTTTCAGGGGTTTTTGATTCGTTGTTTTATCTTTTATATTAGCTGTGTAGTAATCACATTTATTCTTAATGAATTTAGTGGTCTTCACAAATAGGAAAAAGCCATTCCAAAGGAAAAAATATAACAATCTATTTATTTATTAAATAAAGATGCATGTAAACAAGTTACATTAGGAATGCGTATTCAACATTAAAATATACATTAATTCAAGTTATAAAAATGTATAAAGCGTAACAAAAAGAAATTCAAAACCCATCAGTATAGAAAACATTTTCCAGGCACTTTTTTTTTGTTCTTTTCCTATTTTTTCAATAGATTTCAGCTGATTGCTCTCAAAATAAACTGATCGATTTATTTTATATCCCAGATGATCTAAATTTATCCAAGTTCTTATTTTATTTATACTTGCTCTATTTTTACATTAATGGTGAACCATTCCAGTATATCAAAATAATGTGGGAGAAAAAATCAATTTGTTTTCGGGACTTTGTTGTTGTAATAGGCCTTGGTAGTAAATCGTCCTCTCCTATATGACTTAACAAACATTAGAATTCTGTAATTTGTAAAACCATTTATTACGTTGAAAGTTTCAATTAGTCCCATCAGACCTTTCCCTCAAACAATGCAGTAACTTCCCCAGCCTATCCTTATAACATGAATCTCTCATGCCTCTTATTCTTGTAAATTTCCTCCTTACTATTTCCAATTTCAAAATTGAATTCCAATAACCATCTAGCATGTGGGTCCCAAGCCAGTACACAATACTCCAAATGAGGTTTTATTATCACTTCAATTTTGTTTAGCTATGGTTATGATATTTGGTTGTGTCGATTTAGTTATAGGATGACTGGTGCTTTGCATTAGGCAAAGTGAAAGAGAGAATGATTCTCACATATAGGAAATCACTAAAAAAGACTGGTGAACATGTATTATTACCATTATTATTATGTTGGCTTTGATTTCGTTTTTATGAAAGTCACCAGCCAGATCTCAACTAGAGACCTAAGGCTGGCAACCTTGTTATATAAGCTATGGCAGCTCGAGAGAAGGGAGAATACCAAAAAAATGGCTTTTGTAAATACATATACAGAAGATACAATACTTTCATAAACATACGTCTAAATATACATAGAATGGTGTAGTGAATTGTTTCACGTTGACAATGATTTTTTTATGTGCACAGTTCAGGTAAGAAATATTTTCTTTATTCGAATATAATTGGCTTTCCAGGTATGCTATCAACACATCATCTGGTCCCCTTTTTCTAATAGTCCAAAAGCTTTAGCAACAACAAGTATCATTTTGGTCAACAATCTACTAATTACCAATTTCAAGATCTTCACATTTTTAGTTTTTTGAATTCTTTCAGAACCATGTTCTACCAGCTGGGACAGTCATATCTATTAGGAGACACGGTTTTCTTTGAAATCTCTCACGGTGATGTCCTGCCCGTTTGCGTTCATTTTTCTCTCGGTATGTGTAATGAAGTCCCATTATGTAGTTACATATTTTGATTCTGTGTCAGATTCAGGTCGATGTTCATACCAGTTCTCAGTACGTAGAGCGTTGTAGAGCTTGCAGATGATACAGTGTAGGTAACGTCCAATTCTATCGTGTCTCATCTTGTTTTTTTATTTGCTGCTTAGGACTGAATATCCTGCTACTATATAATTAGTTGTTTCGATCTCATCACAGCACCATTTCTCGGTATGTTAGCCAGGTAGTTTCGTATTTTCAAATCCTCGGCTGCAAATATGAAACTCTCCTTTTTGGCACTCAATCCTGAGTTTCGAAACCATTGATGGATTTTATTCTGTTTATTATCATCATCATTATTACTACTACGACTATTATTATCATGAGCAGTAGTACTGTTAGTAGTAGTTGTAGTAGTAGTAGTGGTTTTGATACTTTCATTAATGCTATTGCTTTTGTTATTATGGTTTTTGTTGGTGGTGGTCTCATTTGACAGGCGATCTGACAATCAGTCTCGATTAGACGAATTTGAATGGAGTTCAAAGTTCAACGGACGCCCTAATTTATTTCTTCTTGATGCAAATTCTGATTCCCGCTTCAGTGATTCTCTCACTCTCTCTCTCTCTCTCTCTCTCTCTCTCTCTCTCTCTCTCTCTCTCTCTGCCTGTCTGTCTATCTCTGTATTTCTGTGTCTGTTTCTGTGTCTTTCTCTGTCTTCTGGTCTCTCTTGCCTGTGTGCGCGGTCACGCACTCACACAAACTCACATACACACTCATACACACATACACACACACACAACACTCAGAGGTGTGCTTGCATACATACAGTCTCTCCCTTTCTCACAAACACAGATAATCTTCCTTTCTCTCACATTCACACTCGCACTCACTTAATCTAGCACTTAATTGCAAACACCAACTATCATTATAAATGAAAAAATATGAATATGTTGCCGTTCAAAAATGAGTACACCCCATACGGAAAAATACTTTTGGCAACAGCGTTTCAATTATGTAGAGTTTGGTCATGAAAAAATACCTCATAATATCTGTTTTAATCGTATAATTCTTTCATTAGAAATCATAAAGTCTATCTACGTCTAGTTTAGACGAAAATAACCTTCTATTAAAAAATGGTAGGGTGTACTCATTTATGGACGATACTGTGTGTTGATTTGACGGTAATTTGCTTTAAAACATGACAATCGGTTCGCCACGTAGCATCGATCATTGTTGAAGAGGCCTTTTGAGTATTGTTTGTGGTTCTTCCTGGTAATCACTGGTTGCTGCCTGTGATAGAGCATTTAGATAAACAGGGTTCAACTCTCGCATCTGGGGTTTGTGATATTTGGGGGATATAATGGCTTTTGTCATGGGAAGATGAAATTCGATGAGGCATAATTAGGTGTTTATCTACGAGATTTGTTACTAAATAGATAATATGTACACGCACGCACGTACATTTATATTCGTGTGTGCATATATCAAGATAAATAGACATACGCAAAGAGACTTAAATATATAGATAGATAGGTATTAAAATTGGAAGATAGGTAGGTATGAACTGGGATAGATAGATAAATAGATCGATAGACCGATAAATATGAACTGAGATAGATGATGGATTGGCATGAGACGAAATCACTAAATAAATCTGTTTTGTGCATGCATCAGTTCAACCTGTCCCTATATATATATATATATATATATATATATATATATATATATATATATATATATACATATATATATATATATATATATATATATATATATATATATATATATATATATATATAATGTGTACTGTAGAGAGTGAGACAGACTCGGGAGTAAGGTGTTTAGAGGTAAGGTTTATTAATCCTTAGAAGTAAATTGTCCAGACATGTTTCGGGATTCTTCCCATCTTCAGTGGTGTGTGCTGTGTGAGTCTGTGTCAAAAGGTCCCATATATATATATATATATATATATATATATATATATATATATGTGTGTGTGTGTGTGTGTGTGTGTGTGTGTGTGTGTGCGTGAGAGAAAGAGGCATGCTTGTGTGTATTATTGTTTTCGTATCGCAAGATTAAGGCTTAATTGATAATCCAAATGTATCGATACATGTATACTGTTATTCGATACATAACAGCTCAGCCTCGCAATCCATGGAAAGTAAGAACGATTCCTTAAGACACGATACTTTTCTAGGGTCAAACTAATTCTACCATTGTGTGGCCAAAAGTAAAGCTAGTTTAACCTGAATCAACCAATATTGGCAATCTCAGGTTTCTTTTCACCCGCCTATACGTATGTATATATGTGTGTGTGTATAAGTGTGTGCATATATATATATATGTAGAGAGACAGACAGAGACGGACAGACAGACAGGCAGAGAACTCCATGTCTTAGGGTTGGTATACACGATTAGTATATACAAGTATACTAACGTAAAAACATTGTCCGAGCCGACACAAGTATACTGGTGGGGTAATCCCCCATGTCCTTTGTAATATACATCACAATCCGGATCATTCCTTTCGAAAGTAAACATGTAAATAGATGGTTAAAGAATGACGGGGCGTTCAAATATTGCGTGTTACACAAAAGCATTTGGTTCCAAAATCAGGCGATATGTGTCCAGGGAGTCGCGAAAGCAAACATCTACCGCAGGATGAAAAAACAGGCAGGAAAAATATAGACAGAGGAAATGAAAGAAAAGAGAAAGAAATGATAAGTCTGGTTAGTCGCACAATAGAAAACGTTGCGTGACCAACGACTTTTGATAGCAAGCTGTGTTAGGGGTGATCAATTAAAAAAATGAAAAAAATACGATCAATAAGTAAGTCATTTCTGTAGCGTTTTCATTGGACCATGATATCTAAAAGGTCTGAATTAGAAGGAAACATACAAACTAGGGAGCAATTTAGTATAAACTCACATCGGAAACTGAACCCTCTCTGGAAACCTATTCAGAGGTAATTAAGGAAAATGCTTACATGATAAGAAGTAAATTTATAAATTTTCCGCCCTCTAGCTACATTGGTGCGGCCTGTACACACGATTCATACATAGGTAACCAGCCAACTAAAAAAAGTTGAAAACGGAAGAAACCCATGTTGACAATTTCGGTGGCAGTTTTCGTTGACAGTTTCGAACGGGGCTGGTTAGTCTCTCAATAGAAATCATCACCGGACTGAATTCTTTTAGCAGCATGCCGTGTTAGGGGAGACCAATTAGAATATTGAAAAATGCGATGATCAATCAATAGGTTACCTCTTTCACCTTTTGTTGGATAGTGATCTTTGAAAAAAATACTGAATTTTCAGCATGAATGTTGCCGAATACAAACTGAGGGATCATTTTAGCGTAAAGTTAGATTTAATTTTGAACCTACCACCCAAAACCTAAAAATGGGGGGGGGTCATTTTAGCATAAAATTATATTAGAAATTGAACCCCCTCAAGAAACACATTTAAGGGGAATTTTGGTGAAGAAAACAAAAACGTTTTAGTAGACATAAAGAGTCAGTGCTTAATTTTTCAGCCTTCTAGCTCCATTAGTGCGGCCTGTGCACGTGATAGATAGCGGGAGGAAAAGCAGAAAAGTCAAGAAAGAGCGTAAGGAATGAATTATTCGAAAAAAGAAGAAAGAAAGAAGGGAAAGGACGTGAGGAAATGTTGTATAAAAAAGGAGGGAGAAAGAAAGACGTGAGAAATAGATTAATCGAGAAAAGAGAAAAAGAAAACAAAGAAGACACGAGGAAATAATATATCGAAAGGAAAAAAGAAAGAAAGAAAAATGTGCCGAAGAATTTCAGAAAGAGATACAAGATGCAAATGACGTAAGCAGAAAGAAGAAAAATGAAGAAAAGAAGAGAGAAAGGAAATGATAAAAGAGTGTGGAATGAAAAAAAGAATAAAGAAAGAAAAATAAAAAGAAAGAAGGAAATGAAGTGCGGAAGAAAGGACGAAAGAGAAAAGGAAAGAAAGAATGAACCAGGAAGAGATGAAAGGATGACGGAAACGAAAAAACAAACAAAAACAAAATTAATTGCAGAAGTTAGATAATCTTGAATTTATTTCTTCACAAACATTTTTCTTTTCATGTTTTCCTCTTTAAGCAAAACGACACATCAAATCATTTCAACCTCACAAATGGGCCGACGAAGCAGTTAGATTTTTGCACTCTTTGAGTGTCCGTGTCTCTGTGTGTGTCTGTGTGAGTGTGTGTGTCTCCAGGCTCTGCTAATCACAATTTGGGGGCTATAACCTTAATAAGTTTCATGAGTTTTCAACTTGTCACCAACTAAAATCTTTTTTTTTTTTAACCCCCAAAATGCTTTTGGGAATCTCTATGGTTATATAGAACTAACACTGCGCAAAACTTGTTCTGGATATTTATTTTTTTTAGATAAAAAATCTTCTTCCCCCCCCCCCAAATCATCATCATCATGATGATGATGATGATTTGGGGGGGGGAATCATCATCATCATCATCATCATCATCATCATCATCATCATCATCATCATCATCATTCTCATTTAATCACCTATCTTTGAACATATACCTTCCCCAAGATTCGCCAGACCCCTCTATCATGGGCGTCGCAGAGCCAATACTTTTTGATTCATATTGATAATATTAGATAAAAGATTGTTTTTATTTTATATTTTAAATAAAAGATCTACTGTTTCTCACATGAATAGTTCTGATACTCGCTTGGGCTACGGTGATTCATTTATGTCGTTATTTCTCATCTTCTTGTGTATTTTTTCGATATCCAATCTTCTTTTCTTAATCTCAGCTTACCTAAAGAACGTTTCATTTTTCTATAAAACTCTCATTGAGAACATTTTTTAATTGATTCATTCTCAGTCTCACACACATTCTCTCTCTCTGTCTGTCTCTCTCTTTCTCTCTCCTTAAGCTATTCATTTCTTCATTTCTCCTTTCCTTTCCTTATTCTATACTTCATTTTTTCCCTTCTCTCTTTTTGTTTTCTAACATCCCCCTTTTTCATTCGTTTTCCATCCTTTTGTTTGTTTCTTTCATTCCTTTTTTCTTCTTCAACTTTTTGCATTCATTCATTCGTCCATTTTTTCTTTCTCTTTTCAAATTATTTTTCCTTTTTTCTTTTTTCCTTTTTTATTTTCTTTTCTTCGAATTTTTCCTTTTCTTCCTTCTCCTGCCTTCCTCCTCACTCTCTCTCTCCCTCTTTCTTCTTTTCTCCCTTCCTCTCTTCTCTCTTTATTTCACCTTCTCCTTTTCTTTCAATCCTTCTTTTCCTCTGCCTTGCATGCATATCCAAAGATGGAAATGAGTTTGGGGGACTATGTATACGATAAAGCTGAGTTTTGGGCACTAGGTTTACACTCCATTACTAGACATTGAGATGTACAAAACGCCAGCAAATTGAGAAGTAGATATACCCCAAACCCGTCGTACCACCCACCTACATCTCCATCACATCAACCCTCTTACTAGGGAATTGAACCTAGCGTGTCTAATGTGTATTTATCCGTCTCAGAATTTTGATGACAGATTACCACTGGGGTGGTTTAATGCCAACGTGTGCGAGCTACTAACCCTGCCGGACCAAAAAGACGGGAGGGGAGGGGCAGATGGTAATTTGAAGGTTGTATTAAAAGGGGCATGTACATCTTACCAGCCTTTCAAGGGGTTTAGGTCGAACAGAATTATCTCAGATCAAACTATTAAATGCAAAAGTTTCCTGTTCACAGACCGTCGGAAGGAGCTGAAATTTGGTACCGGAGACTTTTGTATATATTGTACTAAAAAATAAATAAACTTGCTTAGAAAACTGATTCAGCACCATTTCAAATGAAGAGATTCTAAAACAGTGTACACTGGCTCAAAGTGCGCTAAAATATTTGAATGTAAAGAAATAATTGGAAAATATTCATTTCAAAATTAATATTAGTGCTAGAAATTAAACTCGTGCAAATCAGTTTACTCTGCGTCTCTGATGTAAAAAGAAGTTATTTCTTTATACTGAAGTGATTGGTTAATACTGCGATCTGCAATACTACCAAAACAAGGTGGAGCCAAAGTGTAGTCACCTGGTTATTCATATTCAAATGTCTTATGGAGACAACTAAGATTAATGATTATCTAAAAGAACTGTTAATACTTAGAGGGTTAAACTTTTGTATTCAGCCATGATTCTCGCCATAGTACAGGAAGATTATCCATTTTGCGCCAACTGTTTGAGAAGAATAAGCACGAACAAGCAATAAATACCCGAATAAACTTATATATACATATATATATATATATATATATATATATATATATATATATATATATATATGTGTGTGTGTGTGTGTGCGTGTGTGTGTGTGTGTGTGTATGACAGAATGTGATGATTATAAAGACTTTTTGTATAAACTTAATTTTGCTTTGCACCGATTTTATTCAGTAGCCAATTGAACAGCCTTAGATCGTGCGAATGAAGAAAGAAATGAGTGTCAAGGGGGGGGGGTAGAACCACTGATCATATTGGAAGCAGCCTTATACGCTCTTACCAACTGAACTAACCAAACTCTCACGACGAGACCAAAGTCTGAGAGCGCTCTTTCAGTGTTCATTTCGTTATCTAGCACAATCATTTATATATGTTCATTTATCATTTGCCACAATCATTCCATATAATGTTGCTCCCTATGCCAACTATTAGAATATCAGTGGATGGACAATTTATATATGATAGAATGTGATGAATATGAACAAATTTTTGTAGGAGCTTATTTTTGCACGGCACCGATTTTAGTCGGTAGCAGCCGAATAAATCATAGTGTCTGCGTATTAGGCCGTTTCGAAGATGGACGCAGGTCCGATCCCCGTACGACATCTATTTTTTTATTGTATACTTATAGACACATTCACGTATGCTTTTTTGTGCATATAAATAGTACAAATGCAATAAGTCATACCCACATATGAATTTATACATGTAAATATTTGTATGCACTTATTTAGGTACATGTTCTAAGATTTTATTACAAACATATATATATATATATATATATATATATATATATATATATATATATGTGTGTGTGTGTGTGTGTGTGTGTTTGTATATTATGGACAAAGTAAATCTACATTCAATGAAACCACGTTTATATGCCTATATGTAAGCGTGTACACACATACTTATATCTGAATGGCTTGGCTTTACGGACGAGGATTGTTGAGAGACATTGCCATAGCAGCAGGAACATAAACGGCAGGATTTTCCCTCTAGCCTTATATATATATATATATATATATATATATATATATATATATATATATATATATATATATATATATATATATATATATATATATATATATATGATAAATAAAATTTCAAAGCAAGCATTGACAATTCAAAGCTGGCTTTTTTCGGATAGAACTGCATCAAATATTGTCTAAAATCGGTTAAATCTTCGCCACTTTCGGTTAACTTTATGGCTAAACGTTTTATACCCTTTTAAAGTACATGAATAAAGTATTATGAATAAATTACTGTATAGTGAGACTCTAGAAGAAATATTTCATTAAAAAAACTGTACGTTTACTTAAATTACACTTACCAAATTGAAGTGGATTTGCTTGAAACGAATTTTAGTAACTGACTCAGAAATATTCTCAAAGCAGAACTTCCGGTTAAAATTTGATTTATCAATTCTAAGTAATATAAGTAATGAAAATTAGGAAAAAATAATATTCCTGTGTAATTTTATTTGCTTTGAATGACCTTGAAAATGGGTTAAATACGTTAAATCTTTCCCATTTTCAGCTATCTTCATGACTAAAAATATTACACGTATAAATATGTTTTGAGTTAGCTATAAAATAAATTAAAATCAGCGAAATATTATTTTAAATCGTCTCTACAGCAGATTTTTATCGGCCAAATCGGGGGAAAATCGGCTAAATCTAGCCAAAACTGAAAAATGGCTGATTTGACCCGAGTCGAAACACAATGTTGTTTTTTTATAGATTCCAATCATAACTCGGGCTAAGTGGTTGTTTGTCCGTTTCAGCAAATTAGCTGAGTGTAAACAAATTAAAAACAAATAACTTTCTTTCTCTTATATATATATATATATATATATATATATATATATATACATATATATATATATATATATATATATATATATATATATATATATATATATGTATATATATATATATGTATATATATGTTCTTCCCTTTATGTACTCAGAAAATCCTAGTTCTTTGTCAGAATTTTCTTTTTTTTGTTCTTGGTAAGTGGAAGATTAGCACGCTAAAAATAATGTCATTTTCCTTCCATCTCAAAATATGGACGCCCTAAAAATACTTGCACGCAAATGAATGAATAAATAAAGACGCTCAGGCGAAAATCAATTCAAAGTTGCGTAAACAGTAAGTAAATTTTTCCAAACCTTTGAATTTTAGTATAACTAATCTGGATAGTCACTTAGAAGTAACCATCAAGCAACCAATTTCTTAGGTGGCAGAAAGTTTGAAAAAAAATGGAATGAATAAGTAATGTCACTCATCTTTTCATTTTTAATTAAGAAAGTCTCAATTTTCAAAATACAGGCGGACATAAACTGAGGGATCAATTTAGTATGAATCTACATTGAAAACTGAGCCCAGACTAAAAACCTACTTCAGGGGTATTTGAAAATAAACTTTTTTTTACCTAAGCATAAGAAGGAGTGAATATAAACATATCCAGCCTAATACCTTCATTGATACTCTCTGTACATGTGGTACAGTCAGTCAGACAGATCAGCTTAAAACTGAGAGAAACCTATGTAGACAACTTGAGTGACAGTTTTGGTTGACAGTATCCATTTTATGGGGACTGACCGAAAAGGAACCAACCATTTCAAATATCTTGATAACCGGTTACACGGTATTGACATTTCTCGGCAACAAATCAAAGGGGATATTATTGCACCTGTATAAACCCCTTGGTTGTACAGTCGGCATGAATGACGTTATGCCTTGTGACACTGTCACATTCATAATGCAGATTCTCCACGTGTCGAGGAGGGGTGGGGGCAAAACACTGCATCACCCAGATCTGTCACCCCGCCACCACGGTCCATATTTTACCCCGTGACATTGGCTTATCTCAAAGCCAAAATAGACGCTGAAAGTGAGATTTAAGGCCATGGACGATATTTTGGAGAACGCAGCGAAACAATTGATTACCATTCCGATGTAGGATGTTGTTGACTGTTTTGAGAAGTTGAGGGGATCTTGAGATGAGTGTGTGAGGTTCCACAGAGGGGCTTTTGAACATGAAAAAATAAACAATGTTATCAATGGCTCGATTCTCTTCCGACAAATCTCGTATACATTGGGGATTGCATGTATATTTTATGTATGTAGATAGATTGATAGATAGATATGCACAGACCGAGATAGATAGATAGATCGAAAGATAGATAGATAGATAGATAGATAGATAGATAGTTCGATATGAACCGAACTAGATAAATTGATAGATAGATATGTAAAGACTGGGATAGATAAATACATAGATAATAACGAACGGACAGAGGTAAATAGATATAAACTGACTGACATAGACACTTACATTCAAAGAAAAAAGATTCCTCGTACTAGTGTAGGATAGATAGATAGATAGATAGATAGATAGATAGATAGATAGATAGATAAGTCTGGTTAATCATCCACTAGAAACAGTCATGTGACCAACATCTTTTGGCAACATATGTCAAGGATGATCAATCAAATTTTTTGAAAAAGAGGTGATCAATAATTCTACTTCATGCCCCTTTTGTTGGGCACTGATCACTGCAGATATCTGAAATTAAAAAAAAAAAAAATAAGCATGAATACTGGTACAGTTTTGTTTGTTTCAAATAGTTAGCTTGAGTGATAGGTAGAAACGGACTAGAAGAGATAGATAGATGCATAGATACAAACATAAATAGATAGATATATGATAGATATGAAGATCGATAGATAGATAGATATATGTGAACTTAGATTGACAGAAAGATACATACGAGCAGACCTAGATAGAAATATATATATATATATATATATATATATATATAGAGAGAGAGAGAGAGAGAGAGAGAGACAGAGACAGAGACAGAGAGAGAGAGGGGGAACGAACTGGGAGATAGATAGATAATTAGATGGATAGATAGATAGATTGGAATGGACCGAGATAGATAGATAGATAGATTGATAGATAGATAGATAGATAGATAGATAGATAGATAGATAGATACAAATAGATTGAGATAGCTAGATAGGACTAACACACTGAATTGCAGTCTTTTGCAAGTACGTGTTAGACGTATGTCTTAGAAAATGTGCTGTTGACAATCCCATTGACATATAAAGGGAGATAATCTTTTATTTATTCGTCTTGGTTCCAATGTCCATATCATCGCGACGTTTGGCACAACGTCCGTCGTCAGACTTGATGTCATTTTCCGTTGTGCTTCCAGCGACGTTTTTGATTCTAATGGAGTCAACGACAGAATCAGGCGATTAGTGCTATTTCCGGTTGTCTCAACAGCCGGCATGGGGCCAGGGCCCCCTAGAGGAATTTTCGCCCTTCCCCTGCACACAGAAACACTGTGCAGACACCCTCGTCCATTAGCCATCCCGTTTTCCTCTGTAAGAACCCTTTATGCAAGTCATGCTATATTCGCTTACCGATAAATGATTGTCAACCTATCTTATTAATGAATATTTCGTATCGGCTTGGTTTGGATATACAGCTCTAGCCCGGAAATTATCGGGTTCCATTGACTCTTGAAACCACGGTGCGATGCATTAGTTTCAGATCTTTTTCTGGGGTCATTTATTGAACCATCAGAGAAATTCCTATCCGCCCGATAGAAGAATGATGCGCAGATAAACATGGCCCTCATTTGCATAGGTCCTGACGTATCGGTTGATCCATTCTACAGCCTTCTCCAGGTCTTGTATTTGAATGCGTTGGTGGTAAATTGAAATTTTCCCCCAATGGTAGCAATGCTACAACGTTGAAATCAGGAGTATGGTTTTTCTTAATTAGACCTTGATTTCTGTACGTTGTGCCTGTTGAGTATCGGGGGCCTCATCGGGTTGAACTCTGCACTTGTCTGACTGATTGACTTCTTGAAATCTCGTGTCTATGTGTTGACTAGGGGCGAAAATTTCTCTTGGGGACCCTGGCCCAAAATCAATAGTTAAGACAACTGGAAATAGCGGTAATCGCCCGAAACTGTCGTTAACTCCATTATAATCAAAAACGTCGCTAACAGGGTACTTCCTCCAAAAGAAATATCAAGAGATTACCATGTTCTTGAAACAAGTATCCCTGATTCACGAGAGTTGGTTTTACACCAATTTGTTTATACAAAAGATCTTGAGCAGCCATAGTTTTAAACTGTGTTTGTGAGTATCTCTTCTTTATCTCAATTTATTCAGTGCATCGTCCTGCAAGATGTGTCTTAAGGGTAGGAAGATTCGTAAACGTGTTGAGCATAGAGTAAATCTGGTAGACGTATTGTCCCATATAGATTAATAGCGAAAATATCTATTACGCTATTTTGGCTAACGAAAGGTTCCATAGGACATTCGAGGGGTCTTACTCAGATTTAATATCCAGCGATAATCACTATATAACTGATGGAAACGAACATAAGATAAGCAGTACTTAAGGAATATTCGAAAAAAGCCACACCATTTCTTGGATGTACAAAAATGCTGAAAAAAATTGTCCAAGCCAGAAGACTTACTGTCACTCAATCTTCAACGATAAGCACCAGGCGTTTATTGTGAACGTCCAAATGTACGTACTACTACTATTACTACTACTACTACTGGCTGCTCTGTTTTAACACCAAAAAATACAAGAGCAGACATGAAAGAATGGGCCAATATCTACCTGGAAAATATGCAAGCATTAATGAATACCAACCAAACTATTGGTATGACCATCAATCAGACCCAGTAACTGAAGGGCAGAATGCCACGATCCGATTAATACCGACAGGACCATCAAAGCAAATAGATCCGACATGGTAATCAAGGGCCATCATAGAATAACTTTTAATTGACATGACTGTGCCATCAGATCGAAACATAACAGTAAAGGTTAATATTTTGGAAAGAAGAGAAATCCAAGACAGTTTTGATTTTTTTTAAGCACGAGATAACGAATATCATGGAACAAAACTAAAAAAAAATATATTTTGTATATCTTTTTCAGTCAATTTTCAAAATATAAAAAAATTTTTAAAACATTAATGGTGCGTTCTGCAAAGGGAAGCTAAATAAAATCCGAACGTCACAGATCAAATTATTATTATTATTATTTGCAATCTCACACCTGTTGCCTGGTGGTAACCGCTGGAGTTTGAGTGACATCAAGTCTCCTCAAGTCTCCAGCCCTTCTCTCTTAGTTCTCATAGACCACAGTAATACTGTGGTTTACAGTTTCACACCGGTTGCCCAGTGGTAATTGCTGAAGGCTGAGTGACAATAAGTCTCTTCAGGTCTTCAGCCAACATCTCTTCTCTCCTTTGCCTATCATGCCAGTGCTGTGGTTCACATTCCCGCTTTCATTTTCCAATTTTTGTTAGGTCACTGGTAACAATTAGTGTTGCAGTCATTATATTTCTAGCACTTACCTCAGTATCCGTGCAGTTCCTAGCAGTGCTGTGGTCAGTACAGTCTCAATCCTTCCCTCTATCCCGATCTCCTCCAGTTTTGCCTTCAGTGTCTTTGGGACAGTTCCTAGTGCGCCAACTATGATTGGCACTACCATTATTATTATTATTATTATTATTATTATTATTATTATTATTATCACAACTACTACTACTACTACTACTACTACTACTACTACTACTACTACTACTACACTAGATTATTTCCCATTACGTATTATTCGTTTCCTGTATCAATGCGATATTTACAAAGATTTTCGTGCTTCTTAAGTGTCAAAACAGGCCGCTGTCGGCATATTTTCGAAGAAAATGGCGTTGATGTCAATTTCCGTAATGCTGACATAAATTCCCGGGCAAACTTTCCGGCCCATAAGGTTTGGAGATGTCCAATTGTTTCAGATGTCATGCATCGGATATGCGCGGTTATTTCCGCTGACTTCCGGCCAGACGCCACCAATGGCTTTTGCCCGCGCACGACAATGTACATTCCAGAGCTTATACTGAATATAAATACAAGTAAATACGTTGGTCATATTTGTGTATAGACAGGGCATATCAACATAAGCTGGAAAAAAGATCTTGGAGAATAGCATCATCATCTTCAGCTTTTTAACATCCATCGTTGGACATTGACCTCCCCAAGATTCACTAGATCTCTCAATCATTGGCGTCGTGGAGCCAATACTTGTTTAGTTCGTCACACTATCTCGTATTTTTCCTGACACGTGTTCGCAAATGATATCTGGGAATCGCCATTAGGAGTCTACAAGTGTCTTATATTCTTTCAATATGGCCAGTCCATTACCATTTGAGTTTTCTAATGGATCCCATGGTATATGTGACTCCTGTCTTTTCTCTTACGTACCGCGCTGTTTTGTCATCTTTCCGTCTGAAGTTAAGCATGGTTCTCTTTTGTTGTGTGTTGCCTAGTTCTCAGTTTATGTTCGATGTTTCAGCTCCATAGGAGACTATCAGAAGGATCCGTTGGTTGTATACCCTCCTTTTTTTAGACTAATGGAATTTCCTCGTTCTTGGAGATTATACTGGCTCTACCAAAAGCTCACCAACCTAGAAAGATTCTTTGCTGGATTTCTTCTTCTAAAGATTTCATGGAGATTCGTTGTCCTAGGTAGATGTATTTTTCCAATTTTTTTCAGCTCTGTGTTCTTTATCCTGATAGTGGTGTCAAGATGGATGCCGAGGTTTTTTGGTCTCAATTCGTCTTCCAAATATCTGACACTCGGATTATCGTCAACAGAGAAAAGAAAACATATAAAGAGATAATCTTTTTAGATAATTAGTTCTGGTACAGCGCAGACTATAGTTATTTATGCTAGATACGGATAGTTTTATTGATATTCTGCAAGATCAGCATAGCTTAGTCTGAGCACTAAGTCACGAATATACGGTACCCAGTGAGAATAGAAATACCATTGTAACATTATATGCAACTTGATAGATCGAAGCTCCCGTAATCATTCCATAACATTCAAAAGAGTTTTATTTGAAATAAACACATAAAACTATATTTATTATCAAAGGTCTGTATTATACGTTATTTCATATTTGAATATACTAGTTCTTTTTCTTTAAAAATGGACGAATACAATACTCATGTTATGTTTTATTGTTAGCAATTTATTTTCTCGAACAGTAAAATTATTCCAAAATGGCGACTTGATTTATCACATGTACTATTGACGTCATAATTCGGTAAAAAAGTTTATCACAAACGTCCATTTTTCAGCCTCCACCCTAAAAAAAAACTCGTACAAATATTCAATTCAAAATCTGGAAGTCGATTTTGACACAAACGCATGTAATTAAGTTAAATACTAATAAGTATATATATCAGACTCCCATTTTTCAAAATAAAGGTGTTGTGTTTGCCTTTCCAGTTACACCTCATTTAATCTTAATAAAGGCCGCGTTTTGAATACAATAAAGAATATTTGCGGTGTATTCAAGTGCGTAAGTGCCAGCATTGGCTTGAAAAGTTTTTAAAACAGGTCTGGTGAGCCGGTCGAAAGAAACCGTCGTATTAACAATGTGTTTTGACAGCATATTGAGTTTGGGGTGATCGATCATAATTTTTGGAATAAAAAGGGTGAAAATAATGATTAATCACTTCTCTCACCGTTTCCTGCACGGTGATTAGTGAAAAAGAAAATCAGTATTTCCATGAAACCAAGGGAGCAATTTTGCATAAATTTATATTGCAAATCAACCCCCCCTAGAATTTTGGGGGGCGGAAGGGTCGAAAAAAACAAAAAGGCTTTGCCTGACGTGATAAAGAGTAAATGTTAAAATTTTCAGCACTCTAGCTCGGTAGAGATGCATACAGAGCCAACCAGCAGGCCAAAAGTTAGAAACTGGAGTAACCTATTAGTATATCTCAGAATTTTTAAGATGAGCTATTATTATTATTTCTATTGATATTCGAAGGCCGTAGAGTGCAACGGCCGAAACGTTGTATGAAAAACAACCAAGATGAGGATGGTCCGAATATCAATAGAAATAAATAAATGGAGTAACCTATGTTGACAGAAATTGTGGTAGTTTTGGTTGACGGTTTCCAATGTTTGTATTGTGTATTCATGTGCAATGGCAGCGCTTAAGTCTAGAAAAGTATTTTTTAAGTGACCATCATTCTCCTGATAAATCTTGTTCTATTTAGAAGACAAATGATTTTGATACTGATGTTTTGAAACACCTACTGATTCACTATTACAACATAACATATCGACAACCATAACTGTGAACATAGGTTTCTTCAGTTTTCAAGTTGGTCTGGCTGGCTGGTATGTGTATATCACGTGTGCAGATGGAGCTAGAAGACTAAAAGAAATCTAACATCTACTCCTTATTATGAGTATGGAAAACGGTGTTAATTTTTTTTTTGTTTTGTTTTTCTTTTTAATCCCTCCGATAGGTTTTAGTGGGGGCTGTTCAACTAACAGTGTGAAGGTATGCTGAATCGATCCCAGGTATGCGTCTCCTTGTCTTTTGAAATTCAGACTTATTAGTGATCACTGCTCCACAAAAGGTGTAACTTATTCATCGATCGACCCTTCTCCCGATGTTTTAATTGCTCACCCCCAACACAGCATTCTACCCAGATACGAGATATGCCCAGTGAGTTCAGTAATTTGACCATTGAAAATGACCCCAGGTATCCCCAATGCACCATTACCTTCTCCAGTATTCTTTCTGTCGTCTGGATGATCGCGGTACTTCATTGGATTCCAAGTTCGTCCATCTTTGCTAGGTTTCAAGGACTGTTCCCAAGGCTCTGACCTCAAGTGGTCCTATTGTCATTTTCATGCTCCACTTTTTTTTCTATTCTCTGGCAAGAATGATACTTATCTAGCTTTAAACTTTATCCGTGCGTCACCCTGTGGTCTACAGGAACAGCAAAATCCACTATATGTTGTGTCTTATTTACTGTTACAAGATCTGGTCTTCTGGCCTGGGTTGGATGATCCCTTTGAATCACAGAGTCCCAGGGGTTTTATGACTTCGTTTTTCTAGGACAAATTCCAGTGCATATACTATTGGTCTGCATGAACGAAATGCAGTCGCTTGCTGGACAGCCGAAGCCATAAAATATGATGAGGAGTTATGTCCCTTTTTACAAGAATGCGTATTCATGTGTCTGTTTGTTTCAGCGCTCCAGGCTATACTGTTTTGTCTCCAGACTTGAAAATTAGCATGAATAATGTACTCATCATCATCAGCCTTTTAGCGTACGTCGTTGGACATAGACCAACTCCAATATTCGTCAGGTATCTCTATCATGGGCATCGTGGAGCCAGTACTTTCTAAACCTATCTGGTTCGTCACGCCATCTCATTTTCTGCCGACCATAATTTCGTATATGATTCGTAGGGATCCATATAATGAAACGTGATGTCCAGTGATTGTTTGCTTCTCTTGCAATATAACCAGCCCGTTGCCATTTGAGTTTTCTAATGGATTCTTTGTCTTTGGCTCCTGTTTCTATTTGACATACTGCGCCGTCTTGTGATTGCTTCATTTACCGTTGAGCACAATTTTCTCCTGTACTCATTGCATGTTTCTCATTTTAAGAGCCGATCTTTTGGTTAGGTTCCATATTCAAGTTCTGTATGTGCCAATCGGGATTTCTTTTCATGACAAATGGGATTTTGGATTTTCTTGTTTTTGAAGGCTGGCTCTACCAAAAGCTTGCCATCCTAGAGTGATTCCCTTTTTGAAGATGTCATGGAGACACGCTGCCAGGTAGATGTAGAGGTCAACCTTCTTCAGCTCTACATTTCCGATTGTGATTGTTGTGTCTTAGTCTTCAATATGTTTTTTGTACATAACATTTGTTCTACTGCAGTTCATGCGGAGACTCTTCTCTTGCTTAATCTGTTCAGTTCGTCTAGCAATATCTGGAGGTTATGAAAGTTCCCAATAGTACCCAACTAGACAGTAAAGCTCCTCAGGCCTCCAGCCCTCCTCTCATATTGCCCTTACCAATTGCAGCGACGCTGTGGTTTGTACCACGTCCAACTCTTTTTTCTTCACTGTTAGGCTGACAACTGGGGGTCAAAGATCACATCATTCCAGTACTCTCCTGTGAATTCATGCAGACCTCAGTAGTGCTCTGGTGTGCATAGTCTCAATTCTCCCTCTTATCTCCAGTGTCGTTTTCAGTGTTTTTGGTACGAATATTATTATTATTATTATTATTATTATTATTATTATTATTATTATTATTATTATTATTATTATTATTATTATTGTTGTTATTTGGAATCTCACACCAGTTGCCTGGTGGTAACCGCTGGAGTTTGAGTGACAGCAAGTCTCCTCAAGTCTCCAGCCCTCCTCTCCTAGTACTCATAGGTCGCAGTAATTCTGCGATTTACAGTTTCACACCGGTTGCCCAGTGGTTATCACTGATGGCTGAGTGACAATAAGTCTCCTCAGGTCTTCAGCTAACGTCTCCTCTCTCTTTCGCATATCATGACAGAGCTACAATTCGTTGCAGTACTTATATCTCTAGCACCTTCCTCAGTATCCGTGCAGTTCCCAGTAGTGCTGTGGTCTGTACGGTCTCTATCCTTCCCCTAATCCAGATCTCCTATAGTCTCACCCTCAGCGTTTTGGGGACAGTTCTTAGTGCGCCCACTATGACCGGTACTACCCTGGTTTTCATGTTCCACATCTTCCTTAACTCTCTTGCTAGGTCCTGGTATTTTTCCCTATTTTCATCCTCCTTCTTTTTTACTTTATGGTCTGCAGGCACAGCAACGTCTACTATTTGGTAGGCCTTCCTTTTTTTGTCTACTATTACTAAGTCCGGTCTTCTTGCCTGGATGAGGTGGTCAGTCTGGATGTCAAAGTCCCAGAGTAGTTTGTGGTTGTCATTCTCCAAAACTGCCTCTGGCTTGTGCTGATACCACTTTTCCACATGGTTGAATCCCATTTGTTTGCTTAGTTCCCAGTGTATCATCGTTGCTACTCTATCGTGTCTATGCTTATACTCCTTCTGGGCGAGTTGACTACATTCACTAGTTATGTGGTTTACTGTCTCATCTCTTTCACCGCACATGCGGCATTTGCTGTTTGTCTGTGTTCTGCCAATTTTTGTTTTTATGTAGTTTGTCCTTATGCTTCTGTTTTGGGCTGCCATGATGAGCAATTCCATTTCTCTCTTTAGGTTCCCTTTTCGTAACCACGTCCATGATTTCTCGTCTGCTACCTGGCACGTCTATAATTTGGCATGTTCTTCTCTCTTTGTCCACGATTACCAGGTCCAGTCTTCTCGCTTGGATGGGGTCGTCAGTTTGGTTGTCGAAGTTTCCGGGTATTTTACGGCTTCCATTCTCAATGGCTGTCTCCGTTTTGTGCTGGTACCACTTTTGTGCATAGTTGAATCCCATTCGTTTGCTCAGTTCCCAGTGTATAACTCCTGTTACTCTTTCGTGTCTGTGTTTATACTCCTTTTAGGCTTGTTGACTTTATTCACTAGTTATGTGGTTTACGGTCTCATCTATTTCCCCGCATAGATGGCAATCCATGTTTATTTGTTCTGTCGGTTTTCGCTTTGATATTGTTTGTCTTGATTCATTAGTTTTGGACAGCCATGATGGGCAATTCTGTTTCTCTCTTCAGGTTGCCTTTGCGTAGCCATGCCAATGATCTCTCACCTGCAACAGCCTGTATCAGTCTTTTGAATTATCTGTATAGTCTTTTTTCTCCCTATTTCCCTTTCCTTGTTTGTTTCGTTTGCTAATTATTTGTTGTCCATTGCGCTGCTTCGGGCACTCTTCATTATTATCATTATTATTATTATTATCATTATTATTATTATTATTATTATTATCATTATCGTTGTTATTGTTGTTGCTGTTGTTATTGAATAATAATAATGATTATTATTATTACAATATCATTATTCGCATCATCATCATCATCATATTGTCATTATCATTATTATCTTCATTATTATCATTGTTGTTGTTGTTGTTGTTGTTGAATAACAATAATGATGATTATTATTATTGCAATATTATCATTCACATCATCATCATCATCATTTGTTATTATTATTATTATTATTATTATTATTATTATTATTATTATTATTGAACTTTCTCTCCGTTTTCTTACTTAATCGTCCGAGGATTTCTGTAAAGGCCATTCAAGACCCCGTATACAAATACCACTGAAAATAACATAGATTACATCCCAAAGACATCTCCCCAAACCCCCTGTACCCTGCCGCGCCCCGCGCGTAGCCAGTGGGCAGGAAAATCTGGAACGAGGAAGAGTTGACATAAAAACTAAAATCAGCGAAATTACATGAAGCATTTTAAAATTGCGGAATGCGGGAAGGAAATACGAATCACTGAAAAACGAACCTAGCAATATCTTTACGGAATCAGTCATGTCTATCGGAAAGGCACTCGAAAATAATGAAAAGATGAGATCAGCCAGCACGGCAAGATTTTCCTTATTTTTTCTTCTTTTTTTTTTCTTCCCCCTTCTTCTTTCCTTTTCTTTTTCCATCATTTTTTCTACTCATTCTTTTTTTCCTTCATTTTTTCTTCAATTTTCACCTTCTTTTTTCTTTGGCATTTTATTCAACTTACAGTCGTCGTCTCCATTTTCTTTGTGGTAACTTTGAACTGAATCAAATTTATGTATGTACATATATACATATGTATGCAAGTACCTGTCTATCTACTTATCTATTTATCTATCAATCTATTAAAAACTGTCAACAAAACTCTCTCTACAACTGTCAACACAGGTTTCTTTGGTTTCTAAGATGGTGTGGCTGACTGACTGGCTACGTATTGAGGGATGCAAATTTTAACCTTCACTTCTTATACCTAAAAAAAAATATTTTCAATTTTTTGCCCCCCCCCTTAGTTTTTAGCGGGAGGGGTTTAATTTTCAATGTGAGTTTACGCTTAAGAGGTACTCAATATGTATCCAGCAGCATTCACGCCTGTTCGTTTTTTATTTCAGACATTTTTAGTGATCACTGCTCAACAAAAAGCAAGAGAACTAACTTATTCATTGATCACCTCTTTTTCAAAATTGTAATTGATTGATCAGTATGCTGCCAAAAGACGTTGGTCACGTTACGGTTTCTATTGGGCGACTAACCTACACTGTTATCCTAATTTTCATTCGTGTCATACTTCATCATTATCGATCAGTCTAGCTAGCCAGCGGGATAAATAGATATGAACAGATTGCTATAGATAGATGTTTCAATTTCTTTCTTTTTCCTTTCAATTTTTCGTTTTCATTCATTTCTTTCTTTCTTTTTTTTTCTTTATATCTTCATCACTATTTTAATTTTTTCCGGTTCAACATTTTTTTCCGTCAATTACAGTCACCTTTTCACCTTTATTCATATATCTACACGTTTAATTCATTTGCTTTCTCTCTCTTTCAATCTCTCTTCTGTAACTTTTGCAATCTTTTTCCTTCTTTAAACTTTTTCCTTTTTATATATCTATATGCTGCCCACACTCCTTCCTTCATTCTTCTTTTCTTTCGATTTTTATTTTCCTTCTCTTCTCTCTTTGAAAGCTACAAATATTTTTCATTTGTCTTTACAATACGCTTTCTCTCTCTCTCTCTTTCAACCTCTTTCATATTTTTTACGTTCTCCCCTTCTTCTCCCTCCCTTGTTTCCGTCTTTCCTTCCTATCTCTCGTTCTTCATTCATTTCTGAATTTCTTCTTCCCCACACTTTTGTCTTCATCTTGTCTGCCTCCATTCGTTCAATTTCTCTTTTTTTTCTCCCTTTGTTTTTCGTTCTTTTTATTCGTTGTGTCCTCTTTCTTCTTCTATCTTTCTTTCTATCTCTTTCTTTCTTTCTTTCTTTCTATCTCTCTTACTATTTGTTTATCTCCTTACTGTTTTTCCTCTTTTTTCCTTCCAGTGTTTGCTTCGTTCTTCTTTTCTATCTAATCATTTTCATTCCTTTGTCTTCTAACTTTCTTTCTTTCACCATTTCACTTTGTATCTGAAAGTTTCACATCCCTTTTAAGAGGCTTTTTTCCTTCTTCCATTTTTCTCTCTTTCTATTTACTTCACCCCTACCTTTCCCTCTCCCCTTTATTCATTTTGTTTTTCATTCATTCATCTTCGCTTTTCTTCGTCTTTTTTTCACTATAATCTCGACCAGGCACTGGAACGAGCACCAAAGATTATGATATTTTCAAGACCCGATCAATGGGCGTATCATTCTGCCGCCTTTCTTTCGGTCTATTTCTCCGCTTGATTCTCTCTTTCTTTCTTTCAAGATTTAAATATTCCATCGATCTACGCGTTACCCATGCTTTTCACACAACTTCTTTTCTTTCTATATTTCTGACCCTTCTTTCTTTCTACGTTTCAAAATCTCCCTCCGTTTCCAAAAGCTCACTCTGCCTAAACGTTTGCTTCATTTTTAAATACTTTCCTTCTTTCTTCATTGTCTCTTTTTTTCTTCTCTTCACATATCTCTTTATTCTTACCTTCCTCTTTTTTCCTCTCCTCTTCTGTTCATCTCCGCTTCTCTTCGTCTTTTTTTTTTACTTCAAAATAATAACAGTTTCGTGAGCCACGATCAACAGGCGTATTATTTTGCCGCCATTTTTTCTCCTTTCTTTACGATGGACAGGCGGGGAGGACACCAAAGCGTTTTAGCTGCTTTTACCAAGACCAGTTCAGTCGAAAAGTCGGATGGCTCAGCGATTTGTTAGTTTGACTACAGACGCGCAAAGAATATTCTTTTTCACTATATTG